>JBBPCS010000573.1:14420100-14431094 GCA_037974645.1 Hollardia meadi | reverse complement strand
CCTCTAACCCCACCCCCCCGAACTGCAATAGGACCGTTTGTAATCTTTTCAATCCCGCTAAGATGGAGATTTATGTGCCTCTTGTACAAAGGTTACCCAGAGATAATGGTATGCATGTGTTGGTATGTGCTTCTGAGCAAGGCAATAACACTGATACACTAAAATGTATCTGTCAGCTAATGGATTCAAATAACGAGGGTTCTACCAGCAGAAAAACAATGGTGATGATGAAGACCCATGTTGTATGGATTATCCGCCAGAGTTTTTCAATCTCTCATTGCAAAGAGCATCTTTGTATAAAATGTATTGAGAAACATTGCAGTCATAAATAACCATTTCCTGAGTCTTAAAATAAAGTATTTTTATATGCTTAGAGGGAGTCCCAACCTTTAGGCCAGAGTATCTTCACAGGTAACTTGCACATAGCTAATGCACTGCACTGATATGCCTATATTTATTGATATTACTGAGTTATAATAATTATGAATATTTCAGAAGACTGGGCTTTTTTCAGTTCATGCTCATGAATTATGATTCACTAAAGTTTTTGTTTTTTATTTAACAGAAGCTTAATGGTCTGTAACACCTCATTGCACACACAATCATTGGATTAACCGATGATTGTGCCTCTTCTTTCAAACCAAACAAATAACCTCGGTTCCTCCAAGGCTAAGGGTAGAGAGGTCATTTGTGTTTACAGAGTTACTGAAGCAGCCGCCAGAGTGCTGTAGAACTCTACAGCAACTAACTGTCCTTCCTGTAATATACCTTAGTTACAAAATGAAATATGTCTTTCACCTTACATAAACACAGCTGTATAACTTATTTGATGTGGAAGTTTTGAGGATCCTAGTGAAGACATTGGTACTGGTGAGATAAGAACTGTTTAAATTTTCATGAATTCACCAGTAGCCTCGTGTTTGGCGCTTGCCCACATTCTAATTGGCATGTTGCCGTTCTTGTAGCGAAGAACCTCATGAATTATGCACGACAAACAACTTTCCATGTGGCCCATTATAACCACATTGTGCTATGCAACTTTCGACCCGCTATTCTGGATAAAGACAATATTTAAGACAGTTCCTTGCTCATTACAGCCCAGCCTCAGCTTAGCTGGGGGTTGCCAGAAGCCCTTGTTTCTTACCTCTCCCAAACACAAAATCTCACCCCTTAAGCTGCACCAGTGAACGCTACTTGATTATAGTGGTTCCCCATGCGTTTTATCATCCTGACCTATTAAGCAACCAAACATACAACTGAGAACTAAATTTAATCTATAAATGATTTATGGTCAAGTAGAGCACTATAGCTTACACTTATTCAGTAAAAGAAAAAGTGAGACTAAATGTTTTCTATTATAAGTAAACAGTGCGGTTAGGTGTAAGAAAACACATGAGGTGACTGCTGTTGTATTTTCTTCGCATGCCCTCACCTGAAACCCGGACTGAATTCTCTGTATTCATACTTCAGCAGGGTTTAATATTTTAGTGCACAGAAATGGGGATTTGATGCGTTAAATTGCAAATGTATGACTCACAGTTGATCCATATTTAATATGCCATGAATTGAGTTTTTTCTTGCCAGCCAATACTGCCGAATGGAGTAGAAGACTATTTTAAGCACTGAAACAGTCTTCTTTTGAATAAACAGAAAAGAAAACATTAAAGAATCATGGTTTTATGAATTGAAACCTTGGTGATCTTTTTGCGGAATTATCGGGTATTTGGCATTTTTAATACAGAGAAGTCATATTTATTAATTACTCTTTCATGCGTCATTGACTTCTTTGCACTAGGTAAATACGACACCAGTGGTGCACCTCTCTGGAATGCTCAGTGTTATTTCTTGTATACCGATGTTGACCTGTCCTGTTCAACATTATGTTTCTGTCAAGTCACTGTTTAGATTTTTTTTTTTTTGCTGTCATCACTTCTATAATTCAATTAAGAAAGTACATTCCCTAGTCTGTTCAGGCCAGACAAGGAGACCAATGAATGACAGGTAAAGATATTACTATGCAAAGGGGAAGAGAGTACAGGGAGAGATATGAATATTTGAGTAGATGGCATAAAAGAATCTTGTAATTGATTTTCTATCTAAGCTGCCGTTTCATTTACTGAATAAATGCATTCATTTTAGGCAGTGGGTTGTTCATATCACCCCCATTGTCTCACTGAGAAGGCAAACTTTATTATATTTTGTGTCTGATGATTTTGCAGATTATAAAAACTTTTGCTCAACTGCTCAGCTGCGTGGCAGACGGCTAAAAAGTTTAACAGCATTGCAACGTAATCTTAAATTACATGGCACTTCCAGAAATACTGTCAACTATGTAACCTTGCTAGAAGTAGGCTGTCCTGAAATGAGCTTTGTGCGTTGTCCCCTTCCGACAGATGTGATCCACACCGTGGGCCCGGTGGCCAGAAGTCACGTGGGCCCAACCGAGACCAATGACCTCACATCGTGCTACCAGAACTCCCTCAGGCTGATGAAGGAGCATGGCTTGAGCACTGTGGTGAGTACAGTACAGTAGCACACTCATTTAAGGAAAAATTTGTCTCTGCTCAGTGCAGCTTGGGAAAAAATAAATAAATTGTATGCTTCTGTGTTTCTGTTTGACAGTGAGTAAGCCTTCAGTGAGAAAATCTGTGTTTGAAAATTTTAGGAAATTTGGAAAAGGTACAAGAACAAAAGGATTTAGCATCTTTCTTCTTCGATACAGTTCTGAAAAGCCTTAATCTTCTTTATTTAAACAAAAGCAACAGAGAACACAACAAAATGGTAATGTTTCATGTTTGTCAAATGAAGGCTTTTCATGTTGACTACTTTGGCTTATGATTAAATGAAAGGCAATTTTTCCTTCGTCATTGTTTAGGGAAGCCATTTTTCATGTTAGAAAACTGTGACCTTTCTTAAAATGTTTTTAACATAGGTTTGTGATTTATAGATTTTTGATTCCAAGAAATTGAATGTTGAATCGCACAGAGTAATTTCAGATGTTTGTGCCACCTCTCCGAGACGCATTTTCACCGGGCATGCACAAAGCGTAGTGTGCTGAATAAGGTCTAATCATAAGGGCAGACGATCCGTAGCTGGCAGCAGCCGACCATTAACACAGCTTCTAGCCTCTCCTGAACTGTGTATTTTGGTCTGGTCCATGTGATATATGGATTTGCTCTGCCCACAGAGGGTAAACTAATCAGTATCACACCGCATAGTACAAATCACATTTTCTGCACCAACCTACTGCCCTGCAGCCTCATCAGAGGCCAATCAATGGAAGCACTTACCAACAGAGAGAAGACATAGATGAGTGCCGGTTTCATTAAAGATGATTGTGACAAATTCTTGCTCTGTTGATGACTTATTGCGAGTGCAACAGACACTTCTAGGTAGCAATTAAATGCATTGTGAGGCCATATGACAGAAGTTGTTGTGGTAAATGTTTTGAAGTTCTATCAAAATCAGCATTAATGCCTACTTATCTTTAAACTTCCCTAATAGCGGTTTTATCCACTATGATGTGATGAGCCTCAAGAATGACATAACATGAGAATGTCACTTACACAAGAGAATAATTTACTCTGGTGGGCTCGAGGCTTTATTAGCAGTGAGAAGGCACACTCTACAGCACCAGTCCCCCCAGGCCTCTCTGCAGGAACCACCACCACCTTTCTGTTTTCACCCACAGATGTTCTAATCCTTGCTTTGTTATCTGGCACATTACAAAGTTGTATTTGGTTTAGGCCTATTTCTTGATTTATTTTTTTAATTATCCATATAAATAAGAAAAAGAGTCTCTGTTTTTACTGGGAGCTGCCTGGATCCTGTCTGATGTATTTATACAGCTGCGCCCTGTTGACCAGGCCTTCAGTGAAAACGGTGGTGTTCTCTGATTGACTGGCCTTGTAGGATGAGTCTAGTCATTACATTATCTTAGCCACAGTCCATTTCGTCTCTCCTTGCTACAAGGACAACAGAAAGCCTTTTTACCAAAAGCAAAAGGGATATAGCTTTTTCTTCAAGCAAGGATGTGGCCTTAATTTAGTTTTAGTCCAGGCCGCCTTGAAATGCAAGACTTACTTGAAGAGAGCCTCTAAGGGTACTCTGGTCCTAATTTTATTTTCTTTTTAACAGACAGTCTTGCCTGGTGTAGAGCACAGTGAGTCCAAGTTTTTGGTTAGCTGATCAGCACTAAGCTCATTCTGACTCATCTGAAAGGGTCTCACTATGAGCTTTGCTGTGTGAGAGAAAGAAGAGATCCCACTGAAGACGGGCACCCAGCCAAGTGGGTCTGCAAAATAGGCAAAAGAGGGGGGGGGGGGGGGGGGCTTCATTTGGGAATCCTAGATGGCAGGCTCCCTAATGGGGATTCCAGGACATTACAAAGGAATAGGAGTCAAAACAAAGCCTAACACAAAATAAACTTGAGCATGAAAGATTAAAAAGAAGCAGATCTTGGAAGTTAATCTGTTTCTTAGAGCTCAAAGCCACCCTTTAGGCTAAGAAACAGTATAGCTTCCACAATTGTCTCATAACTTGTGGGTGAAGCTGTCAAGACGGGGATTTTACAGGGAATACCACTAAATTTCAGAACTGAAAATGCATTTGCACATTACCTGAGGGCAGCTCAGTGTGCATGACTGAACATTTACAACAGTTTTATCCCCAGAAGTCAGAAATTAGATAGAAGAGCTTTTCCTGACCTAAGTGATCATTGTTGCACTGGTTTACAGCTGTACTGGGACAGAACTGGGAAGGATGAAAAATATGACTTAGGCAGCCTAAGGCAATTCCTGGCTGAGTTAAGGGGTTGTTTCTGAGTTTCTAGGTTGTATTGTTGTAGTACTATAAAATAAACTTGATTAGGAGGTAACCGTCTGAATGAAGTTCATAAAGCCATGAAGAATTTGTTGTGGGTATTTTAGACAGTGTGTCATGAAAGCCTTGAAATTAGATCCTTGTTTCTTTTTTGTTTAGTTAGTTCTTCTTAGATAATTGGGTAAATTTGCAAAGTTATGTAAAATATACCAGGCTAGAGAACTACATTTTTTAAATTATTCTTTTATAGCGCTTAAAGGGTGTGCACTGTGTTATATAACTACCCCTGACCAAAGGACAAACTGGAAGTAAGGGATGCAGTTCTAAGCTTCACTGATGGCCTTCAGGTGAAAAATTAAGATCAGCCTGAGCCAAGAATCTGGGCATTTAACCACCACACCAGAGCTGAAATCCATCTGAAAGAGTTCAGGCTTCCACACCCTCGCTCTGGCTTCGTCTCTGGATAACATATATTGAGTTGTGTCAAATAATTTGGCTGTAGCACATGCTGAAAAGTGATAGGTGTACAATACACTATGACTTTAACGTGAATGTACTTTGCGCCTGTGTCGATGCACCACTCTACTTATATCTCCTCAACCCAGAAGACTCTTATGCTTCAGTGCTTCTTTTTTTTCCCTTTTTTTTTCTTTCATTTTTACTGCGGCTGAAAGAGCAGCAGGCTGTCACAGCTCCCTGGGCTCTGACTGACCACAGCCTACAGTCAGGATGCCAGCGTTGCAGGCTGGGCTCTGCAACATTACACAAGGGAGCTGTGGGAGCTGTGCAGCGTGTGAGTGAAATTGCAGTTCTGTGCTGATGAGCAGCACATTGTGAAACAGCCCCCTCCTCTGCTCAGTGCTTGTTACACTACAGAAAGTTGTCCTCTTTCAAAGTAGGTTCAGACGAGGAGGCAAAGAGACATATATGGATTCATGGTGGATTGATTCTAGGCTTGAATTGTGATAATAACACTGGCTCGCTGGTCAATAGTAGTGAAGATGCTCTGGCAGGATATAAAGATTTGCTTTAGCCAGGACATATTAAATAGGTCTCTTCATGGTTGCCCTGGAGCATGCCATATTATAATAGACTATTTGGAAACAGCTAAGGTCGTTGGGGGTACTCACTACTTAGCATTGCCAGTATCACTGCATTTACAGAATTTTCAGAAGACAATAGATGGAAAAAAAAATAAGATTTTCTAGAATTTGTTTGTGTGTTAAGGTGCCATGCAGTGTGAAACATATGCAGATTTTTAAGCACTGACTGAGACCTGCCAATCGCATTATCTTCGAACTGAAAGAATAGTTTCTTGCAATCAAGATTGGTTTTTTGCATCTGTTGAAAGACGAATTATTCACCTGTGTGTATATCCATTTTAAAGACACGCCCGTGAGTATGTGTGTACTGTATCTGTGTACAGTCAGACCTTGGGGGACCTCCTCTCCAAAGAGCTGGAAAGTCATGCAGTATATGGAACTGAGAAGGCGGTTAATGCAGGTCCCCTGTCTTGGTTAGTCATGGAAGGCTGCTCAGATTCTTCCCTGGAAGCAAGCATAGCATCTGTCAGGCAGAAAGAGACAGACTGTGTGGAAGGGGACGCCACCATCTGGAAGCCATTCAGCCTTAGACTCCGTTTCATTTTAGAGACATATTAAACACCTCTTTGACTGTGACCTTTAGAATAAAAGAATAGCCATGTTTACACCAAACATCATTATTGTTTCAATTCCTTTCGAGTCTATGGGGAGTGTTCTGTTGAGACAATATTAGTAGGATTTAAGTCTTCTGGGTAAGTGGCATGAATATACATCAAACATTTTAGTTGTTGATTAATGAACTCGTGGGCAGTGAGCCTCCTTTTTGTTCCTAATTTGACGCTGACAGGCCACAATTTGACGTTTTCCGAAAGTATCAGTCATTAAGCTATTTCTGGCAGCGTGCATTGGGCTGGCAGCTGTCACTGTGGACAGTGACAGGGTTGCAGATTGCATTTAGTGGCCTCCTTTCTGAGTCCCAAGTGGCCCTAGAAGTGTTTTGTAGTCATAACACACTGGCTTTGAGGAGATCCAGCAGGGAAGCCACAAATTGCCCGTTGAGAAAAATGCTGAGGGCCAAGTGGATTGGAGATGAATGGTGTAGAATGATAGGATTAGCAACCCTTCTCTATGGGCTCATTCCAAGGTTGCTAGGAGCATTAACTCCCATTCGTTATTCCCAAAATGCATTACTCCAAATGATATCTTAGTAACACATCGGCATGTACACCCTGTTTGAAGATGACAGCTGATAGCCCCTACTAGATGATCTGTTTGAAATGACAGGGACAGCAAGTGAAGAGCAAACACTGAATCAATGGAATAAGTGACCATCTCTCCAAGGTGTCTTCGAGATGGACAACACACTGGGATATGGAGGGCCAGTTGACTTAAACCTCATCATAGATTCTGTTTTGGCCCACCAGTTTGAAAAGGATTCCTTCCCTTCTCAGAAATAATGTGAAATATGATGTAAATAAGTTTTAGTGTTCCACCATTTTTAATGTAGGTCACTGGTGATATTTGAAAATTAGTTTTTTACTGCTGTATTAAAGTGCCATGGCGGGTCTTTGTCATTATTTATGTTTCCAAATACTACCATATCAAACTTAACGACTTTGTACTCCACCCTGTTCCATTTTGGTGTGTCGACTCCCCAAGTGATTAATTAATTTTCATTTATGCACTGAACTAATCATGCATAAAACTTTTCCTCTATCAGCTTCTCTACCTTTTCTCGTAAATTATTGTCCACAAGTGCAAGCGACTGCAGATTTAATTTTATAATGGCTAATAGAACTGTAGCGGCTTGACTGCACACATACTTGGCTTGTGATCACAGCAAAGTAAACTGTGCCATTAATTGGGATACAAGAATGAGAGGTTTACTACTGATCTGTTTACATAACACATTTGTTCTTTGTGTCTATCAGCCAGTATTTGACTGAGTTCATTCTTTGAATTCCTCTGCAGTGGAATCCAAGCTCATTTTTTTATGGCAACTTAATTTGCAGATGAACTGTCGGCTCTATACAGACCTTCATAGCCAGTCCAATTATGTGGCAGAGTTTCAAAGAGAAGAAAAAAGGTGATTTTACTAATGCTCTCAATGGGTCTATTGTTGATGTTTATCCAAAATTCTACTAAATAACAGTTTTTTAGCAGTCTGTGCTCTTCTTTCATGTAACTTTGATTGCTGTTCTATGTAGCATGCAAAGGGTAAAGCCCAATATAAATACTGTTGAAGAAAGAGACAATGCTAAAACTTCTAATATCAGGCAAATCTTTTTTTTCTTCAACCCATTTTTTTTTGTCTCGCATGTAAAAGAAAGCATATTTGCAATGCATTTAATGCTCGTTCCTATCCCGTCAAACATTGCTTTTTTTTTTTCTTCTTCTTCGTCTTCTTTTAATTTAACTTTGTAAGTCGAGATTTTTGTTCTTTTCTGCCTGATTATCATGCTTTACTCCTTTAGTTTGTTTTGGTTGTGTCAAAATGTGTGCATTCAAGCATTGTACTAGTTTTAATCCAGTTGAAGATCGAGAGTAGAACCAGACAACAAGCTTGAATGAGGGAGGGGAAAAAAATCCAGTAGGCCTACGTTATGTCCCATAGAGGATTTCTAGGGTGTCCCCCCAATCAGTGGTTAGCGAAAATATGAGATAATAACCTAGTCCTCTCTGTGGCCAGTCAGCCAGTCGTTGCTTGTAGCCCACTACCACATACAGTAACTGCATGCATCTCCAAAGGTTAATTAGATTGAAGCTTTCAAAAGGTCACCGCGCCATTTAAATTAGCCATTGCTATTTGTCTGATCTAAATCATTGGCAATGCTGGGCCAATTAGATCCAATTACAATTATAGTGGTTGTGGTGGTATGCCACCTTGTTTAAGTTAATGGCCAATGGAACCCCAATTACCCCCGCGTCCTGATTCAGAGGGAGGCAACCTCAGTACGAGTTTCAGGTCTGTGTGAAGGGGACATCCTTTTCACATCCCCTTCCCTTGACATTCCCTTTATTCCAGGGTAGACTGCACAATTTTATGTGAGGTGAAATATTAGGATATGTAAAATGTGACATTTCCACATATCTCAAGAGGGGTAATCACAGTTGATGGGGATTGAAAAGAGAATCTCCAGAGTGTCTATGTTGAGTGAGCATGCTAGCATAATACAAGCACAGGAAGCCTTATAGCAATCATCGGAAAGGGACCATTCTAGATTAATTTGCTCTGACAATAATAAAGGCTCTTCAAATAATTTAACTACTAAAGCACAGTCAAGCAGTATAAGACTCAGACTCAGCACACAGTCAGGCTGGTTTCACTTCATGTTTTTCTCTGCTGCTATACCTGGCTGTGAGGAGCTCCTGGAGACAGACTTCTGAATTTCTATGAGGCTTGTATCCCTCTGCGGTACCACCTGAGAATTGAAACGACAGCTCGTACCCAACTGAGGGACTGTCAGAGGAAGTTGTTGATTAAACAGATTCCATTCCTGCCATACGCCGTGAGCACCACAAAAAGCATGCATTAATTAACCATACCTGAAAAATCCGGGCAATGCAGGACAACAAAAAGCATATCTATCAGACTTTGTGTCTGCAGAAGAAACAGAAGAAAATCTTAGGGATATACTCATCGAAATAATAGCATAGCATCCAAATATCATCTCATTCAAATAAGCTGCAGTGTTGTCATTTGCAACAATGCAGATTTTTATAGCAAGTCTCAAGTCCTTTGCCTGAGGAAGGCTTCTTTTGACTCACAATGTTTCCAACAAGATAGAAACTTGAGCAGAGACAGTGAAAGGACAGTGGCATCTTGTTTGCTTTGAAGCGTCCTCAACTGAAGCAATGCATACAGTCTCAACAAAAATAACCTAGTCCTTGCCCCTGAAAGATTGTTTTTTTCCTCTTGCGGGCTCCCATCTCTTTGAGTTGCGCTTGAGTCTGAAACACGAGCGTCATCGAACATTTCCTCCTCTACTTGACAAATGCTTCTCCTTTGATCAGAGGAGCTAAGCAGGAAAGGAGGATGTGAAATACATTACATGCAAAGCAGGCCTCTCTCATAGCCTGACAGTTGCTCTTCAACCAAGTAAATCTCACAGATACTGTAACAGATTGCTGTTCATCAGCGGCGGACCTCGGTGGAATGAATCTTGTTTACATCATTATGGCTAATTACCATGCAGAAACAGTCCAGCCAAAAGCGCCTGTGATGTGTGTCTGTGTGTATGTGTCAGTGAAGCCGGACAGAGCTGTCACCCTATAATTTATCTCATTAGTGGGTGGGATTATCCAAACGGGGTATATAAATGAATAACCAAGGAACCTCTTTGTATTTAGTCATGTACAACTCATCCAGTCACCTTCTGCTTCCAACTGGTCTACAAATCTTGGTGACACATCATGCTGCAATTGTGATACGCATGGCAAACTTTTCAATTTAACACTCACAGATGGATATTTTAATTATTATTGAGTGAATAGTAATGAGAACACTGAATGTGTGCCTTGCTATTAATGCACTTAATTAAAGTTACAAGGCGAGACGTTTAACATGACACTGCATTAGAAAATAAGCCTCTCGGACCGTTACGTATCAAGAAAGACGCAACATGGTAAAGCAAGCCGTCATTGGGAACATGTGATGTTTTAGCACTAATCGGATTGGTAGCTCCGCCTCAGATGTGAGTCTACGATTCCCTCCAGTGTTGAATCTAGTTCCTTGGCCTCGGAGCTCTTTCTCGCATCTTTCATTTGTTGCTTTTATGAAGCCAGGTGTTGAACCCAGGTGTTGACCTTGCCAGAGCCATGTCCATGAAACTGGAATTTCCTGGTCTTTCACAGGGTTCCATTTCAACAAGCTTGCACCCAATTATCCTTCAATCATAGTCCCCGGTTTTACAGATGTGTTTGGTCAAAGTACAAGGTCTCTCTATGGTGGGTTGACACACAGGGGACATTGTCTCTCGCTCTGGCTGTGCACATGAAACATTTTCAAGGGAAGAAATCAAATGGCATCTCAGATAAAGATGAATGTCACCTAAGAATTCTTTCTTTCTTTCTTTCTTTCTTTCTTTCTTTCTTTCTTTCTTTCTTTCTTTCTTTCTTTCTTTCTTTCTT
>JBBPCS010000573.1:14387440-14420000 GCA_037974645.1 Hollardia meadi | reverse complement strand
TCTTTCTTTCTTTCTTTCTTTCTTTCTTTCTTTCTTTCTTTCTTTCTTTCTTTCTTTCTTTCTTTCTTTCTTTTTTAGCTTTTACACTGAATAAGTAGCAAACATGAGCATGGCACCAAACACGAAGATACAGCAAAATATACTACATTAATACCTTAAGACATACAAATTAGTTGTCTGTCAGGCTGCTAAAGGGTTTGCTAATTGTTTCACTCTTTCTTAAGTTGCTTTTTTTTTCATTTTTCATTTTTGTTTATGCAATAGACATGCGAGGACATAAAAACTGAAATCTTTATTATTTTTCTCTTTCTTTAATCTTTATTATTTGCACTGATATTAAATTCTACCTTCTAATTAAGTCAAGGTAGTTATTTCTTTTTTACAATTTCAAAAAGGAATCCACTGCAGAAGACATAACTGATGAATTATAGACTATGAATAACAGGAGGGAGCTGTTTCTTTGTTGAAAATGAGAAGGTAACATTTGGTTCAATCATTAAATAAGTTTGAACCGTCTTAAATTTTATCTTGTAGTTCACATTCTGTTCTTTCTAACTTATGTTGGCTCTGTTATATTTTCTTTCTTTTTCTTTCTTTTCTCAAGTTATTCCTTGTTGAGCAAGTCCTTGCTGGGACTTGAATCCTAATGCCATACAGCTTGCTGCTGTCTCTGCTCTGAGATTGTTTACCCTTACACACTGCAGGTTGTCTTCAGATTTTTCATAGCAAGCCTTTTCCTAACTTTAAAACATACTGTGCACAACTCTTTCCTGTGTTTTGTTAATGCATTGGTTCCTGTGTGTTTTATCAAAGAGAATGCATAAGGCAGAGAGAGAGCTGACAGCTATTGGGAGCCTTGGGAATGTTTGTAGTTCTTTTGTGTGGTTCGGTAGTGCATGACTGTACGCTTTATACATCCAGGATATGTATAAAGTCAGAAATGAATATTAATAATAGTCCCCATCTGCTTGGCACATATTTGCGATGTGCAATTTTTGGTTTGATGACAGCAAACTGGGAAGAGTGCATGTTGTGTTGACCAATGGGCCAGCCCATATGTATTTATGCATATTTATGAAAACATCACAACAGACTCAATACAACATTCTTAAGACTTAAGTTGTATCCACAAATGTACACAAGTTGCAAGTCTTGCCTCCTCATCATTTTGTTATCAAAACCACAGCAGTCTTCCCACAGGCTCAGGTGAATGACTGTGTGCATCGGCAGGAGCACCAATGTTTATGCTCTCCGACATAATTCTTTAATCATGACGCTATTACCCCATGCATACACCCAGTTTAGTGCCGTTATTATCTCCCAAGGTCACAGCTAATGAGGAGTGATGCACTGGGCCTGGCCTGAGCTGATTGACTCACAATTTTTTAAAGTGGCTCAATTTAGGCCTCCTCAGCAATTCAGGAGGCAATGTAGCACCTTGCACAGGTTTATGAGAGAAATATATTAGTTCTAATACTGCAGCGTTGTCTTGCTTTGATGCTGGAGATTTCCACAGAGGTGTAAGATACGTATTTCTACCGGTCTACTGGCATTTCTGTTCTGGCTAAGAATTCAAATTTACTTACCAAGATTATTTTACTGGTTAATAATATTTGAAAAGTAATGATGTTGACCCTGAACTTAACCTTTACGTGAATGTTCTGTAGTGTGCCAGAAACAAGCCTTTGCTCTGTGGGCCCATATTTTATTATTTCTTTGATTTAATTGTGATAGAGGAAGAAATTAGCAGCTGAATATTGGACACCTGATTTTGATTTGAATGTGTAGCCAGCCCTTGAGTTACACCCTCACCTTCCACATTCTCTCTTGTTCCAAGTTAATTAAAATTATACGACATGTTAGCATTAAATCATTATGAAGTAGGCCTAGTGAAGTAATCATTTCGTTGGGTAATTTAGCAGATTAAACATTTCTTTCATTGTCAACCAGTGACCTTAATATCATAAATGTCACAGTCACATGATATGAATGATGGCACAACTGTCAGGACCATAGAACAGATTTAAATTTAAATCAGCTATTACTGTATCTACATCCACCTTTCTCATTTCACATACAGATGAATCTAGAAATCCCAAAGATTTAGTCACTATGCCGTATTCTGAATGAAATACCTGCCGGAGCTAACTAAGGGGTAAATCTTGTGTCATGGTTTGACTTTTTGCTCACAGCTTAGAATGCCAGATAACCTCCAAATCTCACTCACCTTAATATCTGATGTCACATCCATAAACCCATGATAATGACAATATGCATGGAATCAAATCTGGGGCTCTTTATTGTTAAGGTGTAGCCCCCTCGCAGGAAAGCATACAGCATGAGATGGAGAACATGGAACAAATTAAGGGTGTATATGATCATTTTAGATTTGTAGAGGAATGACAAAATCATTCGTTTTGTCTTTTGGCATTGGGCATTCTCTTTTTGAGCACGTGATGCAGTGAAGAGGCTCGATTACCAAACTGGGGGGAAGTGATTATATTGATTTGGCTTAATCAAGGCCACCGTGGCTTCCTAACGCAAGGAATCATTGGCTCCCCACCTGAGCTCAGTCCAGCAAGATAGCTTTTCTAGGAGACCGAGCCATAAGGACGTGTGTAGTATGTGTTTGTCATAGAGCACCATCAGGCATAATGATGATGACCTACATGATGGTCATTTATCCAAGCATAATTATGATCCACACTAAATACTTATCAAGCTCCTCTGGGATGTGTTGGGTTTGTCCTTGTGTAACATTAATAAGAAAGAGATGGGTAGGAAATGCTGCCGTGTATAGGAAAACACGCCACGGCCTGCTCCCTTTTATTTTTCTCCCAAAGAAGATATTTCCCGATTGACCGAATTGTTGGGTTACAATATTTATTGCAGTGGAATATGACTCCTTATTTCCATAAAGTGATGCAGTACATTTTTGCTCTAAAAACATATGATGTATTTGGTGCAGAGAAAAAATGGTTTTCCAGTTTTAGTAACTAATTAATGCTTTATCAATATTCATGATGAAGTCCACATTTAGAATACTGTAATTAGCTGTATTATCCTCTGGCCATTTGTGAAAAAGTTATCCGTGTAGTTCAAATCAAACCACAGCAACAACTCTAGTTTTTGACCAAAAGCTATACTCTACAATTACTTATTACCTTGCATGCAAATTAAGTATCATTCCAGAGGCAATCACCACAAGACAGGACCACTACAAGCCAGCACTTCGTCTGAATTGGAGATAGAAAGAGCTGGATTGGACGGTGCCATAATTCATGGGAGCCACTTGGTGATTCCCTCTGTCAACTTCCTGTTTTCTCTCAGCCAGCTGCTCCCTGTGCGTCCAGTCCATCTGCAGCGCCAACGCTCCTGTACCAATTCACCGTGACCTTGAGTGGCATGTCCCCTCTCTTTCATTTGAGATATTGGTGGGCTTTGGGTCCTTCCTCATTCCTTCTAATTTAGAGATGCACCTGTGCTCAGACCAAGATAGCACCACTTTGCAGTGCGAGTCTGGGATTCTGCTTTTCACAAAAAATCTCATACACACATTATAGCAGGCAGACCCTGCATGCTCTTTTTGTTACCTCTGCCTTGTGTGCATATATTTACTGTGTTTTATCGACTATTTTACGTGGTAGTTCAAATTGCCTCTCTATATTATAGTGAAAGTAAAAGATTAAAAAGACGGCGCCTACATGTTTTGGAGTTATCCCCAGTTTTGGTTACAGCTTGTTCTTGTTTTGCCGTAGGTGGATACATGTAGTAATGAAAACTCATTTCTGTGTACAAGTGTGAGCCTTTATATGCAGCTAAATAATTAACAATAGTTACCACTTGAAACAGCTTGAAAGTACCATTTTGATCTAGTGCCTAGATCCTCTCTTAGTCTGCCTTTTTTTTATTTATTTATTTATTTTTTTTATAGAGGAGATGGGGGATTTGTTGTTCTGCTTGGTTGGCCATAGACATGTATTGTCTGGCTGGTAGAGTGGCTTCCTTCACGGCCTCAGCGTGACAGATCTGTCGCTTCATAAAGGTGACCCTCTCCTAGGTCCTCCACTCTGCCCAGCTTGCCTGTCAGGTCCTACAGGCACACATGGCCTATTAAGCACCTTAATGATGACCACAGCCTCATGCACTCAGACCCTTAGTCCTTCATATCTTTGTGCAGATTTTAAATGACGAATGCATGGGAGTGTATGTATGAATATATCTTTTCTCTGTCCCACCAGCCTCGCACAAAGAACTTGCACCCAGTTAATGTCTGAGGGGAGATTTTGATTAGGCCCCGAAACTCGGTGAAATGAATCTCCTTTGGGATTTAAATGTGAAAACTTTCAAGAGGCAATCCTTCAGAAGGCTTTTAAACTCAATAAATCCACTAACGCCTCACTGTTTCAAAACACTGCTTTTACAGCCTCATGCTTTATATCCACATCCTGCACTGTGGTGTAAAAGTGGCAGGACTACTTGAAGATGGCAACAAGCCTTGGGGAGAACTCCTACCATCACTTACACATCTGTTGATCCCCGATATCCCTGTACCTGCCATGAATAACTAAAGTTTGCTACGTGACAAGGCAGGTGCATTATGTACTCTTCCCTTGAGTTTGGCAAGAACAGACCATGATGTTCACATGGCAGGTGCTGGGCTTGGTGTGTGTCCATCTTCAGTGATAATGTAGGGACGGGATGAGATTAGGTCTCTCAGGGTATCCTCGCCACAGTTCATCCCATTGTAATTACCTTCATGCAGTGTTTACATCCGGTGACCACCAGGAGTCTGTGTCCTCTTGATTCTCAAACTGGGTGGATTAGAAGCAAGGGTGAACAGGGCCACCTTTGGGATGTTGTAGTTTTGAGTGTGCATACCACAACCAGTGAAAGTGAATCACTTGATACGTAAATCAATTCTACAGTTAAACACTCACGTATTGTAACTTCATAAGTAACTGAGTGTCCCTGTATTGTAGAATATTATTGACTTTAAATCTTGCTAACACACGTTTCTTCTCTGTTCTGTGAAAACCAAATATGTCCAAATTTGATGACTTAGATAAACTAAAAAATTAGGTGTTCCTTTATGGGTTGATAAAAGTATCCTCTTACGTTACATGAATCGCCTAAAAAGCCAAAGGACCCGTGTCATTTCCTGTAGAAAGCCCTTATTGCAATGTTGTGAAACCTTTAATCCAATATACAGTATATTGTGGCATATAAACACCACGTTCAGGTGTCTAATCATTCGCTGCCATTCGTGCAGGTGCATCAACAACTCAAGTGGCATTTATGAGAGCCAATAAAACAGGGAAAATATACAGGTAAATAATTAAGTAATGGGAATCCTGAATAGTATATTTGCTCTTGTTTTCTATTGGCAATAATTTGATTGAGAGGCTAAATGCGGCAGAGTTTCGAGAGCCAAAAACCAAACTAATTTGGTCATTTCAGAAATAAGTGGCTGGATACTGTCATGGATACAGGGGTAAGAATAACCAGGTTTCTATGTATGTAAATGCCATATCCGGTAGAAGATCAAAACCAGAATAATTCTGAATAACTTAATATTAATTATTATTATTATTATTATTATTATGACTATTAATCATGAATTAAATGTAACTGGGATACTAATGTGCATGTAAACATATAATACTCACTGTGGAACTAATTTCATATTAGCTTTTCACTTTCAATTCACAACCTTGTCTAAAAGCTCAAACTGAAGTCGGCAGGTGCTATATGTAACATTATTATTTCTGCGCTGGCCAACCTGCCATTTCAAAAATAATGCATATATTTTTCCATCCATATCACCTTATAAAAAATGTGTCTGCATGACTGATTTCATATTCAGTCTGTAATAATAATGATTTCTGAGTGAGTTGTGTGTTAATGTAGGTTCATATGCTTCCAACAAGCAAGGCTTAAAAGATCATCAAAGAAAGGGGCACAAAATTGAAATGTGCATTTGCATTACATTTCAAGAGCCTTTCCATACAGAGACAAAGGGATACAATGGCTGAATATCATTAGATCTGCCATGAGTGCAATAAATGCATGTAAGTGCAGTAGCCTTTGCCCATGGGACAATAAAACTAATATGCAAAGGAACCGACAGCATGACTAATAGCATGCAGTCAGCTCATCTCAGCAAAATGCCTGTTCTTTTTAAGTGAGCCATTATACGATTATCAATGAGCCTGTTTCGCCTTTGATCTCTTTTTTAAGAGTTTAGGATTGTACAGTTTAGGATAACACCTTAGAGAAGCCATTAGTTTACACACTGTCCACCGTTATGCCCAGAATGAGAATAACACGAATACAAAGGGAGCTGTCTCTCCCCACCGCCCACCTGTCCCTAATCCTTCCACTCCTGAGTCTTTGCCTGCCACACCATCATCAGAGCTCAGATCAAAGTGAGAGAGAATGGCCCACAGGTCTGCACAGAGGGAGAGCTGACCTCCTCTGAGCTTGCCATGTCCTTGGACCAAAGTCCTTTCACAGACTAGACATATTCATTGAAAACTGATTCTGCGCATTGTGCCTAAAATGAGCTTGCTTTGTGGACATTCCCTGAGGCAGTTATTGTATCTAAAGTGTAGGATATATAAAGACATTTTAGCCCTCTCATTTGAAAGTCCTTGTGTTCATACAGATGGAATAAACTGAGGTGGCAAGCATTTGTACAGTGGATGCATTTGTTTTCATTCTGCAAGATTTAATCTTCATTACTTAAAGCAGCATATACACCAAAATACACTGTAAATTGAAAAATAGTGTTTTCTCACACTAATACGACACAGGCCTTGACCTCCCGTCCCGCTACTGTTAATTAGTGTTGGTTGCTCTTACCTCTGGGCAAGCTCAGATTTATGGCTTTATGATGTGAGGAGCTTTAAAGTGAAAGTGTGCTGCTGGGGCCTAGTCTGCCCACGGACTACATGGGTAAATAGGCTTTCATACTCTGAATCAAAGCTCTGGTATAAATGTAGATTGCTTTACTGCATATGTTTATGCTGTGTGATACTGAAATCTACCTTCAGTAAAAAAAAAAAAAAAAAAAAGGAACTAGTTCTCAAATAAGCTAATGAATCACTAATTCAATATCAGCTTCATCCCTGCACATTTAATACATAGATAGATCAGTCACTTGTTTAGGTTATCCTTGCACAAACACTGGCAGCAGGGGGTGAAAAGCTAGCCTCCAACAACAACAAAAAAGCCATCCAGTTATCCTGAGTTATCTATCTGCCTACAGCAGCTGCACTATTTTCTTCTCATGCTCATTCATCTCAACCCAGTCTACGTTGGCTCATAAACATGCTGCAGCCTGCCTTTTATTCCCCCACAAAATTGCATCACAGGGAGTTCACATGTATCACTGGAGTTCTGCAAATAGGAGAAGATATCATCAGTGTTGCGGAACTATGTGCAATGAACTCAGTCACAGAGAACCCTGAGCTTCCGTTAACAAAGAGGTCATTAGGACCATTACATTTTCAGTTGACAACAACATCTCAAGCTTCAAGTCGGAGTAATTATTACTGAAAATGCAAGGCCACTGAAGAACACACACTTGCCTATTGGTATACTGTATGTTTTCCCTTCCAGTACGCAGGAAAAAGACAAACATTTTCTCTTCTAATTGGAAAATGTGTTCCTATGATTCAATAATAATTATGTACTTACCATGCTTCCAAAGGGTCACTGCAACAGCAGAGAGCTCAATTTGATTTGCAGTTAATGAGGTTGGGTCTCTGAACGAATGTTAGTTTTTATTTTGTGTGTAGTGCTTTGGGAAATGTGGTTATGGCCTATTTCTTCATCTGTTATGATTCTGTGCAGATCTTTCAACTACATTCATTTGGGGGATTATATAACTTAGCTTTTCCATTTCATACAATTAGACACTAAATAAAAAAAAGTCAAACAAATAGAAGTTATTGATTCTTTTTATTAGCTGTAATTTTAATTTTAATTAGCACCATCTTGTAATTCCTGAAGATCATTTTATGTTGAAAAAAACAAAAAAAAAACATTTTCTTATTATGCTATCTGCAGGAAACCTACTGTATGTGGCCGTGTAATACAGTATATGGCTGTTGTGCTGACAAAATATGACTCCATCACTGTGCTGTCAGTCAATCTCCAAAGGCTGTATACAGATATTTGCCTGTTGGCTATAGGGTTTTAATATCTATGGGGATTTGTGTAGGCTTATGTCCTTAATTCTGGGTGACTATGTTCGCATTGGCAGCCATTTTTCTCTGATGTCAAGCTCAGGGTGGAAAGCTCAAATGCTGGGATAATGTCATACTGCTCTGTTCCAGGTTGCAAATCATCACTGTAACGAATCTGACAAATAGTTATTATTTAATCGCTACCTGGTTCATCAGCAACTGAACAGACGATGGATCGTGAGGGACATCGGGCCATGTTTCAGGGTAAAACAACATATTTGATAATCCATTAGCCACCGTCAGACAACAGCTAACCACAACATTAAACCGCTTAAAAGCTAACATTACCATTTGATAGTGTTGCGTGGTGTGGTAAGAAAGGCTTGCAATGTAACGCAGCGTAATGTAATTTAGCATTCGTGTTTTGTCAGCCTCCTCACGCCATACAAAAAACGCTGACTGCTAAAATGCTTGGAACACACTTTTGGTGTTGGATGTAATATGTATGAACATTAAACAGAAAAATGTGTTCTAGTGAGCACAATGTCACATAATGTTAATAATGACAGGAAGACAGGTAACATTAATGTTACTTTGCAAGTTTGATTGCATCCAGTGCATGTTATTCCCAGGCTTAGATAAATGTGTACAAGATGTGTGTTGATATTTCAGAATGAATTTACGCCTTTCCTATCGTATTGTGTATAACATCAAATGGTAATGTTAGCTTGTAAGCAGTTGAATGCTGAAGTAAGTTGTTGTCTGTTGTTAGCTAATGGGTCTTTGGCCCGTTGCCCCTCCAGATTGTCACTATCCATTGTCTTTTCAGTTGCTGACCAATTAGGATGCGGTGAAATGATAACAATTTTTCAGATTCCCCACATTTATATGACTTGCAACCGAGAACACAGCAGAATGACATTATCCCAGCATCTGAGCTTCCCACCCTGAGCGCGATGTGACCCTGAGGAAAATGGCCGTGGTGTGAATGTGGTTTATCGGGCTGCAGCCTAGAATAATCTCCACGTTCCCTTCAACCATGTTGATTCTAGCCACCCTTCTGACCGCATGCCACCCTTTCTCTGTTTTACATTGTTACACGGAATCCTCTATAACCCCTGAACAATACCTCTTAGCCTACTACATGCAGTGCCAAAAATATTTGCACACTCCTAACTACACAGTAGAGTTACAATAAACCTTTAATGCTGTAAATAATTTCGGGCAAAGCCTAGTAGCTCCGTTCAAACCACTTTGGCCAATTTGGGGATGCGAGCAAGTCATTTTCACTGAATACAGCCTGAGTAAAGCTGGGACTTTATTTATATTCCAAGTTTTCCAGTGACAGATATTAGTATGCAACATGCATCAGACCTGATTTTTGTCTCTCTTGCTACAAAGACAGGGGCTGTGCAGCAAATCGCTTGTCTTCATATATATGCTGTTCTGTCGCCTCTAAATTCAGAGTGGGGTTTTGACTTTGAATCCCCTTTGATACAGTGCTTTTGAAATGTTGAAGGATGCCTTAAAAGGAAAAAAAAAAGAAAGTTTAATTAGTAGCCTTATAATGGAAGTGTACCATAGGCTGGCTTTCACCTTGCAACACCAGAAAGCCCCTTCGTTTCTCTGATTAAATGTGCTGTTGAAGTTGATTTATGAATGCCAATTAAAGAAATGCCCCTTAATTATTATTTTGCTATTAATTTGAGATCAACCGCTTGGGAATCATCTGCGCTTTATGGTAGAATTCAGGAGATACAGTATATTTTAGATTTACTGATGATTCTAACCTCCCAGCACCATATGCTGCTAATCTGTAATGAGACAGTTTGACATGGCGGTGTGGATATTTGAGAATCCACATATGCCTGGGTCTTACCTTTCATAGAGGGATATATGGCTTCGCCTGTACCTTTTGCATTTTATCTTAAGCATTTCAGAGGCTTGCTAACTTCAGATACCCTATGAAACAGCAATTTGATAGATTCAAACAGAATCCTCCTATTCCCTGCTTTGATCATTTTCTTTATGCCCACCTGGTATTTAGGCCTCCAAAATGCAAATGACTTCTATTGCTACACACCATGCATACCATAATCTACATTTCTTAAGCACTCATTGGAATAATCACAGGCTTTAGAGGCCCTGAGGCATATTGGAGGGTGTCTTCTACAGCGAGTGTTGAGGTTCAAATATTCAAATCAAACATTTTGCTCACAATTACCACAGATACGTTTTCCCTTTATTTCTTCGCCTCCATCTCAAGATTCAATCAAAATGCCGTTTATAATGTCATGGCTCTTGTGCTAAATACAATAAAAAATTTCACAACACTATTATAATCATCTCATGGTATGGATCTTAATCAAAGTAAAGTTCAAGGCTTTAAAAGAAGCAGATGTTGGGTGCCATAAATTGTGGGAAAAAAACTCAATCAAATAGCTGAAGCTGTGATCTGCTGGAACAAATAAAGTCTAATCACCAATAAAGGAAAACTAAGAAATGACCTGTACTATTATGCCTTACCTAAACTCGGGATAATATACAATTTTGCAGCATTATTTCCTCCACTGCAACAAAATGGTTATACCATACCCCATTTTTTATTTTTTATTTTTTAGAGTTTTTAGCATAAATATTCTTCTAGATTAAAAGATAAAATGTTGCATTTCCATTTTCAGCAAATTTCCACAGGAAGCAGAAGAGAAGTCAAAATCAGTGGCTTCTAACTAAAATATGCCATACTGTAGAACATACAGTAGATCAGGACAAATTAGGCTCTCTCTGATAGCAACCTGCCTCAGAAAAAAAAAGTTCTGGTTCTCTCTTCAGTTGTGGTAAATAAAGGCCCTGGCCACTATTATTTAGAAGTTGCTGTATTGTATGATGATTCTTCCTCAGACAGCAAAGCTACAGGTCAATAACCCACGATTATCAGTCTGAGACACTCTCTACTCCACAGCATTTCAGATCAGCCCGCAGATAAGTTTTGATTTCAACCTGCACAAGCAACCTAATCTAATCAATAAGTTGTATAAAAAAACAAAACATTTTTGACAGGAAGTATGCCTTCAGCTCTAGCTGTACAGAGTACTGTTTCAGTGAAAGCAGCAATATATTTTGCCATTGAGTTTACCTGACATGTTCCTTGCTTACTCATTTTAATTCTGTCAACCTTGTCGGGGTCACATAGAGGTCGTTCAGTTTGTCTCACCAATGTGAAATCCTCTCTTTTGTCTTTCTGCCTCTCTCGCGATCAGCGATATCATTTCAACTGATATTTAGCGGGAGTCCTCATACATAAATATGAGCAGACGTCTGGTTGCATGTGCCCTCACTTCAGAGTAGTATCATGTTGAGCTGATCTAAATGCTCCCTCTTTAACACTGAGGGAATCGGTGTCACGAGTGGACTTGAAAATCAAGGAGATGCGAATAATGAAAGAATTTCGGTATGGAAGGTATTTGTACATTCAGTGTACCAGTTTTGCATGTATTTCACAGTTTTACGTTTAAAGCAAGTGACAAAGTAACCATATTTGGATGATTGGGTGAAGCTGGGGAGGGTAGCAACTTATCAAACAAAAGATAGCCACCCCCTTTAAGCCTACCCTGCTGTCATCTATTTTGCTGTATTTTGCATCTATTTTGTTAACATGCACAAAGAACTGATTATCCTCATGTAGGTAATCTTGCTTTAAAATAATTCATATGAATGGATTAGAATAACCCACTAATCAATAGCCATTCTCCCACTCTAATTATAAAAGACCGGGTTATTATTATTATTATAAAAATTTTTTACTGTAAGGTGGGAGCGTCTATTTCACTGTTTGTTTACATCGCTGCTGCAGACTCTTATTTGCACAGCACGAGAAATTCATATTGATGTCAACAAAACCATTGTGGTAAGCGACTATTTACAATTTCTGTCGTCTGGTTTGTCATTTCTTTCCTCTGTATCAGACGTTACCTACTGCTGCTTAGGGAAAAGATTTGCTTGGTGGTGGCATATGTTCATACTTTATTCCTGGCAGGAGCATTGTTCATACTTTATTGCTGGCAGGAGCATTGTTCATACTTTATTGGAGGAAGACAGGAATGTGTTTTTTTTTTCCTGGTTTATTCATGACAACATAGATTCTCCATCAAAGTTAGCAACGGTGCATGCAAACAGTTTATCCTTAAGAAGCTGTTTTCCAGAGTATCATGGCCAATAAGTTACTCCCCTGCATGTAAACATAGCCAGTGATGTTGAATCCTTAATGGACACTCCCCAATGGATATTAAAATGGATGATGGGACTCGGGCTGTTAGCTTCCAGGTTTCTCAACCTATGCATTTCTCCATCCTCCATTTAGCATAATGACACTCAAACAATCAGCGGCAACATTAGAATATGGAATGTGGTATTTATGCAGCATAAAAGGCTGTTAATGTGTCATATTTGAATATCCTGATCTGTAACCGTGACATGCTCTTCCCAGCAGCAGCAGGTAGCTGATTCAGACAGAGAGACCAGGCATGACCTACATGCTTAAAGAATTACAACAGTCAACAAAGAGGATTCTCTTGGATTCATGTCCTGATACTCTGATGGAAGCCCACACTGTGGCAACAGTGGTGAATAATAACATACTTGTGGTCACATTTGCACAAGGTCTCCCCTTTGCTGCTGTGATTTATAGGCATAGCTTCCATCTGCAAACAGGCTAGGAGGCTTCCAGCTACAGGGGCAGCACCCTGGGTCCAGTGCTATTTACTCAGCCAGCCGAAACAAGGTTCTCCCCAGGCAGGAACCAGCAGTCGCCGTGCCCATGCATGGTTTTCTTACCTTTACCTGTCTGCTCATGGCTACTCTGCAGTGCCTGCAGCATGGGAAGGTGACAGCTTCAGCAGGGCAGCCGCATTTTGCCACAGGTTGAGCCATCTTTACAATGTCATTTCCTGCTGCTTAACAAATGACTGAAAGCTGCAGGCTATCATGCTCTCAGTAGAATAACAGTGGAATAACTGTTTGATGAGGACTGTTTTTGCAAAACTCTATAGTCACACTTCAAAATTAAAAATTAAAACACAATTCACTAAGTAAATCTTACAGTATGCACATGTGAATTCTAATTAACACCGATGTAATACAATATTATAGTTTAGTATCGTATTATAGTGTTATAGCTATGTAGCCACTCTGTGTTGTTATTAATATACTGTGAGCCTAACAGGCGTGCCGAGATACAGAGAGGAAAGGTGCTCCACTTTAAAGTGATGTGATAGATTAGGGAGGAACCCCAGCAACAAAATAATTTCCCTGATGACCAATTTCTGAACACACCCTAAGCAAAGAAAATCAGCAACAAGCCAACATGTCAGCCACAGCCTCTTGCCAGGGTGCAGGTGAACATGCTGACTCCCTTCTAATGAGCAGCGAGAGACAGAAATAATAACCTAAACCAGGAATCATAGGGTATGACTTCTTATATACCGCTGATTGTCCTCATTAACACTAGATCTTATGCCATGTAAGCATATGCACGCTAACAACTATTAAAATAGCTTCTACTGTGGCCCAGTATTGATGGGAAAGCAAAAGAAAGAAAGGCTTTGTGACGCTTGCAATATGCTGTGGCTGCTTCTGAAATCCACTGTAGGTGTTTGCATTCAGTTTTAGTATTTGTGGCTTACATGCTGTTCTCGCAAAAAATGGACACTGGAAATCATTTGTTTTCTGTCTCTAAAAGAGCGAAATCTCTAATTGATAAGGAACAGGTCCATTGGGACTTAAACACTTCTCCTCCTTTTTTGCAATAGCCGTTCTTCCAACAAATAAGTGATGTATGCATTTGCCAGAAAGGTGCCAGATCTTTACAGCATCCCGTTAAGTGATTACCCAATGCATTTTCTCACTGCAAAAGATCAATACCCTTTCATGGATCAGCCAGGAAACTAATAAAAAAAAAGATTTTAATTGGTTATGCTGATGGCGTGTCTTTGCCACAGCCTCTGACGTGTTAAGGTTTAGTTTCCGTCAGAGCAAAAGTTCAAGTTGAAGCAACTGTCATCGGGGCCTTTCAGCTGAGAGAGGCTATCGAGGCTTCTGGCTCAGGATCAGTTTGGCAGCCGAGACTGTCTGGAGACATTGACAGGAAATAATGCTCCTCTTGTCTGAAGATTATGTCCATTTTACTTTCTTCTTATTCCACAACTTTAAATAGATTCCTCCCGCAGAATTAAATCTCGATTGCTGTCTGTATTGGCTGCTGTCGGCTGTTACTTGCATAATTTAAGGGGTATCGTGATTTTCACTAGTCTGAGTGCCAAGATGCTGTCAATGAGGGGATTATAAGTTCACCTTTATAAAACATTGTATTTTATTTGTGCAGTTGTGTGGATATTCTTTTGGGTTTTCACATACAAATTTGTTCAAATCTGAAATTCCAATTTGCACACAGCTATTATTTCTTTCTGATTCTGATTATTCTCTTTTGGATATTTGACCATTTTGGTTTCTTCAGTCTCAATACGCCTCTGTATGTGCCATGGGCAGAGCTCGGCACAGGACTAAAAATGGCCATGCTTCTCCACGGTTCATCATCTGAGGTTTGTGTCAGACCCAGACAGTCATCTGGAAAGGTCAGCGCCTTGCTAAAAGATTTAAATCACCCCGCAGAAGAAAGATTCACCTTGACAAGCGGAACCTGAAAACTGGTAAATAAGAATACAAACAGAGACTCATTCCTCTTTGCCTAAAGCAAGGACAAACGGACCATTGCTTTTCAAAGCAGGTGCCGGATGGAGGTTTTGCTTTAGAGGGGGGGAAAAAAAGTCTTTCAAATCAATTATTTGTTTTCTCAATATATGGATTATGTTCATTTCTTTTCTCAGCTGAAAAGACTCACAAGATTAGAACCCTGATTACTTCTCTGTATAATCATCATATGAGGAGACAGTTATTAGCTATTTTTCTCTTTCAGATCTATTTATTGTGTTTTTTTAGTTGTAAAATGAAGTGATCTTGGCACGGCTGCTGGCAACATCGTGTTTCTAAATACGACTTGACAGGGTCAGTGTGGCAAAACAAACTGTTGGGTTTAGTTTTGGCACCGGCAGAATTTGACATATGGGTATTATTCTTTGATGAATCCGTGTAGTGTTTTGCTGCTCTATATTCATCCAGTTGTGAGCCGCTCGTGGGAATGTTTTCCGTTTCTTTTTTTTCTCCATTTGTCATGTTTATTATATTAATGTTGTGGCCACGCCTTTTGATGAATGCAGGAACTAAAGCACCTATTCAGCTGCTTTTAGGACAAATGGGACCTTTGGAAAAAAATCCTTTCTCTTTACTGTTTATTAATATACTTAAAAAGATGAATGTGAAATGGGGACGCTTACGGCAAGGCCTATGTATCATAATATATTTGCTCACAGAAGTAAAGAATAATGAAACTATTCTCAGCTTTAAAGCCACGCTTGAATAATACGTCGGCTGCAAAGTGCTACAAAGCAAGAACTGTTACAAGGTGGTTGCTTTTTATAATCTTTTTGGAAAAGACAGCCATAAATATATGCAGATTTCCGCCCTTTAGTTTGGGAAAATGTTCATATGTATTCTGATTCTCTTATTTTGTTTTGTCTCTCCACTTTAGTGGCTGGTGGGATATTATTGATTCCTCCTATTGATCAGAATGTGGCAACAATAACTTTGTAATTGTGTTTTCATTTTACTTATTATTTGAATCAAATGTGCTGAAAAGCCTCTTGCTGTGATGTCCTTGTTGTTATGAAACACAGCTGGATCACTGTTGGCTATATCTGTCTGTTCATCTATCTCGCTGCCTAACCTCATGTATCAGTAGGCTGAAACAAACTTGAGTATGTGAAGTAGCCTCAGTTTTTGGGTAGGTTCATCCATACATATTTGTGAAAAAGAAGGGCTGTGTGCATGTTTGGCCTGTAAGCAACAGATAGGATCCATTGACTCCATCTGGATATTCATGTGCTGAAGATTATTAAGCAGCAAGCTCGACATGTACCTATGAATTTACATGAGTCTGATCCAATCTTCTCTCAAGCATCTTCCCTCAAGCAACATATGCAAACTACAACTGTTGTGGACATTAAGTATGTGCATTGAGTTCTAATAGGCTGTCACAATCATTGGTGCAACAGTACATGATAATCCATCTAGTGTGTGTGTGTGTGTGTGTGTGTTTAATTGTGCAATATTCAGCTGTTGATGTTTGAATTCTTCTGCTGGAGTTTTTATCACAGCTTGTTTAATAGAAATAATAAATTTTGCATGTTTATACTGAAGTGACGGGCTGACAGAAAAGCTAATTGGATTTAAACATCTTGGGAAGAGATTTTACCTCAGTTGTGGTTTTAGTGCTTAGTGTGAATCTATGTTTTGACCTTTATTTCTCTTTCTCTTGTCGTCTTTTTTCACACAGGCCTTCCCATGTATATCCACTGGCATCTATGGTAAGCTTAGTCTCTAATCGTATTGTGTTGAATTGAATTTTTTTTTTCTTTACATCCATGATTTGTCATATTAACCTGCAACATTGTGTACCCGCTTCATGTTATTATGTATAATGGTTTGTCTTCGAAGAAGAACACATTTAAAACAAAGACAAAAACAGCCTAATATAAAGTGAACAAAATGTAGACCCTGATCAATGCTTGTGCTCCCTCATGAGACCAGGCCTGATACGCAGCAAGGCATCACTGGTAAACGGTAAACCGTGAGTGCGTTCATTAGACTTAGAGTCACATTGAAAACATGCCAAACTTGTTGCTGTAAACAGGCTTTGAAGTTATGATGGCAAAAGATGTAGATGCAGGGAGCCTTCTGGAGTTTATATAGTATAGTAACTTCTCTCCGATGAGAAGAAATGCTTATTTCTTACCATTCTGACATACTGTATACAGTGTGTGGCTCTAATAACCCCTGTGGGTGCCAAATATGTAAAGATTATTTAACAGTTGACAACAATTTCCATTTGTTGTCACCAACAAATACTAATACATAACCAGAGATCTGTAATTGTTAAGGCTGTCATCTTGTCAGAGTCATTAGGCGCGTTGATCACTCTTTATGATCATATAGCAGCCAGGGAAATAGGATCAATTTACAAGAACAGGTGCTCCCGACGGTGCAAACACTGATCCCACAAGATGTTACCATATACATGTACATCAATGATAATGCCTCTGGGCCCGATGTAAAACAAATTCAAAAGTGGTTTCTTGAACACCAAAATGAACTCATAACCCGTCTATCGCCTCTCATTAATCCTTCATGGGTTTACATCTCCAACATCACAGAAAGAGCTCAAGGCTTTCTTTCAGAAAGAATGATGTAATCTACATCACAAAATGTGTCACAGAAACAGAAAAGAGGACTGAAGCTGTTCTGAAGAGAAAAAAACCAAAACATTCTGTTTGTTCTATTCCGTGCTGCAAATACGTCTACATAAACTTTGTGTCATATTTTGTGACATCCTCAAATGTAATTGTGTTAATTTTTTTGCAACCTAAAAAAAAAAAGTAATACATAAGGGGGTTAATTTGCTAAACCTACTTCAAATCCCTGTCATGGCTGCAAATTTTTGCATCACTGCATGTTTTCATTTTAGCGGGGCACTTTCTATCTCTGATGGTGTAGATGAGCACAGCCACAGTTGAATGCACTGCTGCTAATTAAGACCTAATTCTGGGCTGTTTAACTTTACATGCAGACATTTGCAGCTGAATTGCAAAAAGCAAGTCAAGCATCACCCATCATTGATTTTCATTCGATTTTTTTGTAAATTTTTTTTTTTTTTTTTACAAATTTCACACATGCTGAAGGATGTGTCTCGCTTAGGGTGGGGGGAAAAAAACTGTGTTTGACTGCTGAACATTATACATTTGTTTAAAAAAATTATAATGTATTTTAGAAATGCAAATATGCACTCCACTTCCCACAAGAAGGATGTTAAATGGCTTGTGCCTCAGGAGGTATAACCACAGGGTTGGTGGTTCGATCCTTGGCTCCTCTTGACCATGTGTCCTTGAGCAAGACACATCTCAAGTTTCTATCATTGACTGTATATAAAGATGGTCGACATAAGAGCTCCTCAAAAGTGAAGCCAAATCATCTTGATCCCCCCCTGATGGTGGGCTGCAGTATAGGTCATAAACCCCTACCCCTCAATAATGTCAGGTAGGACATGGGCCAAACTAAAAACTCAAACTACACCTCAAATAAATTTTCCCCAAAGATGGTTCCTGTTGTTTAAGGTAGTTCTTATCACGCTGATAATATGTTCAAGTGTTAATTTTTCTGATCAGTTTGGTTTTAATTAGTTATTTAATGCTATAAAAATGGGGTGAAACGTCATGATTGACAGCTGAGCCCTGCTCGCGATTGGGCGGACGGGTGTATGGGCAGGAACTTGCGATCGCCACTCCGCTGCCCGGTCGCTACTGCACAGACTCTGGCTCCAAATGCACAAGATGGCAGCGCCCGTGTCCGGGATATTTTGGCTTCATTTTTGTACAATGGGAGGAAGCGGGGACGTGTCGTCCATCTTTATTTATGTCAATGGTTTCTATCAATGGGTAGTGCCTGACATGGCAGCTCTGCCGCCATCGGTGAGTAAATGTGATTTGAATGGGTGAATAACTCATAAAGTGCTTTGTCCGTTAAGGTACAGTAGAAAAAAACGCTGTATGAATACAGTACATTTACCAAATGCAACAATTTCCATCCATCCAAAGCCATCACTCTGTTATCATCCCTGTATTCTGCTCAACTGGCAGCTGTCACCAAATTGCACACAAATACTAACAATCCAAACACTTGCTGTTAATCACTGATTACAGAACCTGACAAACTTGTGCTGGGCTCATTAAACTAGCCATAAAGACACACAGTAACTTCCTTTAAATGAATTTTTTCATAGGAAAGAAATGCAAAAAGCATGTACGGCATTATTAAAATCCAGGGTGTTATTTATTAATTGTAATATAGAGACATAGCTGAGACACCCTCACTGGATTAAAATAAATGAATAGCCAGTTATGGAGCAGTCGTTAGGAGTTCCAAAAAGCTGTACATTTATCCAACAGCGATTAAAAAATCATACAGCTGCCGGTCTGTTTGTTAATGCCCATTCTGCACTGTCCAACTTTAATGCATGCGAATAGATACAACATAGTCCAAGGGGTCAAGCATAACTTACACTTGTTAATTAAGCCCAGCGTGTGTACTAAAGAGAGCCCTTATGCTTATAAATAACTCGATGTTTACATCCTGTGCTCCGATAGAACTCTTCTCTCTTGAGAAACGGAATATTTTCCATCCATCACTTCTGCAATTTGTACAGTTTACTGCACAGCAACTCCTCATCTTTTCCTCTCATCATCTCTCTGCAGTATTGTCTGTTTTCTGCCACCTGTCTTTGCACGAATCTCAATATGGCCAATACTGAAGTATTAATCACAAGAAAGGCGAAAGTTGTAATTTTTTTCTCACTATTTTTCTCTCCTTTTAACTCTCTCTCTTTCTCTCTCTCTCCCTTGCTGGTTATTTCACTGCACTTTTTACAGCCAGTGATGATAAGCTCAGCAGTCGTTTCTATAAAATCCATTCCGTACACTTCATAAATCTGTATATCCGTTCTGTATATTAATAATTAAACTAATTAACACTAAGAGTATGGTCTGGACCTATTCTACATGCGAAGTGCCATGAGATAACTCAATTATTGGCGCTATATATAAATAAAATCTGACCTGACTTGTCTACTCATATTTTCTTGTCTTGCATAGGAAATTCCTCCAACACATTCTACATCAGAACTTAATTTATGTGTCATTAACACTTGTCTATTTTTCTAGCATAAAACTGGTGCGGCCCGAAATTACTTATGTGAAGGTGTTATAGTCCCCATCTCATTAGGGTCTGACTTGTTAGTGACTCAACGACTTTGGCAAATCCACAGTAAATTAACGGAAATGATGGACCGAACTAAATTTTTTTTTAAAGTATTGCTGTGAAACATAAAGTGAATTTGACTTTTTGAATTAAAGGTATAAAATTAAGAATGGATTAAATGGATATGTGGCATTCTGGGGTATGAACAGCTCTATAGTAGTGATGCAAGCAGGAGGGAGGGGGTCACTGTTTGTACTGTACACTGCTGACGAGGTCACTGCTTATTGCTCTTCACTGGGCTGCATTGCCAGTAGGAGCCCGTCATTGTGCTCCACCAGCAGTCTCTCACATCAAAGGGGTAGGCTGTGCAGAACCAAGTATGCTGTGGAGGCAGCCTATTCAATAAATAAACAGCTTAGCGCTTCCCGTAACAGCATCTCTATAGAACAATACAGCTGATTAAGACTCAAGATCTTCACACAGCAGAGGGCAAATAGAGGAGGGACTTTAAAAGAAGCCACATTACAGTACGGTACACTGCTGTGATGTTATTCTCTAAGACACCTCCTGGTGCCCCCTGAGTGCTGCCATGTTCTGAAACAGAGGCCCTGCTCTCGTCAGGCATTTTGACATTTTCTGTACATTTTAGATAACCTTTAAGGTCAAGTTCCATTTCAGCAATGTAAACAAAAGCTTTTTAGTGTGAAAGGCACATCATCCCCATCTCTCTCTTTCTCTCTGTGTGTGTGTGTCTCTCTCTGTAGAGTACACATAAATATAGCCATAGTTTTATATATGTGCCAGGCCCAGTTCTAGACTACTTTGATGGGGGGCAGTGAGAGATGTTGATTGGACACCAACTACTGCTGTGTTGAGTGCCCCAGGGATGACTTTTTTTGTAGGTCGAATGGGATTCGGCCTCTGGATTGATGCAGAAAACAAAGTCTGGGGTCAACAAAAGCTTGATGACAAATTATCACCACCCATTCAAAACTCCCATTGAGTTTGAGATGATACCCTGTGGGAAAAAAAATATTCACAGAGTTTAGGACTTGTTAATGGCATTTTAATTTTAAACACACCTCCACCACCCCCTTAGGCCTATAGGAGCACAGCTTTATTCATGTTATATCTAAATACCTATTCTTACATGGGCTCTAATATAGTTTTTTTAGTCTAAATGTGAAGCTACACTGTAGGCCTAATTGGCAGTTCCAATTATTATTTGAAACGGGGGGAAACAAAAGCATGCTTCTACAGAGTACTCCAGCCAGTACATCCGGTCACATTTTGCAGTATGCAAACCAGCATGCTTTTCTGGCTGTTCTGACCCACAATCCTCAGCGCAGCGGAAGACACGTCACATCGACTGAACCGCTGAGAGAGCACAGACCGATGACAGAAGCCGCAATAACAGATGACAGCACATTTAAATAAGTGCTACATTTTTTTGTGACTTATGTGTATAATTAATACATTAATATACGGACTATATACAGACTGCAACAGATGTAGGGGCAAGAGGGGGTGCTTGTGCTACTCAGTTGGGAGACGACACCACAGACCCTGCCTCTGTTGACTACAGTCTTGTAACAGCGGCGTTGCAAAGTTTAACAACCAGAAATCGCTGCATGGTGACAGAGAAAGAGAGGTAATAGAGAAATCAAAGCACGGCGAGTGAACCACTAAAAACTAAATAGGCCTAGTAGGCTGATAAACTGAGTATAAGCATTTGAGTAGAATTTGAAACAATAGCGAAGTAACTGCTCTCCTGTGCACATGGTCATGCACCCCGGCATTACACTTGTGCACATGTGCTTGACCCATTTTCACACTTGAATGGTAGTAGAAAAACAAATCCTGTGCCGCCAGCATTGTGACAAAGAGGAATCAGGAACAAGTTGTCCAAGGTCTTTGTGGTGAGACAAAACGATTTGTCAGGAAAGCTAATGCTAATTGACACTCTCTTTCACGCCTCCATATTCCAGGAGACTCAGTCACCATTGACAGATGATGGCAGAACAGGGAGGTAAGGTGTAGCAGGGGTGCACAGGGGGTACCTTAGACATTTGGAAAGAAAAATGAGTGCTCACACTGTGCTGACAGTCCAATCCCTCAGTCCGGCCCATTAGCCTCAACAGAATTTCTGCACGGATAGTTTGTCGGAGGTACCACCCATAAACAAACTGGTGCCCACCGTGGGCCACGAGGTCACCCAGCATGATAGAGGTTATTAAGTGCCGCTCCTGTTTGCACATCAATCACAGCCATGCAACCCGGGTTTCAATGGATTATTCCTTCCAAGGAGGAGACACCTCTCAATGTCTCACAAGATCAGTGTCAAGAGTCAAACTACCTAAACTTAGAGAGATCATTTTCTCTTTTTGTATCCCTCTCTCTCTCATATCTTCCCTCCGGTATATTCTGTTGGCGTCTCTTTTCTCACTTACACATAGACACAAATATGCATGCTCCCACACAGGCAGAGATGCACTGCTCAAGCAAAGCCACATTCATAAAATTCCCATTTTATGATGTATTGTGTACAATTTAGCCTTGTGGAGATCACATCTTAGCTGAAAGTGCACTTTCTAACAGCCTTGTAATGAGCTATACAGTTTAGGAGACCCCTGCTGAGATCAATCTTAGCACACAGCAGAGGGCTCACTGGCACAATGCGAAAGCAAGGACATGAACATTAAGTCTAATGCTAACCTGACAGATGCCGTCACACAAATGTATACCCTATAAAACTATCATCTTAGGACAAATATCTCCTTGTTTACTGTTCACCCTGCACCTCTGGCTCATCTGTCTCTGTGACGGATCTGAGGATTGTTGACAGAGGCATTTTAGCTCTGACTGGTGGCTGTGGGAGATATGAGAATGTAATCCACCCAAGCTCTACTGGTATGTCCACACTGCCATTCTACTGTACTGTCCAGATCAAAGGTGTCACATAGCTAAGATTTTTTTTCCTCAGAGCCATACTCTGGCTCTCTTCATCCCTGTCTCGGATTAGGAAGGTTGGAGACATTATGGCACCTTATCTCTCAGCAGTGATGGCTTGCTGCTGGCTTGCCAGAGATGGCCAGGACAGGTTTTCCCTTCTTCTAAAACCCAGGGTTTACTACAGGGAGCTTAGCCCAGCTGGGTTGGGAATTTCAAGGTACATAGGAGCAGCGTGCTGTATCAGTGGGTAGCAGAGTGTATGCACTCAGAGGGAACCGGAGTTTCGTAGCCCATTTAACTGAGTCAGACGGTGTGCATTGTAGTCAACACCAGCCTTGCTCTACCATTTTCATGGATGATAAGCCAAATGTAAAAGTACTAGTTCCCACCTACAGGACAATAGATTCAGGCCTTTGAGAAACTTAGTTGAGCATTAAACTTTTGCACATCATGCACTCTTCAGAATGTTTTTTTTTTTTTTCTCAAAAAAGCTAAATGTCAGGTGTTAATTTTAGCATGTAGGACAAAGCATTGCATCACATATATGGAATGTTTCCAAGGAAGGTCATCATCTGTTGTGCCACAGAGGCGGCTTTCTTTCTACCCTTTTTCTGCCTGTCTTCCTCACACAGCACCCTCCCATCCCTCTTTGTCTCTGTCTCCTTCTTTGGGCTGCAAAGTCGGTCATGGTCACAGCCCCACTGTTTCCCAGTGTTGGTGTAGCGGGGAGCTTCGGGGCATTTGACACCCATACTTTGGCAGGCAGAGTCCTGGGGCGCTACTCTGTCCTCCACCCTGGGTCACCTCACCTCTCCTCTGGGCCCCGATAGGGTGACAACCCTCTTCCCCCCTCCCTTAGCGGAGGAACAGACAGCACTGCTGCCCTCAAGTAGAGCAGCCCTAAACTGTGCGGCAATTAATGATTCCTCCCTGCTCCCCAAATCACAGTCAACTAATTTACTTTGTATTGTATTGTGCTTAAATTATTCCACCCTGCCTGTCTGATATCAAAAAGGGTCTTTAATGGCAGAAGTCAGTTCTGTTCTTTTTTTGTTTGTTTTTTTCCCCCGTAGCAGATTTCCTATGTTTACCACCATTTAAACACCTGTGTTGAAGTGAGTGCCAGGTACCTCAGCCTCAGGCTATGCTTCTTCAAGGTAGACAGCTCATCAGAATGAATGACGAGTGTTGAGACATAAACTTGACCAACTACAACTGAGGGAAAGCAGAGAGGGACCATCAATACAATTTTTGCCTTAAGGAGAGAAAAGCTGCACTTTGTATTTTTCAAGAAAGCAGTCCACATATGTTTAGCAAACCTAAGCCACACACCCGTACAAAAAAACCAGTATGTCTTCACAAAAAACAACAACGCTTGAAATGATATATCCCTAAAATAACAGCAGGTTTTGGTATCCTTGTTACACTATAAGCTCACTCAGGAAAAAACAAAACTGTTGTGGTCTGCAGTATGTGCCTACCCATATATTTGCGAGCAAGGAATGGGAATGTACTGTATCATAGCCCAGACAACATGCATTCAACTTACCTCTATTCACTTTATCAGGTGATGCAGCTACTTCTCACTCCTTCTCACCAGATAAAAACACCTTCGCTACTCAAGTTTGTTGTGAAAGTTAACTCTGTAAATTTAGGATACGAAAGAGTTGCCGTGCTGGCAAAAGAGAAATCAATGGTTTGCTTGTTCTTAAAGCACCATGTCCCTGTTCAGTGGATACTTTTTGAACATAAACATTTTATTCCACTTTCAGAGTCAAGGCTGAGTTGCCTGTCATGTCAACTGAGAGCAGTGTCGAAGAACTGAGCCACTACGAGTGTTTTTGAGTTTTTTAACATCCAAAGCAAAGGCTTTTCTCTGCTTTCTAGTTTTATATAAAATACATGAAACCATAGTCCTTAAAAGTCACCCAGGGTCCTGTACAAGTGTTCATAAAGGTGATTTACATATGCCTAAGAGAGGGGTCAGAGACTCTGTCTCTTGGTTGCATCAGAGATTAAAGTCAGCTGTCTTTTTCCTCATATTAACAAAGTTTCTACATGTTGAAGATCATAGGAATAAAATATGTGAATTCTGTTTTAAGATGAATCAACCCTTTGACATAACACACTGGGCTGACGTGGAGACAAGGATACCTTTCACTTATAAGGAAATTAAACCAAGTAATCTTTCTCATATAGTTTTTATCATGATTTCTAATTGTTGTTTAAATTTACTCAAAGGGATGAAATGATGGGATGAACACTAACTGAAAAGACCTGCCTTGCAGTCTTCTCAGGTCAGATCCGGTGATTATTTAACTTTATTCTCCCTGATCAAAAGTCCACATTTGTTGTGTTCACTGAACCCATAACTACCATTGCCGTCAACATGACTGGATGTACTATTCAAATGTTATGTAAGCGCGCTGCGTTACCGTAACTCTTTGTTCTTATGGCACGTGCCACAGTCGCTCTCCTCCCCTTTGGATGCTGTGCTCTGCCTGGTGAGGAGTAGAGGAGCCCTCAGCAGAAATAACACTGCACCACCTGAGTCCTCATCAGCGGCGCTGCGCTGCACATATCCCATCAGTGCACCTCGCAAAGACAAATCTCCCTGAGCCAGCCATATTCCCAGCATAGGGGTGAGACGAGCCAAGCGAAGTAGCGCAGGGACCCTGGAGGGCCCACCATCACTGCGCCTGACGCCAGCCCTCTACCTCCTGACAGATTAGCTTTCACTGAACCCTCCACACAGCAAATGGAGCAAAAGGGAATGAGAAGGTGTTGCGTGGAAAAGGTGGAAAAGTGAAACACTGAACAATTTCATTTTGTGGGGAACTGAGTCCGCTCACTCAATCCTTTTCCAGACATATTTATATTTTTGAAAACCTATAAGTGGATTTTGACAACTGCACTAGCGACGGTGACTGTGGCCAAGAAGAGGTGACAGAAGCGATGAGTGAGGCTTCTTTATTGTATCTGATTTTCAGCATAAACATACTAGGCCTAGCCGACAGGGACAGAGAGACAAAGAGAGGAGAGGTTAAGGCGGTGGATAGTGTGAAGGACACCAATGCTGCGAGAGAGCTGCTGAAGCACTCGAACTGCTGCTGTTGACCTCACGTCGTCAATGACGCTGCTGAGCAGAGTTCTTCTGGCAGTCTGGCCCCAGCTGCACTGACCCCGTTTTCCAGCCTTCCATCTCTTTCTGTCATGTCTTTTCAAACGATTGTGTACATCACTCTACTTTCCTGTTATCTTTGTCACTGGTTATAAAGCTCACCTCTTTTCACCTCTCTCTCTCTTTCTCCTCTTCAGCTCTGCTATGATTAATAGGTATAGCTCTCAAATCAATAGCGCATTTGTAGAAACTCAACACTGCATAGATTAAATGTACTCAATGCCGTCCGCCCACTGCTGGTGGACAGAATGACCACATTGTACTCTTATTATGATTAAGACCTGAATGTGGCTTGAAATGAAATGGGCTTTTCTTTATCTCCCTTAAGGTGACATAAGGTACATCCCTAGTCTCTCATTTGATATTTACTAACGAGGATACACGATAGCATCCTTCCCGGAAGACTTTCAGCTGAGTGACTTACAAATACTCTGCCCCTTCATCTGGCAGATTTAAACAAGATGGTGGACGTGGCTTCACGTGACGCTTCAGAGGAAAGAATGTCTCATTACTCTTAAAACACATTTCCTCGTTTCCTCTCTTGTCACGTGGACACAAGTGAGGGAAGGGGATGCAATGTAAGAGATTTGGAATGCACCCAAAGTAAGAGTACAACGGCGGGCCCTTACTTCTTATATAATTTTCAAATTTATTGGGTTTTTGTGCTTACTTTTCTGACACCTCTCCCGTTGTGTGTGCTCTACCTAAACAGGTGGTCGTATCTCCGGGGATCTATTTTTCTCAGCTTCCTCGACTTCCGCACATCTGTTTGCCTACGTTACTTGATGTGTGAGCTGGTGTGTTGGTACACCTGCATATGTGTGGAAACAGATTTTAAAAAGGAAACAACGCCAGACAAAGTGATATCACTGGAAAGGTTAAGTGTGTTTGGGAGGCAGTCAGGTGACCTGCTAACTGATTTGGCATGCTGGATTAGGTTCTGAACACACAGCTCTGGGGGCAGCTTTTGAAGGGCAGGAGCTGTGAACGGGCCACGCGCTGTCTGCACACAGTGCCGAACAGAGCCATAGGAGCAGTCACTGCTGTCACTGGTGGCTGGTATGCAGCTCACATCTCACTCTACCCAGGGCCTGAACAACGGCTCAGCAACGGCTCAACAGCACTTCAGCCCCTCTCCTGTCCTCAGTGTAATTCAGCCACTCCTGTCAGGCTAAGAAGGGGGAGAAGAAGAAAAACAGAAGGATGGAGAGAGACATCAACAGTAGTCAGATAGGTGAGAGTGGTGGGGATAATACATACAGTATATATCCTGGCTGTCAGAGCAGTTGATTTAAAGAATTTACAGAATAGTTATTGAGAGGTGGACAGCATGAATGTAAGGCTGGATCTTCTGCGCTTTTCATTTTTCTTTACAACCAACTTAAAGGGTAGAGGTCGCTGCAGTACTTGTAAGCCTGTTTCATAGGTCATAGAATTTTATAGTCGTGGCAATGACCGAGGAAAATGAAAAATATTTGAGAAAGCCACCCGCTCAATAGCTAACAGGTTACAACTCCGGCGTGGCCCTTGTATCGGTTGATGTGGGTTGAAATTGAGGTCTTGACCTCTGTCGTCAGAGGAAGACTGTACCTGCTGCAATCTGTTGTCCCTTATGGAGGGGTTATAATATAGAGGAACCTCGTGTTTTAAATCCTGAGTCGGGTCACCCAGTGCTGAAAAGAAGGGACGTGTTTGTTGGTGGCTTGTAGTCTAAACTTTGCATAGGGCACACAGTGTTAAGGTTGTACTTGCAGGCTAGCTCTAGGATTTTTTTTTTTACAGAGCACTCTAGATTTGAGATCTTGAGTTCTTTACAATGGCAGAAAATGATCTGGAAAACAGCACCCAGCAATCCTCCTTCAGCTGGTCTTATTAAGAATTATTCAATTACAATCTGTGTATTTTTGATTGATACATTATGCTAACACAGTGTCAGAGTTCCTGAGCAGTAGCCACATTGCTTCTTAGCCACACTAGCTTTACTGCATGTTAGATCTGGAAAACTGATCAAATATGGCGGTGCAAATGATCCCACATGTTGTGTGGTTTTCCCCATTAAGACAAAAAAAATAATCAATTCTGTTAAGACGGATATGAGTGAGGGTGTGATTGCAGATGTCCATAGTATATGTGGTTGCTCCTATAATTTGTACCTCCGAAACATGTGTGTATGCGTTTTTCCACCACTGTGCATCTGGTAACAAACATCTACAGCAGTTTATCAGACAGCTGGTCTCATCTACCAGAGACAAGCAGCTTGTGCTGCTTTCCATTGATTTAGGAGAAATGCTGTTACCTGTAGAGATATCCGTTTGTCTGTCTGTTCGCCTGTCTGATTTTGTATTCATCTTGTATCCACATGTCTGATACAATTGGCATTGACACTGTTTTATATTTCTTCTCTCCTAGGCTTTCCCAATGAGCCTGCAGCTGACATCGCCCTGAACACAGTAAAGAGCTGGATTGAAGAGAATCCTGATAAGGTAGGACATGCCAGGGTAATACATATTTAAAACAAATAGCTGTCAATCTGAAGCCAGCTATTCATTTGTGCTGGGAGTGTCTATTTCATGCTTTTGTTGATTTGCTGCCAGTGGAGATCATTGGACCGCCGCAGAAACACAGAACACTAATTCTCATCCATTTTTGTGTATCAGACAGAAATCTCATCCACCGTCCCTGCTTGATCAACTGTTTAGAGCGTGGTCTGCATGCATATCAAATTAAAAGCCAGTCTGAGACTAATCAGGCCTTAAATGGTCTGTTGACTCATTAATTGGTCTATGCTTGCTAAACGCAGAAGAACATAAACACATCAGATGAAATAATTTGAAATTGTTTTTTGTATTGAAGATATAATAATCATGCCTGTCAAGGACTGAGGGCTCGAGGCCAAAGGCTTGATAGCACGAAGAAAGTGTATGATCTGAAATACTGATGATCATCTTTAATTTTAGTTATTAGGCGAGAAGCAGAATAGTAATAATTTGAAATGACTGTCAGAAAGAGACATCCATCTCACCCATGGGAAACTGAAATGGATGCGGACATTTTAATTTCAAAGCCACTTTTGCTGAAAATTGAGCTGTAAGGATTTTTAACACAGAGAAACTAACAATACCGTCTTATATCATCCAGACAGTGAGAGAAGCTACAACATATCACTGATTTCAAAATAGCCTTGATGTCAGAAGAAGAAGAAATGATCAGTGTATGTGTTAGTGTAAGTACCCAAAAGTCATACTTGAGTAAAGATTTTACTTTGGTATAAGTTAAAGTCACCCTTACCAATAGTACTTGAGTAAAAGCATATGATATTAAATGTATTTAAGTATATACTGTATAAAAGGAGTTGACTGATTATCGACCTGGCCAATTAGATCAGATCCAATATTCAACAATTGTTCAAAATATTGTCTATAGCTTTTTCATCCATGGTTAAATCACTACATGTGGCTCTTAATCTATAGGCTGTATATTTACATATACTACATATATACTTCTTCCTGAGTTGGAGACTCTTCAAATGTGCATTTAGAGGCGAAAAAAGGACCAGACTCACCTACAAGAGCACGAACCGTTCTCTCAAGCCAACAGCCAGGCTTTGACTGAGTCAGTGATCAAACCAAAGTGACCAATCAAAGGGAGGAGATGTCACCCACCTAATCCCCGCCTCCAAAGTCTCCAAAGTCAGTTTCACAGCAAGCGCAGACTGCAACCGAGGGAGCGTATTGAGCAGTCGTGAGCATGTTGTGCGGTCGCGAGCGTGGAGGAGGGTCAAGCACGTGCTCATCACAGCCCTGTGCAGCCCAAATGCTCCCTGGTCCGATGCTTTTTTGTTTGCGGTTAAAGTTTGTGCACTTGCGGAGCACAAGTTCTCCCTCGCGAGGTTGTTTTTTGCTCGTAGTGGCTGCTGTGTGTGCTCGTATCATGTGCACGTGCGTGGTTTTGGACCTTTGAGTCAAATTAAACGCCCTCGTTTTATATAGCTTATTGCTGACTGTAAATAACAAGCTAATGTGCAAAGCTGACTTTTGTGGTTGTGTTGTTCCACATCAAGGATTGCTACTTGCCACACAAAGGCTTCACTGTTGCACATAAGAGACAATTTTGTGATGTATTGACTGACAACTATCGCTGGTGTGGGTTGATCAAGTGGAACATATTACAATTCATGCAGAGAGGGGCAGATGTCTACAGCTGCTTCCCTGAACACTGTTTGGCAAAGCTGCACAAGCACAAGCAGTGGATCCTGAGCTCTAGCTACACCAAGAGTGAGTAAGCTTATAACAAGATCAGAGAGAATAAAGTGATACATTTTACCCAGAAGCACAGCAGTGTTTCCTTTACATTCGAAAGTCTTTCAATCAAACCACAGCACAACATGAACTGAAGCAGGATGTCTTCCCCCCCAATTTTCAATTTTATTCACCATTGCTTGGTGCTCAGTTACTCTTGGTGCATACCAAAACAGACACATGAACACACACATACTTGCATTCGTTTCGAGAATTTAGGCAGAATTCAAATAAATGTCTCAAGGAATTTCAATACCGCCCGAAGGAACAGCACGATGTATTTTCTGTTAGCTGTGTTGGTGTTTTGTTGCACATTAAATGTTAACTTGAATGCCTCCTGATTTGTCTGGTATATTTAGAAAGGCAATGTATCACTGCAGCATTTACCAGATTTACACACCTGTTCACTGCGTGTCTTAATTAGAGCTTAAAGTCATTAAAGACATTGTGAATAAAAGCCTTGACTGTACTATCCAGTATTGTGCAGGATGTCATACACATTGTTGTTTAATTCGCTTTCTCAATTTCTCCCCAAAGGCAGCCACCAAGTGATGAAACGTTGTGTGCTATGCCATCAAAAGACTCCCAAAAGTTCAGCATTGCTAGAGCAGCTCCTATCACAGATTGCACAAAGCTTTGCAGAGATAGAGTGAGAATGAAAGGTTTGAATCCCAGTTTATCACGCATGGAACAATAGGACGAGATTGCACTGCTCGCTCACCTCCAGCTCTGTGCACCCGGCCCCCGAGGAGCCTGTGTTGTGGGCGTCCGCAGAGACGAGTCATTTCAGGGCCATGATAAGGGCTCTGCTTTGGGGAAGATACTGTGCCATTGTGGCTGAATTTCAGTACAATGGGCTGGCTGAGGATCTAACACATTGGGGTGGCAGAGTACAGGCCAGAGCCCCCGCACCACAGCCCCCTCCATGGACACACACACTCTGACTTGATAGTATTGTCTGTGTATGTCTTGCTGTTTATGTGTATGTCCATGTGTGTTGCCCACATTGGCGGAAAGTAACAAAGTACATTTACTCAAGTAGTGTACAATTTTGAAGTACTTGTGCTTTACTGGAGTATTTCCATTTTCAGCTGTTTTATACTCTACATTTCAGAGACAAATGGAGGGTTTTTACTCCACTATATTTATTTGATAAATTTAGTAACTGGGTATTTTGTTGATTCGATTTGATTGACTTGATTGATTGATTTTGTTGATTGAAAATACAGAATATAATCAAAACATATAATGGTGTATTATTATAGGTTAAAATTAAAGATAAGACTTTTATCGATCCTAAAATTTGCATGCTACTCATCAGATATAAAGTACAACCCCAAATCCCAAAAAGTTGGGTAGCTGTGCTGGACATACATTTAAAAAAAAGAATGCAATCATTTCCACACGAACTGTGCCTGTGTAGTAATATTCTTTATATAATCTTGTGTTTCACGAAGTGTTTCAACAATGAAACTGCTGTGGACTGCTCAAAAACACCTGTTTGGAATATTCCACAGGTAAACAGATTAATTGGTAACTGGTGATAGTATTAAGTTAAACCATTGCAAATTGGTTAATTGTCTTTTTATTTACGTATTTTCCAAATTTTTTGGAATCATGCTTGTATATTATTCCGAAATGGGCCATTCAGCATTATGAGTTTTTTACCTTATGGTACTTTAAGTATATTTTAATGTATATACATTTGTACTTTTACTTAAGAACCTTTTGAATGCAGGACCTTTACTTGTAACTTAGTATTTCTACCCTGTGGTATTGCTACTTTTATTAAGTAGAAGACATACTGTGTATGCTTCCTCCACCACTGGTTATCCAATAGGACACGTCAATCGGGCAGGTTGTGGTCGCACACACAGCTGCTGGTTGTGCACTAATTGAAATGTGCACACAAGAAGGTCTGAGGACACTATTGCATCAAATAGCATAGTGTGTGTGTGTGTGTGTGTGTGTGTGTGTGTGTGTGTGTGTGTGTGTGTGTGTGTGTGTGTGTGTGTGTG
>JBBPCS010000573.1:14362031-14378268 GCA_037974645.1 Hollardia meadi | reverse complement strand
CTCTTTCTCACTTAATAGGTGGACAAAGGTTTCTTCTTCCTGACCCCAGACATATTAAAGAGAGCATCTGACCTGACTCTTTATTCTCTGGGTTTCCAATGTTTTTATTCAGTGGAATAACCTAACCCGCTTCTTAACAGCCTTAACTAAGGCTGTCATCCGGTAGAATGGTTCCTAGTATGCTCCTGTGTTCTCCTCGCCACTGAATTAGCATTTACAGTATGTGCTGAACTTTGCTAGGACACCAGAGTCTGTCCCTGTTCAACCACCTTAGATAAACCAGTGTTACTATGAGGTTTTACTTGTCTTCTGCTTTTGTGACTTCGTCATGTGAAGTGGGGTAGAGTAAAGAGTATGAAAAGTGTATGCTTATCAGAGGCTGCACACCATAGAAATTGCACAATGAAGACAGAAGAATATGTTTTCGATGCACCATCAACTTTCTCCCACTTTCTTTTCTAAGCTTAGACAATCGGATGTCTACTGCCAGCTTGCTCCCTCAACTGAAACAAATCAATGGGATTTGTGCCTATTTTTTAATCACTTATAACAGTCTCTCCTGAGTGCTGAAATGAAAATGTACCCCTTCACGAAGTCATCAGATTAGATTTGTTCACAGTTATGGGATAAAATGCACTTTCACTCTGTAACGTGACTACCACAGATAGAAGTTTTCATGAAAGCTTTGATGGACATCAAATCTAATCTAAATGATACAGAGCCAAAGTATTCTGGCAAATCTGGTACGATTTTCTGCCATTGATGCACAGTAATTCTTCCTTCTCATCTGAAGAGGGCAAACCTCAAACTGAGCAGACATGATTTTCTCAAAGAATGAGGTTATACTGCAGACATTCTCCAATGGGAACTGTTGATTATCTCACATATCTGTCTAGCTATGGGAGGTTTTATCACTTTTGTGCCAGAGTATTCATAGTTTTGTCCTAACTTGTAAAACCCATGAAATTCATGCTGTAAGTTGAATGTTGAATGTCTTTTCCTTATTGTGAGGAGCCAATAATGCAAGATGGCACATATTTACTCAACTGTCTTATAAGTTTTGGTTGGTGGGTGAAATAATGCATCTTTAATGAGGAAAGTTTTAATTATATTGCCGCGATCTTACAGCAGCAGAAATGATTAGTGCATCTCCCGAGAGACAAAGATGCAAAATTTGGGGTGTGACCATCACCTGCCGAGGCGGAATTTGCGAAGCGAAGACACAAATTTGCTGTGATTCCCTAATTTTATGCAAGCATTTAAATCTCCCAACACAGTCAGGATCTAATGTTAAATAATGTTCTGTGTTCTTCTACACATCCAAAAGAACACACACAAACTATGTTTTCCTGATAAATGCCGAGCTTCATCAGAGCTGTCTAAAAACATTTATTTCAGAAGCTAAGAGTTTAATTGTTCTCTGTCCTGTCAAATTTATAACTTTTGGTTTTGCTGCTTAAATGGCCCACGATATTTGCTATAGTGACATATGGCATGGAAATGTTAAAAATACTGAAAGCAGCATCATTAATTTAAGTAAATCATTAAAGAAAACATTGATACTGTGTGCCAGAGATTAATTTGAGCTGAATCCTGCCTCCTCATTAAGGTTAGCATACTCATAAGTCTCTTATTGACTATTTTGGATGTATTTAAAATATGATTTTAAAGGAGAGAGAGAAAAAGAGACATATGATTGGCATATGATTACTGTAAGTCCCGCACCACAAAGAGGGTGTTTGTACTGTGAAATGGTTAAATGAATAAGGGGCTGCGTGTGTGGGTGCGACACTGTCCATAGTACTGAAACGGAGGAGATTTATCGATAAACAGACATGCGCCATTTAGTTCAGTTTCTAGCCTGCTTGCTTTTCATGGTTGTAAATACAGGTTTCAGCGTTAATTGCATAGTTTAATCTACAAACAGAAGGGAGATGGCAGAGAGAGAGAAAGCTGCTAACAGCTGTTTTTACACGCCTCTCTCTCCTGATTCTTAGTGATTATTGTGAATGCTCCGATTAATAAATACAAAAAATGTTTGTGATGATACTTTAGTTTGGTTTAGTTCTAATAGTTCCTAGGTGTGTGTTGTTGTATATGACATACTAAATACTTTTGCCCAGATGGATACGGTTGTGTCGGTAAGGGCTCCGCTGAAATTGTATCCCTTTCTAAAGCTTTGTAATCCTTTTGGGAGACTTAATGATTTCTTAATAAATCCATAATGATAAATCCAACACTGGGTGTCCTCTGTGATTGTCTTCTGTGATTCAGTGATGACCAGTTACTAACAAACAAATGTTTTATTTTGTTTTTGTTTTTTTCCCCCATTCTACATGTGGTTTGGATACAGTTTCACCTGTTTTGGCTTTCCACAACCCAGGACCTCTGGTGGAGTAGTTGGTGGTGGTGGAAGCCCCCCGTCCAAATGTTGATTTGCTACCGTGCGTGCTAGCTGAGGAAGCTGCTGCAGTGGAGTCGGTAATGTTAGCTGGGCGAGCTTGCTGTGTAGCAGGAAGAGAAACATCGTTGATGGTGCTTTGAATGCTGATTGTAGTCCTGAATTCAGTAGATCCTGTCGTAGATTGTGGTGGTGCAGATGGGGTTTTGAGCCATTTCCATTTTTGTTAAACTTGTTAAACTAAACGTTAAACTCAAGCTAGCTTCATTGAAAGTGAAATGCGTATGGTCAACAGTCAGTGATGATGACGAAAACATGTTTTGTGTAGCCATCTATGAGCCAGTCAGGCAGCAGCATGGTTCTATTGGGCAACAGCACCATCAACGGGGGCCTGGCCATGATTTTATTATACATTTTTGACTTAAATATTCTTTCTCCTTTTCTTATATACCAATACATGTTTGTTATATGTAATGTTTATTATGAATGTTGAGAATTTTGGGAAGGTACAAAAGCTAGTTTGTGCAGGCATTGCCCCCCAATGACCCCCCCCCCGTTGCACCAGCGCTGATCCTTGTCAACACCTGTGCTGTGTTTTTCGTGCATCCCAGTGTAATGGCTTCTTTATGCAAACATATAAAATACTGTATGAGGTTTAGCTTAGTCTGGCATCTGAAAGGGTGGCTGGATGGCGCTTGTGCTGTGAAAGCATAATAATCATTAAATATGCTGTCAGCTTGGCTCACACACTCACAGCCAAGCTCTTGGCCTGAAATGTTGTCCTGTATATCATAAAAGAAGATGGACTGTAATGAAGATAGACAGACTGTCTGAGCCATGACCTTCAGAACACACAGAGTACAATTGAGCTCGCTTCACTCTCCAAACACTGTCTTCAGAAGAGTTCTTTTCTCCGTCTCTGACATATCCTCTTTGCCTTGAGTATCCTCAGATGTTTTCATAGCACGCTGTTTATGGACTGGAGAGAGAAAATTTTCCCAAGCCTTTTTAAAAACAACACTGCAAAATAATTACCAATTCTTTTTTTTTTTTTTCTCTACCACTGTCAATGCAAACTGGATGAACAGATTGAGAGAAGATCTCTGGAAGGCTTTGAGTGTTTTTGCTATTTAAGTTTTCTCTCAACGCGACCCTAATACGTTCCCATTCATCCTCTCTCCCTTCATCAGCCAGCCAGGGTTTGGACCATAACCAAGGTCAGCTTGTCACATCATCACTGAGGCTTCAGACATGCTATTGTCCAAGCAAGTTGCTGACAGAGTGCTCAGTAGCAGCTCATAGTCTAGTTTTAGTAGGAAGATGATTTCTTAATGGAGCTAACAAGGTTAGGTTTAAGTCTGGGCTGTGCCTGCATGTGTATGTGCATCTTTGTCTGCCCATGCTTGTTTACAGTACAACAGGATACATCTGTATTACATTACAAGGCATTTATTAATCCCCATTTGCAATAGGAGTCGATTCTAAATTGGTTGACGGTGGCGTTGCATCAATTTGAGTCATTCAAGTCATTTTTTTTTTCTGGGTGCATGCTGGGCCTTGTAGTGGGGAGAGGGCTGCATCATCTGACAGCTTTGTGGTTTATTCTGACAGTGTAGACTTATTTATGTCTCGTGTCCTCTGCGTAGCTTCTCTGAAGGCTCATGCTACAAACCACAGTGACTGCACAGCTCTTGACAGGGTATCAGACTACAAAGCCATCACACTCATATTTGACTGGCAGCAACCGATTCCTGCCGCCGTGAAATCTGACTCTAAGCCAGGTATTCTTTGGTTTATTATGAATCTGCAACTAGTGGGGACTGGTGTTTCAGTCTGTGCCCTTGAATTTAGTAACGGCTCTGTGGACCAACAAGGAATATTTCTCCTTTGATTTTGATTTTGATTTTAATTTTACACATTGCTGGGGTTTTTTTGGCAAGTGTATTTTATTGTCACATGCAATCATATGCTTGTAGATACAGTAAGTATTGCCTGATATGGGTATCACCAAGTCTAACATTTCATACAAGATTCATTAATTGGATTTGTTAAAAACTGTTTCATAGTCCATTCATAATTATGTCACAAAATGGCTCTAAGATGACATGCTGCATTCGTCCCACAGTCATACCTTAGTCTACCATTCATCTTGGGGTTGCAATTCCAGGCGGGTTTGAGGAGAAAATTAAAAAGAAAATTAAAAGAATTTCAATTAAGTGATTTGCTGAATTGGAGGGAAAATGGCAGTGATGTGGAAAAGGCTTTTAATCTTGGTGAGCCACCTCTTGTTCCATTAAGCTCATATCCCCTGCTTATCTCACTAATCATTCCTCCCAATGCCAGCAGTCTTGGCGATTTTTAATGAACCCATTATGTCCTGTTTCAGTCCACCAGGACTGGCAGGCACACCATACGCTCATGAAGTGGGCTGGAAACAATCAAAGTACAATCAGGCCCTCGTGATGATGCTATAGCCCAGTTAGAGATGGAGAAGAATTGCCCACAAAATGATCAGTGTGGCTTATATGAGGTCAAAAAGCCTGCAGCGAGGACAGAAAAATAAATACTGCACAAAGAATTTCTCTGCAGGCGAGATGAGGCAAGGCCTTGGGGTCATATATGTCAAGCTGTTTGCATCATTACAACGCTGGTACTGGAAGATTGTCAGTGCTAGAGAGATACTGAATCCTCTGTATGAGTGAAAAAAGACTTGACTACAAGACAGTAGCTCAGAAGCACATGGGCACAGATCCTGGGGAGCTTCCGGTTGTTACGTCCATGACTGGTTGTTCCGCTCCAACCTGCGTAACTTAAGAGTAATATTTGATCAGTCCTCATCATTCTATACCCATGTGAAGCAGCTGACCAAATCTTGCTTCTTCCACTTATGAAATATTAACAAGCTGAGATCTGTTGTTTCTACTGGTGGACTAAAGATGCTCGTCCATGCTTTTATCTCATCTCGCATAGATTACTGCAATCCGCTTTTCTCCTTGCTTAGTATGTCTGCTCTTGATTGCCTGCAGGCAATCCAGAATACTGCCATAAGACTACTCACTAGGTCCAACATTACCCCAGTACTTAAGTCTCTGCATTGGCTCCCTGTTGCACATAGGATCCAATTGAAAATTCTTTCTCGGACTTAGAGAGCATTGCACGGTCAGGCTCCTGCATATTTATCTGAATTACTTCACCCAGACTTTTCAATTTGCCCTCTCAGGTCAGATATGTTCAATTTACTATCTGTCCCACGCACCCGTCTTAAGACCAGAGGTGATCGAGGTTTTGAGGCCGAAGCACCTAAGCTTTGGAACGCTCTGCCTGCACACTTACGGTCTGCTTATTCTCTGGCTTCTTTCAAGAAGCAGCAAAAGACATACCTGTTTAGTCAGGCGTTTGTATAACCTTTTATGTACCAGGTCTACGTTTTACTAATTATTGTGTACTTGATCTTCTCTTTTAGCTGTGTATTAGTTGATGTTTGTGGCTTTGGAGGCCACTTCATTTTTCCTGATGTTGTTTTGTATTTTATATAATGCCCTTATAAAGCACTTTGTGACTTTTGTCTGTGAAAAACACTGTACAAATATATATTTTTAAGGAGTCCCTAATAAATCATTAGTATATAAGTTATATATATTTAATAGAAGCAAGACTCCACTTTTGAAATAATTTACACATAAACCAACTCCTTTTGAAGGTGTTATTTATGTCCCCGTATATATATCCTCAGTTGTATGAGCCGTTTACCACTTTTAGGATGAAAACAATCAATGTAAGAGTGCCGGCGCAAAATTGGAAAAACTAGTGACACCATGCCTAAAAGCTGCTGCTTTGCATTTTGCATGTTTGCAAAAAACACATTGTATGAATTTATTTACTAATTTAGAGTGAAGGAAAGTAAAAGAAGAGAGCTGTGGCTTCGGGCCATCCACAGAGAGGATGCAAATGGTAAACTGAGACCTGGCCATTCATCACAGGTTAGTGAATGATCTTAATGACTGAGTGAGTGACATGTGTGCTGATTGTGCCTGTGGATTGAAGTGAATCAGAAAATAGTCTGAGTGATGGTGTAACTAAAGTTTTTATTGTAACAATATATGGCCCTACCATAAAACACCTGCTTTTAGAACAGAGTTTGGTTTGACCGTATGTCATCAATTATTCACATAAATTGAGCTGACGTAACGTCTAATAATAAAACTTGTAAACAGCATAAGCAACAAAGTAGGTGGTGCTGAAACTGACCTGTTTCCTACTTGTCTTGGCTCGTTGCAAAAGGTCGTCTAATAAGCACAAACAGTTACCCAAATATTCAACTATTTCGCTTCGCCACAGCAATGTAATTAGTTTACAGTAACATTGCATCGGACAGAATACCAAGACAACAAAATCATACGTCTTAAAGACAAAAAAGTCACATACAGAAATGCATTACCTATTTGTCAGGTTCAGCTGTTATAATGGAAGCAAACTGTAAGGAGATTTTTTCTATATAACAACACCAACCATGGTTCAGGGTTGAACTGAATTGAAAGAACAGAAAACAGAAAAGTTTGATTCCTGTATTGTAAATGTTGAGACAAGTTACAAGGTGCTGAAATGCAGGGCCATGTTTAGTGATGATAAAGACTTCACCCTCTTGTCTGTTTACTGTGCTAGTCATTTTCTGCATCCTCACTTCTGTGCATGGTCTGATCTAATGTTATGGAGCTCCGTGCTGCTGTGTGGGCCAGCACACATTTGCCTTACAGCCTGAAGTAAAAAGCCAAATGCATTCTTTGTTTTAGTCCTGCAGCTCTTGTCTCCACGGACAGTCTGTGTCTGAATTTTCTTTGTTGCATGTGGCGGTTTGGATGGGCATTGAACATGTTTGATTCCCTCCTCTGATTTTAATAGATAAATATGACAAACTTCAAAAGGCTTTAATGATGCAAGCTGTCTTGCCAGCACGAGCGAGGACATACAGCCGTTCCTTTTTGGTTTTCTGGCTCAATAATTAAGGAGGTACTTTCTGAAAATAAAGATTGTGTTTTATTCAGGTCACACAGGAAAAGATAAAGCAGCCTGTGTGATGATTCAAAGCCAGTGCACCTCATGAAGTTCTTGAGCTATTTTAATAATGGAGCGTGTATATACACGCTTACACGATATGTAACCCTTAAAACATTTTCATTTATAGCAGCTCCTTAAACTAAAGATGCCTTTGATTGTGTGTTTGTGTGTGCTTCATTTTGGTATGACTGTGAACTAAAGTAGACCAAAATAAAGTAGTCTGACTCTTGTTCCATTATGTTTTTAGTTTTTTTAAAATAAATTGGGAATGTGATCATTTGTATCAAGGTCTCTAAACTCTGATACTAAGTATTGATTGTTAAATGTGTTTTGTAGAGTCGTTCTCTTTGGCTTTTTCACTGTTATGAGGATTTTAAGATTAAACCTGTGTGTTCATGCATCAAAGTATCAACAGGGATTTTTATTATTATCAGTAATATTTTCACTATTTTCAAGCTCACTAAAACGCTCACTTTTGACTGTAAGCTTTTTAATTTGCAACTACACTCACACAAATATTTACTTCACATTTGACAGTGAGCTATAGGAGCCTCTGTAAAAGTTGATAATTGACATACTTGGGCAGCAATAATTTTGTATATCCATATGATATCCATGTGAAATGACCTTGGATTCAAATAGCTTAAAAAAAAGGGCCATTAAATTGCTGCAAATGCTTAAATAAAAACTGTGTGAACAATGTTCTAGCATTTGGTGCAACGGAGTAGTTATTTGCTGTGTCACGTATTGAGACTGATATGGTTTTTCGAGTTGTGATAACACGTGGCGCCGTGCCTTTTGTGATTGTTCACGCTTGCCAATCGATTCCCCACAATCCCATCCAATCGAGTGACTTGACTTTTATTCATAATTAAAGCTATCTAGATGCAAATCAGGGAAAGTAAGAGGGCATATTGTGCTATATGCATCTTACTAAGTAATAAAGCACACACATGCCCACATACATACACATGCACTGAAGCCCATTGACCTTATTGTCAAGAGATCAAACAATCATAGTGCTGATGAAGACTTAACGTAAATTGCAAATGTTAACGATCACTTTTTGATACAAATTTTCAATTTTTTTTCTTTCCCATCTCTATGTTTAGTCGTGTTCACTTAAACATTCTGTCAGCAATTTTCTTGGCATTTCTAAAGGTTTACCTGTTTATCAACCCACAGCTCCATAATGGTAAATATTATCAGTGTTAAATATGTTCCGTCGCCCTCCGGCTTCTGATAATGACAATGACTTTACCACATCAACCAATGCGGATTAAATTTGTCATTTGCAAAATACATATTACAAATTCAATAGACGTAGCATCTGCACAGGCTCCTACACAAACAACACTTACTGTACATGCTGTTTCTGACAGAAGAAGATAATCTCAATATAGCATTCAATAACAAGTGGGCCAAGTGGATAACAAAAGCCAAGTGTGATTGGCAAGTAATAACCCCCTGTGCCAAATCATGCAGTTGTGTCAATCCCAAATATGATTGATTATTTTGACAAGTGCATCTTTTCCCCGCTGTTTCACGCTGAGAATTTGCTGCCTGTCTAATGGATAATAAAACACTTGCATCATGGTTTATGTTCCAGTTTTGAAGCACCATTTTTTTCCCCCACACATCAAGACATGTGCCTTTTCAGTTACACATGAGTGAAAAGCAATGCATGCTGGCCAACATGTTGATGGGAGGCTGTTTACAGCAATGTTGAACGGCACAAAACAACAGCATTCACATCATAGTAAAAGTTAGGAGGCCACTTACAATATTTTGAAAGTTTAATTTGATTCTTTAATATTTTTTTCATTATTCTTATGTGAAACCTAATCTTGTAATAAAAAGAAAAGCAATTGATTTTCCTGCTCCTGGTCTAATAATGCAGTCTAGGGAACAGAAAACCTGATCCTTTGAGACATCTCCAGTGTTCACAGTCCAATATAGTTGCTGTGTTACCAGAAAACGAAAGTTTATTGTGCGATCTGTATCTTCCAGTGTGTGTGTGTGTGTGTGTGTGTGTGTGTGTGTGTGTGTGTATATATATCTTTTCTATTTTTATTTGTGTGTCCTCCTTATCAAGTGTTTACTGCCGGCTGTATCCATATTAATTTTTGGTAGCTGTTATTGCTACTCATTTGAGATTTGTGTGTGTGTGTGTGTGTGTGTGCGTGCGTGCGTGTGCGCGTGCGTGTGTGCGTGCATTGCTCTCATATCAAACTGTCTGCTCACAACACACACATCATTAGCACCCAAAGAGCACAACATGAGTGAGAGTCATGCCTGGATTAATGAGTCGTTTTCCTTGCCGTTGTGGTATTCTAATGGTAGTGTTGTTTGATACCTGTCCTTACTCTTAAAGACAACATACTGTACAGTGTGTTGTCTGTGGTTATGATACATGTACGTGCACTCATCCACAGGTGACAAGAGTACAACATGCTCCAGCAGCAGGGAGCATATACAGCGCTCTGTATATATTCATTGTAAGGAAACAGTGTGTGTGCTTATTACAGGTTGATTTCTGTGCACACCACATTAGTTTATTCACCGCCCTGCCAAAGTGTGAAGAAATGTTCTTAGAGGTCTCTGACCTGAGATGAATTGCTGTGAGGGCCTAAATTAACAAGGCAAAGGTTAATGCTATTGTAATTATCAGCGTGGAGTCTTACAGGAGATGATTTCCTCATCACTGAAGAGCCTGTGTGATCATATCTAATGCATTACATTAATAATTAAACTCAAATGCTGCCTATTTCATACTTTACTACCGGTGCCACCCAGTTTGTCATTGCTATGCCTACTTCAGGGGTCACAGATGTCAACGATCGGCTAAATGGGAATTGAGTAATGGCATCAACATAGACCCACCAACATGCATGCAGAAGTGCCATGCTTGCTTAACAGTGTCCCTGCAGCTTGTCGAGTCACACGTAATTATCATGCATGGTTTGTCTCATCAGACCAAGGTGTCGAGGTGTAAAAATGGCCTTGGGTGAGTCACAGCAGTGAGGCTGAGACTTCCTATTTACCTCATGGGGAAATGGAGGGGAACTAGAAATACTGTCCACCACAATACATCATCTTGTTATGTTTAGCTATCGGCCAGGTCTAGTGCGTACAGTTTAGGGACACGCCAGCCTCACATTCAGGAGTTTAATGGGATATTCTTGGACATATCTGTCATTGCAAAGAATTTATGGCAATGACTTCTTTTAAAGGTAGCCATACGAGATGGAATTACATCTTGATATTTATTTGACAGTCCTAGCAGGAACAATACCAGTGGTAAACATATATCAGTCTCTGGATAAGAGTGTGACTGGCCCCTCTGGCACTGCTCTCTGTGTTGCTGACTACAGCCAGATGGGCACTATGTGTTCGTCAGGGTTTCTGTTGCAGAATGGTGCTCACAGGGAGACTAACCCTGACTGGCTGGCTCGCAGTGTGTTTGCTGCCGTTGCCCTGACTGGTGCGTCCATCACTGCCTTCCTTCCCCATGGGCAACTTAAAATGCAGAGTCTGCAGAATAGAAACCCTTCTGTGATCCAGAGCTCCAGACAGAAGCAGCTGTGATGAATGAGGCCTGGGGGCCCCAGACCTCAGTAGTGACCAAGACCAGAGATGTTGCTCTGGACCTGCTGCTGGGATTCTGGGACTGGCTTAAAAATGATCCATGTGTGTGAGTGTGTCAGTGTTTGTAAATTGAAATTGCAATGTGATGGAGGGTTAGGAAATTAATGGAAATGTTTGCTATTAGACCAACAATTCTATTAACAGAAATCCCACCAAAAATCCGTCAGAACAGTAGCTCGGAGAAATGTCTGAGCTAAATGTATTGGTTCATAATTCAGTGGAGGTGGTACACTATAGTGAAAATAATCTCATACACTGTTTTAATTTGCATCATGCTGGGATTTGTCACTGTTACAGATGATACTGTGTGAAACCACCAGAGTCTTGTTAGGTAGAGTTGTGTGAGGGCTGACATGATTTGCATTATTCAGAGCATGCTGCATAAGTGTGTGTTAGCTCCTGTCAGTCCATAAGAGCCCAAGGTGCTCTCCCACAGAGCACAGGAGGCTCCCCATGCAGAGCCTTCACCAAGGCCTTCTCTGCTCTGTTAGACAATTAGAGATGGCTACTGTTGCCCATGGAAGGAAAAGATCAATTCCCCCTGCTTCTTACAGGTCCTTCACCATGTCACTGAAATGCTATATTAGGAGCATGCTCATGAATCCTGAGAGAAGTGATTTCCTTCCAAAAGAGAAAAGTCACGGGAAAGGCACTGCATTGTCATCAACCAGTCTGTCCTTTCAAATGAATCGCTGCATTAGCATGACATCTGCAGCCCTCAGTGCTCATCTTTTCCTCATGTCAAAGACAAAACTGTGGCAGAAGAAAGAGTCGGCGGAGCTCAAGCTGCCAATGAAAGCTGTGCAATTAGCCAATCCCAGCTTTTCATCAATATGACCCAGAAGTCGGCAGTAGCCCCGGGGCTGATCAGACCCGGGTTACTCCCAAGATCGTGACAGAAGGTTCTGCCTCTACCTTGTTATGTATGTAGCCATTCACACCATCCACTGCTCCACCTGTTCACACCCCTGGCCATAGCAGGAACATATGCCAAATCATATCCCTGCAAATTTGGTGAGAAACTGAACCACTCAGGAGGTGTGTGTGTGTGTGTGTGTGTGTGTGTACGAGTATATGTGTATGTGTGTGCGCATGTGAGAGAGAACGTGGATTTGTCCCTTTTCCAGCATGACGCTTAGCGTGACTAAATTAAAACTGGAGCCAGGGCGGAGTGTCCTCCTCGATGTGACTCACAATTGAGAGTCATAATTACAACAACTAGAAATCAATTATCGCAAATGAAGGTTATTTGTTGCTACCTTTGCCTTGGTAATTGCACTGTTAAAAGGCGAGGATCCAGCCAACATGAGCATTAACCCCTCTTTGGAGAAAATCTATATAACTATCAGAGGAAATGGGTTAAGGCAAACATGTCTTTCATCAATAGTGTGGCGTCAGCTTTTTTTTTTTTTTTTGTTCTCTGCGTTTTAGCAGAAGCGCATGTGTATAGACTCTCCAAGGACTTAACAACACCTGTTAATGACTCATTTACAAGCGATTGTTTTGAACTAGTGTTTGGTGTGAAACATCCCACGTCTCTTGTTGTGTATGTACAGGGAACATTAAGAGCTGACCAAGGTCATTTACTATGTTTGTCTCTAAGAGTATAGAGCATGTTTGTGTGCATTTATATGCAGAATTCGTTTACTTGAACTTGGCATTGGCATCACGGTTACTCGTTGCCTTTTCACCAGCCTTGAACTTCCTCCGACTACATCTTGGTCTCTCACCCTGACAAAAGGGGGGAAAAAAGGAAGCAATGCTGTTTCTAATTGGGCCACTAATCGAATGTCACTCTGGAAAGCCACAAGGAGCTGAATGGATTAAATTGTCCAGGACACAGGTGAGACTGAGATAAAGAGAGGATGGCTACCATGACAGCAGGACCTGCAGGCCGGCGCTTGTCCTGTCCTTTATGGTTACTCATACTGTCTCCAGCCCAGAGTACGAAATAATGCTACCTGACTGCTGTTAGTTTACACCGTATGTAGAATGTACCTTCAACAACAAACGGAAACCGACTGGACCACACAAATCTCTGACCAAACTACCTGTTTGGTAAAAGCTTCCCCCTCTTCTTTCACTCCAATCAGCGTGCATCTTCCCCACCTCATCCGGCCTTGGTGCTTCACCCAAAACAGCCTAACAACCGTATTGTTATTGAATGTAGAAGTTATGAACCAGTATGCTATAAACAGTTTACTCAAGGATAATGAATGATTTTTGAATAATAGACCTAGTATCCAAAAAAAGATTCTGCTTTGATTGTTATGAATATTTTGTCTTCATCAAAAATAAAACGGGGTAAGGTACAGTTAATGAGAAATAGAACACAAGCAACAAGATCCTCTATTTGTAATGCAAGGCCAGAGAAGATTATGAGTCTACAACAAAGATAAAAGCAGAAGCTGACAAATGGAGGCAATATTTATTTTTTGAAAATAAGTTACCATTTCAAGTCAAATTCTATTAATTTAGCGCCAATTCACAAGAAAAGTTATCTTATGACACTTTACATGTTACATCATCATTTCAGAAAACAATTTGATACATATTCAACAAAGTTCTTAAATGTGCAACAGTGTTTGTTGCAGTATTTGTACAACAGTGAAAAAAATTAATCATTTAGAGGTGAATGGGACAATGTATTGTATGAAGTGATTTGCAGTTATGTTCCCCTTGCGTGGTGCGTGTGAAGCATTAACATGAATGAAGATGGACGACGTGTCTCCACTTCCTTGCACTGTACAAAAATGAAGCCAAAATATCACTAGCACTGCCATCTTGTGCCGGTGACATCATTTGGAACACGAGTCTAGTAGTGATCGGGCGGTGTGGCTGCGTTATCCAGTTTTCTCGCCCATACACCCGTTCGTTCAGTCGTGAGCAGGGCTCAGCTATTAATCATGGCGTTTCACCCCCTTTTTATAGCATCAAATAACTAATTAAAACCAATCTATCAGGAAAATGAAGACTTGAACATACATCAGCATTATAAGAACTACCTAAAATGACAGAAATCAACTTTGGGAAAGATTTATTTGTTGTGTACTTTGAGTTTTTTGTTTGACCCATGTCCTAACTGACATCATTGAGGGGTGAGATTTATGACCTGTGCTGCAGCCTGCCTCCAGGGGGCGATCAGTATTTTTGGCTTCACTTTTGGGGAGCTCTAATGTCCATCTTTATATACAGTCCTGTTTGGAATACAGCATACACTACATTACTACATTGCTCCATGATATTATGCATTGGTTTACTAATCACTTCTCTTCAAATATAAACAGAACGTGCCTGTCGACATGTTTTCACAATGACGTCATTTTACACAGATGTTTGAGAAAAAACGCCCTGATTTTCATTCCACCTTCACTTCATTTAATGGGCAAATTGGGTTAAATCGAGCAGCCCTACATAAAAAGGCAGTCATTGAGTTGAATGTCAAGAGTGACAAATGTGATTTAAAATATCATCCCCGGCTTTCATCACAAACTTTTCTGTTTCATAACTGCCAAAACCATCCACTAAAACGCTTTGGTTCTTGATGACATTGCAGAAAGACTCAAAAGTGCATCCCAGTCTAATTCATTGTAAGATGATGCTTGCTAGATGTCTTGATGGGGAGGGGGGGGCAAAAATAGCCATGGTAAAATGTAGAGGTATTCTGAGGAAGTGTTTTCATAGTTCTTTGACTTTGGTGCCTTTCCAAGAAAGAAAACAGGAAAAATGGGACAGGATGTCTTGAGACAGAAATCTCAAATGTAAATTTATGGACCATGTAATTGTTCTTTGTAATCTCAACCTTGACTATTAAATACAATATATGTGTAGAACCCACCTAGATTAACTGACTTCAAAAACATAATATATAACCACGATTTAGAGTTTATTCTAGGTACACAATATATGGAAATTTTAGAAACAATGAAGGAGAGAATAAGCGTTTAACTGAGAACTGTTATACATATAACTCCAACAGTATTTCAGTATCATCAGAGCTGACCCAATGAGCAATGTTGAACCTCTACAGCTACAAGACATTTACAAGCAAACAATGTCTCGACTTCAGAGCTGATATTCATGAGCACAAAGCATATTTTGTCCTTCTTGTTAAGTGTTGGCAGTTTGTCTTGATGTTTATTTAGCTGTTTTGGTCCTAATAAAATGCTCAACCAAGAAAGATTTTACAGGTTTTGATCAAATAATGTTCTTGTGCTCAGAACATTTTTGCTGCCTTAACTGATAACAGCATTATATACCAGTAGACACTGTAAGCTGACCATTTGAATAAAGCCATGCTGTAAGCACCCAATTAATGCAGTATTCTGGGAAACATGAAGTGACACAGGGTATGAGCCATGTTTAAATATTCTTTTTCTTTCTACTGGCTATTGTCAGAGATGAACCCAGTCTATTGCGGACTCCTTCTGTGTTAGGCATGGGTAGCTTTTTTGGCCCTGGCACAGTTACAGATGAGCTTTTAACACAGCGATCAAGCGATCAGCAACTCGGTGCTGCTGCTGCAGCTGAAATGACGGCGCTCTCTTTACCACTTTTCCCATTCAAAGGTGAGACGGGAAAAGGTAGGGATGATTCATCCCTCTTGTGCCGTGTTGTCATCCTCTGGCTGGCAGTCCTGTCGGTGAGTTGTAAATCTGTGACACAAGGGAAGGTTATTTGTTTGGATTTTGTTCAAGCTGACCAGCCAGGCCTGAGGACTGTCCTTGGTTGTTGATGTGTTCCTGAATGGTGGAAGCTGTATTGGCTAAGTGCTGTGACCAGGGCAAAAAGGAGTAAATCAGGAGGTCAACCTCACTGTGACGGGACACCACTGCCTAGTGGGAGGAAAACACAGTCTGATGAGCCTTTTTTCGTCGTGTTTAATTTGACAGTCATTTTCTTGATACAGTCAGCTTCTTTGTGGTGGCTGTTGTATTCGGCCTCTTGTACAAAGTTGAGTAAAGATCACAGCCTGCAGTAGAAAATCAAACAATCTATAATGAAACATATCATTGTGAAGTGACACAAAAAAGGTTTTTTGATCCTTTGTGTCTTTTATATATATATATATATATATATATATATATATATATATATATATATATATATATATATATAAACACACACACACAC
>JBBPCS010000573.1:14346380-14361931 GCA_037974645.1 Hollardia meadi | reverse complement strand
TACACACACACACACACACTTTATATTAAAAACACAGCCATCCTAGAGAGGGAATTGCTCGCTGTCACAGTCACAGCCCCATGAAGGTCAGGGAAAATGGCACAGATGGCCTTTTTGCAATAAATCAGCAACTTTTCTGAAGTGCAATCAAGCACTCACACATGGAGATGAGTCACACACTAACCCATTTACACTTTCCCCCAACATCATGCACAGCCATATATACTCTGACACAACACACACACACACACACACACACACACACACAAACACACACACACACACACACTGCTGACAGATTAGGTAATTAATATTTACTTTACAAATCACATTTGCTTTTAGTTCAAAATAATTTTTGGGGCCATTACCACAGTATCCATGCTTTCACTATTGATGGATGAATTTGAACAAAATGTATTTATTGAATAAATCTCTTTCAATTATGGCCACAGATAACTTTGCATATATTTGCAGGTGTCCATTTAATTTCTAAAGATCAAAATTTAATAAAGAATCAGGACACCTGAAACATAGTGTATGCCTGTCAGCCACTTAAACACATGATTGTGGGTTATGCACTATATGGAAATCAGAATATTCAAAAGCTATAAAAACTTAAAGGTGAAGTAGCTGAAAGTTGAGTCTCATTCCAAGGTCATCAAATACCAACGCTTGGGGTTGGCCACTGTCTTGGTGGCTCGGTTCAAATACCAACTTGAAGGGTCGATATTTGACGACCTGGGAATGAGATTCAACAATCAAATATCTTTCTCCGGAGCTGTCTACTTTACCTTAAAAAGCTTTAACAATTTCTTTGTCAAGAAAAAGCTTAATGTGCAATAATAGTAATTAGCAAAAAAAAAACAAAAAACAGGATAAAAGGCTACAATTTCAAAGAAAAAATTAATGTATGTCATGTTTAATTATAGGAGAACTGTAAAATGTACATTTGTAGGCAGACTATGTAATAAAAAGAACTTATCTGGGTAGTAGACATGCCTTACTAGGGGATGAAATAATACAGTGGTTAGTTTTCAACCCATACGGAGTACAGCTATACCAAAGGATGTGGATACAGGTAGAGTGTGTGTCAAACACAAAGAAGCATACTAAATTATCTTTCAAATACACACATGAATTATGAGTCAAGTTTTTCATATTGTCGGGCTGTGTGATGAGTGTCGCTCGTCTAGCACATAATTAGGAATAAACAAACCAAACAATTGCGTGTGCTATCTTTCCCGAGCCTGATTGTCTCTCCATTAACAAAGTAATGTGTTAGGTCCTGTGAGGATGTGGTTGAGTGCCAGTGTCAGGGGAAGAAACGTCATGGCACCACGGTGGTGAAGTGAGGTGAAGAAATGGAGTGCGACTAGGCGGATATGACAGAAAGTCTAAGTGTCACCTGGGGTCCCTGAGGCCCAGCTGCTCCACTGCCAGAGTTTAGAAGAGAGAAACAGTCATTAACCCTGTCACATTGATTCAGCTCTGTTAGCTTGTTTCTTCTGACCCATACTGTGGAATAAAGCGACTGAAGGGCTTTGATGATATCCTTTTTGCTATTGTTGCAGTGTCTACACTCTCTTTTGCTCAGTGTTCCTGTTTATTGTGTTGTCAAAAGCCCAATATATGGTGTTTTGTTATTACTGTGACATATTTGGTTTTCTCCTCCCTGCTTGGCTGCTCAAGTGCTTTTTGATTTTCTGACACCTGGGATTGTTAGGAAATACTAATAGAAACCAATGTTGTGTGATGATGAACGAAGGTGCTGTCAGTCAGCGTTAGATCTCTCCACCATTGACGTATTGTATGTCAGTCAGGGTGTGTGTAGACACACAGACACATTTGCTCTTCCTCTCTCTGACTCCGCGGCTATTCTTATATTTTCAGGATACTCTCGATACTGTTTCTGTCGGCATGCTGTTTATTCATCAGACAAACCATCTGCTGAAGTTGTGTGTTTTTCTCCGCATGCCGTTCCCTTAGCACACTGCTTCACATGGCGGTGCTCTACCAATTATCTGATGCGCATGGGAAGCCCAGCGTGAGCCACTGCCCACTGCACAGAAATGAAGTCTGTGTGTGTTCACACCGGGTAGCCTCTCTGCACGTCGCTGGATAATGGGGAGAGCGAGAGAGAGTCCTCTCTTTAGCTCTCCTCATTATTCATTTGGCAAGCTGATTAGCACCTCTCTGTGACCAGCAATAATCTCCAGTCCTGTGTATTTCATGGCCCATTTCAGAATTAGTGCATCTTTATAATATGTTCAAGCCAATCTACACTTGCAGCAGTGTTTGTACTGTGTAATAGACGCTTTTGTGCAGTGTACCATGTAAGACATTAAGGCTGTGAGCAGTTGTAATTACACTCATTCCTTGTTGTTTTATTGTGTAACATTTGGGCAGCTTCAGTAACATTGTATCTGAGGAAATGAGGCAGAATTTAATGAGAATCAAGTATAAATTATCTTCTTCTTCTTTAAGGGCCCTATCTAAACGGGCGTGTCCATTTCGCTAGATAAACGGTGCATAATGTGGCCGCAAAGTAGAGCACAAGGCGCAAAGGGGTTGTATTTAGTCCTTCGATTATAGGTGTGTTTGGGGCGTAACATAAATTAAACCAATCAGAGTGTCATCTCCCATTCCCTTTAAAAGCCAGGTGCATGTGCTCAGGGCGCATTGCTATTCAAACAGCGGCACTCGTTGGTCTCGTTGTGGGACAGGCATGTGGTCTTTGGCCGGTGCACCCTCTGCCTCCGGCGTTTCCCAATCCTGTGTCCCAGGAGGAAGTTCAGTAAACTTGTTTGTTTCTTAAAGTTTAATTCTGCTTCCTCTGTCCTGCCAAGTTTATAACTTACTTTTGCTGCATAAGTGTCCGTGCTGCAGTGACATTACCGCAACTGAAAGCAGCCTCTCTAAGCCTCTCAATCCTTAAATCATTGTGTCACAAGCAGAGTGTACGTGCGTTGTGAAGCTGCCTATGTAGGCGCATCTTACTATCTGAATAATGCGCCCTTTAAATAGCAGGAAAAATACTGCGCCATTGACTTTAGACCAGGTTGTTGTCGGTCAATGGCGCAATCGATTTCTCCTGTCTCAAGATAGCAATGGCGGCAACAATGCACACCTTGCACACCTCATTTTAAGACCAACACGCCCATGGGCACACAGATGGGAGCAAGTATATTTGCTACTTCCACAACATGGGTGCTGGGCGTGAAAATGACAACTGCGTCAGTCAGAAACTAGGAACGACACTTGCGCTGCACCGTGCAACAATTCGCGCCAGGCACAAGATAGAGCCCTTTAGCTTAAATATGACCACTTAATTTCATTTTAATTATGATTTAGGGTAAATAATTGTTGTTAAACATCAAAATGAATGCATGGCTATAGCACATCCATAGACAAAAACAATTAATTTCTTCATAAAGAATTTATGTGCAGAGTTGAGGTCTTCCTGTCTATGTGACAGCAGTCATGTGGCGCAGCAGGCTTTCATAGATTCCTTTGTGTCAGAAGATGAAAAAACGTCTCCTCTTCATCATTTTCTGCAATAGTTTATTATGCCCTTTGTATATAAGTCACCTCTTTTTCTCCCCAAAACCAATCCTTATCAATACTTCATCCAAATTGATTTAGATTTTTCTTTTAAGTCAGAAGAATGTTTTGTGTCAAACCTGTCATATAGCATGTCAGTAAGTTGTTTTGTTTTTTAACTGATCTTTTATTTAGTAATAATTTGGAGAATTGAATGGGGAGATAAGCGTGGCTGTGTTTTTCCGAGACTTTATCTGGCGTGCTGTACGACCCCAGTCGGCGCACATGTGGTTAGAGTTAGAGGAGTGACCCCAAGCAGCCGAACACTGACTGAAACATACAAGTCTTCCTGCAGGGGATGCGGGATATTAGAAAAAGCTTGAAATTGAGAAACGTGATATGGGGAGCTCTGTGGAAGAAAAACAAAGTTATTTAAGCCGCAAGCCTTTCCTCTTATTAAAATAGTATCAAGCTTTTATTGAATTTAACATGTTTATGGTAGGGGCAACATTAGCGGCCTGCGTGAGTGTGGATGTAGCTGAACAGCTGAGATAGTCATCTGTGTTCACATTTTCATGCAAAACTCTACTTACCTTGTGTGGGTGTGCATTTATGCCTTTGCCCTTGTGTGAATGTGCGTGAGCATGTGTTAGCGAAGTTTGTCTCTTCCCCTCATACTGAAGACTTTTCCAGTGCAGTGTTCTTGTTACTTGTTGGCATTTTGGAGGTGTTATCAGCGAGCCCTTTCTTTGGCACTCCATTACATTCTCACTCTGTATCTAATAATCTTGTCATTTTCCACCGCATTTTCCTCTACTAAGCTGTCAATTAGTGATGCAATACTTAGCCGCCTTCAAAATCCTATGAAAACTGTGTCTAAAAAGGTTAATGTAATTTCAAAAGCATAAAGTGGCTGGAATAGCCTGGATGTAAGTGTTTCTTATTCATAGGAATTCATCTTTGCACCGACTTTCCCAGACCGGAGTCTGAGTCAAAGTAATGTGAACTAGATAGCAGTTGCCCCATGCATAATTTATACTCAGAGAAACAGTGATGTGGTCATTAAAAATATATAGATTTAAACTGTGGATTGTAAAAAAAAAAAAAAAGGCATGTAGCAGCACTTCAGTTAACTTGTGCTCTGGCATCTTGTCAGGATGTTCAGTTGTGGCTGCAGAGCCTGAGCGACCATGTTCCTTGCAGTTATGTGGCATTTATCAACATCATATCTGACAATAAAAGTTGAAATGTTATCAGGATATATAATTGAAAGGTTATAAGGTAGCACACAAGAGAACTCATGTCTCACATCTTATTTGGACATCAACTGTGTGATATCTCCGCTATGACTGTTACAGTTTACAGTAAAAGCTTTGGGTCCCTGTAGGCTCTGTGTCTGGATTTGTTATTTTTAAATTGGCACACTTGCTTTATCCTGGAGAGACCATGGATTCAGCTTCCATTAAAAAAAAGTATTCTTTTCTGTTGCAGCTTCTTCTCTTCTCTGTGATGTCCAAAGTGTCAATACTTTTCAAAGAGTAATCTAGATTGTCAGATATGTGTGACCCATCACACACTTTCAGACACCAAACATAGGTTGTAATTATGAAAGTCGTATGCGGTGACACCCTGCGCCATTCACCAGTCCCTTCATTTTTGTCAAAGGGCACGTATGAGAGTTAATGTGGAAAGCGCTTATTTAAATGTTTTTCAGATGGTGAATGTGCTTTTCAAGAGGTAAACTTTCAAACTGGGTTAAAAAAAAAAAGAAAAAAGATAGAAATCCATACCTCTCAGCACAACACTCACGAGCTGAGCTGAGCCGAATGAACAAAACCACATGAGCTTCCAGCTGCACATATTTACATCACGTTTCCCCACAATCCACTTCTAAGGACTGTGCTCTTGGCCATTTCTCAAGGAACTGGTTTGTGATTGGTGGCATACAGGAGGGATCTAAAGGACAACTAAAGCATTTTAGTTACAGACCTAGAACAGAGGCAGAGCTAGAATCTCCCCTTAATCTTTGGAGTCACTGGTTTATGTCTGAATGTGACAGGTCACAAAGCCCTGGCCCAGGCTGATTCACTGCATCCAGCTCATGTTATCATCAGTATTGATTCATCTCCAATCTGTGTCTTTGTACTCCTCCAGAAGCCCATTGGCTCAGGGGTATAACCTATTATCCATTGCAAGCAAGAGAATAAATATTTTCATCCTCTGGGCTCACATGTATCCAAACAGTAGAGATAAAGGCGTAACATTTGTGATAGGTTTATATAGCTTCAGACGAAAAGTGATAATAAAACAAACTTGCATTTTGCACCGTCTAAATGCCTCTTCGAACCTTTGGCTCATTGTAGCCCTCTCCCTACCTCCCTCGCTGGAGAATGGCGATAAGATGTCTCGTTTCCGTTTACCGTTTTTCGGTATTATTCATGGTTATGGAGGTGTTTTGTAGTTTGTTCCCAATGCATCCTCAATATGTGCGTGCTAAAAGCTTAGAGCCTCATGCCTTGATGGAAGAAATACACATTTGGAATGAGAATTGTATTTTGAACTATGCAGACAGATAGCTGCTTACTTAAATTATACAAAATACGTAATACATACAAAACAGGTTATTGAAAAACACACCTTAAGTCAATAATAATAATAAAATCCATACCTCAGAAGTCACTAGCATCTGTGATTAAAGTGTCATGGATGCCAATTAACCTATTGACCTTTCTATTTGGGTACATGTGAGATGCTGGAGGGTTGAGTATCATGCAGATTTTTCCCTGAATGGATAACGGGGATGCTGAGTTTTTGGTTTGAAAGACTGCCGTTTTAATGAGTTCCCTGATGTACTTGGACCCAAGCAGATGAAAGTGGTGACACCTCATGTTGTACTGCAGTGGCTCATACCCAAATCAAGACCGACAGAGTTCTATTTTTCAGTTCGCTGCATATTGAGGGATTCTTTTTTTCTTTTTCTCAGGAACACCAAAAAGGGGCCCCATTTTGATCTCATGCCTACTGCAGTGAGTCATTGAAGCAGGCGGGCACATGGGAGTTGCTGTCTCCTCAACGGAGCAATAAAGGCCTGTGTTACATCCATGAGGCAGATACCAGCCCATCTCGGATAAATTAGTTACCAAATTATCCCATGTAGAGTTCACAGTGGATGTGTGATTGATGTGATCCCAGGTCTGACCTCTGACCAGCTAAGCCTGAGGCTGTTGTGGGGACTGGAGCTGATGTCTACCTCTCATCAGCAGACAGCCAATCAGAGGGAAAGAACCACAGCATCAGCCCCGGCCTGGCTCGCCTCATGCTGAAACAGCATGGTGGTGCTTTTATTGGCTTTTAACGGATTATAATTGTCTGCTAAGTACACGTCTGTCCGTCACACAGATGGAAGTTGAACCTTAATCCTCATTCTGGAAGGTTTCCTGCAGTTTTAGGTGAAGAGGTTTTCATGCACGTTTTCTTGTCCTTTCATGAAACTTCCAAATCCTCTTTTCCCTCGCAAAGCCTCTGGGATTTCAATAAATGTTTCCCGACACCTGGATAGCTGGGCATTTTTATAACAGGCCATAACCTGGGATGTTTTAATGACACAGTCCAAAGCACATCAACCATCGACTTTGAAAATGTCTTACAGATGTGTGATTTTTTTTTTTTTCTGGGGAATGTGGCAAGCAAATCTACTAAGCGCCAAGGCTGAACAACTCTGAAGTGTAAAGCATGTGAGACGATTTATTATTTCAACAAAACACACACAGTCTCACATATGGGCTCGTATCCTCGTGCCAGTGGGACATGCACAGCTCTTTACACTTAAACGGAGCCTCTCATATAAACCACCTAATTAGAATTAGTTTGACTACACTTAAACTCATGAAAAGCATATCATGTACGTTTATCCGATGCGTAATTGACACCGTAAAAGGAATACATATTCATAAACACACACCACTGCCTTCTTAATGCTGCCTCATACAGAATGTCAAATTTAATTGGTGCATGCTGAAAGATAGATGTGCCTGCTGATTTGAAATACAGTATATCCAAAGTAGCTTCATTCATATTCATACAGTTGCCACAGATTACTCAACTGTGTCAATTATAGCATACGACTGAGGAAAGATGAATTTCAATAAGTAAAAAAATGTAAATCTGTGTTATCCTACTTGGTAGTGACAATTTATACTGCTTCAGCACTAATGTATTTTCATGTTAATGACATAGTTTTTGTATCTTAACATTCAGATTATACATGCAGCCCCCCACAGTGCCAACTGTATATTGTATAGCAGAGGTTACATTTATCCTTTTTCCTTTGGTTTTACAAATACTATCTCACCCACCTCTTTGTCAACTTTGAGTGTCTCATAGGTGTTTATACTTCTTCAAAATGTATATCGCGAGGAAAACTGGGATTTTTTTTAATTTTTTTTAATTTTTTTTAATCGCTTCTGAGCAGCACAGAGGAACAAGCAAGACGCTGTGTTTGTAGTTTTAAAGATCAGCAAGAAATGAAATTCCTTCCTGATGGTTACCCTCCTGTTCCAAAAGCTCAGTTTCATTTTTGCAATAGAGCGGGGCTGCAAAAAAAAAAAGAAAAAAAAAGAGGACTTCATGTCATACTGAATCTTAATTAGAACAAAAATACAGTGAAAACAAAGGGACGTTATCCACAAAAACCCATTAAAGCTCAATCATATGAAATAAGCTAGTGGCAGAAATGAAAGTGCTGTCAGGCTCAGCGTCTTATCTGAGTGAGTGAAAGCAGGAGAGATATACCTCTCGTGGCTGCGTTCCCCCTGTGCTGCTGTGATCTTTTCTCAGCTGCTTTTTCAATATGTCTTGGTGATAAAAGAGTGACCCGCTCTCTTCCTGTGTGCACAGCATGGGCTGCGACGGCAAAGCTGGCTGTTGACCCCGGCGACCTGCAGGCACCACAAAGCAGGAAGCGAAATCTCTATTTCAAATTCTCACATCCTGCCATCTGCCTCAATTTGTAAATGCACCTAACCCCACCCAGCCATCTTCCACCTCCATATCAGCACCCCCATCTCTCCAACTCCCTGTCAGACAGGCAGCCATCAGCCAAAACAAGGCGAGGACACGGCTCGCACATGAATTAAAGATTTAGTCTCAGGACAGCATGTTAGCACTGTGTGTGCACTGTTGTCAACATGTGCTTTTGTCTGTTTAGGTCGCAAAGACAGTAGGACACTGATAAATTGTATGTCAGAACATAGCCACAGCCGCATCCCTGTGGAGAGAGACGTATCGCAGCCGACCACGCCGAGCTAGAAATATCTGATAAAGAACTCTGCTGCTGTCATTTCATGCCCGTCAGTGTTCCACTGTTTATTTAACCTACTTAAGTTTTTAGAAACCGCTATTTTTAATCATTATTATCATGGAATTGCAAAGTGTTCCTCTCTTGTAAGAATTCTTACACAGTAAGATGGGAGTGGAGATGAGCAGATGAGATAGGGCAGGCAAAACAAAGCCATTCCAGGAGAGAAAGGATATCATCCTTGAGATGCATTTCTGGAAATAATTCCATTTCCCGGCAAGATAAAGTGCTACAGTATTTACAGTACAAATGTGTCGTAGCCCTCCCATTAGCTTGCCATGGTTCCAGTAAGTATTTAATTAGATTATTGGAGGAATTATGGAGAACTTGTGGCTCTGTTAGCCGTGGGCTTCTTTTCGCTTGGTCACAGTGTTTCCATCTAATTGGTTTGTTTTGTTCGGAGCTGCCTGATATGATATGGCCTCTCCTGTGATCAACTGTAGCTTGAAAATAAAAATAAAACGCAACAAAAAATAAAAAATTTTGGAACGGTTTTGTTTGCTTAAAGTGCTACTGATTTTGAAGGAAATTATGGAGAACATGGACGCTGAGACTGTGTTCCACTGGATCCAGAATTAGCAGAAAACCATATTTGTTCACATCACAGCAGGATTGGGCTGAAGACTGACAGTAGAGATGATTACTACACATAAAAATACCTAACAAACCTATCACACCTTTGTAAGTGCCCCAATCGCTGATATGTGTGTGGATATATATACACGTATATGAGTCTTTCATATATTCTTTTTACCTTTTTGAATTTTTGTCCACTTCATGTCTCTCCTATTTTAATGTGTTTGCAATTTGTATCAGTTTGTATGGTCTAATAATGAAGTTGTTCCGTACACTGTTGCTGCATCTTTTACCTCTTATGATTACTACACGTGTCAGAGTGGATAATTGCAGCATGTGTGGTTAACAGCTCCTTGTTTCCTCTGCTTTACAACCTTTTCTGGAGCACCTGTTATTCCCAAGGCCCTTACCATCTGACAGCTTTATGACATTCGGAATCTGAAAAGATGAAAAATTTGAAGCCTGAACGGTCGTGCTCCAACTGCGGACCCTCGTGGTTAACCCTTAATTTTCAGGCTTTCCTTCTGTCTTAAGCTTTACTGTCACCACTTTACTGTCAGTATTGCTTTAATGCTGGTTTTAAGATATCTATCTACAGTAAGGAGGGGTCATTTTTACCAGACATTTTGCTAGTCTTAATGCAAGAAACCTGTCAAAAAATATTTGTTTTAGAGATTCTTCAAAATGTTCCTGAATTTTAGAGAGAAATAATTACAAATACAGATGTTGATAACAGTGAGTGTTTTCAAAAAACGTACACAGCCGCTTTGTAATCAGTGACCAGTCTTGACCTGTACTAGCTCAGCCCTGTGTTTCAAATGGCCCAGCACAGACATATCACAGACTGATTAAACTTTCAGTGGTTCCTGAATACCATTTTCACCTCTCAAACCAGCCAAGCAATAGGCCTCCTTTTCAGAGATCCCACTAACCAATCGTGCCTATAAAGCTTTTCAAAGTGAGTGGAGGAGCACTTGAGTTTGAGGAAGGGTTATGTTCTCCATGCAGCCGGTAGAACAGATTGGTGTGGAGTGCGGTGATAAATATGGTTCTTTTAATACAATAGCTTTGTAGGTCACTCTGTGGAGAGCCGAGGTGCAGTCACTCAGCCGGGTGCTCCTGCAGAGCCTGCGCTGCCCACAGACACAGGAACACAACCTTTAAAGAGGAATTTGAAAAGGTCAAAGCACAGGCATGCAGAATAGCAATATAGGAGTACGCTTTCAGAGGTTACAAGGTCAGTGTGAGCTATATTCCTTCACGTTCCTCTCTTCTTGGTGAGAAGGCTTTATGGAGTATGTTAAGACTTTAAAGATTCATTTTAGCAGTGTTTGCCAGTGGTGTGTGACCTAGTGTTTTTTTCTCCTATCTGGTGCCGGATTGACCCACTTTAGAGGATCTGGGAGGGACTGAGAGTGTCCACCTGGACCTGGTTAGAGTTGTGGTTAAGACAGGCTTACTCTGGGTGGTGTCTTGGGACACAACTCCCTTAAAAGCCCCATTGGTGTGCCTGTTTTAAGTGGCCATTTGCCACGTAAAGACAAATTAAATTCCATTATGTTGCTACTGGTTTGTCCGTTGGTTGTTACTTATGGATATCGAAGTATTATATTAGTGTATCGTTTCCTCTTGATGTAGCAGGGAGGATTTCCTTAAGACTGAGCCGTATGACAGAGTGGGCGCTCTCCCTCTTTACTCTACGGTCCCATGTGATAGGATTGCATGCTTAGTGACTCTTCTTCCTCTGATCTAATTAGTCCCTCGACTCACCTTTTATGGTCCGTATTTATCAGGAACATTAATTAGCACATAGACTGGATATATTACTTTGAAAATAGTGGATGTCCTTATTTATTAAAGCATTAACAGGGGGGAAATACTCTCTCTTATCCCCTGGTATTAGTCACTTCGCGGGCCTGCTCATTCATCATAACCTTTCTGCCGTGTGTTTTCTTCTCCTACTTACTCCTTTTCTAAGTGCACATATAAAGTGATGGTGGAATAGCATTATTAATTACAAAAGCACTCTGTCCCCCATGTTACACAGTTGTCGCATTAGCAAAGTGTCACCCATCTCTTGCGGATAGCCACAGTTTAGGTACGAGGCTGGGAGATAATAAGCTCTTGCTTTGGTTCCAGTCAGTTTTCAGGAAGCTTACAAGAGACAGTGTGGAAAACAGTGCCAGACATGGGGAGATCATTGATTTTCTAACGGACAGCTAGACTGAAACAGATATAGTACTGATTGGAGACTTCCTTGGGATAGTTGGAGCTGGAGCAGAGTTCGGAGGCAGGGAAACAAGTCTTCGGAGCTGTGGAGTGTGGACCGTCCGTCATGCGTGACACAGACAACCCCAGCACCCCGACCCAATGTGGTTGCTGTATAAAATAAACCATCTTCTGCTCTGCCCAATAAAAGCACCTTGCTACACTGTAGTTCATATAGATGATTTTATTCGATCTGCCAACAAGCAAAACAGTTTGATTCATATTCAAGACTTCTTCCACTAATCATGCTAATTAGACCCACTTTAGCAATTTTATTGTTACTCGGGGGATCTTTTGAATGCTTCTTTGTTGTGGATTGGTTTGTAAAGAACAGTGCTGCCTATTTTAGTAATCCTACACTCGTATGAGCTCTCTGATCAGTCAGACTGACTTGTGCCTCTGGTATCAGTGGCCTCTAAGGCCCTTAAAATGACTCCTCTTTGCTTTTGAGTGGCCTGTGGAGTAGCATATGGCTTTCCCTTGAGGTTCAGCATGGTAAACATGCATAAGGACACTGACACTAATAAAGATATATTACAGTCTCTCTGAGAGAAATCATGCAAATAAGAGAGACTGGGGAGAATTAGCTTTCTCCCCATTTCCTTGCTGCACTGATATGACTGTTCTAGGCTGTAGATGACAAAATTTGATCTATTTGGCTCCAGTGTTTTTTTTAGACTTTATTTACATTGGGCTTTGTGTTAAACTGTTCCTACCTAAGGTTATGTTTAGTGAGATGTTTTGTTCCCATTAGTTCCCAAAAGTTAGCTTTAAGAGGGGTACACACAGATAGGGAAGAAGCAAAAAGTATATGGAGAATAGATATTATCAGGGGAAGTCTGCCTTCTGCAATTTATGCTTTTTAAGGAAAAGATGCATCAGATTTTGGAGTATAGACTTAGACTTAGACTTTATTGTCCCCAAGGGGAAATTCATTTCCACATATGCTGGAATATAATTTTTATTTCACATGCACTCTAAATTGAGTTTTTAGAGGTAACCACTGTGTCATTACAGCTCATAACTGGGCCTTTGAGTGACTAGATATTCTACTACACAGCTGTTTGACAACAAAAATAAGTACAGATTTTAGTGGGTGACACTAATTTACACGAATCTATACAGTTTTACTTGCCTTTAGTTGATTAACCTGCTATAACCCTTGTGAGCCATATACCATATACAATACTTATACATAAGTATATACATAATACTTATACATATACAATATTTAATCAGCCTCCCATCTCCAGAGCAAACACCTTTAGGCACCCTCTCTCAGTCTGTTGCTTCCAGTTACAGCAACACAGAGGAAATCAAAACCAGACAGTTTTATCTTAATCACTGTCAAAGACTCTGATTTGGGTACTCTGTGGGAACTGCATTTTATTTATAATCCAGTTACAACATCAACATCTGTGCCTGTCTACTTTGACATTGTTTTTCACTTGTTTTCCTGCCTTTATATTAAAACTGAGTTGTGATTCTGTAACATGATGTAGTTTCCAGCAAAAATTCTGCCATGCTGTCTTTATTTATTAACGATTTATGTGTCTTGTAATGTTTAACTGTTTTCTTTACTTTCATGGTAATCCTAGTCTACTGGCCCCTCAAAAAACATTTTACCTTCTGCCAGTCAGCTTCTTTTAATAAATAGCCCTGACACTCTCGACAATTCACATCCAGCAAGAGGTTGTAAATTTACTTGACACATCTGACAAAGTCCAGATCAGATCTTCATTCCACTTTGTAAGTTATGTCAAACAGCACCTCTGCTTTAAGGCTTGCTTTCCTGTTTGATGTGGCCCACACAGCCATATGGTATCACTCTCAGGATCGCTTTTTCTGTTTTTTATTTCCTGCCATTGCACTTATCCTGTATTCTATTCAGCAGTGTGTAAATCTGCCATAACCTCACATTGGCTGTTGTAGGATTTTCATGTTAAAAAGATCATTGCATTATACTGGATGTTCACTTATACTTTTGGGGGGTATTTCTTTACCTTTTTTTGTATTTACTTGTAAGATGCCTATTAAATTTGAGATTAGCTAAATATGGCCAGAATTTTAGTTTAAAACATAAGCTAACATTTTTAAGAGAATGTGAACAAACAACAGTGTTTACATTATGCCAAAGACAATTAAGTATGTTTCAGAGATATCTACTAAAGTTAGTCTGCTAACCAGCTAATTCCAGCCCTTCGCGTCTCATAATACCACTTTGTATCTGTAAAGGGGATAGTCCGATAGCCCCCGTAGTTTCAGCTGGGAGATGTATACAAGTGGCAAGTTTCACCACCAATTTTCGCTTGCTGTAGTTTCACAAGCTCTTAGCGTTTGTCTAATACAAAAAAAAAAAAAAAAACAGTATGTGAAGAAAGGTAATATTCTTACACTTACCTTACTGAACAGAAAATAAAACTGCACACATTCTGAATTCAAGTTTCTCTCTTTTACCGAGCTAAAACAATTTATTGCCTTGTTAACTCATCGTAAAACACACCTAATTCAAAAACCGTCTCATTTTCTCTTTCCGCAATCACTTATGGTTTGGTTGAAATAAATCCTCAATTCACTGACTAAGACTAAGACAAATACTTGGGGTCTACACACCTTTTATTGCTCGCTGCTGATGGCTGACTCTCTCTCCTTTCTCTGCTGCGTCACCATCGTCCTGTCCTGTTCTCATTCCCGGTGTTATCGTCGTTGACGGAGCTGCTGTAAACCACCTTCATACTGTATCCCTCTGGCCTCCACCAAACTTGGAGGATCTACCCAGTCCCAGTCTGGTGTCTAGCTGTGTTGACTGCGAGAAAACTGAGCCCAGTTGCCTGTGTGACTCCCCCTGAGGTTGTGGTCCTGGGACATTGCAGTCAGCTATAGAGCCACTAGCTCCATGGCTAACTGAGCTAACGGTAACTATAGGTACAGCAAACAGTATAATGAGCAGCAGTTGGCGATTTGGATGGATTTAGTAATATAACGAGAGGATTTAGATTTAGAGTGTGTCTCTATATGGGTGGTAGACTAAATGGTAGACAGAAAAAAACAAACCCATCTCTAAACTTGAGAAATAAGTGTTGTTTTAATGTGAAAGCAAAAGGGGATTTAATGACCCTTTTCTTTGAGGGTTCAGTGCCAGCTCTAATGCAGACAGAGGATGAGTAGGAAGAAAAGAAAAAAAAAAAGTATATCTCTGCCCGAACATTGTGTTGGCATCTTGTATGGACTCTGTTATTAAGGTTACAGAGGAATAGAAGCTTTCGCTAGCAGAAAGTGTATGTAAAGCAGAGTACTTTCTAATGAGTGTTCCTCCTGACCTTTGAGCATTAACCTCCACAGGAACAAAAACACTGTATGTAGGTTGAATCTCACGAAACCGGCAAAGTTATTAGCATTACCGTGTTGCAAGGGATGGCTTAGCCCACACATCCTTTCACTCGTCTGCATTATCATGTTCAAGTACTGACTGGGTTACAACGCAGGAGGGTGTAATTAATAAGAATGCACAGGACAAAGACATGACTTGACTGCCAGCAGCTTTGGCACATGTGTTTTTGCTGAAGAAACACGGACGTATGCTAGATAAATTACAGGTCACTGGTGCCTCCTCTGTCTCTCCAGTTCCAGATTTGTATGGAGTTCCAGCAATTTTGCCATAGGGAGCTGTGATTGGATTCCCATTCATCTGGCAGCTTTTGTGTACTACTCAAACTGGAGAGGACCTGGCTGGATCACACCCCATATTTCCTCCCGGGGGGGGGGGGGGGGGGGGGGGGGGGGGGGGGGGGGGGGGGGGGGGGGGGGGGGG
>JBBPCS010000573.1:14319513-14346280 GCA_037974645.1 Hollardia meadi | reverse complement strand
ACAGAATGTGGCTTCATTGTCCTGCTGGAATAAGCAGGGACGTCCCTGAAAAAGACGTCGTCTGGATGGCAGCATGTGTTGTTCCAAAGCCTGTATGTACCTTTCAGCATTAATGGTGCTGTCACAGATGTGCAAATTACCCATGCCATGGGCACTAACACACCACCATACAATCACAGATGCTGGCTTTTGAACTTTGCGCTGGTATTAATCTGGATGGTCCTTTTCCTCTTCAGACCAAAGGACACTTTTCCACTTTGTGTCAGTCCATCTCAGATGAGCTCAGGCCCAGAGAAGTCAGCTGTGTTTCTGGATGTTGCTGATATATGGCTTGCATCAAGTCTTAACGTGTCTTGTATTTGTAGATGCAGCGACGAACTGTGTTTATTGACAATGTTTTTCCAAAGTGTTCCCGAGCCCATGTAGTAATATCCTTCATAGAATCATGTCAGTTTTTAACCCTTTATCGGGCGAGGAACCATATTTGGTAACTTCAGTGTTGTAATAAAATAATAATATATATAATATAAATATTATATTTTTATATAATAAGTATTGTAATATCCTCTAATATCCTCCTCTAGGGTTGAAATTTTGAATTTCCAAGTATTTCAATGACTGCCCTATAAAGGGTTAATGCAATGCCGCCTGAAGGATCGAAGGTCACGAGCATTCAGTGTTGGTTTTCCTCCTTGCCCCTCACATGCAGAGATTTCTCCAGATTCTCTGAATCTTTTGATGATATTATGGGCTGTGGTTGGGGAAATCCCCAAATTGTTTTTTAAACTGTTGGACTATTTGCCCACACAGTTTTTCACATAGTGGTGAACCTCTCCCCATCCTTGCTTGTGAAGGACTGAGCCTTTTGAGGATGCCCCTTTCATACGCAATCATGGTACTATCACCTGTTAAAGTACATGCCAGTAATCGTGAAGCTCACGTCCTGGGTAACTAGTTGATCTGATCATATAGCAAGTTCTCTTAAAGCTAATGAAACACAACATTACATTTCTCTCCAAATTGAGGTCTGCTATTTCCATTACTGGGGAGTTGAAAGATGAGTCAATTAAATCTAAGTCTTCAAAATAAGACGTAAGAACAGTATCCATAAGTTTATCTGACTTCAAGCCAAATATTACATTTCAATTTTCAAGCTCAAAACTAAGTTTGGACCTCATACATTTCTTCTACATTTGAACAAATTATCACAGAAAACCTCCCTCCACTTTCACAAACACACATATATCTCTCTGCCTCATCAGCAAAGGTTGCTGTAGGCCATTGGCTGACTAGAGGTCAGATCATTACCAATGCAGCCATGGATCATAGATACAGCCCTCATATTAGCCCTTCCTTCATAATTCCCCTCTGACCTGGTCCGCAGCTGCACTACCTCTCATCTTTATGATTAGAAAATGGCCCAATCCTTCACACTCACACTATTCCCTATAGACTGAGCACATGTATTCCATCATTATAATTATTTGACCATCGATATTAATTGACAAATTTGTCAGTGGAGTCTGTTGCACCATTGGTCACATGCCAAAAAGATGCTGTAGTATTGTGAACCTCAAATCACTGGGGGCACTTAGATCTCTAAAGTACTTACTAGATCTATTAAAGTCCTTACAAGTCTTCTTGTTGGTGAAGAAGGATTTTCATTACTGCCATTGGTTATGTACTATTAAACATTTAGTTGCAGTCTGGTGATTTCAGTTACTGGTCCTGTGGGAGGTTATTGACAGTTTTCCATTACTCGGGTGGAACACGCTCACAGAGGTACATCAGCCACTTGAGAATATTTTAAGCTGCTGTGTTTGGTGCTGTTATTGGCCAAATTTACTGGAGAATTTAAAATCCACAGAGGCTGCCCTCCTCTTTCAGAAAGATTAAATATAAAAAATGATATAAAATGAAATACAAAGGATGAATTGCGGGTTTTTTCAGCTGAAATGGTATCTGTCTCTTTTTTAAAAAAAAAATCAGATAGCAGAGTGCTTCTGCTGCTGGCAGCGGGAGCTGGCAGGAACAGCTCAAAGCCTGTGAAAGTCAAATGCTGTCTCTTTCACTTTGAGAGAACAATTTTTGAAAATGTGAGCTAGATGCCTCAAGCATGCTGTATTCCTTTTTTTTTTGTCTACAGTGCCATTCAGCAATGAAGCCTGAATAATAGAGTAGGAACCATTTGTTCAGCTCTAATGTGTAAAAAATGTGAGGCACAAACGGCATTTGTTGAATTAACATACAAATTGCTGATATATTATCTCATGGATTTTTCCAAATCTAGCAGGGCAGCATTTTCCTGTCATAGTGTTTTATATTCTGCATTTCATATGGCCTTAGAAACAGCATGTTGATGTTTTACACTGATGAAAGAACCAGGCATCTTACCAGAATGTTATTACTTCTATTTAGTCACACTGTGCTGAGCACTGATGCATAATTGTGTACATAAGCATTTACCAAACTCTGTCATCTGTTTAGCAATATTAAGCAGACTCCATTGACTATTCTATTGCCCTTATCATGATATAATGTGGATCTAATGTCGATTGGCTTTGGAAAGAAAGAATTTAAAGCTCAGCACTTTCTTCCAGGCTTTGGTCGTAAAACAATGTGTTCTCAAAGCCCAATGTCAGGCAGGCTTCTCCTTTGATGTATGGATGGAGGCGTTTTGTTCAAAGGGATGACCTTTTCTGGGCATTTCTTTGAAATGATAATTCACCAGCTTGCTGCAGGTGGAAGTGTAGCTCTTTTGGCAGACAGGGTCAATCAGAGTCAAATGTAGGAGCTGCTCACAGCTCCACCCGAGAAGTCGTGCCAGTGCCTTGCTGCTGCTGTCGGCCCTGCCACCAGCATAATCCCCGCCGCTAGTAAAGGGAGTGGACACAGGGGATGCCTTGGTGAGGGACAGATTTTCAGCAGAAAGTGGACTAAGTAGCTTTGCTGTCATGGTCATGAAGGATCTAGGAATGTTTATTTGTGTTTTAGTGTTTACACACAGCTCTGACTATACTGTAAATGCCTGTCAGACCCAAGCTAAGTTTTTGTATGCTCTTCCAAGCTGCATGCTCTGTGTACTCTGTGTACTCGTGGTGAGGGGGACACAGGTGTGTGTAATTACATCAGTAATAAGGCCTGGATATGGTCCACCTGCCTCAAAGTGAACTCTCTATCCAATCCAGCGCTGCTGACAACAAAGGAGACGAGCACTTGCTGATTATGGCTTTGATGATGCAGTTAGAAGGCTGTGTTTTATGGGGAGATATTTCTGGCTCAGGTATAATTCACTGGAATTATTCAATCTCTTGAACAATGACATGTATTATCACACATACAATGCTCATATGTCATGTTAGAGATGAATAAATCATAAACAAAACAAACATGATATGTATTTACTGTGTATGTGTGTGTGTATGATATAAATATAGTTAATTATGCCCAGCAACAATGATGGATTGGTGACCTGTCCAGGTTCCCTACCATCCAGTGCATGCTGGAGTTTACTCACTACGACCTTGAACAAATAAAGCGAATGAATGATTTATTTCAGCCAATGTTAATACTGTATATCAGTCTCCTGTTGCTGTGGTCCATCTGGATGCAACCATTCAGGATCCTGCATAAGCCGGTGCCTCTGTAACGAGGCAGCACAGGACGCACAGACACAGATATCCCTTGGGTTTGTGCTCCAGCTGGAGCAGACATGCCAGGGCAACCTGTCCCTATTATTGTTTGTGACAGAATCAAGACGGAAATGCAAGTAGCAAAAGTGTGTGCTTTGTGCCTGCACGTCAGATTCTGCTGGCAGCACCCCCAATGTAATTATGGGCATGGGTGGCCAGCTATGACAGCTCATCTGTTAGCCAGCCAGTTGGAGTCTGGGGCACCCTGCACCAGAGTGATGAGCCACAGATACACACAATTTAAAAATCACATATAGTAGTTCATGAAACACGAGATTTGAGTAAAGGACACTTTCATATTGTTTCCTGCTATACTCTTTAACATCGAGGCACATACATCTACCACAAACTGACAGAGCTAGCCACTTCAAAATCTTGTTTCTTTGCATTTCATGTGCCATGCAAATGAGTTACAAATGCATAGGTTGCACCCCTGGCATGATCATTTTAATTAGTCCTATCTTATCATATATTCAAGACTCGATTACAACTAGGAGGCACTGGTTTTGAATTGATTAAGGTAGATGAACCACATGCTCAGCAGAGGGTTTAAATGAAATAATTGAAATGAGATCTTTAACCTGTATCATTTAGTGTTTTACAGTACAGCATTAGTGTTTACAAATAACTGTTGAAACTCAGCTGATCAACATCCTCTCAACTTTTCTTTTCTTTTTTGTATCAGGGATGACATAATTAATTGGAAATATGTCAAAATATAATTTTGATTTAAATAATGTCTGCTGTTTATGTGCTTTTATGTTCCTTTTTTACTGTTTCTGTCAAACATTTGAGCCCATTGAATACTTTCCCACGAGTTGTCTGGGTCTTCACTAAGTCCAGCTCAAAGAGCGACAGGTCAAGCCAACTACACAGCCCTGCACCTTATTGTGCAGAACATATTTCTGTCAAGAGCCCCATCCCTACCATATTCAACCAGGGGACCCAAGCATATTGTGCTCACCCTTTGGCAAAGGCCCTCCAATCAGGCATGAGTAATGACTAGGCAGGCCAGCATGCCATGATCCCAGCTTTCTAATTAGTCTTCCATTAACTTTCCCAACCTTGGCAGCTGCAGGGTGCACACACAACACAACAGACACACACACACACACACACACACACACACACACACACCCTTAGACCATAATATTGGGCCTCTTTTACAAAATGAAGTATTTAGTTACATTTCTACTGTGCAGTAGTCATTTAAATCCCAAAGAGTATGTTGTGTTTGGGTTTTATTGATGTACAATCCCAATTCCAAAAAAGTTGAGCCTTTCATACTCAATCATGACACAATCACCTGTTACCAATTAACCTCTTTACCTGTGGAATGTTCCAATCAGGTGCTTTTGAGCCTTCCACCACTTTCCCAGTCTTACAAAAATTCAGAATAAGCATATATTTACAAAAACCAATGAAGTTGTTGAGATACAACATTAAATATATTGTCTTTGTACTGTTTTCATTTGTGTATGTGTGTATGCATGAGATAAACTGCCTCTGGTTGAATTTGCAAGAACACGCTGTTTTAGGTTTACTCCAGTGGAATTTACTTTAACAAACTAAAAGTTAAAGATCACCTTCTGTGTTGTATTTGATTCATTTTATATTGTTAAGAAGCCTTGGCCAACAGTGTTTGTTTGGATACTGGAGACAGAATTTCAATGCTCTACACTGGCATTTCTGGTTTTCATTTGGCATCCTGGTCAGATTGATATCTGTCAAAGACCATACAATGTGCTTCTGATCTGTAGCATAAAAGAACTTGCCCAAGTCTTCTGCGGAATGTGAACATGCTGCAACAGAAACTGCACAAAGAGACTGACAGAGAGGGAGAGTGAGCCAAAAAGAAAAGTCTACTGACAAGCATCACTGTTTCCCAAACTGGGGCTCGTGAAGTTACAAAGTCATATAGAGGGTATTTTCAAACAAGTCAAACGGTCTGATTACATTTTCAAACGGACCTATAAATAGACATGCAATAGCCTGAATAGCCTGAATAGCCGAGTTGCATTGCAGAAAATATACTAATTTATACCCAGTATTAGAAAATCGGCATGTGTTAGAAAATCAGCCTCGGCTCAGGATGCTAGCAGCAGTACAGGCGTTGCTAGCCAAGCTACTAGCATGGCTACCGATAAGTCAAATGCAGAGGTTCGGCCCCCCTGATGTGGAAAAGCACACAGAGACAGACAAAGAAACTACATCATCAAAAAGACGCAAGTATGATGAGAACAACTTCGCTATTGGGTTCACTTGAGTTTTTTTGAGTGATAAGACTTTCGACCGGCAAGACTTGTATAAGGAAAACAGATACTGTTAATAGGAAGGGGCTAGAAGCGCCCTATATGACGAGCTACCAGGTGGCTAAGACAGGCAAGCCCCCCACTGCCGTTAATTCTTTCTGCTTCCGCAATTATGACTGGGACAATGCTGGGAAAAAGGCCAAAAAACCTATACAGACCATGCCTTCATCAAAGCCTTCTGTTCCACCACCCATCCGTGACGCACACTACTTCGCATTCAAGCCAGTGAACTCTATGCTCTTCAGCTGGATGAGTCAACAGACATAGCCAGGAACTGAACTATTGATGTTCTCTGAACTATTGATGCACTGAACTATTGATTTTTTTTTTTTTTTTTCTAACCTGAATGAAGTTAATCATGGATTACAAGGGCTCTCCGTGACCAGATAAAAATGAGACCATCATAAAGAAGTTGAGGTTCTGGTTGAACAACAACAAAACACAGGTCGTTGTTGCATGATGAACTCAGTCAGTGTCAAACACAGCATGACAACGCACCTAAGTTGCATGTAAATTGGTTAATGGAAATGCATTTATATAGCCCCTTTTCTAAGCACTTTACAACACAAGCCAGCATTCACGCACACATTCATACACTGGTGGCAGCGGTGCCACCTGCTCATCAAGAGCGATAACATGATCACATGTACAATCACAGTCATCAGGTAGCGCTCAGTATGCCCAAGGAAACTTTGACATGTAGACCTCCTGAACAGAACCGCTCTACATCTGGACGTGTACTTTGCAGAAACCAATGAGTCAAACTGTTTCCTTTTCCTTTTCATTCATGCCTGCTGCCTTAACAACAGCTGAACAGAAGAGCCGCATTGATGTCTTAACAAGTGGATCCATGAAAACTGAATTCCATCAGAAGCCTCTGCCAGATTTCTGGATAGAACTGTGACTGGTTGGCCAGAGCACCTGGCCTTTGGTGCTCTTTGCCCCCATGTACATACATACGTGAGAGTGGGTTCTCAGCTACAGACTGTCTGTGGGAAAACTTTTAAGACTCAGACTTTCTTAAATGCAGCCGGACATTGCAGAGTTATGTGCATCTTCTTAAGCACGCCCTCTCACTCCTCTTAAAGTGTGGTATTTCACAGTTTCAAGTGGATGTTATAAAAAGGCTGCATATGTGCATGTGTGTTCGGGGAAGGCTGGGGGAGTGGCACGGATACTAAAATGTTCTGTTGTGCTGTACAAAAACAAAACCAGAGTAATATTTCCACTTTTCGTTATCACATCAAACACAACATCATGTAATCAACATCAATGGTGTCTCTGTGTGTGTCCACATGTGCGCGCACCATCATTTGTGTGTGTTTCAATGCAGGAATACTTGATTCATCCTGTTTCACAGAGTGCAGTCAGTTTTAGAATGGAGCTCCATAAAAGACTAATGGAAATTCCTGGGGAGCTGCTGTCCTGTGGCCTTGCAGCACCCAGTGGTATGCACTATCTTGGCATATTATCACTTTATTCACAATCTGTTTGTGAGCGAGCCTAGAACTTCAAAGGAGACTTAAGGCTTTCTAGCATTTTTTTCTCAAGGTTGAGGGGTTGAGAGAGTGGATCTACATTTTATGAAAAAAGCCCCCCTAGACATCTAGCGAAATAAAATGTTACCGTCATGGATGCAGCTCCTAACATTTACTCCAAAGCAGGGATCATAAACTATTAATAGGTATATGTCTGTATGAGCAACAGAAGGCTGCCTCTTTGAATCGGATCCTTGTGTTGGGCAGGGTCGGGGAATGGGGCCAAAGCTGTGGAGCTCCCTTTATTCCCACATAACATCACTTTTCTGCATAGGAGAGAATAGGAGGTGAATACCCACCATTATGGCTGTTGTGTAAAATTGCCATTATTCGGTCAAGCGATTATCTGCTGCCGCGATGCATAATGCTATGACTGTGACTGATGCCTGCTCATCTGAGACTCCAATGGAAAAAGGTGAAAGTTAAAGAGACGACCTCCTTCACTGCAATCTTTCAACAGCTCCATGGATGACTTGTTTTGTCATATTATCACAGAATGCAAAATGTACATACCCCGTGGATAGCTTTACGTGCATTCACTGTTTACAGTCTGAATTATAACACACAGAGTTAACAAAATTCATGAATACAGGCATGATTTGCTAAATTTGTCAACTTGTTGATTGAATAAGTGAAATGTTTATACTTTTTTCATGTACAATCATTTGGCGTATATGTCTGAGACCATGATGTTCTCCAACTTCTATCATCATGTTCTGCATTACGGGGAAACATGTAGTCAGCATTCATTTTTCAGTGAAAAACAAAATAGTTGTCAGATTTCTACTGAGCCAACAAATATAAGTAACATAACTCATATATGCGCAAAGCTAATTAATATACTGTATAATAATTGTAGTCATTATAAAGTCCTTGTCCAGTCTAAGAGCCGGTGAGCTTGTTCGGAGTTTTGTTTTACATTATTGTTTCTTCCATTCATCAAACAGAGACAAAGCTCCCTGTGTTCTAATTCGTTCCCCTTGGCAATGCTGTCGAATAAGTTATCAGTAAGTGGAGAGTTAGTAGTTCTCCATAGTGATTAGGAAGTTTGAAATCTCAGTGGTCATTTGTGAAACAGATGAACAACACCCATTGAGCTATTAAGGATATGTTGTGCGAAGAGCCTTGAAATGTCACCGATTTCCCATTTATTGAATTTTACAGACCATTTTACAGACATATTGTGGCAGGCAGACTTTTACTTTGTCTTAGAAGTCATTCTATACATAGATTTCTTGTACTGCTGTTAAGAAGTGAATCCTCAGTCACCTCCACGTAATTAACATATAACACATAGCAGTTGTTCCAACATAACTGGTCCAACGTTGTCATTGATTTACTGTTACACAACTGCACAGCTATAGAATAAATATGATTGGCAAATGGTAATTTCTGTGTTTTTCTTTTCAATATTTAATTAGGACTTCATGAGTAGTGAGAAAAAAAAAATCTCTTGTATTTTCAATTTGGCTGAAAGTATTCCCCATCACTCATCTTTACTGTTGCTCATTGCACCTTGTGTGATACTGAGGCGAATTGCTCTGCTCTAACCAATGCACCCATTCAATAATGCTTATTCTGATGTAATGTGCTGTAATGTTCTTTAAAAGCTGTCTCAGAGGGTCTAGCCTGGGTGGTCTTGATTGTGAGGGTAACTCATTACATTTCTGAATGACTGTCTCCTCCTGATGCATACCGCTATTGTCAGATCCAAACTTGTCCACTTAGTTTTCCTGCATAATTTAATCCACCAGTGCAGTGAGCTTGTACACATATTGCTCTCTTTGTCTTTTCGTGCAGATCTCACGGGTCATTTTCTGTGTCTTCCTCGAGACCGACTTTGTCATCTACAAGAAGAAAATGTCGGTCATTTTTCAAGGTATGTGCGTTTACTTCCAATTGACCTGACTGCATATCATTAATCCTGTATCATTACATTTCATCTATTACCCATTGAACTAGCTAATGGATTGATGGATGATTAATATGCTGTGTTTTTCCCAAGGTCTCCTTTCAAAGATTTTGCATACTATGTGACTTACCACCTACCTAATTGACCATCTGTACAGTACTAGGCAGCTTTGATACTGCGTGTACCTTGGGAAACATCTGCAGCAAGAGATATCTTGTTTCTGGAAGCAGTAATATTAGGACCTGTCAGGCTTGGGTAACACCTTAAAATGTAAGCAAATTCATTGCCATTTGGGAGATTAACAGTGAGAATTCATGCTGACAGTTGGTAAAACAAGTGTCTGCTGTTTTCTACAGATTTCCTTAAGAGGATTGGAATAGTTAAACTTCTTGTCAGTAAAACAGCAGGCTGATATTTTCCAAAATTGATATTTTGATGAGACATTAATGTCAGATTTGACTGACTGTAATAATGGTCCTCGCTGGTGAATGTCTCCTGCAAGAACAAAAAAATTCAGGGATGCATAGCAACCACTGATTGTTCTTGGTAACTGCTTTTCAATTCATGTGAAATAAACCAACATCCATTATCTTTTTTGCTCCCACTCTCTTTTCTGTCTCTCTTTCAATTCCCTCCCCCCTTTCATGTCATCATCTTTTTTTCGCGGGCCAGGAGCAGTCACCAGCTCTGATTGGGGCTCCACGGAGGATTGGGTTTAATAGCTGGGGAGCTGAAAGAGGCTGGCTGGCTTCACCAGCCTAGCATTACCTCCCTTTTACCTCACTTTTCCTTTCCCACCTCCCCAACGGAATACAGGCTCTCAGGCCTCCATCTCGCTGCTCCCAGATGGAGCAGTGTTTTGTTCCCCCTGCGCTCCCGTCATCTGTCCCGTTCCCTGCCCAGGCTCTTCGCTGAAAGATTACATTCTGGGGACAGACCTTAATTATATTGCCTGCCCCCATTCAACCAGCACCCGTCTCATCATATTAGTGCTCTGAGATGAGAATCTGGAGCTGTTGTTCTCCAGTCATCACTCTCGCCATTTACAAGTGCTGTCAGTGGATAAATGACCTATATCTCTCCATGACTGGGAACAGAGAGGAAACTAAACAAACAGGCTCTGTGCGAGTCACAAAGCGTAATCACAAAAGTTTTGAGAGCTACGTTATCAGAAGATAAGTCTTTAAAAACTATTGTTTACTGCCATGAACGAGGTGCCAATGAGGGAGCCAAAGGTCAGTTTTGGATTAAATATGGAGGTCGATGCAGAAGGCTACCACAGCACACACGGGGGTTGCCAGCCCAAGTGCTTTTCCTCATCATACTGTCTCGACTGTCATGTGCCCTTTGATGCATGGGGTCAGGGCCAGGATGCTAATTCTATTATAGACCAAGTCGCTAAATAATAGTGGCATTCCCACTCAGGGTCATTGTTTGTATTTTATTGTCTGTTAGCGAGGCGTTTTTTTTACCCCAAGCTCGCCCACACCTGCTTTCAACCAATGTGCTTTTTCAAAGCTTTTACCACACTCTATATTAAAACAGCACCTCTTTTAAGATGTTCCACATGGAGGAACTCAAAGAATACATAATTACCGGCACTGAGATTGTAGATGAGACATTCATGTACAGTAAAGGAGTGAATTTGAATGTTTTATCCAGCCAGGCTGCACCACGTAGATGTATTTAATAGTAGTCGTTGAAGTGTGCTTTAAAGAGAGAAATGCTGATTGGTATGATTGCACCATGTAGGGAATGCATAACGCCGTAGTGTGAAAAGACTTGTATTTAGCCTGCGCAGAATGGCAGTAGTGAATCAGAGGCTGTGAATTAGCTCTGCAGGTGTGCTCCAGCGCTTTCAGAACATCCCATCATCTTCACTGTTAGAGACAGACAGTCAGGTAGATCCTGCGGCAATGATGAATGCATCACACAGAGGACTGAGACCATTCTGTCTCTTGCAAGATCCTCTCACTTTCTGTAACCCTCTGTCATGTTGACCCTCCCTATTCTCTCTTCCACTCTTACTCACTCATCTCACGTGCAGCTCTCCTTGTTCTCACGCCCAATTGCCCAATACCTCATCTGTCCACTTCCTACTACTCTTCCTCATTATATCAGAGGAGCTTCTCTACCGCCCCCTTTATCAGCAAGCTGTTATGGAGCTGTTGTGAATAGTATCCTTGATCTTTCTGTAATTTGTGTGTGTGTGTGTGTGCACGCGTGTGGTCGTGTTTAACTCAGGATCTTCCCTGTGACATCAGTTTCAAGCACGTCTACAGCTGAGAGTAGGCACAATGGATTTTTTATTGAAGTCCTACTATTCTCATTTTTCATCGTATGGCTGCTTTCCTCATATTCAAGCAATCCGTCAAGTGACAATGACTGGGGCAGGAATGTGTAAACAGGACATTTGCATACAGGAAATTGCTTTATTACAATGTGCATTCCCACAAGCTGTCACTGCGAGGGAGCCAAAATATGGTTACATCTCTGCGGAGGTAGGAAGCTAAAAAAAATAGCCTTTCCTGACAAATTCTCATGCACATCTGCATACAGGCACATCAGCCATGACACACAAACGCATGCATGTAAAACAGGAAGTTGCACCTATAGTCTAGTATTGAATATGAGAACATTGACATCACAGTGGAATATTTAAATAAATGACTGCATACCTTTTTTTTTGCAGTGGTATGTGCCTGTTGTTCACAGCTGAAGAGCTCGTGTTTGATGAGTAATGATTGCTGAGTTCTCACAAACAAAGGTCTTTTTACATACTGTAGTGCCGGATAAAGGAGCACTTCAGTTGTTTAGACGTTTTGTCAAGGAGGCCTCTCAAACACACAAATACTAAAATATGCAAATACAAAAAATAAGTCATACACACAGCAACTACACGTATAAAGCTTCTGCCTCTACCATTCACCACATTACACACCTCCGCATATAAGCTCATGACCAGTGATATAATATCTATTACTTTAAACTCTACACACATCAAAGGTGCTGTGACAGTCTCGCTATCTGGTTAATGGGACCATCAGTGTTTGCATTGTTCGAAGGAATACCTAGAACACCTAGGAGCAACAACCTGCTATGATCATGGTTGTATTTTTACAAAAACAGAATCTAAATGAAATATAGCCATTAATTTATTCACCTGCAGAGCATAATCAATGTCATTAAAAAACGTGGCATGATTCATTAAGTATCCGGATTGCTTCATAGATCATGATTGACCACATGCTTGTCTTGGCACGTATTATTTGCGAGCGTGGAAGCAGTCAGGCAGCTGTGGTTGTAGAGAGTAAAAGCATGTTGAAATTGATTCTGGGTACACTCCACCACTAATATGATCCGGGTGGCTGCCCACAAGCTGGGCTCCATCTCTTCTTTTCCTCAATCAGACACAGTGCTGACAATATTAACACGGCCCGCAGATCTGCAGGGGCTGCTGCATTCTGTCCAAACTGTTTCACTGACTTTCCAATTGACACTTATTTACATGGCTCTTAATACACTCCATACTCTCAACACCACAACCCACCACCCAAATGTCCAAAATAGGAGCACCCCCCTCAAACCCTCCACTGCTCTGGAAGAATTAAAGCTGTAGTATTCACATGCTTCTAGCGCACACGTGTAATTTGTGGACAGGGGATAGGAACCATGTGAGGGGCCAATGAAGTGAATGAAGTCTGTGTTGGTTTCACGAGGCTATCTCTTAGGGCTGGGAAATGAGGAGACCATGGTGATGTGGTTTCCAGAAGGCACAGAGGCCCAGTGAGCATTGGCAGATATGAGGGTTAATTTGAGCTCATCATATGTTAAAATGTTCCCATGTTTGTGCAGAGACATGTAGAAAATGTACAAATACCCTGACCACCTGCTTATCAACATGCACAGTACATGGTTACTAGACATGGATCATATAGAGGTTTAAAACTAGCTTGGCTGTTTAAATACCCACCCTTAACCATCCCTCACATAATGGCCAACTAGTCCATCATGTGAGTGAAAAATGTAACATGTCCAATAAAATGAAGTTGGGGTCAGGAGATGCTTAGCTTAGCATAAAGACTTGCTACGTGAGGAAATGGCAAGCCTGACTCTGTCCAAAGCACAAAAAAAAAAATCTGCCTACAAGCACCTCTGAAGCTCAGTAATTAACATATTATATCTGGTTTGCTTAATCCGTACATAAACTTAGGTATAATAACAAGTTGTAGTTGTATGGGCTTTCCCGTGCTGTAATATTTATTATGAGCACATGAGTTTTGTCATTACTGTAAGACAAGTTTGGATTTTATTTATTTATTTGTTACCGCTGGACAGAGCCAGGGTAGCTGTTTCCCCCACTGCTTACCGTCTTTACACTAAGCTAAACTATCTAGCCCCTGGCTTTAGTTTCAGATTTAGTGTGCAGAAATGAGAGTGGGTGGCATTGATCCTTTCATCTAGCCCCCAGAAAGAAAGCGAATGAGCATATTTCCCCAAATGTCATTGTATTGAGCAATTGTTTCTCATCTGTTTCATATAATAATAGTTTAATTCATCCAAAGATCAAGCAAGCCATCTAGTAAGAATCCCTTGAATAAAAATCTAGCCGTGTGATTGGCTACTCTTAAACCCTAGAATGAAAGAGGGAAAGAAATAAACTTATATTGTTATTCTAATCCATCCAGCCATCTATTCTAATCTAATGCTATATAATTCTAAAATTGTTATCCTGCTATTCTAAGTCACATACATTTCCTGTTTTGACAGCCTTGTTGAGCAGGGGTAATAATATCATACCATGTGGCAGTAGCTGAGACAACCCATGTTTCCATTCTTGCACTATTGTTATACTGTATCAGTGGGCCTTCCTTTGTTTCCCCTAGCAGGGTTAGATTAATGCCCTGTACCCTTAGATTCAGAGTTATACAAAAGAAAAGTCTGTCGCTGGATCCACAGGGAACTCTGATGGTTGCACTTCTACAGAACAGATGACAACAGCCTTTCATCAAAGCGAACGCTTGCTTTTACTTGTTAACTATAGTGCAATCATTGCTCAGACTCATGCACAGCCACACAAACATACTTACATATGTGACCTTATGTGAACAATACACATTAAAGAAGCAATATATATATATGTATCAAGTATATACTGTACTCAAAGGAATCTTGAGGCATGCTGAGAGTGTATGCTTGTGTGTTCGTATGATGGAAGCTGTGAGCAGGCAGCCACAGTTCCTCATCATCATCCAACTTCTTCTTCTTCTCATCTCCCACGGTGAAGCTCAACTCATCCACCCAGAAAAACCCCTAGTTCACTTAGTCTGTCTAACACAATAGAAGTATAGAGAAAAGAAGTGAAAATCAAAGGGGGTTTTTAAGGCACGGTTGTCCACCAGAGCCTGCAGTCCTTGTAATTTAAGGAAATGGGAGTTTTTTTTGTCTACCAGTATAGATTTAATTGAAAAGGAATGTCTCGTGAATGTGACCCCCCCCCCCCACACACACACACACACACCACCACCACCACCACCACCAAACACACACCCACATACACAGTCATTTGGTGTAATAACTCGCTAGATCCAAGGCCGTCTGGTGGGGGAATTGAGGGAGGCTGTGAAGGGTTGGTAAGAGTTCCGAGCATGGCAGCTGGTGTGGAAGGAGGAAGCCAACAGCCAGCTTTTGGACGTATGAATGCAATAGGTAGATAGCTCGGATTTCAATCACATTCTGAGGAAACAGAAAGGTTGTAGTTTCATTGGCTGGATGGTTCAAGCAGACAGAGTGCACAGCAGTATGGCATCAAAATACTGTGCTCTAACATTACAATCAAAAAGAGAAGTTGCAGCGAATCTCTGTATTGTACATTATAAAATAGCATGGTTTGACACGCTGTCTTTTTCCCCCTCTGCCAGACAATGACATGGAGGTTACAGAGGAGCAGCTGAAGGGAGGTGAGTGACAGAATATTTCATGGTTGCCTTTTCACCTTAACACCTCCATTAAAGCACACAGGGGTTGAGTGAGTGGCGTAGCTTCCATATATGACAGTGATTTGCTAGGTTTTATGCAGCAGAAGAAATTGATTGTTTACTCGTTTGGTGACAAGTTGAATCCTCGGCCTGACACATTGCGGTTAAAAATACTTCATGTCAGGTACATTACATTACAAGAGCTTATTTCCACAGCTAATTCCCAACACCATTCTCTTCATCCGGCTTACGGGCACAATGCCTTTAGACCACCTAAAGCGACTGAAAAAAGGAGCAGCAGAGCAACATCCCTCCGCAATGTGTGCCAGGCGATAGTACAAACACAACTGTCACAGCATAATGCTTTTATCACCGCAACATCTTGGCACACGGCCTGAAACTTCCAGATACTGCTTATCGGGATAAACTATTGACATTTGTCTGTGCACTGATGTCCTGAATAAGCAATGGCACAAACAGGAAGCCTCGTGGAAGTGTGTATATTGTTTGAATAGCAGGCAAAATAGATCCAATAGAGTAGAGTTCAGCAGCAGCTGTTTTTTTCTACTTGGAAGACAAAAGAAATCATTTTTATAAAATGTAGTGCCTCTAGCAGGAACAGTAGATCTTGGAAAGCACCTAATGGCAAGTTTTCTGTCTGAGACAAGGGGCTTGCCAGGTCTTAACTGCGGTTTCCCTTGAATACGTATGTCATAGTACACATGCGGCAAACTAAGCAAAGAAAAATTTCAGTTTTACTGTCTGTCGGAGGAACTGCTACGATTACTGTAGATGTAGAACCCAGGGTGCTATCAAAATGTTTTTTTCTCTCAAAGTCACCCCCATGATTTGCCAATTACACGCATCTGTGTTTTCAATGAAATTCCATTTTGGGTGAACATAAAAGGGCTGTTTTATATGTACACTTTAAAATGTGGTATTCCAGAGTGTAACTATGTGCACGTAATGGCTCATTCATAAAGACTTGGCTGAGAAGAACCGCATTTAAGATTTTGTCCTGTTTTTAGCACCTGAGCAACTACATTCTTTTTTTTTTGTTTTTGCGTTATTCACCAGCTATTTTACACTGCGTACTGTATAATAACATAGCACCAGACCATATCAAGCCAACTGAAATAACCGCTGATAATTCCTAGCTCTGTTGTATTGTCATGCCAGTCCTGCCCCGGTCCAGTTTGGCTTTGTTTGATGGGCTTCTGCGCTGGTGCCAAGGAATAGCCTTTTATTCTGCTCCATCAGCCAGAGTTTGAATCAGTGCAGGCTGGAGCTTATTCAAAGGTTTCAATGACTGCTATTCTCACATGGAATAGTGCTTTTGTCCCAGACTGTGCTCTACAGTTGGTCTCAAAGCCTCACATTCTTCCCCTGCTCTCCCTTTGGAGTATTTTTTTGTCAGGTAGGTATAAAACAAAACAGTATAAGAGCCAGTGAGTTCTCTCACAGGCTTTTGTAGCGTGGTCAGCCGAGACAAAATGGCCAAGTTAGGATAATCACTGCTATGAGTTTGTCTTGCCTAAAGCCGCCTCTACTCACACCGTCCCTCATCTAACAGTTCAAATTGACAAGATGTCACGCCCTTTGTATCCAATCGGTGTTGGGAGTAAAACGATGTGTCACTCCCAGGTTTGTAAATTACCACTTATTTTTTGTTTATTTGTAGATAACACACCACCATCTACGAAATCCACAACCAAGGAAGAAAATGAAGACGGCAACAGAGGTAAGTGACAGTTTTTGTTTTTATTATAATTTGAATGACTGCATGTTTTGGACATGACAAGTAACATTGCAGGTAGAGGAAACATTGTGCATTGATTTGTGTTAACATAATTTGTTTTGTGTGTATGGAGTACTGGAGTGTGTTCTTGGTCAGTAATCTCTTGCTCTCTGGTGCCAAGTTCCTCTTTGGGGAAATGAATACGAGATGAAGCTTGGTCTTTTTTAAACGAATGTTTTCTTAGAGGCAAACTTGTTTAAGAAGCCATTATCTGGCTATTCTGCAGTTTCAGCCCCTTTGGATGTGTAATATTGAAACAGTTATAGGCTTCTCCGATACGATGGACCAAAGATAATTAGATTCTTACACTGGAGGGTGTTAGTAGGCAATTAAAATCGTACACCGTCCATTTGTCTTCAAGCTTTAAGGTTGCAGGGAATTTTTGAAGATAGCAGACATGGTTGTTGTCTTCGGGGAAACGGATCCTCTCACTGATTGTGAGAGGCTGGACTAGATAGCGCAGACACTTCAAGGGCGTCAATACATTCTGGGTTGTTAAACAAAGCACCATAAGTCATTTCTTCACGCCTATTCAACATACCTTTCCATAATACAACACCAGTAATTCAATATGATTCACAAATTCAATCACCAGCATTAGGAGGGCATAAGTATTTTGTAATAATCTTTATAAATCCTAATTTATCAGGCCCGCCAGCTTAATAGTAACTAATCCATTCACAAAAGGCCTTGGCACAGCTTTCTAGCATGGGAACACTCAGTCCTTGAGACAACCTCTCTCACAGGAAGGGAATGAAATGATTTTGTACTGCCTGTATTGTAAAGGTTAGGTGTGGTTCACTTTAGCACATGGGAAGTATTAATCATAGGAAACAATCAGATGTCAAGATGGCACAAAGCGAGCTGCAAAAACCGACTGTCAGCTGAGAGTCTCATACCCCTTCTGTGCACCTATGTACTGTATATATTTCACCAGCTTGTCTATAGAGCCAGCAAAGCAAGACACCGATTTGGTATAGTCAATATGGGGAGCACTTTTTAGAATAAATATCACTCTGCAGCACAGTTGGTGGAGTGTGTCTGTCAATATGCTTCAGTGTGATCCATCACATCCATCACACTCCTCAGGGGATTCACTCTCCCCAGTCCCGTGGGTCAGGCATGAGGGGCTTTTAGCCACTCCACTGATGAAGAGAAAACATTAAGGCTTTCTCCAGTGTTTTTCCATGATAAATACAATGGTTAGTGGACTGGAGGTAATTATAGGGCTGCTCTGTCCCACACACAGTCGCTGCATTTACAGTTGTTTTGTCATAGCACAGGCAAAATGCTTTTTTAGCCTCAGCTGACTGAAGGAAGGAAACGGTAAGAAAACGCCCAATGAACACCCAACTGTAAAAAAAAACCCAACACAGCTTCTTTATCTTCTTCTGAACATCTTACAACAACAAAACACATTGAATTTTTATGTATATTATCATTTTGGAATTATTTTTCAGTTTATGCTATTTTTAAAAGTCAGTTCGCTATTTATTGCTTTTTTCACTTTGTTTTACGGAGATACGCGCTTGATGTCTCATAAATGTCTGTTGAATTCCCTTCTTGCGTGAGACTTTTTATGTTAAACAGCTACCTAAATTACATTTGAATTATTTACTGTAAGACACAACACAACAGGGCAGCTGTTTAGATTTGATAAGCAGTATTTCAACTCAAAAGAGGCCAACACACAATCCCTCCTCGACTACAAATAGCCCCCAAAGTGTATTTGCAAAAAAGGGTCACAGATTAACTCTGTGTGTGGATGTATGTGTGTGAGATGAGCTATGCTGTGATGTAATCCACATGAAACAGAAGCACAGCATGCAGATGCTTCGAGCTATAGAAAAAGAGACAGAGTGGGAGAGGCAGAGTAAGACACAAAGGCAAGCGCTGGCACAGAGGTCCAGGGCGGCGTATAGCCTCTGTAGAGCACACCTGACTTGGCAAGCAGCCCCACAGTGTCTATTATTTGACATCAGATTGGTATTAGTGAGATTAGCGGATGTCACAGGGCACAGTAAAATGTGAACATCGAGCCAGAAATCAATGCTTGGCTGGGTCTGTTTGCCTGGCATGCTGGGAAAGGCCAGAGGAAGAGAGGAGGAGATGGTGAGAGATGGCACCAAGCGTGGACGGACACGCAGCTTAATAACACAATGTGCAGACAGACCGTAAGCCTCTCCATGGGATGTCATCTTTTTCAGCGTGGCGCCCCGTCAAGCATTGCTCCCAAAACACACTTGCACTTCACTTGCACACACACACACACACACACACACACACACACACACACACACACACACATGCAAAAGGTATTTGAATGATAGCTGTTGGTCATTTCAGAGTCCCTTTCCTTTACACATGTCTCATGAATTTTTCAAGTCCCCCTTTTTTTAAATATTTTTCATCCTTTGCTCCAGTTGGCTTTAATGGAAGCAATAAGAGACAGGGATGGGGAAGGCTAGAGCGTATCTAGGGTGTGTGTGTGTGTGTGCGTGTGTGTGTGTGCGTGTGTGCAAGTTAACTTGTTAAAATTTCTATGTGCAAGTAGGACACACAGAAAAGGTTGCATATCAGCATCTAAATTGTTTATGTCCTTGTGATATTGTACCCCTTCATCCGATGTTAAATAAATCATATGTGTGTGCGTGTGTGTGTGTGTGTGCGTGTGTGTGTGTGTGTGTGTGTGAGAGAGAGAGAGAGAGAGAAACATTTTTATTCAAAAACACTGCAGTGCTGTTGAAGTGCAGGGAAGTGCCTAAAATTGCCTTTTAGTCAATATATCTCTTAAAATGAAATTCATGGGTAATGACACTAAAAGTCTTGATGTGGGGACTTTGGCTAATTCTGTGTGAAGTGTGTCAGACTTGGATTCACAGTGAAGACAGTTAAGCACAGTGAATATTGGCTAGGAAAGCTGTGACAATGCTGCCACCTGCTGTTTGGAGCACATGAGTGAGCTGGAGGTGCTCGTGGGCTCTTTGTGGAGAGACAGTGTTGTAATTGCACTTAACTTGGAGCCATTATAAATCACATCTGCCCTATATAGAATCTTTTGTTGTCTAGTGTGTGTGTGTGTGTGTGTGTGTGTGTGTGTCTTTGTATTTCTCCACAATTTGTCCCTTAGCATCCTTTATCACAAATTGAATACTGTTCCATTCAATAAGCCAAATACAAATGATCAAATAACAGGGAGGAAATTACATTCAGCCTTTTGTCATATCTGATATATTGTTGTTTGGGATCACTTTAGACAGATACAGCAGCCATGCATAATTTGTAAACGCAGAAGAAATATTTAGAGTGACCTCATGGCGGGCGAAGGATTCATCTTAACCTGCTTTTCCAAATGAAGTATTCTTTTCAGCCTTCTGTCTGTGGCTCCATCTCAAAATGCCAGTCATGATTAATAGAAAGGATTGCCATCGACTGTGTGTCACCAGCATTCTGCGTGATGGACAGAGGCACTTGAGACAAACATGCAGCACTGGTAGAGCTGGCCTTTTCCCCATTTAATAGAGGCTGGCATTTTTATTGTTCTGAGTGCAGGGCAAAATTGCATAGATATGAAAAAATGGTTTCTCTCTACAGCTTGTTAAAAAAAAAGCAATTATAGAATCTGCACAATAGCTATTGTAGAGCATGTTCTCTTATTGGTGTCATGGCTTTCATTTACTCAATTTGTCCCAAATGTCATTGGTTTATGTGTGTGTCTGTGTGTGTGTATAAGAATGTGTGTTAGTTATAAAAGGGGTAATGAGAGTGGGGGTAACAAATACGAAGTAGGGATTAAAGTTCTTTTTTACGTCACTACTAAAATCGACCTTTTGTGCATTCACAAAATTGGCTATGGTGTTGTGAAGGAGGTTGGTTTTTGGGCAGATACTCTCATGGCTCCAAATTTAAGGTTCATTGCAGCAAGTATGTACTGTGTGTACTGTATGATGTAGAGTGTATGAGGGTCATTCTCCAGTGATATGTGTAAAGAATGCAAAGAAGCAGATTAATAGTGTGTTTCAGAGTAATATTCACGATAATATACTGTGGTAGTAATACTATTTTTTAGCCATGTGGGCTACAATTTTAATTTGTCAGTAATTTGGTTTATGACCAAATAACTGCAAAAATAATGCTATTCGACTAAGCTGTACTTAGTGTTAAATGCAAATTAGTTTGCATTAGCATGCTAACACACTGAACTGCAAAGGTGAACATTGTAAACATTGTAATGTTATGGGTAACATCAACATGTTAGCATTAATTGTAACTGTATGCATTTGTTGCCATGCTAAAGTTTAGCTGTTAGCATTTAGCTGAAAGCGCTGCTGTGCATGATCACAGCCTGACGTTGCCACTAGCATGGCTGTAGACTCTTAGTCTGGTTCTACTCTACCTACTGCTACTCATTTGAGACCTTTTTCATTCTAAAAATAAATAATAATAATAATAATAAAAGATACACCGTAACAATGATGCATTTGTTAGACTTCTACAACTTAAGATTAAAAGTTGGTTGTGTCAAAGGCTAACAAACCTAACAAATGAACTGTTATATTTCAAACTAAATAAGGAGTTGTTCACATGTTGCTAGCAAGTGCAAAAATAGGTTTTCTTACAAATAACAAATAAATCAACCCTATGTAAGTGATGTAGGTGCCTGTTCTCACAAGATGAATAATTTGCCTAAGGATGAACAGTTATCACCAGTTGTAATCATTAGTATCACAGCTTTTTTTTTTTCTCAAAATGAAGAACCAACATTATTCCGATTCATGCATGTGTTTGGCTGATGATTTCTTTCCTTCCCTTTTCAGATAAAGAGGAAACAGGTGATGAAGACGAGGGTGACAATGGTAATGTAGCTCTACGGACCATTAACACATGTTGTGAGCCCCTCGGCTCTACCAGTGCTTCTTGATGTCATTTGTCATCAAAAATTGAATTCTATATTCGCTCCAGTTCAGTCTTTCCCGACTGTGTGCCACCGCACTAACAAATAAAGTTTTCTTATCACAGACGCTCGGAACAAAGAAATCCTCAATTATGTATGGCTTTAGAAGTGACATTCTTTTTCCCATTCGTTTTTGTCACTTAATTTATGCATGTCTTTGTGGTTCCATTGCTCTCATACTGCAGTACAAAGACAAAGTTACACAAAGACATGGAATGAAAAGGCTGTTTGAGGTGATATCGAAAGCCAAGTTAATTCAACTGCCAGGCACGAGCACTGAACGCAAATGTTTTCCACTCTTTTGAATTCCTCTTCTGTTTCTAGATGCTGCTGGAAATGAAGACGTGGAGATGGCAAGTCAGAACCCAGGTATAGTACAGTTACAAGTCGAGGCGCCAGCATGGACAGGGGTGTGATTACATGTTATTCTCAGCGTGCAGGAAGGAGCACACATTGATCTGACTCTTATCTTTAGAGGAGATGGGAATAGTGCGAGCTGACTGAAGTGCAACTCATTGCTCTGGTTTTCACTTCAGCTGAGTTTGATTAAAGATCCACCACGATCAGTCTTGTTAGCAGCAGAGGAATAAGTAGTACAGAGCTCTAAATGCGTCTGTACAAGCTGGATGAACAGACCCTGAGACCCTGATGTGTTTGGTGCTGACAGTGAGAGCCCTAAGTGAATTGAGAGTGGGCGTGTGTGCTTCTGTTTGTTACAAAGGCACAACCATTAACTTTGAGCTAAAACCATTTCTCTTTCTCCGAATATCCTCTGTGCTGCTGGTGTATAATTAAGATTCTGCATTTGCATACTGGCAGCGAGGAGCGCCTCGCCTCTCTCCTGTTTTTGTTTTATTCAAATCTCATCCCATTGACAAAGATTTGACAGATAGAGCCTCTCTGAACATGAAATTTGTAGATATTCCATGAGAGAGTTGTGGCAAATTTAGCCCTGGGATTCTATCCAAGACCTAAGATATGCAATTGCTTTCTCATGAGACACAAACAGAGAGGTAGGAGCAAGGAGGAGCAGCGATATGCAGTTTAAAACAACACCTGCGGGCTAATTCGGCCAAATATGTGGCAGTTGCATCATTCCGCATTTGTGTGCGCGTGTGTGTATTTTGCATTTGAAAACCAGAGACCACAGATCAATATGTTGTTCAATTATGTGGTCTGATACTTTTTAAAATCTAACCTTTGTGCAGAGACCACCTCCACATTTTCTTTGTATTATTCCTTTTACACACACATTGTTCTTTAACTACTAGCATCAGGAGAAGGACTTTCCCCTCAAAGATTAGAATCAATTGTTCTGAATTTATATTTAATCTGGCTCATACAGCCTAAAGCAGCACTTTTTCTACACTTTTTTTTCCTCTCTTGTTCCTGACTGTTTTACCCTCTTTCTTGTCAACCTCCATGTCTTTCACACTGGAACAAGAGAGACCTGTTGATGTGAAAATGTTTAAGAGATTTCAGTCATAAATAATGACATATGAGCTTGTTTTGTTGCCAAGTGTTACAGGATTTAATGTGAAGGGTTTGACTCCGCATGCCGGTATTAATCCTTCAAGACTTAGTTGTTTTTATATTTCAATGTTTGTGTGCCTCCAGACGAAAATTCAGGAAGCGAGGAGCCGAATGGAGAAAAGGATAAAAATGAAAATGAAAACCAGGACAAAGATGAAGATATAGAGTTTGAACAGGACAAAGATGAAGACAAAAGCACTGACAACAATAAAGATAAAGATGAAGATAAAGGTATGCACAAAAGGGTTCATGGGTTCGAGTAAGTCAACTTAATGCGAGAAGCCTTGATGGCTGACATAATGACAGCATAACAAAATTGAAGTGTAGATGTTTACATTTTTGGTTTACCAGCAGTCTAAAATTATATGGTTGGGAAAAGGAACACTAAAAATGCACAATTCTGGTGTTCCATGCTCAAGTGTTTGTTTGTTTGTTTTATTTCCTCCTGTCTCTTTTTACATCTATTCAAATTTATCTCTCAGCACAGAATAAGCAGAACCAGATGAGGAGGAATCAGGGCTCAGTTTGTTTGCAGTATTAAAGATTGGACATAGAATAGCAAGATGGGACAATATCAATTCTATTGTGAGGCCACAGCTTGTCCACCATGCACATGCACTCATATACTGTACAAAGCTGATCTGACTGAAGACATGACAGCTCGAGATATATGAGACATATGAGACGCATGCGATCACCTGTCCTCAAAGACACCGATGTACTGTGAATGTGTAGTGTAACAAACATCACAGCATTTCTTCCTTTTTTCTAGCAGAGGCAGAGCAGCCCGCTCCCACAAAGACGGAGGACGACAACACAGCAAAGTCTACTGTGGAGATGGAAGGTAAGATCGGATTCGCTCGCATTTGATTTGATTTGTCCTGATTGAGAGTCTGACTCGCTGACTTTCTATCAATGCAATTTTCTCGTCCGGTGTGGTGTAGTTGTACACTTGTGTATTGAATTAGTATGGCCAGCGTTGTTTTTGTTGTCTGCTGTTTGTCAAACTTGCTTTTCTGTGGAATCAATCAATCTAAAATCTACCGTATATCATCAGTGTAACATCACTTTGTACAGGAAGTACTAAGCATTGCAGGGAGCCTCAGGTGGCATAACACATCGCTGGAAGCCATGATGGAGGTGCTGAGAACAGCCAATACCAGCAGATGCAAAAATTAAAAATGACTTTCATAGTTATGTGGAACAGGTGTTGTTTTTTAATGGGAAGGTTTTGACAGGGGACTGATCCTTTAACCAGTTTATAGTATTTTATGTAAATGACCGATTTTGCATTTAGGTGTCAGCTTGTTCAAGGCCTGATGAACTACCGATTATTGTCACGGTTGCTTAAGAGTAAATGCATCCATACTAATAATCTTGCTTGCCCTGCCAATTAGTAGTGACAACATGCTTTTCCCACACCCTGCGCAGCAGTGATGTAGTGTGGAACTAGAGTACCATGCTGCATCACTGCTGGGTGTGATCACACGTATGACTTCGACAACTGCTACTTTTCACGACACACTGTGATTTTTTCCTCCTATCAAAATCTAGCGCGTAGTTATTGCATCTGATTTGCACAACGGTAAGCTTAACATAGGAGGTAGCTAGGATTAACACTGGCTCTTTGTGTTTCATAACAGCCACTTTGCGTTGAGTAAAGCAGGCAATATTCTGTATTTTATAGCCAACAAACCCCTTGAAAAGTGTTGACTATCAAAGGAACCAGACAATATAGCTAAGTCCTCTTTGCCATGGTTTATTTAGAGTCACATTTATTTAATTTCACATACACTGTCTTGCTGCTGCAAATACTCATTAGAGCACCAAATGTGTGTTAACCTGTGACTCAAACCATAATTTACTCCTGTTTGAATAACTTTTTTGTGAAAAGCTTGTCCAGTTGTTTCAGTGAAAACAAATTGGCTCAGGGCTCAGTACCATACACCGTAGAGGTAGGGGAGTCAGTGCGCGTTGAGAGATGGACATACACATTGTTGGTTTTAGTCTTGTTGACATATTTGTTATTTAGAGGTAATGAATTCACTTTAAAGGTAATCGACTTTAGATTAGATTTACAGTACAACTCTTTTCTTTTTTATCATCTGTCTTTTTTAGCCAGGTTGCCCTATATTTTAGCCTTGTATTTGCATTCAGCCACGCCAGGAGAGCTCCATGATGAGGCCAGTCATATTTTGCTTGAATCAAACTTTCACTTTGTTGCCACATGGGGATAATCTATCTTTATTTACCCCCATTTCTCGTGCCTGGGTGAATCCACCCCTGTGAACGCTGAGGTCTAAGTCACAATCTCACCTCCATTTCTCTCTCTCTTTGACTGACATTCAATTAATTTAGGGAGTGAGTGAACATTCCAGATAGATCTATCTGAGATAGCTTTCTCCATCCTCTCTGAAAAGCCATTGGAATAAGTCCTACAAACACTACAGGCTTTCCATCACTGGAAAGCTTCACTCCAGCCTGTTGATTGTGTCTTGCCTGAGCCCCGCCAGTGTCTGTCACTGTCTAGAGTCACCGTGGGCTGTGTGATGTGCGGTGGCACTGTCAAGCAGTAAACACTGGTGTCATTCCTGATTGCAGGCAGATTGCATTTTGTACAGAGGAGTAGGAGCCGTGGACAGAGTGTAGACCCAAACTGTCTCAGATATTGAATCTCATGCAGGCCAACACCGCCCGGCTTATCCATGCGTAACCAGCTATTCAAAGGACAAAACCAAATGATTCCCGAGCCAATGCCCTTTATTAAAAATAATAACTGTAATCAGGCTACCTGCTCGTGGCCATAGAGGGTAAATCTGCTTCATTGAAAGAAGTAATAAAATTGCTCATAATGATGGGAGGAATGAGTAATAAATCAAACAATTTGAGGACAGCTGAATATAGGAGGTTGCTACACACACACACACACACACACACACACACATATGCATACACCTACACCTACTCCTGAATCAGAATGAGTGTGTGTGTGTGTGTGTGTGTGTGTGTGTGTGTGTGTGTGTGTGTGTGTGTGTGTGTGTGTGTGTGTG
>JBBPCS010000573.1:14302125-14319413 GCA_037974645.1 Hollardia meadi | reverse complement strand
GGCAACAGTGTATTAAGCGGCAGGTGAAAGCGCGAGTTGAAAATATTCAACTCAAGCGAAAAGTTCACGTGTATCACACTTTGCAGAGTGCAGAGCGGGGTGAGCCACCGCTCGCCCGCAGACGGCTGCTGAGCTCCGGGGAGCTTTCGGGCAGAGGGACGGGGGCAGAGCGGAGCTTCTCGAGGAATAAACACACGTCAGATTCTGTTCGGATCCGATGTACTTTACTTTGTGAACGTACAGACATATAGCGAGCAGAGAGTGGACAGAAACAACCGGCTGCTCAGACACACGCCATCGGAGCTGGGCGAGGCGAGAGTCCTACACTCGACTGACCATAATTCATATTTGGAAGTAGCTCCATACAGCTGACATGTTGAAGCTTGTGGCTTGTGCTCATAATAAACATTTAGCGTCGTCGCGTGCGCATAATTAACACGTCACCTTATCGGCCAGGCACATCAGCAGAATTTTTTTTATATCTGCAGATGCCGATAATTAACTTTTTAAGCTTTTATCGGCGGATACCGATGTCGTGCCGATATCATCGTGCATCCCTACCAGACATCACCATTTTAGATATGAGTCATCATTGCAAACTTGCTCACAGAAAGATAAATGTGATGCTTTTAAGAGCAAAACACAATTTGGAGAGAAGAAATTTTCTACTCTCCTACAGTAAATGCTGAGTAACACTTTCTAATTTGTCGCTAGGTTAATTGTTCGGTCGTGTAAATTGATGCATCGAGCAGCATCCACACAACCTGCTATGCTGCACCTGTGGCTTTAGATGGATTTGATGTAAAAAAAATTAGCAGCATTAGTGTTAACCTTATAATCCTCTGAATATTGTCATAGCAGGAAGTTTCTCTGATTAAAATCCTAATGAACAGGTCAAACACTTTTTTATTAACGATCCCACATTGCAGGATACAGCATTCTCAAATGCCATCCTTTGCATCTGCACATGTGTATCCACGTGCTCCCAGTTGTCAGCAATGTCTGTTGTCACCCTGCTGTTCTCACATAGCTCAATATTGCACAAATAGAGGTGTGTATCACAGTTAAGCGTCTCAGTCCCAGCTCAGTCACACTAAATAATACAAAGCTCAAGAAAACAGCTTCATGTTTTATTCATTTTCACTCTTTCGTCATCGTAACTTGTTAATGTAATAATTTATTCAGTCCACACACATTCCCTTATATTAGATAAGGAAGTAGGATACTGCACAGGTCATTTACTGATGTCTTATCATGTTACCAAACTGTGCCATCTGTTGTTTTGCATTGCTTGTCTGTTCATTAAATTGTGCAGTTATGTTTAAGGCTTTAGTCTTGTTGTTCATAGCTTTACAAGTGATTTGAGTTTAATGCAATATTATAAGCGACCAAGAGCAGTAGGATCCAAACAATATATAACCAATATTATATTCTGGGGATTTTCTATAGCTCTCTAGTATATCCATGAGCTGTAGAGATATGTAAGGAGGTAGGCAGAGGCGAGATTTTGTGTTTTATATCAGGCTGTGCGCTCCACTATATGAATCATATTAGATATGTCCCTGCACAGACAGTGAGATTCTCAGTCTGATATTGAATCAGAATCCAAGCAGCCTTTATTTATGAATATTCATAGCACACTTTAAAATTGAAATGAAGGCTATATTGTTATTGTGTTTGAAATGTCTATCCAGCAGCCTTGTTCTGGTGACTTGTGAGAGTGGGCACCCGCTTCAGTAAGCTCACGGAACACCCATAAATTAAAATAAGACTGTCTTTGCCTAAAGCTAGGAATAAATAAATCTGAGTTGTGAACAGAAATTGTTTTTCCTTCATGCAGTGTGATTCTCCTACAGAAGTCGATAGCTATTGTCTTAGCTCCAAAGGTAAGATTTAATGGCTGCACAGACCCAGTGCCACTGAGTAAATAGCGGCTCATCCTTCTTTCCAATCAAACTTTGAGCAAGTTTCGACCGTAAAACATTTGCATGTCACGCAATGCACCAGCACAAACCTGAATAAGTTTTGTTGTGTGCACGACTGCTGATGTTATTTCCAATTACACTTCCAGTCAGTTTAGTAAGTGCCTATTATCAACAGCCTTTTAAAAGTGTGTTGCTCATATATTTCTGCTCTTGAACATATGCATGTATAAATATAAAGCACAGACAACCTCAGAATCGCAGGACCCTGAATCTTCAATATATGAGGGATGATTGGTAGTTCATGGCCTGAGATTGAAGGCATCAATTTTAGAAAAACTAGCACATTAACTTTTCAAGGTGCACCCCTCTTACATTTACACAATTAGTCCAGTGGTCGTGAAGCATACAGATACCTTCGTTGTAGAAGTCGGCGTTTTGGACCTCCAGAAAGAGGTCCCCAGCAATGATAACGTCATCATGACTCTCAAAATGGTTCCTTCTTTATCTTGAGGATGGGGTAGTAGTCTGAGGATGCCAAATCAGGTGAATATGGTTGATGTTGGATGAGTTCATATCTGCATTCCCGGATGGCAGTCATTGCCACTATGGACTTGTACCCTGGAGTGTTGTCCTGGTGGAAGAGGACTCCTCTTGTCAGCTTCCCACAATGAATCTTCTTGATTTTCTCCCACAGCTGTCTCAAGAGATCAGCTTAGTAGTAGTAGTAAGGTAATAGTGTGACCCTTTTCCAGGTAGTTCACCAGCAGCACTCCCTTTTCATTCCAGAAAATGGCGGCCATCACCCTGCCTGCGGACCTCCCTGATTTGGCTTTTGGGACCTGGAGACTCTAGGTCTTTCCACTATTTCAGTTGTTCTTTCATCCCTGGTTGAAAGTGGTGGTCCCATGTCTCATCCACCTCAAAAATGGCAAGATTGTTGATTCCATTGATTGATTGTTGTTGTGCCGAATCCGCTTCTTATCAGGCCCAAGGAGTTTCGGGTCCCAGCGAGCCGACACCTTAAGCCATGTTTCCACCAAAGTGGTTTCGGTATAATGCCCTTAGAGGCGTAAGTCATTTTGGAGCTCGTTGTGGATAACTGCATGGACATATTCCTGGATACCCAGCTCTGTGGCACTGTACTGTTGTGTTATCTGTCAAGATGATGTCATGAATGGATTGTCAATGGTCTTCTGTGTGTGTGGCCCTCCAGGACAGGGGTCATGTTCAGCAGACCACTTCTTCGCCATGGTGTAAAAAGGGGCACCCTCCCAGAGTGTTGCCACCATACCCTCATGGACCTCCTTGTGTGATAAGCACTTGAGGTTGAGGATGACTTCGTGAAGGCCAATGTTTTCCATTTTCTCAGACAGTGCTGATTTGCAATTTTCAATCACCCGAAACAAAAATACCGCAGAAGTTATCAACTTCAAACTTTCTGCATAACCACTCAAAGAGTTGAACTGCACGTGCATGGAACAAGAGCCGTGTAACTAATCTCTTTCTAACGTAGGCCACAAACTTATGAATCACCCCTTATATCAATGTTCCTTATATTTTCCTTTGATAAAGCTGGCCTCTGCTAGAGGTTGACTGTGGGATGTAAGCAGCTCCTTGACTAAGCTGCACAGAATACGTTAGAGGGGCAGTCTCTACCTAAGCGTGGCTGGGCGCAGACAAGGCGGTCGAGTAGGGGACAGGCTGTAATGGCATACCAAAGCCAGACAGGAGGTATCCTGTGGGGGAGATGGAGAGGAAGAGAATGGGGAAACAGACAGACCCAGCAGGCCATCACAACAGTCTCAACACAGCAGAGAGACAAGGCACCATTACATCAGCCCAGAGGCTGTTGGTGCCGACATTCCCACTGCTCATCTCTCCTTTGATTTTTCTTTGTTTCCTTTTCTCTCCTTAGACCTTTTATGTTGTAAAAAAAAAAAAAACGTCACAGCATCTCCAGTTCATCCTCATTATCTACAAGTTTTCACTTGTTTATGGTTATTTATTGTCTTGATTTCATGACTTTCTATCTCCAATTTTTTTCCCCCACAGTGGCCAGAATATTAATGGCTACGATTGCTTTATGTAGTGCTGCGACTCCGCCACAATTGCTTGCAGCTCACTGTATGTGAGGCTCTGAGCATAAAGCCCAGCTGCTTCCACAAGTGCCATATGGTGCCCAAAAACCACATGACATCATGTACCCAGATCTCTATCTTGTAAGATCCAAAAACAATAAAAACAATAAAAACAAACAAACAAATGCATCAAAGTGGAGGCACAACAAATGCCCTTCTAAAAACTGTCATGAGAATTGACTTTTAGTCTCTTGTTTGCAAGTGTTATTTGGGGGATGTTATTGATTTCTATGTATTTTATGTCCCCAGTGGTACAACTTGAGTGTAACAAAACAGCAAACTGACACAAATGGGGCTTAACAATTTGAAGGTACATGCAAAACAATCACAGTGACTCTGTGTGGTCGCTCTTTTATTTTAAAGCATCAAATACAAAGAGTGGAAGTTCTGAGTAATCCATTGCAAATCAAAAGAGACTTTTCCTTCCTCTTTTTAACAGCTTGAATAATTTATCCCTGAATTCACTGGTATATTCCTCTCAGAATTTGTTATTGCCAAAGTGCGCTTTGCATTTATGTTCCTTCCTCTTTCAATAGCAAAAAGGATTCGAGGCTTTGCTTAATTGGCTGTTTTGTGCCCTTTTGTCTTGGTCTTTTGTGAACAATGGGATACTGGTGATGTAAATCTAATTCTGGAAAGCATTTCGGTCTTTCCCGTGGCTAAGAGTTGTCGGCACACAATTAACTTTTGGCATAACATTTTATACTGCAACACTGAGTGCCTCCTGAGGGAGCGAGCTGCCACTGGCTGAAGACATTAGGCTATACTGTTTTATAGTTTTTCACACTGACTGTGAAAGTCCAGGAGCAGCAGCTACACTAATCACAGCCCTGCTGAGGCATTGTGTGAGTGCCATGAGGAGACTTCCCACAGTCTTATCTTTATCCATTTTAACGCGGCTTTTATCATTGAATTCCATTCGGCTTTGCTTCTCATTCATCAACTTCATTTTATTCCTTGTTGGGGCTTGCTTTGTCAATTTTAGTTCACTGGATATCAAATCAAGCCTGTTCAAAATGAGAGTTTCACCTTTCAAAATAATGGCAACACAGTCTGTTGATCCCTTGGATTCTTGAGTGGAGTCGGTTCTTTGACATCATTCCTCAGCACGACAGCATCCTCCCATTTATTTTGTACTATTTTCTTTTCAATGGTAACACAGGACTGTGGTCATTTCGCTGGAGATGGAGAATAGACAATCAGTGCGTACTGTGTCCATTATGTTGGTCACCTCTGGCCCAGAAGACAGCTTCAAAGAAAGAGGGCCTCATCTAACAGGGACATCGTCCTTCTGTCCTCCTTTGAAGCTCCTCTTTTGATCATCGCTCTTATCCTGTCTCCACCCCTCCGTTTGGTTCACAAAAATGAATGAACTCTGAGCAGAGTGATAATTTGTTAGCCAGCAGAGATGCAACAAATGTGTGTTTCAGTCAAGAACATATTTTAGATTCTGTGACACACACACACACCCTATAAAAACACACATACATGTAAAGACTGTTTGAGAGAGATGAGTGATGTCTGTATGAGCTGCCTGTCTTCTGGAGGCAGCGAAGAAGATTTGATGGTAGAGTTACTTACGTTAGAAACGGAAGAAAACCCAAGTGGGATACTGACAACAGTGGTCTTTGAGACTCAGACATGGCAGTTGGGATTTTTAAGTTTTTAACCCTTTGAATTGCAATTGTCACTGTGCCCCTAACTCGCTAGTATTTATCAGATATTGAGTCCTTTTGCTCATGTCTCCAAGTTCTCTCAGAGTGCAGACAGGGTATGGTGCAATAAAATACAACACGATAGTAGAGCTGCAACAGCTGAAAAAAAATAATCGCTAAAGATTTTTTTTTTTCTAAGCACAGTAAGACTTTGCTGTTTCTCCATCACTTTAACGTTAAAGTAAACAGAAGAATTTGGGCTGTTGGTTTGACAACACAAGCAATTTGTCAAAGTCACCTTAGGCTTTGGGAAAATGAGAAGGGGATTTTCATTCATGTTTTATTTTCTAACATTTTATAAACAAGACAGTTCATTAGAAACAATATTGGCCAATTTAACCAATAATGAAAATAACCGTTAGTTGCCGCATTAGAATAAGTCATTACAGAAAATACTTCATTGGACAGGACACAGGGCAAAATAAAGCAGCAGTGAAGTCAAAAAAAAAAAAAATCACAATAATATGTGATGCAATATCTTCATTCGCTATAATTATTTGCACTCACATACTTCTACTGACGTTTACCAATAAAGCTGCTCTCTTGCTGACCTTTTAGATAGACAGCTTCTCTGCCAGGGCTCCATGGTTTTCACTGACTTCTAGACAAGCACTTTGATTATATTGACCAATACGATCCATGATCTTCTGCGGAAAACTTCGGTTGCCCAGAAGAGAGATCACTTCATAACCGCAAATCAGTCAGCGGGCCCGAGCCGTGTCTTCGGGTTACACACAAACATCCAGGCTTCGCTCTATAAACATGCTGCTTCCACACTTCAACACTCAGCTGTGGCGCGTCCCATTTTAAAGTATCGCGGGGGCTAGCCACATCACCTTTTGTCAGATTTACAAGCCCCCTGCAAGACGGTCCGTCTGTGCTTTCATATAGAAAATCACAATAGGTATTGAAGACAGAGGTGAGCAGCTTCCTGCAGCAGGCCCCGCTAGCAGCGCAGGGAGAGTCTAAGAGAGTCTAAAGATTATGTAAAGTAATTCAGAGAGTGATGAGAGAGGAGCAGGCCACCGCTGACAGCAGGTTTAGCAGGTATGTAGGTCACTCAGGGGGAGGCCTCTTTTGCATTTCTTTCCCTTCCATGTCTATTTTTGTGTTGTCTCCCTCTCTCTTCACTTAATCAGTTATTCACTTACTCCTTTCATCTCAGGATATCTCACTGTTTTTGCTTTTCTTTTTATCTCCTTTTTTCTTCTTCTGACAGACCACTGTGACTGTCTCACACTACCTTGGACAAAGTAGGGAATAGAAAAAGAGTAAAAGAGAGATCAGCAATGAGAGAAATTGCCAGTGGAGGCAACATTTTTACTAGGTTTCCTGTTTCTTTCAGCCTTAGCAGCATCTTATCAAAGGTTTGCCAGTGGTCATTTTCCCTTCAGTTTTTGCAACATACTGTATGTTGTCAACTTTGCCCCCTCTGTTCTCTTGCTGTTTCTCTCTGCCTCCTAATCATCTTCACTTTCTTTGGGTCGTAGTTTAACCCCAACGCAGATGGAGCCCCATTCTCTTTTCAGTCACTCAGAGCACTCTGCATGTTCTCATCTTGTCAAGCATGGCCCAGGCCTGTGTAATGAGCTTGGGTCTTTTCAGTCTGTTTAGAGGACTCTGACCCCAACTTGGAGCCACCCCACCACAGCCGCCACTGCGCAGTTACCCAAACCGGCAAGGGAGCACAATGCTACTTCGTGTCCACAACCCCATGGCCTTTTCTTAGGGAGAAGAAAGGCGGAATATTAATGAAGACTCTTGGCTTTTCGGAAGGATCGCACTAGAGAGGGGCGGTTACAGTGTTTATTGAGCAGGCTTGTTTTCTTCTCCCTAGCCTGCAGGTTACAGATCAGTGCTCTTTAATTGGCTCAGATTGTCAGACAGTGTTCTGTCTCATAGTAAAGAAACCCCTGGCTATCAAACGCTGACCCCCCCACCGCCTAACAAAATCCCTTTATTCCTGTTTTGCGAGTGGCAGGTCATGTGGCTAAGCTATTTCCACAAGCATACACTACAAACTTAACATTAACATATGAAAATGGGCTGCTTTCCACATTTACCAGCTCATTAGTTCTTTTGTTTGGGCACTTGTTGAAGTCCACCCACTCTTGTTTTGCTTGAGCAGGGAGATGTCTTTAATTATCTTTGCAGTACACATATCAGGCCCAAAGCTATTAGTCCATGTAAAGTTCAATGAGGGGCTCTTTGATACTTGTTTAATTTGCATGGCCCAATGCAGACCAGACATAAGACCCTCACAGACCACCCAGTTTACATACTGAAATTAATTCTGCTCTCATCTCCTGAAAGGAAAGGAGCCTCTTACTAGATCCTGGTTGACCTTGACATTTTACTATCTTATTCTGTCAAGATGAAATGCTTGTGAACAAGCAGCAGCCCTCCACCTGCTTCAAAGCCGTAGAAACCAAAGACCTCTACCAGATATTTGATCAAGTCAAGCAAAATAGATTCTTTATGCAATCAGTGGCAGTGATTCAGTCAGTAAATTTTTATCAATGGCGGTGTTTTTATGTCCCATTGTTGTGAACACGATATCTCAGGAACACAAATTTGGCACAAACATTCACTTGGACTCAAGATTTTTTTAAAAAGAGGTCAAAGGTCAAGGTCACTGTGACCTATTAAACAAATGTTTAGTCATAACTCAAGAATTCATACCCTAATTATGACAAAATTTCACACAAACTATGCTGATTATATAGATCTTCTGTGCTGCCAGGTTGAACATGTGTTTGTGAAGAATCCATGTTTCAGAATTTAGAGCTTCTTTGCAGCAACATCTATATTTGAAAGCATTGTAGTCCAACACTATGATTCTGGACAGCCATGGATGTAAACTGCAACTTGACTGGTGCGCGGAGGCACACAACCAGGAGGCGGTAATTCTATTTTTTATTTTTATTTTTTAGAAAATGATAATGAGCAACTATTAGGAAGTGGAAAAATGGTTTTAATGGTGTTCAGTCAGTAGCTACCACACTGAGATTGTGATGGGTCGCGTCCATTGTTTGAGTGGGAGCAGCTGGACGCCTGTGTGAGCTGACTGGGATCAAAGCTCCAGGACCTGTTCAGACACAGCAGACCAGCCTGACACGGCACGGTCTGGGGATCAAATGAACAGAAGAAAGTCTCCGGGGGAACTGACACTGTAGAGCACAGACACTTCTGCACCACCAGACCTCGATTGATTTTTATTCTTTCACTGCTCAAAAAAAACAAAAAAAAAAACAGTTGAGAGTTGAATAAAAGTGTGAGGTGTCCTGTGGCTGAGGGACGAACGGAACCTCCTGTTTCGCCCAAGGCTCCTGTCTGGAACATTAAACAGAGACAGTTCCCATGCTGCCGTGTGGGTGACCCACTGGGACTGCCTCCCCTGTGGGCTGACTGAGCTAGAATGACAAGAACATTAAAAGTCGTGTGGAAGCAGATCGTGACTACTGCTCTTCGAGGATGATGCAAAATAGTGGGAAAACTTATCAAATAAAAGCTTGTTTATCACGTGCTTTAAAATCTTAACTTGCCGTTGGTGTCCAGTTCAAACACATTTACTGTAATGGTTAAATATTGTGGCACAGTACACTAATGCTGACCAACAAAACGCTAACTACCTCTTGTCTAGTAAATTAATGCAAGGTGGGGTTGTAATTTTCTGCTTGTCTGCATAGGGTGACTTATGCCCAACTCTCTTCCTTCCTCTCCCTTCTCTTATGTGAGCGCACACACACACACACACACACACACACACACACACACACACACACACACACACACACACACACCCACACACAAACACACACACACACACACACACACACACACACACACACACACACACACACACACACACACACACACACAAACACACATATTCTCATCCTCCCTCTTGAGCTACTACTCTCTCTGAAATTCTGAAAGTGACAAGAAAAGTTAAAGAAATGTGTCATTGTGTTTGATCTACTGCGTGACCTGCGTTCACTTGTAAATTAATCTGTCATGAATCCTTCGATGAAACATCATGATTACAGATTACAGCTAACCCTACAGCAGATGCCTGTTTAAACCCCCATTTTCAGTCACCCTTGCTGAGATTTCCTATATCTTCATGGATGGCTAAGTGTCATGTATGTTTTTGTGATTACAGAAATGGCAGTTTCTATATCAGAAATATAACCCAATAGCCAATACAGTATACAAATTCTGTAATTAATATTCCAAAATGGAGGATGGGGCCCCTCAGGGTTCTTGTTCCCAGCTTTTAGATCCACTGCTGTAAGCTGTCTAGTTTCCTGCTGAGGGAGTAAATTCGGTCCACTGTTTTTCCTGTTTTCCTTATCAGCCCTCTGTGGACTGTGTCTCTCCTTCAGCAGAACCTTGACAGAGGCCCGTTTTTCTTTCTACCCCATCTTGTTTATGTGTTTACCACAGCACACTCGCATCCCCTCCCTAAGTGATAGACCCTCTACTGTCAGCACACCGGAGTCAAATTAGAGAGCGAGAGAGACCGGCGTTGCTGTTCCCTCCGAGCTTCAGGCAAACAAGGGAGGCTGGTGCCGCAAATTGAAATTCTGAGCTTTTTGCTTTGGCTTGATCAGTGCTGTATATTAGAGGAACATGATGCTACCCTCGCACCCATACCATGCGCTTATTACCTGAGAGAGAGAGGAAGAAGTGCTTCACGCAGGCATGCTATGCTAGCCCCGGCCCTTATAAAAAGGCAGGCATGATGGAGGCTCAGTTCCAACACAGGTTGCAACATGAGGCACATGTTCCGCCATTCGCTTTAATATGCGTAAGCTATCCATGTGGGAAAGTGTTAATGCGAAAGCATATCATTTTATCTGTATGCATGCATAATTTATTACATGTGACACCATATGTCTGGCTCTTGGAACACGTGTTACAATGAGTGTGTGTATGCTTCCTGTCAATTTATTCCATGACGGTGAAGATTTGAGTCTGGTGGTGAATCTGATTCTTTGATTAATTTATAAAAAAAACAGAAAATAGCCAAGGATAATTCTAGGTTATTACAACTTGGTTCATGGTCTTGTGCTTTTGGCCATTTCTATTGGTAAAAATAATATCACCAAAACAGCAACGCAAGAAACACAAATGTTCAAGCAAGCAGAGAGGCTCTAAACAAGTCATGGTCAGCCAGATTATCTAAATCAAAAATGTGTGTACTCCAAAATAGGATTGCTTCAGCTTTTCTTGCCCCATCAGACGTCTTTGTAATCGATGTTACATGTTCCCAGAAGTTAGCGATCAGCTTGGTAAATATGTTATTATCACTGTCAGAAATCAGAGCCAAAACAATCAATATAAGATCCAAGTTGTAAATAACCAGAATTATCCTTTAGAATTTGGCGTAAAAGAACATAGGGTTATTGTGTCCCTGGATAGTAAGATGCCTCGAAACAAAAAGTAAAACTAACTATGGTGAGATTGTTGCTTCCCCCTTCTTGCTTTTCAGCAATCCTCGAGTCCTGGTGGTGTCTTAGAGAGGAGAAATTTCATTCCAAAATGTTGCATCACTTTAAAGCAGTTTGACTTCATGTTGAAGAAGCGGCGTAATGCTTGCTCTCAGTAGCTGCCAGCCGACAGGCCCAAATTGCCAGCGAAGCAAAGGTTGTATTGTAATGCCCAAGCTGTCTACATGCTGCAACCTGGCACGTGTATCCAAGCCTGCAAATACAACCAAGGGACTAAATGACCTTGACGGCAGACTTGTGTTACTGTAAACACACAGAACATTGAAACCACTTTGGATTCAAGACATTCTTCTATCACACCTAAGCAGTTGTATTTGTTTACATCATTGGCGGACTGTCGGGGGAGGACGGTTATTTTTATGGCGTGATTTGTTTGGAGCAAAGTTTGCTAAGGGAGCAACAAAGAAGGAGTTGTGTGGCTCCGGATGTAACAAGGAGAACAAGGAGGGGGAAAAGGATGTGTGTGGGGGTGGGGGGGTGGTGGTCTCAGGCTGCCTTACAGGGATGGCAGTCTGTAATTAATTTTGCATGCGTCTCCCCCTTCTTGCATTTGTTTTGTTATTTTCTGAAGTACAAATCTTTAGGAAGGCACTGAATTTCCAGGCATGTTAAAACACCAGGACAAATATAAATGCGAGGCCATGAGTATGAAGTTGCTCTTAAATTTCTGGACTGGTTTGTGGATGATCTACTTTTTGAGCAGAGAGTTATTTGGAAAAAAAAAAATGAAAACAACCAAGAGTACACTAAAATCAGACTCTTGCACAAATGATTATTATTACCTAAGCCTTTTATCAACTACATCTGCAAGGTGAGTAATGGAGATATCTGTATGTGTTTTACATTACAGATGTCTCTGAGAACAACGACACTGGCACCAGCAATGGAGGTGAGTAAACAAATTTTTTTTTCCCCCTCCATGAACTACCCATTCTGGGACCACTGAAATCCTGCCACTTAACAGAAACCTCCCTGCTGTCTGCTGCCCACACCCCTTCCTCCGTTTCTTGCTTTCCTGCTACTCACAGCTGAATGTTTCTGTCAACGTACCTGCCAACATTCAGAAAATGTCATGGTGTACATCAGTGTTCTGATTACTTGTTGGATGCACTTTCTGCACATCCACATCCAGTTCAATCCTGACATCAGAAAGTTCTTGTTAGCTACATTTTGGCTATAAACCCACTGAGCTTCATTCACAAGCTTGGCAGGGCAGAGAGATTGTTCTGGATCAATGGATGCTTTACTAAAGATGAAGGGCAACAGATTGCTTGGTTATCATAGCCTCTCCTCAAATTTACCACTCTTTCCCTCGCTATTCTTTTCATTTCTCTCCACCACTCTTGTCTAGAAGAGATGAGAGATCTTGTCGAGGGCTCAGAAGAACCTTATTCAATTCTAACCGGCAGCATTCAGTCCAAAGGTAAGGCCGTGGAAGGAGCACTCGTTCACTGGCATGCTCTTATCTCGCACACGTCTCTATTTATAAGCGGATTCTTATTAGTGGCCACAGCTGCTGAATTAAAATTCCCTTCGCCCGGAGAATCCTCAGCGCTGTGCAGCCGAGTGTTACACAGCTTCACCCTCCTTGTCTCTGTATCCCCCCCTCCCGTCTGTCTCCATCTTCTTCTCTCTGTAGGGGCAGGCCGCAGGCAGGCAGTTTGTATGAGCTCCTCCAGGGCCAAATGCATTTGTAAATCCTCTCTATCCATTTTAGGTCCAGAGCTATGATCCTGATATTTAGGTAGAAACGTGTCAGTGCGACTTTGGAGATTGATTGTGATGAATTACCTGCAAACTCCACCATCAGACATTTAATAAATCAAATACGCTCTGCATTTTATTTTAACATGCAGCCAACACAGAGTGTAGGGACAAAAATCATGCCAATAAATCATATGTGGTAAGCATACCACACTGTTGTATTCTCAGGTCCCTGTTGAGATTTAGGTTAATAAGACAGCATGTAATTTGAATATAGACATCTGTGGAAAGTGCTTTGAATTTCTGTGTCTGCATTTGTTCTGTGTGTGGCTCTATAGAGTTGGTGAGCCAAAGAAAGGGATTCAGATTTGGGCATCGAACACTTTCCAGGTGGAAAAAAAAAAAAAATCATTAAGCAACTGTTGTGAGCAGATTGTCAGGGTTGAATAAATAGGACACGCTAGAAGCATATGAAATAACTTGGCAGAGACAAACGGGTTGGTGTAGAAAAGAGAGAGCTTAAACAATGCCAGACAAAGTGCCAGAAAAGAAAAAGCTCGTTGTCGAACAAGCGTGTGGATCAGGGTGGGATGGTGTATAACGGGAGCTGGGTAGCAGTTAAAATTAGCCGAACAGAGGCGTAAGGCAGTTATGAACGGCTCTAGTGCACGCTATTATGATGAGCCCTAGTGCCATGCTAGTTACTATTTAGGACGCACATCTACCTATCATCTACTAGGCTATTAGCTTGCGTACCTTAATTTATCAGCTGCCTGTTCACCTGCTAGTGACCCTATACAGTATATTATTCATTAATTTAGTAGTTTTTATAGTTTATATCTACTCTATAGTTATAGTTTCTGTAGAATAAGCAGATAATTTCCTCCCTAGTTGACAAAAAAAAAAAAAAACATGATGGAGATGGGTTCTCCGTCTCTATGCCCCCCCCCCCCACGGGCCCAGCACTATCTATATTTACACCCCTGAGCCAGAGTACAATATCAAAACACAATCACAACAGACTGCCCTTTTGTGATTGCCAGAGCAAGATATCTTTTTTGCCATGAAATTTGGAATTAGTTAAGATATTTCTGGCACCCAGAGAATGTTTCCTAATGATGATGGCTAACCCCACTGACCTATGGTGCAACTGTCAGCTCAAAATTTTTTCGGTCCATGGCAAAGTGTCCTAAAAAGAAATCACTGGAGTTTGTCGGTATCACACAAATGTTTCCACTTCTGCACTACTACTAACGCCACCCTCAGGCATAAAGGCAAACATTGTATATTTCCTAGTCTATGGAAAGATTACTTTGAAATATCATAACTATGCCTCCAAAGAAAAGGGAAAAAAAAATCCCTTTTCATTTTAATGAACCCAAGGTCTTTCTCTAAAGGCAACGTTAGAATAAACATTTTCACATTACGACTGGTAAGGCTCTCAGAATAGCTAATAATTGTTTCTTTTATGACTACAACTACCAATTACTGTCATTACTTACTAATCTAGCAACAATGTAGCTTTAGTTTAGTTTAGTTTATTCGACAATAAGAATCAAATACAATAGTAAAAAAAACAACAAATACCAGCGGATATGACATTGTCAGGGATAACACGATAAAGTCCAGGACTTATTTCCATCGTGGTCCCTGATGTGGTAGCTGATAAGTCGATTATTCCTGAGGCTGGAAAAATTCCAATTAATCTGCAACTATTTTGCTAACTGGTTAATTGTTTCTGTTGATCAATCAAATGGGTTAAACTGAGTAATTGTCGCAGCTCTAGTTCAACCCCTTCATTTTGTGGTGTGCAATTATCATTTCAGCCTAGCAGAGATTGTTATTAGAAGTCTCCACTGCTGAAGAAATATATGGCACCAGTACCAGCAGTAAACTCTAGCATTAAAGACACGGTATTGATCAGTACACATGAGATCCGGTAACTCAGCCGTGCAAGAACATTCAGACTGTGAATTTGTTTTTCCATCCAGACACTGTTGAGAAGAAAGAATGACCAGCTGGAGGAAGGACAATCAACCTCATCTGACAGCCAGCAAACTGTGCGAAGCCAACCACACTGGTGTCAGACTGGCCCATGTCAGTATGGGCTCTGACACTGGCCCAGGACAACCAGTTACTCACAAGATGCTCACATTCCCGACTTTATTTAGCCTCTTCCCCTCTTTGCTAAGAAACTACTCATCCCTGAAGTATGTATGTACTGTATGTATATGTATGTATGTATGTACAAAAACCCTACTATCGGACTTGAACATATCAACCAGAAAAGATGAGCCATACCTCACTGTGTGTTATAGTCATCATTTTGCCAGCTGGGTGTGATGAGATAAAGTCTCTTTATTTGAAGTATACTCACTGTGAGAGCATGGTGACGCTTGTCTGAGGACAACAGCCACAGCTCCTACATGTTGACACTCTAGGCTGGGTGATGCTTAACATCTGCCATCCTTTTGTTCTTACAACCCAGATACCGCCGCCACAGTCGTGATGACATTCAACCGTGGACTCCCTGACAACACCCTGCATTTGTAGGCCTCTTCGGAGTGCAACACACAGACACCTGCCATGTCTCCTCCTTGATTCAGAACACAGTCTGTAAGGCGGTGTGCCACTCCTCGGCCTTTTCTCTATGAATATCACTGATCACGTCCGAATTCCTCCGCTGCTGTAGCTGCAGCTTAACTCAGAATACCAGAATACCACACTAAAGAGGATGTGAGTGTCTTTTAACTAATCAGTTAGTTCTTTGCCCCCGTTTTTTTCGTTTGCCATTTCCAGTGCATGCAAGGAAATTGCTTTGAACTCCACCAACAGGAATTAGAGTCCTCTTCGCTTCAGCTTGTCTCCTTACCAGATTGTCTCTAATTGTATTGAAGGAATCTGCCTTATTTCATATCTGACAACAAAATCAAAATCGCAGACCTACGGAGGTGGTCCAAGTTTGAATTCTCGGTTGTGTATTGCTTGCAGATGATTTGTAATTTTAAATGCATCATGTAATGGCTTCTTGTTTTCTCTTGAGTTGATTAAAAGAACGGTTTTGGTTTCTTTTTAAATGTTGGTATGATTCATTAATTACTTTCAGTGGTGCCATACTAAAGATCAAACGAACGTGGTTCTATGAAAATGATGCCTTCATACTTTGATGTTTGCTTTGCTAAGCTATAACAAAATAACTAATAAAGATTACGGTGGAAGACATGTCTCAGCTTTTAATGTACCTTATCATGAAACCTGTTTGTTTGTTTTTTTTACCTCTGCCATGACAGTAGCTAATATTCAATTTTAATTCATTCTACTCACAGCTTGTGAAGTTAATTGTGAAACTGAACAACTGTAACAGAGCGATCAGTCATGTGTCCCTGGGGCAGAAGCAATTAGTCGATTCCTATCATCTCCAGCATGCTGCCTCTCTGGCCTTCAGGCTCTCTCCTGTATCAAATCAGAAGAGATATCTTGCTGACCGTCTCACCCCAGAGCCTTCCCTCCTTCTGAGAAACTCACTAATGGCCAGAGACCTCACAAGGAGTTATTCAAAGACTCTACAGCTCTCCAGAGCAGGACTGCTTCATCAATAAACCTCTCTTATCTGTAAACAAAATGTGACAACTTTTCAAATCTTTTTTGTAAATGTTGACTCATGCTCAGAATTCCTAAAGTCACTCCTTTCATGAGTGACAAAACTATTGCACATATTTTAACAATCTGTCATTAAGGCCAAAGTGTTAAACTTGAAAAGTTTTAAATAAAAGTCTGCACCAGTCCCATCGGAGGGGGTGCTACAAAGCGAGATTAATGGGTTAGCGAGATATGGTGATTCTAAAGCCAGCGTTTTTAGTGTCACAAAGGTGGTTCTCTTTTAACCTGGTCAGATCACCATGGTAACTGATGCTGAACAGATAACCTGGACCGGAGGAGGTTATGTTCAGAGTTTTGGATTAAAATAGTCTATTAACAGTGCTTCCCTTTCACTAATTGATGATAACCTGATGATATTCCTCTGTGAGATTTGGATTCTGAGTGGAGGAAATGCGTTGCTGAGCCGTACATTACACAACTACACAAGTCCAGTAATGACGTCAAAAGAAAGGGTGTAATTACAAAAGCACAAATTATATGCATCTGGTTGTTGTTGTTTTGTTTTGGGTTTTTTTGGAGGGGGGGGGGGGGGGTTGCCACGGTAAAAAATGCAAAATTCATTGAGTTTGTGATGCAGAAAAAATTATTCCTGTTTTCTTCGAATAAAATTAATACTTTAAATTTTATACA
>JBBPCS010000573.1:14290538-14302025 GCA_037974645.1 Hollardia meadi | reverse complement strand
CCCCCCCGCGCCACGGTAACATAGGCTATATGCATTGAGTTGGTGATGCAGAAAATCTTATTCCTGTTTTCTTCGAATAATATTAAGACTTTAAATTTGATACAGCATAATACCATCCATACACTAAAAGAACGATGAAGGCTCAGCAGCTATAGACCACTTTGGATGATGTTTTTATGCTTCTGATTGGCTGCCGAATCCGTTTACACTGCTGGTACTGCAGCTAAAAGAACACTGATTAGAAAAATTAATTAGTCTATTGGTATTTATCACAGATAGGCCTAATATTCACAAGCTCTATAATGTGTAGCTGTCACGTTAGAAATAAAACCGCAGGCATAAGAGTGCATTTAGTGGTGAAATAAATACATTTCGAATTTACACGATCAGCAACTTTCAGCCAACATTTCTCTCTTGCTTTACTTGTAGCAGCAGTGTCAGTTTTAGCCGTAATATATTTGTTATATTCTTCATAGCTCTCCATTACAACAACCTGTTCCTCTTGACTGAAGTAGGTGGCAGAGGATCAGTTTCACCCATGTTGCATCCATGAAAGAGAACTTTCCACATAAAAGACAACATTGTATATACAACGCATGTTGAAAAGTTCTAAAAACACTAGGCAGACATAAAAAAACAAAACATCGACAAGTATGACACAAACAAAGAAAGTTTGTCCTCTGTTTTCCTAAGGATCCTTCCACTAGACTGAACACCTCATTGAAACCCTATAGAAATCATAATATGGCCCACTGCAAGCTCCAAACAGCAGGAGGCACCACACCTGCCAAAGGCGAATACACCAAAAAAAAAACAATTCGATTTAAACATCATCATGCTGCAGAGATGTCCTGGCCCACACAACACACTCCACAGACCCCAGAAAAGATCCTTCTTCTGTACAGATCCCCGGAAAAACGTACCACAATCACCTCAACATGTCCAACAAAAATTAACATTCCCTTCCATATTGCACATCACATCACCACTGGTCAAACAATCGCAATACATACAATCGCAAGGCATCTTCTCAAAATCTCTGAACCTTATCTGCCACTGTTTAAAAAGTTTTATTGACAGAGGGATAGATGAATTTTTAAATCTATTTAGTTTGCTACGAGGGACCCTGACACTCTGACCAGAAGGCAGTAACTGGTACTCAGGATGTAGTACATGTGCTGGGTCAGTGACTATTCTATTGGCTTGTCTTAGTGTAGCCTGTTCCTAAATAGACTGCAGGGACTTATGCTGTTTGACCCCTATAATCTTCCAAGCGGTCTGCATCAGTCGGACCAGTTTGGATTTCAGCTGTGCAGAAAGGTTACCAAACCAAGCTGTGATGCCGTATCTGATAAGGCTCTCTAAGACTGCCTGATAAAAGACCAACATAAATTTTTGAACAACACCATGCAGTCTAAGTCGACGCAGAAAATGCAGTCGTTGTTGTAATCTGCTGCAAAGACTGTCCACATGCGTGTACCAAATTAATAAGTTATCAATAAAAATGCCAATTTATTTGTATGATGAAACCTGTGAAATGGTTTCTGGGGTCAAACACCATCTCCTCCGTCTTTTTAACATTCAAAACAAGGTGGTTTTCATCACACCATTTTACAAACCTTTTTATCTGTGAACAGTAGTCAGATAGGTCATCATGATACTTTTTCATTAAACCTAAGATGGCAGTATCATCTGAACATTTAATAATGTACTTATCAGGGCTGACGCTTCTGCACTCGTTAGTGTACAAGATAAAAAGAACAGGTGAGCTGACACAACCCTGGGGTGCACCAGTACTCAAGGTTGTAGGTTCTGAGAGAGTACCATTAACGCTAACCTGTTGTTTACGACTGATTAAAAAGGAGTGGTGCCCTGGATCCAAAGGCAAATGATTAAAAACGCCACTGACTGTAGACTATCAACACCCAAATGAACAGTCTTAGTGTGAACAGTCGTCACTCCCAAATCATAATTGTATATCAAAAATCGTGTATCCCCACCTTCACTTTTAAGATACTAGATTCACTTAAACTTTCAACACACTGGCTTTTTTTCTGAGTCTGCTCAAGGGCAAATCAAGGAGTAGTTTGCACAATTAACTATTTTTAATTAAAGGGTAAAAATTAAAGGTAAAAACTGATGCAGCAGAATGGGACATATATTTTATTATTCCATGCAATCTTCTTTATCGAAAGCTTGCGCCTACATTACCCAAACTACAACGTGAGCGCAGACTGTTTCGGTCAGAGATTCAGGTGTGTTACGCTAGTAGTAGCTAATGTAGCCTCGAGCCGCTAACCTCGTGTGGAGATGGGGAGTGAGTTACAGAAATCCGGAAGACTTGCGTCTTTCTAACTCCACACAATTGACTGTAAAATAAATACGGATGACTTGAGAGCTCCCCAAAACTGAAGGCAACATGTCTCTATTGCCCCCTTGTGGCTGGCTGCAGTATATATTGTTCATCTTTATATACATATGTCAAAGCTCCACACGGAAGGATGACGACTTATTCAATTTTTTTCCGACACAGACGAGATAAAGAAAAACTGTTCCAAATACGCTCATGTTCAACCCAATGCCTGAAAAAGAGCAACCTGCTTTTTCTCCAGAGAAGTGTCAATCAAATATGAGAAAACGTTGTTTGAAACATCATCCTCTCAAGAGAGTTGTTTATTATTGGGTTAAAAAAGAACAATATTTAGCCATCATTATTATTTTTGGATAATATAATGGGGGAGGAAAAAAAGCATCAGAACAGGTTTGTCATCTGTTGCTGTGAAAAACCAATGAAAAACAAGCTTCACATCACTTTAGCAGCTAGCATGTTTACGTTGTCAAGAGTGATCGTCCCTGGAACGGAGACGGTTTAAATTTTAATGACTTCATTTAAATGTTGCATGTCAGAGCGGAGGGTTCCCTAAACATGAGCAGTAGGTAATGTCAAGGGAAACGGCTCCATTGCGCCGGCTTGCTGCTCCGCACCCGCTCCGTGGCATTCAAAACACTTCAGGGCTAAAACAACAAACCGCCTTTTCCACAGAAACAGCCTTTCATCCAAGTTTACACCTCCCAATGCTGTATTTTCTCAGAGTTCTGAGGCTGACATTGCTCACCGACGTTGTTAAAGGCATTGCAAAAACATCTCACAGGCACTGTATCTGTACATTTAATCCATAAACACATGATAGAGTATTTATGCATGTGACAGTGGTGCTGTCAGTTTCTATCTGACAGGTCTTATCAAGCAACTGAGGGCTGATATGATGTGATGTGCTCTATTTATTCCATTTTCCAGATGAAAGCTCTGTGGACCTCTCCTTATATAAACACGCATTACCATGTTCTCACTCCTTCACTTTTTTTCCACCCTCTCGCCACACTGCGGCAACCCGGCACAACACTCCCTGTTAACACAGCACAAACAAATTGGAGAGAAATAATTCCAGCTCTAATGCTTTAAATCCCAGCACTAGATAAGCTGTTTTTATCTGAAGTACAGTGTTTGTCCTTCATGAAAATTCATCGCCCCCACAAGAGGCAAAGGCAGCACTATAGGTGAACTAAGCCGAGATAAACATTCTAATTGGGATGAAAATTGACGCCATTCATTATAGACGCCTGTCTTCAAAGGCACAGAGAGCCACTGAAATGTTGAAAGGAAATTGACTTGCAGTGTTGCTGGTCTGCTTTGAACAAGGGAGAATACGTCGATTAAACTCCACCAGCACAAGACGGTTATGTAGATTACATTTGTTGTCTGACTAAAAAAGCACGTTTGTCTCGTGCTGATGGCCCCTCATGACAAGAGAATAGAAGAGAACGAGGATTAATAAACTAATTCTATCCCTCTCGCTCTCTGTTGTTGCTCTAATTATCAACTTGATAATGTGCTTATTCAGATAAGGCAAATTCTCCCCATTATTGTAGATAGAGCGGAGGTAAGGCCTGGTTAAAACTGTTGAGTGTGAAAATACCTTATTAAAGGTATGTATTTTAAAGCCTTTTTTTAAAATCACTGAGCTGTAAATCAGAGTTGACGAGATGCTTTTTACCCAGCAGCTTGCTCAGAATAACAACTTAGTGATAATTCACAAGAGTGACTTCCACACCTGAATTCATTTCAGTGCTGTTTTTTTTTTTAAAACAAAACACTGCTTGGGTTCAGTTTAAAATCAGACATTTCATTGGGTCATTTTTGCTGCTTTATGGGTTAAACTACTACCAAGACGTAACATAAGATCGTGTGTAAGGATGTACAATATGTGATGATAAACCTCAGTTAAATTAGCATCATTAGCTCTGAATTGTCCTCATCCACGAGGTCAAAGCTTTTACGTTGGTGAACAAGCGCCCATTTAGATTACTTCTAAATAAATGCATCCATTGGTGTTTGTGTACAGCAGCCCTTTTCTGGGATAAATAAATTGAAATGGGACATTTAAATTCTAACATCTCTTTATAGAACATTAATAAACCGAGTGGGAAAAGAAGGATGACTCAATGTGTTGCTCTCCTTGTTAACGAATTTACTTCAAAAGTCATTAAAAATGTTCCGTTCCTGTTTTTCGAACAGGAAAAACACCCACCCAGAGAGCCTAATGAAAGAAAACGAAAAGCAACCGCTCTAAAACGCAGTAATTAAATTGGACGTTAATAAATGCATTAGCCTTATTTCGCTGCAACTTTGTGAGCCGTTTGGTTATGCTGATGTTCTCCATCTCATTAAAGCAAAATGTCACCTGGATTTTAGATTCCGGAGAATCTGAGAATGAATCAGCAACGCATGTAAAGATCAAGAACTTAGAAGTCAGGCAGTGGGGAGTGCAGGATTTCTCCTGGAGCCCTGCTGCTTTTCACCCTATGTAGGTGTACTTAAGAGTAAAGTCTGAACAGAATAGAAAACCAGCAGAGAAGTAGAGTGGCTGGGGTCAAATGTGAAAATGCTTTTCAATTTCTTTTCTTTTTTTTTTCTTTTTTTAACAAATGGCAAATGTCTTTTATATGTTTGAATTGTTAAAATGGGTTGTAAAATATGAATTAGAATTTGCAAAATCATTGGTTTCAACATTGTAACAGGTATTGCTGTATATTATTTCAATTAGATCACTGTCAAATGATGCTCGTGTGTTGCAAACCTACAGTTTAAGCCTGAACAGCGTACTTCCCCACCGGTGGATCTCTGACTCCCTCTCACAATGGTGATATGTTGAAAGAGATGCCAACAGTCTGGGCAAGTTACCATTTGAGAAAATGTTAATTAACAAGTCTATTAATGACTTATCAAAGACAGGCTCTTTAATGCTTCCTTTTGCACTTCATCACGAAGCCATACTTTTCTATGCATGCTGAAAATGTTCAGTCTTAAGGTGTCAGCTATAAAACCATGTGCTAGCTAATCAAACCATGTGGTACAAGCTCACCGCATTTGCTAGCTAATACCTGAATTTTCGGAAAACTTGTTCTATTATCACATACAGGGATCTCTAAACCACTTAACTCTACCTCTTACACTCCAATATATACTTTGACATGCTCATGTCTGTCAAAGGGCAGCGGCAACACCACTCCTCATCCACTCAGTCGTCAGCACTCCTAAAAGCTTCACTCTCTAGTGGGTGAATCAAGTTAACATCTTAATTTGAGGGGGAGTTTGACCTTTCCTCTTTGGGAAAAACCCTATCATGAATGCAGGAGTTTTTCATCCTTGTTCATACTGTAGTTTCATAATTCAGGGCGACAGTTCAACACTGGGATATCAAATCTGCCCTGGCTTTGAAACTCCCAGAATCAGTCATTTTGGCATTCCTTGAATTAATGTTCATGTGTATGTGTGCTGCCGAAAGGCTAAAGCTAAAGAGTACAGTGTGAAATACAGTCTGAACAGACATTTACACAAAGAAGTCTAGTCATTGGACTTTTTTTAAAAAATCAAATCAAAACCAGATGTACCCTGGGTATCATGCCCACAAGTTGGCAGTACTATGTTCCAGTAAGTGTTTCTCAACTGTCACAAGTCAAAAAAAAAAGAAGATAAATAATCGATCTGAGCCATTTCATTATTAGTATTTTATATACTGCATTAAATTGTTGTAATGATTCCTATTAAAACCATGTGATGCACAGTTGTCAACACAGAGGCTACATGGAATGGGTTTGTCCAAAAGAGTGAAAATGGTGTTGATAAAAATGTGTCTTGTTGCAGATAGACAAACTCACAGCACTAACCAACAAAATGACTCGCTGTCTCAAGAGCCATTCAAATTATTCCTGGCGGCAGCCCCAGCCTGTGCGATTAACCTAGCCACTCTTGCCAGAAAAAAAAAGTTGCCACAAACTTAGAGTAACCAATGTGATGAAAATCCTGTGTTTCGTGTCTTATAAAATCTACTGGTAGGCTGTTGTTGATTTTTGACAATGCTGTGAAGAATTACAATTGCTTGATTATTTTTCCCCAAACAAATTTGAGATCACATTTTCACGGAAAGACAGATAAGCTTGATTGCTTTTTGCTTTTCAGCGTCTTGCCTGTCAGCGCAGACGGAGCCTTTGGGGTCCTGCAATGCTTCCGAGAACTGTTGCTGTAGCAACAAGCTGGAGTAAGTGAGTGCCCCGTGTGCATCCAGAATCAGGGGAGGTGAGTCGAGACATTGGATAGAGAAAACGGAATGGGCCATCCCGACCACTGTGTCCAATTTAGGTCGGCCCATTTGCTGCGAAAATGTATGAAAGGTTATGATGATAATACGAGAGCTGTGATCATAGCCTACAAACATTTCAAAGGAGAGCTACAGTGTAGTCATGATCTTCCAACTGATCCTGGTAATGGTAGCTGCTGGTTGGTGGGCTTGTAATATTGTATTAACTATGCTGATTTGAACATTGTGAAAGGCACAGTAGGGATGTCAGACCGTTAGGTGATAAGGTAACATGCTCCTTTCAGAATCCTCTCTCTGCAAACCACTTTCTTATATTACATGGGTGCCATTAAATTCATTTTCTCCCCTGGGAAAGCCTTCAGTTAACAATAAGGGACAGCCATCAAGGGAGGTAAGCATTTGTTGAAGTCTACATGGTGTGACCCTTAGGGGCATACTGCATGTGTATTTATTAATTCACAGATAAGGGTGGAGAGAGCTTTTTCTTCCCACCAGGATTCATTATTTTCTGTTCCGAACTCGTGCTGGTTATGTTAATGTATCATGAATTTCCATAACAAAATAGGCATCAAGGTAGGCTGGAAAATCACTTCAACACAGCATGCAATTTAAATGTGCCATTTCACAACCAATCATTCAGCGATGAAGTGTGGATAGTAAGAGTGATATGCGCTGCAAGATACTGTAGAGTATGTGGAGGGGAAAGGACAACATGTAAGGAGATTTGTCACTGTTCCTGTCAATGTTTGAATTTCATCACTTCCTTTGTCCTCTTTATACCCTTTCTTCTCATTAAGCTGAATAAATCGCAATATACTCCTCACAATTCATTAAAGCAGAGGATTTTTCAGCTATTGTTTTCAGTGACAGTAATGGGAAAACAGATTAGAATGCGTAACATTGGGGTTTGTTTATTTTCATGATGCATAGCTGTATGAAATCCATTCATAAATATGACTCATTTAGCATCATTGGCACTTTGCGTGAGCCTGGTGGAAAGGTGCTAACCGTTCAAACGAGCTGATAGGGATGATTAAAATGAAACCAAACAGGACTTTTTTTAGGCTTTCCTGTCACAGAATGCCACAGCTGCTCTGCAAGATGCATCTAACAAAGCACCTCAAACTGCAACATACAGGGAGGTTTTCTCATTCACTGTTAATTGGCTCATTTATTCCTGTGTACGGTGCAAAAAAAAACAAACCCAAAAAACCAGCAGAGATTAAGCAAAGTTGACGAACAAAGTTTTGCAGCATGTCTGACACGAGCTGTCTGAATTGGAACAGACACTGACATTAATGGAGAGAGGCTAAAGCTTCTGCAGACAGTCTATGCCAACCGCCCCTCTCGTCTCCAGGCTAAACATCTCTTGTCACAGCTGACAACTTCTGCAATTGATTAAGCCAGTCTTGCTGACAGGAAGACACAAGGTCACAATTATGATGAATGCTCTGTTTATTCTTTTGATATAATGGAGACTTAGGGGAAAAAAGAATAATTAACTTTCTTTTGTTGACCTAATAATTAGTTTGGTTACCATAACACTGTTGGTTCACAGTGAATTAAAAAATTTATTTCTGTGACATTCACTTGGATAAGTCTCAAAGACGTTGCTGAACATTGCAACAACTTTTCCCACTGGCTGTAGCAAACGGGATGAAAATTCAATTTCTGGGGCTGAATCACTTTATTCATAGCTCCATTCCACTGTGCATCTATCAGTTCACCAATATATTAATGTAGCCTGTCAGATCTGAGCTTAGGTCCTTCTCACCTTTAGCGTCTAGGAGCCTCGATATCTCTCATCTCTCCAGCTCTTCACGGCTCAGTAATTTCTGCTCTAATACATATGACCGATTCTTTCAGAAGCCAATTCAGAAGCTAACCACCACATTCCGGACTTCTATCAGGCCCCGATAACGTGAGGTTTGACCATATGTCAGCGCTTTCACTGTTGGCTATAAACTTCACGCTCTGTCTTTTTATTCATCTGTTTCTCGGAGCAGAGATGCAGCCAGCGGATGAGAGCCAGAGGCAGAATCGGAGAGGAGGGAGAAATCAATTACTGCATTTGCCTTTGCCTAAAACAAGCCATGTCGAAGACCGTCTACAAAAGGAGGACAAAAGGGGCCAGTGGCCCCTCAAACTCGCAAACCTCAGGAGACGGGGCGGAGAGCATCCTGTCACGAGCTCTGACATGCAGCCATCAATGCCACCAGTGCAAAATAGGCCCCTGTCACACCTCAAAATGGGATCCAGTCGCTTCAAACGCAATCAGGCCTACATGAGTGATTGATGACCACAAAGTGGAATATGAGGGGAGACAGCAGAGAAGTAGCTGGCAGAAAAGTGAAACCATTTTGAGAAGTAACCTTTACAAAGCCTGAGCAGTTTAATATTCCTGATACAATGGTGAACCAAACGTTTTGTGAGTTACACAATAAACAGCTACCGTCGAGGTATAACAGTAATAGGCTGGCACAAGCCTCCCATTGTACAAAAATTAAGTCGAAATATCCCGGATACGAGTGCTGCCAACTAGCGCTGGTGACGTCATTTGGAGCCAGAGTCTGCGTAGTAGTGACCGGGCGGTGGAGTCTGAAGTTCCAATCAGAAAAATCAACACTTGAACATACATCGACGTGATAAGAACTACCTGAAATGACAGAAACCATCTTCGGGAAAAATGTATTTGAGGTCCATGTCCTACCTGATATCAGTGAGGGGGAGGAGTTAATGACCTATACTGCAGCCCACCACCAGGGTGCGATCGAGATGTTGTGGCTTCACTTGTGGGAAGCTCTCGTGTCACCCATCTTTAAATACAGTCAATGGACATGACCGATTGTATGTTTAAAAGCTTAAGCCAAAGAACAGCTATATTAAAGTTCAGTCATTACCTACTCACCCCAGGGCTGATGGAAAGTTGGGTGAAGTTTCTGAATCCATAAAATATTTCTGGAGCTTCACAGCAAAACAGCATTGCAGTATTCTACAACTGAAGACACTGGGGACTTGTTTATAAACGTCAAAAAAACAAAAACAAAAACATAAAATAGCTCCATGCACCTTGTCCGACATAATGAACGTCTCTGGAAGTTCCAAGATCCCAAATTTACTTGAAAATACGTTATTTGCCCCTTTTTATAAGCCGATCTTCACTGTAGCCGCAAAGCTGAAAGAATATAGCGTGAACCCCAACAGTGAAGATTCAGGATTAAAAAGGTGCGAATAACATCTTTTCTTATCAATTTGGGTTCTCAGGGCTTGGATTATGCCAGGCAAGCTGTATGGAGCCATTATATTTTTTGTTGTTGTTGTTTTATATTTTAAGTTTTATATTTTAAATTTAATGTTTTGTGGATTAAGGAACTTCTCCTGACTTTCCATCAGCACTGGGGTGAGTAGATAATGACTGAATTTTCATTTTTAGGTGAACTGCTCCTTTAAGAAAGACTATATGTCACATTCTCTCTTTCTGATAGCCAATATTCAGTTTTGCAACGACATAGGCCAAACATCTAGAGAGAGGTTTGAATTTTTTATTTGCGGGCTTTTTCATGTGATATGGGAGTCCTTGATTTGGCATAATATAAAAATCTTATGTCTCTATAAGTGCCTGAACTGCAGATGATGCATTGAAATGACTTCAAATCACTCACCTTTCTCAGTGAAAAGAATCAAACACATGAAATCACTTCTGGCTGTCCATATTTACTGAAAGGCTTTGCCATATCATATTCCCATAATGAAAGCTAAGTGAGTGAATATGAAGCCAGAATGCAGAACCTTCTCAATAATACAAGAAATCTATATTGAAAAAGTGAATTATTCCGCAGTTACCGGGGAGCCCTGATTGCTCCAGACATTGTGAATGATACTTAATTCCTCAAGCCATCTTCTATATAGAGCCTGAAAGTGCTTTGAAGGTGGTGAGATTTGAGCTGTCTTCACTATAGTCCAGGCACTGAGATATGATTTCAATAACACACTGCTTTATTTTCTCTAGCTATTTGGTCCAAACCCGCTGGTAAGGCCAGAGACAAAACACAGCATCTGGCAGGGGAGACTGTGGACCCCTCGCCATAGTGTGCATGTGTGTGTATGTCTGACTGTGTATGTGCAGATGCAATAGCATGGATGTGTGCGCACGGAGTCCGCAGTGAGAGGCTGCTTCCATCCAAGTGCCAGGGACAGTGTGTGCCCATCAGCTTGGCGTGATTTGGGGCATGGAGCCATTGGAGAGGAACAGAGTGGGACGTGGCAGGGCCCGAGAGGAGGGATGGAAGAATGGAGGGGAAGCCCAGCTGGAGGCTGCTTCTAATTGGGCTGAGCAGGTTTCCATGGCTGACCAGACCCATATGCAGCGCGGATCTAAAGAGAGAGTGGGCCACAAGCAAAGTAGCAGGGCAGGCGAGGCTGCAGGGGCGGAGGAGGTGGGCTGGCGGGTGAGAGGTTGGTCACACTCCAGCAGTCACAGCCTCTTTGTGACAGGGGGCAGAGAGCGCCAGCTGTCACCCCCTTACAGGAACACACACACTCCTCCATGTGTAGTGATAACACTGAGCTCACTGAACACACAAAAACACAAGAATAACAAAAAAGCCACTTATAGAACAACTACTTTAATCAAGGCACCTCGCACTCACTGAGGGAGGGAATGAATCGGCCCCCCCAAAAAAGTCATGAATGAGAAAGGGACGTGATGAAAAGAACCAGGGGGTACGAGTGTATTGCATTCCTCCTGCCGGATATTTATTGCATGCCACTGAAAACAATTAGAAGTGATTAAAATGGAGGTGAATTAGCATCCACATCCAAGCCCCCC
>JBBPCS010000573.1:14260206-14288802 GCA_037974645.1 Hollardia meadi | reverse complement strand
CAGGGATGAGCTTTTAAAATCCCAGATGAAAACATACACTAAGTGAACCATTGAATTTTTGTGGCTACCACGGGCAGGCAGAATGATCAAGATCAACTTAAGAAAGATTGAGCCCATAAACAGCTAAGCAATGAGTAGATCGCATTCGCATGCTTCCAAAGGAGGACGTAAACAAATTATCCTGTTATGTGCTGTCAATAACGGGCCGGAGAACCCAGTGGGAAATCACAGAGAGTAATGATTAGAGATGCGGAGTGTGCCAGTGGGTATCGGTATCTGCTGTCTGAGAGTGAGCACTTCCCCTTAACCAATCTGTGCCGAACGAGCGCTCATGTCTATTTCAGACAAAAACTAGTCATTAAAGTCATTTGATGAGCAGACGGCAGTGCTTTGGCATTTGAGGAGAAAAATAAAATTCTGATTTACACCCTTTAATACACTAGCATTAAAGATAACTCGCAACTTTTCAATTTACATTCCCAAATTATTGTTCCACAAGACGATATAGGCATCACATATGGTCCTTTTGTTACATATTGTTTGTTTGTCTAGTGCCTCAAGAAGAAACAAACCATTGACTGTACATAAAGATGGACTACATGAGAGTTCCCCACAAGTGAAGCCAAAACATCTTGATCAACCCCTGGTGGTGGGCTGTAGTATAGATTAAATCATGCCCCTCAGTGTTACCAGATAGGACATGTCAAATAATTTTTTCCTAATGGTTTCTGTCATTATCTTCACCAAGGAGGTTATGTTTTCAGGGCCATATGTTTGTTTGTCTTTCAGCAGGATTACACAAAAACCACCAAACCAATTTTCCTGAAACTTGGTGGAAGGCTGGGGCATGGGCCAAGGAAGAACCCATTAACTTTTGGAGCGGATCCAGATAAAGGGGTGAATCCAGGAATTTGTTTAATCTCTTTCTTTAACGTTGCCAGATAGGATTTTCAACATTTTCATAAATTTTCCATAGGATAATGCATGAATCTTGATAATTAAAAAAAAATAATCAGGCATATTTAGAGGGCTGGTTTCTATGAGTGTGTACAGTTTAGTGCGGATCCTAATAAAAATCCAGATCTAGCAGATTTAAATGCGTTTTCATAGGTGGGTAGTCTTTTTCCTGGCTGCTGTACGGTAACAAATGGCGCTAGAAACCTGCAACTACCACCAATGTGTAGCTAAGTAAGGACCTAACAGAGTGTCACGAGTTGCTGCAGTTGGTGCTAAGGCTTAAATAAGAGGGCTGTTGGGCCTTGGTGAAGGTATGCGCTCTACTGAGTGCCATTTTCTAGTTTAAGGTAGTTTTTTATCAAACTGATGTATATCTAAGAGTTCATTTTTGGTTTTAATAAGGGGCAGAAACGTCATGATTGACAGCTGGTTTCATGGTTTCATTTCAGCATATTCTATTATACATATATATGGCATTGCACGTGGTCAGTGAGTCGGCATCAGTACAATGACTCCAAATTATATCACGAGCGCAAAATGGCATCACTTGTATCCTGGATATTTTGGCTTTATTTTTGCACAGTGCAAGGAAGTGGAGATGTGTCAGCCATCTTTAATTATGTCCATGAAAGAAACTCACGAGTCCACATTCAATATGGCATGGCTAGATCCATCACTGCCGCTTCTCAATCACTAATAATGTTTTGACATTGGAAGGCCTGTTGAAGCTCTTCTTTCCAAATACTGCCCCCATTTATGGTCTTATCTGCAGGACAGTCTCATTTTGCATTTTATATTACATTAGCCTCACTTCAATACACCAGGTTATGATTTGTCTGCCTTTTGTGTGACGGCACAGTAGATGTTTTGAATGCCAATTAACTGTCTCAAGCAAACGGGAAGAAAAAAAACACCTTCACATCTCTGAGCTTTCATCTTGGCTCAAACATCACTGCTGCGAGGTGTGATGGGTTTCTTCTTTCAGGGCCAAATCTCCATCCTTCATGCTGGCGCAGACAAGAGGCCTGATTGCACAGTATTGCCCCAGTAATTTTCCATGCTGGATGGGGTCACTCAGTCAAGAAAAGGAGCAGATAGTATTTGGCTCCAACTCTCGAGATGTGAATCAAACTTGAGTTCTTTTTTCAGAGATGCAGCACAATGAACCTATCCAAAATTAAAAGCAGCTCTCATAGATTAGACAAGTCTTGTCCTGGAGTGAGCAGGGTTGCCTGGCTCCAATGAGCAATCGTGCAGGTACTAATTGTGTAGCGGAGGTTCACGTTGACAAGATATCTTTCCAGAGGTGAGTTACATGTTAAGAGTGGAATACAGATTCAGAGTCCTAGATGGTGAGGAAGAATGTGAAAGTAAAAAAGAAGTCTATGCCAAAGCTAATATCAGAGAAGAGGAGATAGAAAGAAGAACGTCTGATAGAGATGATAAGACGACAAATGATTAAATAGAGAAAGCAGTGAAATGCATCAGACTCTGAATTCTTTGTTTCGCAAGTTAAAAAGTTCAACTACCAGAGCTTATCTGCATTCTAAGTGATAAACAGAACTCCGGAGCAGTAGTGGATTTACTTTCATTTTATTTTTACGAACACATCCATACATTTTAATAGATCTCTTTTTTTATATACAACATTTGAACTTGATATACACATTTACAATTTAAGTAACCATGAGATCATTTGGTCATAACGGTGACCTAAAATCTTTGAAGAATATTACAACGAAGCTAATGAAGCCGATATAAATGTTTCTAATCCTCAATGCTGAACCTTCAACCCCAGTTATTTATAACATTCCACATTATACTGACAACTTCTTTGACAAAAACAAATCATGGGAAGGTAGTAGTGAAAGAACAATAACAATGCAAAAACAAAGAATACAAGAGCTTTAAAGATTAAAAAAAACCTTCAAGTGCTAAAGCAATGCAATATTAAAATGACAAAAACCTCTAGAAACACAGAAACTTCAAAAAAAAGGTCATATTTCACTGTCATGTAACAATGAAGCTGTCCTTTGCACTGTCTGGTTGGGATGCACTTTTGCCACTGCTCACTGTGAGAGTGAGAGTTTTCAAGCTGGTGTGTTCATTACTGGCTGTTCAGTGCTTGATCAGACGTTTGACAAGTGATTAATCAGGCAGGCGGCCTCAGAGGAGCAACTGAAAGTTAATTTCCACACTTCTGCATGCGGAGATGAATTTGAAATATGTGCAGATGGGGTAGCTGCCTTAGTCACGCTTTCAGGGTGACCCCTGCCCCTCACATTTGCTAGGATTACATCCAGTCTGACGGCTCCACTCTCATCTTTGTCATGCACCAGCACACAGCACACATCTGAGCGCTGACGAAGAGTTAAGTCATGGAATTGTGGACGGCGTGGCACTATGGGAACAGAGCATGGAGCTGGGTAAAAGACAGCATCCTCCTGCACCAGGCCAAGGTGGGTATCAGTAAGTAAAAGCTGGGCCACAGACTCAGTGCGGGTACTGAGGCTGAGGCAAACGCCTACAGTTGTGTAGAGTAGTAGGTGCACCTCTCCCAGAGAGACCATTTCATGATCCATGTTTTGATGAAGAAGGTAAACCAGATCAGCAAGACTCTTCTGAAACTGGCAGCAAACTCTTAAACCAGCAACCAGCAGCAGGTCAGGTACATGGGTCTCCCAGTCTAAAGACATCTTCATCAAGTCTCCATGGAGCAGAGGGTGCTGAGAGACCCCATTGTCTCCAGGGTGGATGATACCGAGTATGGCACAGCATAGCTCTTTGGTAAGCTTCTGGCTGTGGGTATAGACACCCAGGATGCTCTCCTCTGTAGCACCCATCAAACGCAGACTATGGCCTGCTAAGCTTATATGCACCTCCTTCAGCTGAAACAAAGGGAGGTAATGGAATAAAACCAGGAGTCCAGAGTCAGTGGTAAGGGGGTAGAGGCCAGTTTCAGCCAGGATCAGCAGGGCAGGACAGGGCTTAGGATGGCTGCATTTAGCAACACTCAGCCAATGGACAGCCACAATCTTCTGTGGGGTGAGCACTGAAGTGGAGATGATAGACTGTAAAGTGTCCAACAGGTCTGGTAATGGCAGAGTTTGCAAATTCAAAAGGGAATCAGGAAATTCTATCAGTGTTTGACAAGAGATTTGGACGTCCATTTTGTTCTGCAGAGTCCTTGAGTTCTCCAATGCCTGATCTTTGTCTTCAGGTGCATGGGTAACCTCGGGCTCACCAAAGTCTTTCACGGGCAACAGCTCTGTGATCAGTTTGTCTCCTTGTTTTACGTGAAGATCCGCCATGTCTTGCTCTTGTGGTAACTGCAGATCCCAGATACTCTTCTTCTTTGTCCAGACATCTTCTGGGATTAGAGAAACATCAACTGGTAATTCTTCAGCCTTGCTAAAGGATTGTGTTGATGTCAGGACTGGAAGTTGTGTGGTGTCTGGATTTATGCAGTCCTCAATCATCTGAGTTGCCTCCTCAGGCTGACGGTTTTGCATTATCTCCATGTGGATTTGCTGTATGAGAGGTAGGTCTTTAACCACAGAAAAAATGTGGCTATCCTTGAACAGAGAGAAGACAAAGCTCCCTTTAACCATGGAGAAGACTTGGCTGTTCTTTACTATAGACAGAACATTACGTTCCCTGACCAGCGAGAGAACATGACTGGACCAGCAGGCCCCAACAGGCTGTAATTCCTCTTTCCTGACTTCCTGACCTGACTGCAAAACTGTGGCAGAGCTCCAGAGGAGACGCCCTGCATTTTGAACAATCCAAGAAACTTTGCTGACCAAAGAGCCCAGCCCTGAGTTTTGAACTGCTGCTGCTGCAGCCTCTGTGGCACACACTCCCGAGATCTCCTTCCAACCTCCACATTCATCCGTTTCTCCACAGCTGAACTGGCCCTTGAAAGTTTTCTCAGTTGGACAGCAGGCTGCTTGACTGCTCAGATGCTTTTCGTCGGGCTGAGAATGAGTGCTGGTCTGTGGGAGGACAGAGGCAGAGCTAGTTCCTCTGCTGCTCTGCAGGTGGGACATCCTGGCTAATGAGCTCCCACCAGAGCCAGGTCTCCCCTTGCAGCAGTCAGCCACGACACCTTGGATCTTGTTAGTATTTCCCTCTGGCTTCGCGCCACATCCATCACCCAGGCCCAGGACACTTGTCTGCTGGAGGCTGGCATCCCCTGACCAAACCTCCTCTCCTTTATAACTTCCAACTTCAGCCACACTCTGAGCTTTCCACGGCCACTCAGACATGAGCCCTGGCCCTGATTTATGACACAAGTCCCCCTCCTGATCTTGGCCATCCCTAGTGCTTACCCCACCCTGTAGTATGTCTTCATCCAACTCAAAACTTGTGTGGGGGATAGGATAATTTCCAGGTATGGCCTAGTTATTGTGTAGGTGGATGACAAAAGGAGAAACAGTGAGAGGAAATGAGAATGAAATAAATATTTTCTGCAAAGTAATTAAAAAATGCTTGATTTATACAATTTACTGCAAAATAATTACTGCCATCACTGAGAGGGAACCATTTCACCCAGCCGCTTTTATCCCTTTTAGCACATTTTATGTACTCACTTACATTTGAATACATAAATACATGCACAGGAAATTAAGTGAAGAACAACAAGGTACATGTATAAACAGAAATATTTCAAAAGTGTTCTGATTGCAATATGCTTTCACAAAATGTGTCATTTCTTTTGAAACCACTGCAGGAAAGTGTAATAGGGTTTGAATATGTGCATAATAAACAAACACAACAAGCCAAGGGAAAAGGTATTTCATGCCTCATAAAAGTCTGTATTGTTTCTGGCTGGAGTGGGGGCTCGGTATTGACAGATGCTATGCTTTGCAAAGAGAAAGGGGACCACTACTTCAGTTGCACAGAGGCAATATAGTGCCTCGATAAACAAAAACTGCACAACAAAGTCTCAATATTTGCACTATGTTTAAGATTTATTCAATTTCTTGAAAAACAAATTAAGTCCCATTTCATACCATGCAGAAACTACCAATGGTGTATTGATCCTTATTTCTATTATATTTACTCGAGAGTGCGATTTGTAACTGTAGAAAAGAGTATGGATACATACTGTAGTCATGAGCTTCTTTATTGTGGCAGAGTTAAGACAGCTGCTTGACACTTTGTACTTCACTGTCTCTGCAGCATAAACATCCATCTGGCTAAAAAAAAAAAAGACAGTTAAGGTCCAAGAATGAAATAATACATTTAATGTTTTATTAGTTAAAACTAAAATTACCGCCTCACAGTTGTATGCCTCTGCACACCTGCCTACCCATAATATAAGTAGTGACTGATAGAGAGCTTGGTCACATGGTGCAACAACAATCAGCCGAAGCTCAATATCAGCAAAACCAATGAGCTTGCGGTGGACTGCAATGCTTCAAATATGGATGTTGCTGCAAAGACATCTTCAACCCGGCAGCACAAAAGATCTACACAATCTAATTCTGTTCCTAAATTATGGTGTTGAATAATGGCCAGAAAAGTGTTTTTGCAGAATATTATGATGTCACAGTGAAGTTGACCTTTTAGATATAATTACCCTGTACGACATTTGTTTGAAATTATGTCATAATTAGTGTATGAATTCTTGAGTTATGACTAAAAATTTGTTCAAAAAGGTCACAGTGACCTTGGCCTTTGACCACCAAATTCTAGTTGATTCCTCCTTCACTCTAAGTGACTGGTTGTGTCAGATCTGAAGATTTTCTGTCAAGGTGTTCCGGAGATATCGCGTTCACAAGAATGAGCCTTTTATGCCATCGGCTATCGCCAGCGCTGAGGCATAAAAATTGTGTCTTTATTTATGCCTGTGCACAATACAGCTGTGTGTATATGCTTATACATGCGGCCACACTCTTTATTTTAAAAAGCAAATTGAATTACTTGCTGTGACACTGGAGACTTCAAACAGTTGCAAAAGACAGGTGCCCAACCCCCCCATTCACAAAACCCATCCATTAGATTTGAAAAGCAAACAGTCCAAATGGCTGGATGAGATTAGAGCCACTCTACTAGCTGTGAAATTAAATAGAATCTGTGCATGTTGATTTGAGGATTTACATACAATACTCAGCACTCTAGAGGGGGGAAAAGAAACCAAATACACAGCTCCGAATGATTTCTGACAGTAAACAGCGGCTTTGACCGAGCTCTGTGTGTTGCAGCAGGTTGACGAGCGGGGAAAGCGGGAGCACTAAAGCATCGACAACATCAACAAGAGGAACACAGTGCAGGTCCTTGCGACGGTTAAAGGATTTTTTACAGGTCCTGAGGATGAGTACAGAGGATGTCCTGTACTCAGCATTGTTTGTCTTCTCACATGAATAAATGGAGGAAAACTCATCTGGGATACACAGTCTAAGAAGCTGGCCAAATTTCCTGGGTACCCTTTATTTCAGCGACACACATTGCTCACGCTGTTCTTGCTGACGAATGACTGAACATAACTGGTGCACAAATAGATTCATTAACCTCCCCGCAGTGTCTGCCTCGCCCTAACTTAATCATTGCCATGCTCTTCCATTACTGCTCCTTGTGTCTTCTTTTCTGCTCTCCGTTGATGGGGAGGGCCCTCCCACACACTGATTTTATAAGGAATGGGTACACCCTTTCATGTGCTGCCTTTAAGTGTGTTAAAGGCAGGCTTATACCATATTTTCAAACACTTCCAGTTTGCGGCCGATATAGGAAACTCAACCTGGATATTTATCGTGGGATACTGACTAAATGGAACAGCTCACGGCAAAGTGGCACAAAAAGAAAATATGTCAAAGCCTTCAGAGATAAATGGCTTTGCAGGCAAGATTGTTTTAGCTGCACTAAAGCTAGTGTTGGGAGACATTAAACAGCACAGGAGCTTCCAGAGTGATGGAAGTTAACCAGTGTAAAAAATTATATTTCAGGAGCTCCTAAGCTCCTAATAACAGCTTGTCGGTGGTCATAGCATGCAAATAATAAAGTCTCTGAGTAACTGAGATACTGAGAGGGTTGTCAGATGAACTTTCAGAGCTAAGGCAGCCATTAAAAGCTGCATGGGTCAAACACCAGCTGCCCTGCTCCACTGGGAGCTCTGAGTTTTGAAAGAGCTGCATTCCAACTTGGCCTCAAAATACTGTCTCTGTTACATAGTCCATTTAACAAAGAATGAATCAAACCTTTACTCAGACTTTTCATTAATGCACTTAAACTTTCTCGCTAGAGAGCCGAGACTGGAAGAGGCTGTGGTCCAACTGATGTAACCAATAATGGGCGGGTTGCTTTAGTCACGATGGAGCACCCCCTTGAGCAACTGCAGGTCAGTTCATTGATATCTCGAATCACTCGCAGGGCTGAACAGATATCCGCAGCCACTGTTTGAATTCAAATTATTTGCTCTTATTTACCACCGAGGGTCATTTTCAAGATGATCGGGCAAACCAACAGTTCAATTGTCCTTGCTGCGAGGGATTTTAATGCTTTGCGAACAACAAGCATGATATGGACGGAATACATATTTAAGAGAGATCAAAAAAGGCCTTTCCCTCACTGCCTGTCTTCAATGCCTAAACAGATGATGGTTCAATTTGCCAGGTGAGAGGAGGTAAAAAAAAAATTTATATTTTATGGTGCGTGTTCAGTACAAATTCAAACTGACAGAGGAATCAAATAATCAAAGTGTACTTTGCAATGTGCTGTACTGCCATATTTACCTTTGTGTATTGTATGTTTTCTAGTCTTCAAACAAGCCGCTTGAGTCTCTATCCATCACCGTCTCCTATACTCTGTAATACCACTTTGACAAGTGTTTCTGATGCAGCATAATGAAGACAGTTGGTGTGGTGGACCCATAGTAGCCTTGTAGAAATCCTCTACCGAGCATTCACCCTTTCATATCCAAGCAGCGTCAGACAAGATAACAGGAAGAAGGCTGCAGGTGTCAGACTGAAAGCAGTATGAGTCACCTGCTGGAAGCGCAGTTTTTGGCGATATTGCACTGTGAGGGAAATTACATGTCAGACAGCTCCACATGCTGTAAAACATCAGGGTTATCAGATCATGAGAGACCGGTTGGTGGGGGTTTCAAATTGCTCACTACTTCAGTGGGTGGTGAATCACTAGAGAGTGAATTGGGCACTAATTCAATGAACACTGGGACGCTGACAGATCAATGACCTGTCACACAGTTCCAAGGCAGTAGCAGGGTATAAAGATCAGTCACATTAACATAATGTCTCTCCGAGTTTGGTAGATGTAAAAAAAAAAAAAAAAAAAAAAAGCCGCTGCTAATAAAAACGTCAATTTTGATTTAGAAAGGTCAGTAAGGATCTAGCACTGGCAAAAAGTATTTTGGCACGATTCAAAGCCACTGTGCATAGGATTTTTATGTAGTTTATGTAGTTGTAGCGTGAACAGTGGTTCATAACATCCACCATTGCTGCTAAGAATATGCTGGGAGACATTCTGCATTCTGGGAATTTTCTGGGGAGCTCAAATAAAAACAACAAAAAAAAAAACACTACAGTGATTTTGGAAAGGGGACATGAAGCAGTTCACTACCTATAGAACCAAAGGCCGTTTTGGGACACGCCCTTGGTTGTAGGATGCCAAGTCTGCAGTGATTTCCACTGGCTCAGCATGAAGCACTTCAGAATGTCTTTTTGCATGTTCCCACCTCGTCTCACAGAAACACTGCCGTGATTTATGGCTGTGATTTGATCTACGGGCCTGATGAATGCTGCTCTATAAGCAGGCACATTGTGGAGATTGAGGTGGAGTGGGTTCTGTTATGCTTGCATTACAGAGTGTAGAGAGCTATTACACAATGTCTGCATGAAGTCTCACCCTGGATTTTGCAGCATCACCTTGGACAGATTCTCAGTAGATTTTGACATGTCAGTCAAGGACAGGTGGAAGGCAGACAGCAGCCCGCTCTGCAGAGAACAGAATGAGGCAGCAGTGTGAAATGAAAATCTGCCCCAGTGTACAAAAAATTAGTGACGGCTGCCTACGCTACATTTACAATTATACAGTGGTTTAATTATTAGTATATAATGCATGTCATCAGTATTCATGACACAAAACAAGGGTAAATTGAAGAGCTGCAACAACACTTAACAGATCTAATATCTGGTAAATCAAAACCTTACCAAAAATGAAGCAGCACAACATATATTCTCCAAATAAAAGGGTCATACATTTTGAATGGCAAGAGAGCAGCTGTAATGTGCAATCTGGTCCATTATTGTAGTTTTTACAGTTAATCTATAGCATGGCTCATTCTAAGGGTTTCCACATTATTACTCTAAAACTGAGGGAATGTTATATTTGCTACTATTTTAAAAGTCACACCTTTACACAACAGCGACACACACACATTCTGGATGAGCTGGCCCATATTCAGACTGAGCGAATGTGCAACTCTTGAGACCATCTCATTTGGAATCGTGTTAAAAAAAATGAATGGCAAATGCTCTTTTTGGTCCGCAGCGGGGACTGGATGTGTGCACTTCACTTGGCTGTAATAACGTGTAATTTTCAATATTGCAGAGAGCAGAAAGCTGTTAAAACCTAGAAGTACAGTTGTGTCTATAAAATATAATGTGTGAATCCATTTCACACAACATAAAATAAAGCACAGGAAGAAATGCTTAACGGGGCCTCGATTTGAGTTGATTCTGAATATGATGCCGTCCCAACTTTTTTGGAATCAGAGTTGTATAACCTGAAATAACTCATCTCACACAGAAGTCCTGTAAAGACAAATGGCTGCAAAAGTGATGATTTAGGTGTAGAGATTTATTTTCACTCTGACATTAGAGAAATCTTTCATTTGTCGATCCATGTAATGACATCCTAATTACTAGAATTGGCTGCTGTAAAACAATAAAACATGAAGTCAAAGGGGGCGAATGCTTTTCATAGGCACAGACATTTCACTGTTGTGGCCACCCTAGTATAAATTTACTGACTATAATATATATATATATATATATATATATATATATATATATATATATTTATAAAATATAAAAAGAATATAAAAATATGTAAAACACATAAAATGTAATGATAATCATAAGGAAACCCAACACAAACTTCTCAAGAATACTTCAAACATTATAACAAAATTGTTAGATAGAAACACTGGTTGCAGTTTCCTTGAGAGAAAAGGGTGCATTCACACAATGCTTATACAAACATGAAAGTGAATGAAAACAAAGAGGGAGCTGTTGCAAGCTTGACGAAAAGCAGCCGGTTTTAAAAGCTGCTGCACCTGGCCTCCTTTCAGGAAGAGCATTGAGCTTTTCTAAAGTTGTTCAACATTGTGGAGACAATGTTCATAATGTGCAGGTCTGCCGCTTTCTTGTGAGCAAATTAATGAGGAAGAAGAAGCAGAGTTTCATGCTAAACAGGCAGAAACGCACAGTTAGCAGCTGAAAAAGCAGGCAGTAGTTCTTGTTCTGATCAGAAAGAGCCTGTATAGATCACACCGGTGATTTGGTTGTGGAGTTTCTGATATGGAGTGAGGTGTGAATGAGAGGTCAACATGAGCCATGTTTGCTGAAGGAAGCAGGTATTACAGCTGGTAGTTATGGAAACGAAGTGAATAAGGCTGACTTGCTTTGACAAACTATAGAAAATGCATTTGAGGCAGCATCTTTTCTGAGAGATGCTCCATAAACTTAAAAACAAAACAGCAGAATAGTACAAGAATACAGGAAGCTTATCTGTGGTGGTTTGGGGCACTGCCTATACCTGCCGTTTCTCTCTGAGCTGGGCAGCCTCAGTTGGGTGGTTAAACCGGAGTATGGTTCCTGTTCCTAGCTGGGTGATGGAACCTAGAGGGAGAAGAGGGAGAAGTTAATCATGAAAAGTGGCAAATCATCAAGACTTACCTATTTAAACTTTACTATTTGGCAGAAATGCTGCACAAGTGAAGCATTTCTATCAAATGGTGCTGCACACTGAATTATGTATTACACTGAGAAACACTGGCAGAGGCTAAATGTGATGCATTTCAAGACAGACGCAAATGACAATAATGGTGCTGAAACCAGGCAGACACAGGGTCGCCACAGTATCTATAATGTATAAAAAAGATGAGGAGCAAAAGACTTTGGCCATGGGAATCTTTCTGTCTGCGCTGAACATGGGGAAAATTTGACAAAGAGCACAAGAGTTCTCCAACATTTTCCTCTGCTGAGGTAAAATTAACAAATGCTATGAAGAATAAAAATCCCCAATGTGATTGGCAGCGACCTAGAGTTGGGGAATGATTTACCAGAGAAAATGCTACAAGGAAACTTGAGAAGTCTTGTAAAACTATAGAAGTGAAGTGATATTAGGGTTTATATATCATACTCGCGCTCACATGGCTACATCCACAGATTTTCGAGGTCTTCTCCTCCTCTCTCAGCACAGCAAATACTAATCTTGCTACTACTAATGACTTCTGACGATTGACAAAGCACCTGAGAGGGCCGCCTGTGATGGATTCCAGCTGCTGCTAGACTGAAAATTACTATCATTTGTTCAAGAAAATAGCTTCAGATGCTGCCGTTTCTGAAGGGGATATTGGATAAATTGAAATGGTTATAAAAGACACTAGTGTAGCCGGGCTCTGCGCTGCCTGGTTTTGTGTGCAGTTTTTATCTCTGGAAAGCAAAGCAGTGTGGATGAGGAGGAAGTAAGTGGTGAAAGCCCCGGCTAGCAGGATCTGCTCAGAGGGGCAAGAGTTTCAGCTCCGCTTGGCTCTGTCCTTTGAAAGGTTAACGCTCTGGCCCACTTCAAACCTGTCGCCCCTATCAACTCCATCTGCCAATTAAATGGAGGGCCTGGGGCTTTGTCTGGAGCTTTGTCCGGGGCCTCTCGCCCTTCAAAATGTTTAGTAAGAGAAATGGCATCTGCAGAGAGCTGTGTTCGCAATCCATTCATGCCTCGAGTGTGCTGCCGTGGGGGAGCCAGGGACATAAAGCAGATTTCATTTGCAGATGTGATGCAGTGATCTCATATAACTGCATTCAAGATAGATGAAAGTGTTACGGCTTCCCACTCGTCAAACAGTGAATCCGAGAGAGAAATCTGCATTATTACAGATATGCCTTGTACCCCGTCCCACGTTCATTAAGGAGTAGCAGCTTAGCAGAAATGCTTACCCTGAGTCAGCTGGCAGGGATCAGTTACCACAGAGCCATTGACCGAACACAGTGCACCATCCTGAGGGATCAGAGTTACGATCCCAGCACGGTTCTCAAGCACACAATGTTCACCCAGGAGCCCAGGTCCATGAAGCACTACAATACAATTAAATATGAAAGCATAAAAAGAAAGTGCTTATTTTCAGTCGAACAGATAACACAGCAGCAGGGAATAGAGACTAGTAACCTTGACTTACCAATACCCTGACTGCATGATGCTTCGTCACTCCCAATCAGGGTTCTGCCCTCCTGTAGTGAAGATTAAAAGGTCATGATACAATATGCAAGCTGCTGTTCGTCAAGCAGAGCAGTTAACAAAGGCACTGGACCTTGGGTGGTAATGATTTTTAAGAAAAAATAAAGACTTATTCAATTATATGCAATCCAAATGATCTCTTTACCTTTAAATAATACAGGAAGATTCCGGTGCTGAGCAGGTCTTCGTCAATCCCTATGAGATGAGGCAAGTGGCAGTCCAGGACCACTCCATTGCCCTCCTTCCTCAAAGCCACAGTCTCCTCCTGGAGGATACAGCAGAGTATACCATGAGAGAAAAATGTCATTCAATAGCCTGTAGCTGAAACGGCACACAATATGAAATAAAAATGCTGACAGACATTTAATGGCAACCAGCAGAAAACGGAATTCTTTATGACTGCTCTTCCTTGCCTGAAGGCCAAGCAGAGTAACGGCGTTCCAACCATTTGTCGCCATGAAGCAGCAGAGTGGCTAATGGCAAGAGACGCCATAAATCATTCAGATCATCGTGGTGAGAGTCAAACTGTACATTGTGTTCAGTGAGTGAAACCGATGCAGTGCCACCACACACACACACACACAGGTGGTTTGTATACACCGTTGCCTTTATTGATACATAGCCACCAACACTGTATGTTGCTATTAAAATACTTGCAAGCTTGTAAAGAGTGGCAACTTTAGACAACAGCAGCAAAATTCAGCTAGTTCCATGTCCTTTACAATGTGTCTGAGTATTCCTGTGACTTACAGGCTCACATGAAGTGGAAAGCATGCCATGCCTTAAACATAACAGCAGTTTTCTTCTATAGTTGGTAAAGTAGTATAAATGAGTAATTCATAAGACAATTTCATGGGCGCATTTCCCCCCCATAAATCCAGCCATGCGTTTGCATAAATCCCAAATGTCAGAAGCAAATGGTGAAAAACACTTTAATGCCCATATCTCACACATAGGCTATTGATTAATACTGCACTATAGTGGCATATAGAGAAACATTACGGCTACATCACAACTGAAAGGTTAGACAGAAATACTGTAGATGCATGAATCAGAGCTGCTTGTTCACAAATCCCTGCTAAATAGATAGTGGGTCAGCACCTCTCTAGAGAAATGCGATAATAAGTAGGGAAATAGATTTAATCCTTGAAAGCTATTTCTAAAGCACAGGAAGACTACACTTAAACCTCCGATCTGCTCCATACACCGCGTCATTGCCTCCAACAATTGTTGCTGAGGAACAGCGCCTTACACATTCATTTCACTTTGTATAAAATGTAATTTAGTGTTATTTCATTTCTAACTTAACTAAACGGTATGACTTGCGCTTTAGAAAAAAAAAAAGAAAGACAGGCCGCAGACGGAATGAGCTGCTAATTTGACAATTGTTCAACAGGAAATTAAACACTTAGCCTCGGATGACCTGCTAGGTTCAAAAAACACACTGAACTGAACCATGTAAAGAAACAAACTATTTAAGCAAGTGTTTAAGTCCGTTAACCTTTTCCTCGCAGGGAAATGGCTGTGGTTTGATAACCCAGAGTCTGCCCCAGTATGAGTGGCCCTATCAGAAGTATTCTTCTGTTAAGCTCGTGGACTAATGCCCCACATTGCCATGGATTATCATAAGTACCTCCCCAAGAGGCAGAGCAGAAAATCTCACATATGGAGGTTTCAGAGGCAACACTCTGCATAAACTAGTTTCCCCTTACTTTCAACCTCCTCCTACTCGCTCTCTCTTATAGACTGGACCGTGAAGTGAGAGACATGTCCACCGCCAGCACCAATTCACTCATTGGCAGTTGTGAGATGGGAGAAATCCTTTCTTCTAAAGAAGAAGGAGAGGCATCGACCCCAGCCCCTGCACTTAATTAAAAGGGATTCTTTACAGACTTCATTAGAGGTGAGGAACAGCCTGGCAGATTAATGCAGTGTGTCGCTTTCCTCAGACAACAGGAACAGATGAGACCTTTTTATTTTCTCCTCACATACTCGAGAAAGTTGCCGTCCACCACATCCAGTCAGTCAGTCTGTCAGCGAGTCTGTACGTGTGCTACTCTGTACGTGTGCTACGAAGACAAAAAAAAATAAATCTGCTTTTAGATTGTGGCAGCTGGCAAACGTACTTAAACTATGTAATTAAGTATGGCCTAGACCAGAAGCCAAACTCGGGCATCATTTAGGCTTCCATTAAAAGCCATCATCTGTGGTTGGGCAGAATTTTTAATGGATTTTTCTCAGCACTTTGATGGTTCAGGTTCCTGACTTGGTTAATGTGCATTTCAAAACACTGCCACACTAGGCCATCTAATCATTCTTTCCTGGCTACCAATCAGCCCTGTGAAGTGGAGCAACTTGCCAACAGACCAGATAAGCAGGTACTGGATCCAGAATGTTAAAAGGTTAATATCTCTGAAAGAGCTGCATTTACATCCCAGATTGCTGCTTTTTATAAAAGTTAAAAGGGATAATGTATACAAAAGGAAAGGCAATTATATGCGTTCAAAATGACATGAAGCCTTTTGTTTGGAGTAAATGTCATAATAAGTCACAAAAGAATTGGCACCTTTTTAACAGTTTCTTACATACCCCTTTATGTTAACTGTGTTACATGTAAAAGCAGACTGTCAACGAGAAAGATGTTCGTCAGGTTGGGATATGAATGTGCTGCACAAGTTGCTTGATATGTACTCCAGCTATCAGCATGTTGCCATGCATGCAACTTCTTTAACAAGCAATTCTGGGTTTAACAAATTCCCCTGTTATTTTGCATGAGACAGCAATATATGCTGAAAAGTCACAGATTCTCATCATTGGTGTCATTCATTTATGGAAAGAATGTGAAAATCAACTCAACTGTTATCTTACTGTTATATAAAGTATAGTCTTGCATGAAGATTAATAGGTATGAAGGACACCTAAAACACGTGCTCGCCATGTGTGTTTCAAACATGGCCGAAAAATAGCTAGTAAGTAACTAATCAAGAAAAGAAAATCAATCTAGTTCGGAGCCAAGCTTTTCTAGCATGTGACGAATTAAAGGCAAGCTGCTGACATGGAAAGGTCATGAAATGCTATTATGACAAAATATGATGTATAACTGCTGACAGTATGAGGTAAATTGACATTTAACAGAGCCAGGCTCAGAGCATTCAAGGCTTAAGTTGTGCCATTGTGCTGATTGTAGCATTTTTGGGAATTGCAAACACTACTAGGATCAAAGAAACACTGTGGTTCATTTTATCTTAATGAAAGGGAAGTTCCTCCCTCCACACTGCTATTACAAGGGGACCTGAAAGGGTAGGAATACTCACAAATTGGTGTGTGTGTGTGTGTGTGTGGTGGCGGCACTGCATCGGTTTCACAATGTACAGTTTGACTCTCACCACGATAATCTGAATGATTTATGGCGTCTATTGCCATTAGCCACTCTGCTACTGCTACTGTAAAGTATACCCCTGCAGTAGAACAACATTACACTTTACCCTCTTCCTGCATTTTTTGTTCTCTCAAACTGTTGCCGTCTCTGTCTGGTAAAAGGCTGCTGTGGAATCCATCTCATATTAATCACTTTCTCTTTCCCACATGCCCTGTAACCAATCTGGGAAGCTGATGATGAATAACTTTGCATTCTAAATCTGCTTTGAATACAGAATTCAAAATTCTGTTTACACTGCTCTTGGTCAACTTGTCTCCGTACAGCCCAAGCAGAAATTTCCATCTAGCTCTCAGCATCAACTGAATTAAATACTAAATATATGCGACTTGAGGACTTGGTGAAGACTGTTCTTAATTTAAAAAGCATGTGCTAGAGATAGTGCATGTTCTCTATAGCACCGCACACTTAAAGCAAAAAGGTTGTCACACACAAAAGGTTTTTAAACACCACATGTTGAAGGCCATTTGTCAAAACAAAAATAAGGAAAAAATGTACTTTAAATAAATTCCACTAATGCAATTAAGCTTTTGTTTGTCAAGTACGTGTGCTGAATTTTAAAACTGAGGCTGGATGTGCTTCTCTGTACTGAACTGAGCGAAGACACCACCTGTAATATCTGTGCAGCATTCCATGCAGGATTCCCACTTATCATTTTTCACCCGTGCAGAATGCAAATGCACAAGAAGACAAATGTCAAATCCATAAAGTCATTCATCAAACACTTAGAGTTTCGGCAACACCAGTGTGCCTGCCGGTCACTGGTACAGTGGCCTTTTCGCCTCGGTGTCACATTGTATCATGCATCTTAACAGGTGCTTCTACATGGATGAGCACAGCTCTAAATAAGGCCAGTAGAGATGAATGATGTGGCCTCTGAGCACAAAGTCATAACTATTCGCACATGCAAACAGATTTACAACACTGTAACTTTAATTAATATGCCGGACAGTCGGAAACAAAAGAGCCATATGTCAATAATCAAGACCTCTTAATTAGGAGCAGTGACAGCTGCTAATGAATTCCAATGCACCGTCATGAATAAAGGGCTGTCGAGCCACTAAATGTCACCTGCTAACCACCATACAGAACAAGAATGTTAATTATCCAGCATACACATATAAAGCAGACATTCATGTGTAGAGTATTCGAAATTCTTTCAATGTCTTCTTAAATGTGTAGCTTCACAAAAGCAATCTGACCTCTTCCTTTGGTATTCAGGTGCTGGGCGGCTACAAGTCAGAAATACACAAATCTATTCAGACATCTTTTAAAAGCCAGACCTTGCAACAGTTCAAAACCATCCAAAAACCGCTACTAATGGCACGTATGATGCAGACAAGTCTCGTAACACTTTTCATGACTGGCACGCTTCATAGTTAAATGCATAATGCAACAAGCAGCTTAGCTGAACACGATGAGTCCCAAACAGATGACATTTGGTGTTATTCAGAAGATAGGGCGCAAATTCAACAGAGGAAAAGTGTTCCGGATACACTCTGGGTTGGCAAAGGGGAGCATTTTTGTTGTTGTTGTTTGTTTCAGCCTGGGGAATTACAAGGATGCTGCCATCATGTCCGTGCCCTGGAGAAACCATTTTGTGTTAAAGGAGAAAACATTGTTTGTTCTGTTTCTCTTTGTCAGACTCCCCAGACACTGTAACACACTAACTTCATAATAATTACAAGCACTCAGCGTTTGGATGTCATTTAAATCTAAATAGATGGAAAATTAAATTTAAATGCCAGGTTGACTGTACTCTCTACTCCATGAATTTGCTGTTCACAAGACTTGCAGTGACACCCGCTGGTAGGCTGTCTTTACTGCAAGCTGCAACATCTGTCAAACTGCTGCTGGGACCTTACTGCTTTGTTGATCGTTAGCGATAAAAATTTTTTTAAAAAGAGCAAACTGTCACACTCTTCACTCAGTGGCCTTCTACCTTAATTACATTCATCCTTTTGCATCAAGCTTCAAATGGCATCAATGGCTTTTAATGTGACATAAATGCTGTCTTTTTATGCACTTTTAGTATGTTATTTTCTACTGTCTTTTTAGCCTATGTAAAGTGTCTTTGAGTGTCTTGAAAAGCGCTATACAAACAAAATGTATTATTTGTATTATTATTATTATTATTATTATTATTATTATTATCATCATCGTTCAAATAGCAAATACAAATTTGCCATAACATATTACTTAATTGAAAATGGGGGCATAGGAACCAAAATAGGCAACAAAGGAATAAACAACAAGGGCACCTAACAAACTATTGTCTGTCTAGAAACAACAAAGCTACAAAGAATATAACTGAACAACCCAACTCTGTACAAAAGAAAAATAACTTTAGTTTTTATGTCAAACTACAGGGTTTTACTGTAACTCTGTCTTTTAATCAGGTAATATTAATATATAATATTTTAATAATATTACCTGATTAAATTAAAAGACCTACCACAAACTGGATGACTGGAACAAAGCAATTCATTGAGTTCTCCCTCCACTTTACTCCACTGTCTTATTATCCTCTAGCTCACGTCCAAGAAGCAAACATCATACAGTCCCACGTCTGTGAGTCAACTAACCAATGCTAAATTGGCCCCAGGATATTTACACAAATGCTCACTTGTCCTATTATTGCTTCTGAATAAATGTATTGTGGAGGTGGCCAAACGAGAGCAACAGACACGCAGGGCCATCTGGTGGGCTTAGTCATACATGTGAGGGTCAAAGAAAAAACAAAGTGTACATCCTAATTCTCTTAAATTGCATCTACATTTCCCTCACTTGCGTCTTGTTCTTATGTGTAGCATATCAAATCTGGCTCTCTCTGACTTTAATTGTATCCATAATAAAAGTTAATGGGGGAATTAACAGATCATGAAAAGAAAAATCTTTCAAATAAAGTAAGAAGTTTGTTTGTGATCATTTTGTTGTTCAGACATATAAATAGCCTACACAGAATTTTAATTAGATGGTGAATCAATAAAACAAATGAAATGTAAAACTTGGGAGTGTACACTTCAGTTTTTCTGTCTACACTCTGCTATGAAACTCATGTGATGTATCTGAACAGTCCGATAAGCTGCAGCATCCAATCAATAACTGATATCCAATAAGCGGGCACGTCAGCCATTAAAAGACTTGTCTTTTAATCCCTCTTCAAAGAAATGGGAGCTTCGAGATGACTTGTGATTCAAACAAGGATTGAAGAGTGAGGAAATATCAAATAAGGGAATTGAGATGTACCCAAAGACACCACAATTATTATTTTATTTAAGTCCATGAATGTGTAGATTGTGGTTGATCTTTTAATGGCAATACTTTTTTCTTTTTTTTTTAAATCAGAATTTCTGTAGACTCTGCAATGGAGTTTTGGTGGAAAGCCAGGTTTACTACATTTAAAGATGGTTTAAATACATGAATAAATCATTGATCTACCTGTAGAATACTCTGAGTCTCGCCCCATTTGCTGGTCCACTCCTTGGTCAGTGTTAGAACCTGGGGGGGAAAGCAGGTGTATTATTTACAGAAGAGAACATCATAAAATCACTGTTTTCCATTGGCAGATGATGACTCACCTTTTCCTCATTCTGATGCAGCTCTTCCTCTACCTTCACAGAGGAGGACAGTGAAAAGACAGCCATACTTACAATATAACTGAATAAAAGACTGTCAACATACATACTGTATTCTTGAGCTTGAACAGAACCTGATTGACTTCTTCTAGCAGCCTTCGGAGCCTGGTAACCTCTGCCTGCAGCTCCCTGATCACCCTCACACTGCCATCTTCATTCACCATGGGGGAGTTCACTATGTTTTTAGCTCGGCTAGCATAGCGCAAAGTACTCAGGGTCTCACTGTAGTTCACACCCGCAGGAGAAATGGCTGCCATGAGAGGTCACCACAGAGGAATGTGCACGTTGATGAGGAGTGGTGAGATAAAAAAAAACAGGATTGTTAACATCATCTTCTTCCATTCCAATAACATTTTCAACAGCAGGTAAGAATAAAAAGGGGAGGTGTAGACTTTCTGGAAACAGTCTGCTTCAGTGTTAGCAGTGTTCTGATTTACAGTACATACTTGCTATCATAGTAGTCACAGAGTTTCCACCCAGGCTGTCTTTTAGTAGCCATGTGAGCACTGAGTCTCTGTAAGGAATGAAGATCTGCTTCTTCTTTTTTGTTGACTGTCCTACCACGCCGAGTTCAGCTGGGAGGTCACATAGAAAGAAAACACTGACTCAGAGAAACTGGAAAGTAACACATGAAATGTTTCATCCTCCATTGTCCATTATATCGTTTGCACTGAGGCCTTGAGTTTGCCAATACCCTCAATAAAAGTCAATAGTGAGTTTAATTCCAGCCATAATGTTTTCAGAGCAGAAGTCAACTGATAAAAAAACCTATCTGGAATGAAACCAAACATCAAAGTGTTGTCAAACTGTAAAAGAAACCTGTATGCTGCATTTTATTTTTTATATTAGGTGGAGTAAATCGGTTCCGTTGCAACCCTTGTTTTATAAGCAAAGGCAGAGACCTCTACTGGACTCTATGGGCACTGCTCACCTCCTACTATGATCACGTATTCGCCCACTGAAATTTGCATGAACGTAGCCCGTCATCAGAACAAGCCTATGAGTATACGTGGGAGCCCCAGCGTATATAAGGCTGTGAAACTGCTGTCAACCATCCTGCCACCTCTTCAGCGAGCAGCATGGGAGCAGCAGGATCCGATGGTAGAGGGCTAGAACAAGGGTTACAATAACGTAACCTACTATTCTACCTCACACAGGCTCCACTGGACTCTATGGGTACAGTGGGCGGGGCCCAATAAATGACCACCCTGCTGCGACCAACATCAGCCCACCACACCGAACCTGACCAGCTAAGGGTAACCGCCACAGCCCACCTACTTCCTGCAAACACAGCTGAGAGGAAGTACGGGGCCACCACCACCCTTGACCAGATAACTTGCCCAGGCAGCCGCGGTCAAAACCCTCCAGATGTCAACATACAGTCGACGCCTCATAGACCACATTCTGAATCATGTAGGAAGCATGGGCACATGTGGTTGTACAAAGCCCAGATAAATAGGTTCAGGTGCAGTGGAACTGACACCCATACACCCAGTGACGCCCTCGTGAGCACAGATCCTGAGAAGGAGCCTGACATGTCCAAGAGGTAGAACTGTATGAACGGACAATGTGTAGTCCACAACACCGCCATGCACATGTACTCGACACACTCCCCACTGAACAGGACCATCGACTCTGCCCCACCGTGTGTTGAGTGCCAACTGGCAAGGTGCTTCTTGGACATGGCCTTTCCAGCCAAATCATCGCTGAAGCAGACAAACAACTGCTCCGTGCGTCTGATGGGGGCCATGTCATAGGAACCACCACATGTGGGGCACGCGCTCGAAGCAAGGCCAGCTCGCACACGTTCGCCGGCATCAGAGGGAAGAGACTGTGTGTGTGAATAAACACATGTAATACAGGAGCTCCCAGGAGATCATCGTGGTGCGATTTGGGGAAAGCTGTCAAACACCGCCACACGTGATGAGAGCCCACTGTTGCCAGAGCCATAACACATCCTGCAGCAGTAGTAACCACTTGGATCAGATTGTTAAAAAAAATAAATAAATGACCGGCTGAGGCGAAGCCAGCAAAATGGCCAACACACCTAGGTTGTGTGCTGCTGCGGCCAGCTGAAATATTTTGTCTCTGTTACGCTGCATCGGCTTTCTGTCTGCTGACCATCCAGACAACTGAGTTAAGAGGAGGGCGACCAGGGCCTCATCCAGAGAGGGCATGTAGGAAGAGTCCGTTCGGCCCTGCACTCTGAGAAAATCTGCCAAGCCAGCAACAGGAACTTTGCATTTTGGAGGTTGTTGCCACGACGCCTCAATGCACTGCCAAATGTCAGGGAGGGCAGGTGACACAAACACTGTTGGCGGGCAGTTTGACAAACCATAAAACCCCTCACGAAGACGGCTTACCAGCTTGAGGATAAGTGGTGGGGGCAGCGGGAGGCTACTTTTATGCAAATTTCAGTGGACGAATACATGATTAGAGGAGAGCAGTACCCATAGAGTAATGTAGAGGGAGGAGCCTGTGTGAGATAGAACCACCATGAAAAAAATGACTGTCCCTGCATAGAAAACAATCATTATTCACCATCTATCATTGACCTGACTGGCTAAGTATCAGAGAAAGATATGGTACCATGGTGTGTCAGTCATGCTGTAAATGCCATTTACCCAGAGCTGAGATCACACTGCCCAAGATGACCAGGGATTTGTTGATGTTGGCGCCTTCCTTCAGCCTGGTGCCTGTGGCGCGCGTGGCATGGACTCTCTCACTGCCTGCCAGGTCTACCAGGTGGATCTTACTCAGCGTCTCACATGGCAGCTCTGCATCTAACCACGCCTGTAGCATGCAGCAACATTACTGAGCAATCTTCTTTTAGTTCAAAAGAGGCAACATCACAGAGGAATACTTAGGCATACAGGTATAGGCAGTATCACGAAAAAAGTGTTACTTAAAATGCAAAAAACTGAAAAAGCCTTTGAAGATAGAAAAGACGTGTTAAAAAATTATCATTACACAAAACGGATAAACAAGGCTAATTGGAGCTCTCGAGGGATGGCCTTTACTAACACCCAAGGAGTTTTCAGGGAAACTTTAAAATATGTTTACTGCAGTTCAAACTGGCAACATGAGACAGGGCAGCAGAGATACATTTAAAGCACTGCAATTCACCTGGGTGAAGCGGATTGTGAAGATGGCATGGGAGCGGCTGCTGAAGTTATTCATCGCTGTGCTGGCTGTGGTGCGGTTGGCATTGCCGAGAATGATCAGGTCCTCCATGTCACTGTGGTTGTGAACCAAGTGCTTGGACAGATCTACACATAAGTTGTATTTATTGCTGTATTAGATTTTCTGCATTTTATACATATTCAGTTGTTATGATGACGGGGTGGAGAATAAAACCCGTCTTACTTTCTACATAGGGGCCATCCAAGGGATGCTCTCTCACTCTCAAGCCTCCACCATCAGTGGTTGCAGTTCTCTTCTTGAGAAGGTCCTGCACACGTTCATTATAGATCTCCAAATAGCTGGTGCCAAACACAAATGCAAAATTTTATCCAAGGTTGCACACAAAGCCACATATTATTAGACGGTTTCAGTGTTGATATGCGAATGGAACAGCACCAAGTGAGAACAAAACAAGTTCCTATTCACGGTCTACTATAAAAAGCGATACACAGTAGATTTAAAGCCAAATTATTGTGCATACATTGTTCTGCTTGCATTGGCAATGGATAAAACATATGCAAAGTAGGTTTCAGCATTGCACTTCAATCAATACTTGGGTTTGTGCAAAAAGCAAACCGACTACTCTGACTGGCCGATTTAAAAACAATGCAAGGCATGGAGCAATTAGGCTTTACAAGAGCGTGACAGTAATGAAATAGCATAAGACCATATCTTGTGGGTGTAGCCATGCAGTTTTCAGGCACAGTGTTAAGAAATCAAACGAGATACAATATTAGATGACTTGATGCAAAGCTGCCATTATTACAATAGTAAAATAGGGAGAATTATTTAGCCAGTTACATATGATTCGAACTACAATCACCTCCTTACAAATACAGTATGATGTTTTACAATGTCGGGGTGAATGTGCAGCTACAACAAAAATCAGTCGTCAGAAGTTTCACTCAGAGCAAGCAATGGAGACCTAGGAAGTCGGAGACGACCAGTACTGTTCTATTGAAAAAGAAAAACAAAGCACTCTCCTCAAGTTCATGTCAGGATTATTACAAACATGCTGAATATTCCTGTTTCATTTTTGTAATTGCTCAAAATCATGTACCTTAACAAAATGTGTTGAGGAGGTTGTGATGATTAAAAATAAGTGAAAAGGAATGTCAAAGCAATTACCATAAGCTATCTGCTCGAACCAAACATTTGAAGAACTGAATTTCTGTGTTTTTCATGTAGGCAGCAAAGGGCATTTCCTGAACCACTGACTCTGTTACTTTAATTTGATTATCACAGTCTTCTGCTGTGTATAAACCAAAAAATTACAGAACAAAAGTGTTATTTGCCAAAAGCCATTCTTTTGTCATTTGGAAGCTATTCAGATTTATAAAGAAAGGTCTGGTAGAGCCATTAAAAAAGTTTTTTTTTTTTTTTAAACAGTTGAGTTAAATGCAAATAATGTGCCAGCAGCAAACATGATGCCAAATGGCAAAATAATGGTTTCACAGTAGCTTGATAGGCTTAAAATCCTCAATTGTATCTCCCAGCACTATCATTTAGGACTACAGCTGGAACATATAACCATGAAACTGATACTGTGATGAGACTGGATATCATCTGGGATTTTTATTATTATTTGATTGTAGTAATAAAGCCTTAATGCTGTATTTTTCTGGCTTTAAAGGACTGCATTACAGTTAGGTTGTACAAGAACAATGGTTGAACAATGAATCCTTTTATCTGCTTAATTTAACAAGGAGACCATACCACTGTCCACTAGGTTAAATATTGCGCGAACACCAAAATATATAATTGATTGAGGTTTTGGGCCCTAGCTTTTAAGTGGTAAATCTTTAACATTTAGTCACTGTAAAACACGGTGGTCCTCAGGTACAAGAGACATAAGATATTAACAACTCATTAAGCAGAAAGGGAATCATCTTTGTCATGCTTTGTCATTCTTAATTCTGACTAGAGGCCTGAGTCACTGTCAGCTGGAAGTAGTGCAAGGTGCACTCTCTTTTTTTTTTTTTACAATAATCACCAGATTTGCTTAGCAAAGTATTATTGGTTTAGTCTTTTTTTTAAAATCAGATTACTATTATTTTATATTTACTACTAGATGGCAAATAACTCAAGGAGCATCACACGACATAAGCAACAATAGCTTTGGCTTTAGTGCCGTTACCGGAACCCTTTGCGAGCTCTATGCTTAGTACCATAAAATATACCCGCCCCTCCACCCGCTGCTGCTAGTTTCTAATATTTTCAAAAGCAAAATACTGTCCTGAAGTCTTTTTGACTGCTTGAAAGTTTAACGATTGATTAAACGTGCATATTTGAAACAGCCCCATCAAAAAGACATCACTATATGTATGATGGTCCCTTACCTGACCTCTGTACAGAATGACACAGCATCACTCTTGCTTCTTCGATTTATCTCCCAGAACAAGCCTTCACAGATCCGTGGGATTATTCCTTTATCATCCTGGCACATTAAAAAGGAGAAAATGACATATTTAGAACTCCTATTACTCATAGTGTACTTTTGAATGGCAATTTCATTTTGCTCATATTATGTTTTCTTGATTTGGGTGTCTATGCTTTGCTGTGACCACAACTCAGCAAATGCAAAGACTGCTGAACAACACAAACAACCGCTCATCTGATATGGAGTTACTGAAGCATAAAAGCAATTCCACTCTGAGCTGCATGCCCTCTTGTTATAATTACAAGTAACAGATAGTAAGCATTAAGAGCCATATATAATTATCTGGGATGTTGACAGCAGCTCTGCTGATGACCTTGCACAAGTCTCCCGGTAGACAAGCAGAAACCTCTCTGGTAATGTGAAATTTCCATTGCTGTGCAAGGTGAGAAGAGAAAAGCTGCGGGCTGCTGCCCTCATCACATTTTCTGATAGAGGAATAAACATGGAGGTAAATGAAGAGAAAGGGAGGGACGTCTGATGAGGTCGTCATTAGTCAGTTTCTAATGCGGCGAGGAGTCAGCGCAATGTGCAGACCGAGTTAGTACTTAGTATTCTGCAATAGACTCTACAGGGTGATGGTGAATATTGTGACATCCTGGGTGTCCCTGATTGAGGGGCTAATTTACAAGGCAGGTGTGGTATGCAAGTTGAAAATGACCAGCGGAATTTTATGGGACAGCTACCTCTCAAGACAAATTTAAAATGGCACTTCAGTGTTGAGAAAGCTGAGAGAAGGCCTTACTGTGTGGCCCATCATGGTGTAAGATTTCCCCGAGCCCGTTTGGCCATAGGCAAAAACGCAGGCATTGAAACCTTCAAATGCAGCTTTCAGGACATCAGACCCCAAGTCATGAAAAATCTAAAGCAGGAGAAAAAAAAAAAAAAAGGTTGGTCAAGATATCATTAAAGACTCTTTGATAGATTAAACAAAAATCAGGATTTTCACCTACATAAAAAAGGTATGCAAAAGGTAGTAAACAAAATACAGATACCCTCTCCTGGGATGCAAATGCGGGGCTTCCTCTGTCCGTTGAATCATATGAGAAGTCATATGAAAAGGCCTTCTCTCTGTCCTTCAGCTCATCCCCCGATGTAGGTAAAGGCTGAAGTTTCAAACGCACAGCCATACTCTGAATAAAAACTTCATTAACTGCGGTGCATTTTGTATTTTGTGATCAAATAGCCTACCTTATGTATAGATGTAGTGTTTCCCATCACATGAATTATCACCTCCGATGATGACTGCTTCTCTCTGCGGAAAAGTGAACGTATGGGCTTAAGTGTTTTGTTTTTGTTTGTTTTAATAGTGTGGAGAAAATATATGGCATTCTTACCTTTTGTTTAATGGACGGACTCGGACAGCTACTCGCACTGAAGCCATTATTAATCAAAAACAGCCGGTTTCTCCCGGCAGCGTGTTTTCTTTGAAAGAGAAGTCTGACATCCACACGAGCATCAGTGCAACGTCTTTCACTCCTAATTATCACACCTGGGGCCTGTCCTCATTTTCTCCATGCGCTACACAAACTAGCCACTGTGGTGAGCTCGGTGGTGTGATGTGATAATTGTGTTACGACTCAACATATCAGGTTTTAGCAGCAGACAGATGTCTCAGGTCAATTTCATAATAGGCCTATAACTGGTTAAATATGAGTATTTAAGTGTCTAATCAATAAAGCCTCCATCCTACCCATGTGTATTTAATAACTGGTGTCTAATGATTTTAGGCAGTGGGCTGTATTGCTTTTGAGATACGCCAAAAAAAATCGAACTTAAATACAGCGCCAAACAATAAAATGTATTGGTGTCATGGTCAAACCGATTTTAGACAGACAAACAATGACTTAAATTATCAGAATAATTGTGATAAGATTCCCTGGTTGTCACAGTGTTGAGCTGTTACAATATGACACTATTAAAGTGCGTAACCCAAAGCCTGTGACGTTAAAATTTAAGAAGCTATAATAAAAAAAACACATGCATCACCTACAAACCAACCCCTCACGTTCGCAAGAATAAACGCATTTTGTTTAATTATTAGCACTTAATACCCGTACGAGCAGAACTTTCAGAGGGATGCTTGTTTAACGAATTTTTCCATGTAACGTGAACGCAGCATTGGGTTCATCTCATTTTGCTCAATTATTGCATCCACGTTTCCCTCACTTCCACATAGTGGAGAGATGCTATTTGCATCTGTATTTATTGATATACTGACTGCGAAATCATTATTTAATAACCCAGAATATTACTATGATGGCGTTTTAATAAGCTAGAAGAAATTATTTATTAACACATCAAACCCGGCGAAACGAAAGTGTTTCTTTAGTACTTAGAATTTTTAAAATAATGGGGGGGGGGGGGGGATAACAGATCATGAAAAAAAAATCTGTCTAATGAATGAAGAAATTTGTTTTTGATCCTTTTATCATCCAGACCCAATAAAAAACTTGGCAGTAATTAAT
>JBBPCS010000573.1:14172632-14260106 GCA_037974645.1 Hollardia meadi | reverse complement strand
AACAGATCATGAAAAAAAAATCTGTCTAATGAATGAAGAAAGTTGTTTTTGATCCTTTTATCATCCAGACCCACTATAAAACTTGGCAGTAATTAATGTTAACTGCCGTCACTCCGTTATGAAACTCCAGTGTTGTTGTGATGTATCTGATCAGTCCAATTAATAGCCGATATCCATTAAGGGGGCGTGTCGGTCAGTAAAAGACTTCTGTGAAGGTTGCTCTTGTGTCTCCTCGCTCATGGCTCATCAGAGATCGCTCCTCGTTTTATATAATTTTTCTCTCTTTTACAATTTTAATTCTTACTTCATTTAAATTTTTAGTTAAGCATTAAAATATTTTTTTTTTAGTTTTTCAGTTTTGCTTTTATTTTTTGTTTATTCTTATTTTTGTACTCATATTTGTACAAGCGTTGTTCATGTATTTTCTATTGAAAGTAATAAAGAGGGGGGGGAGGAAAGAAAGAAAAAAGACAGAAAGAAAAGATAACTCCTTGATCCTCGGAGCAGAAATAAGAGCTTTGGGGCGGCGCGCAAGATGGCGAATCGGAACGACTTCGACGAGGAGCGAGGAAATATCAAATAAGGTAAATGGGATGTACCCAGTGTCGTCGCTCCACGTTTCCCATGATGCAGTGCGGGAAACTCGGCGGAGACATTCAAAAGAATGGCGGAAGACTCGAATAAATTTGAACCAACATCAAACTCAATAGACGCGGAAAATAGGTCAACTGTAAACAGCAAAGACGATGAGATGCAGAGGCGCCTTTTCTGTTCACCAGAAAAAGATACTAGCACACTTGAGGAATCTAGCATGACGTGTAAATTCTTAACGTTACAAAGTGTTTGCGACGACTCAAATTCATGCCGACGTTCCGCGGAAACCACCGAACAACTCTCACCACAGGCCGTAAACTCGTGTTTAAAGGCGAAAAACGCAGTCGAATTTAAAGATGCAGCCTCTGAATATGGACCAAATTCAAAAAAGCTAAGTGTGAACGACACTGAAGACAAAGAGAACACCGCTGTTCGCTCAGCAACCATCACTCCAGGTAGGCAACATAACCGCTGTGGGTACCCATGGTATCCCAATGTGGGGCAGCGCGTTTCTGAGATCCAAGCCCGAGAGAATAATCAGAAATATTAAGATCGATTTAGTTTAACATTGGGGAACAAATTCCCGAGGTTGTTGTTAAAACAGCCGGCCTCCATTCTCTGGATATATGTGTCCAGATGAGATGTTGACACTATGTTTACATGTAAAAAACTTTTCTTTCATGGAAGTACTGTAACGTTACTTGTACAGTTTTGAGGTACTCTACTTTTAAAGTCCTTCCATTTTATATCACTTTAATACTTTTACCCTACACCCCATTTCAGAGGGAACTATTAATGAAATAATAGTTAATATAGTTTAGAGCTGAGATCGTTAGATTCATCAACAGTTAATCAGCAGCTATTTTAATGAACTAATTTATGGATTTGAAGCCGTTTATAAAGCAAAAGCTCCTACCATTATAAGTTTTCAGTGTCTTGTTATTGTTTGCAGCCTTTCTCTGTGTTTCTGTCAGTGTTAACTGAATATGTTTGGGTTTTGAACTGTTGGTTGCTTAAAACAAGACATTTAAAGGTGTCATTTTGCACTCTACAAAATTCTATATATATATATATATATATTCACTCTATTCCCTAGTTACAACCCGATTCCAAAAAAGTTGGGACGCTCTGTCATCATCAAATTAATTGATGAACATTCCAAACAATTTGGGACAGGGGCAACAAAAGACAAGGTAAGACGTGGATCGCTAAAAAAACAACAACCCCCACCTGTTTGGAACATTTCACAGGTAAACAGGTTAAGGTGATAGGTGATAGCATCATGATTGGGTATTAAAGGGCATCCTCGAAAGGCAGAGTCGTTCGCAAGCAAGGATGTGGCGAGGTTCACCACTTTGTCAAAAACAAGATTGTATAAAGGATAGGCTATTACTGCATGGGCTCAGGAACCCTGTGCTGCTAATGCTGCTTACATGATAATGCATCAATAATTAGAATCCAGTAGTATAATGTACATGATGGCCTGATATAATACTTTGAAAATGGCCATTTTGAGGAGTTTTGCTTTCATGCATTAGTTATATAATGCTGATAATACTTGAATGCGGGACTGATAACAGAGAATTTGGTACTTATGCTTAAGTAAAGAATCTTAAGTAATTCATTAGTCACAGCCAGACAGCAGCTATAGTTTAAGTTTAGATGGGAAATGGGGACACTGACCTTGCTATATTCCATTAGCATTTAAGTAGCTAAAATTGAACAAGACATGTTCATTGCTCACCCTAATGACATTATGCTGGTCATCATTTGGACAGATAACACCCAAGAAGAGGACACTGATGGCCAGTCAAGTTTGCAAGATTCCAATGTGACTGCCAGTAAACAACATGGTAACACAGAGGACAGTGATGCCGAGGTGGTGAGAAGAGCTCAGGAGGAAGGCCGCGTTTCCGTCGTCTTCCCCGGCACAGTAACCCAGGAAGGCTGCTGCCGCTTCGTCAGCGAAATCCTGAAGTGCATTCTCTATCAGAGGCAGCAACTACCCATGACGTACGACCAGCTAGTGTACTCCCAGAGGAAACAGCAAGCATCAATGCAGGTGATTGGGGCAAATGGTCATATACTGCACGTGTTCATAAATGAAGAAATAATGTTGTGGATTTGAGATTAACTAAAAGTGTTTGGCTTTCAGGAGAAACACATAGTAAGCCGGAGGCCAGCGCAGTCTGCAGACCTTGACTGGCGCAAGTGTCAGCAGACCCTTCAGGAGCTAGAGGAGGTGCTGCAGCAGCTGGAGGTGCTTTTTTCCCTTAGCAGGGTGCCCCGGGTGCTGCTGTTAATGGGTGGCTCCCTCATCCTCCCCAAAGAGCTGTATGAGATCAACATGGAGGCCCTGGAAGTGGCCGGTGGAGATCAGTGTTTACGGGTGTCCTCGTGCTTGAGGCAACTCTTCCGCACTCTTTTCATCGCTGACCTCTTGTCTGACACTAGACCTGTTCGTTTAATGCCCACCACGGTCTTGGCGCTGGCTCACAGGGATTGTGGTGTAGGGTGGTTCCGCCCTAAACTACAATTCAAGGTGCCAACTCGTGTAAAGAACCAAGTTATTGCTCTGTCAACTGGTCCCAGCAACTGTAAAGAACCAAGGCCAGAGGGGTCAGACTGGCGGGATTATGTGTGGTTTCAGGCACCCATGACTATCAAGGGCTTTGGCAAGTGACCCAAAAAGTTGGGTAGTGCATATTCTGGAGCCTGTATACTAAAATTAAATTTTAATGGTGGTGAATTTTGAACTTAAATCTTGGATTGAGCTGTTCATATTTTAACGAATTATGAGTTTAAAAAATTTTTTTTGTACTTGTGATTAAAAGTATGTCAAAACAATTGTGGGTTTGTTGACAGCAGAAGTGTATTATCTTTTTTTTTAAAAATAGTTTTGTGTATACTTTGAGAGAATGAGTTTTTAAGGCTTTGTTGGCATTGAGAACATTGTGTATTAGTATTAGTATTTATGAAGAATGCTGTACATGTTTTTCATAATATCACTAAGTTTTAGGGACATCAAAAACAAAACAACAACAAACAGTATTGCTGCAAAATATTTTTAATCTGCATCTTGAAAGGTTTAATGCCTTTTATTATGTTCTTCACTATCATCTGTGTATACAGTATGTTTACATTTATTCAAATCTGTAAATGATTTTGACAGTGCTGCAAACACAACAGCACAACAATAAAGAACAGATGTACCATGATTATTTAGGTCTGAGAGCGCATCAACAGATTCAGAGCTCCACTTTTTTGACAAATTGGAAAAGGTCGTTGGCCAGCAGTCGGGGCTCCTCAAAGGCAGCAAAGTGTCCACCTCGAGGCATGAAAGTGTAGGAGTAGATGTTTCGATACCTAATTTGTGCCCACGACTTCGGGCAGTGCATCAGCTCTCCTGGGAAGGCGGCGAGTCCGGTGGGCACAAATATCCCTGTCCTAAAATAAAAGATGAATCTTTATCAGTTATAATATGATAAGATCATGTGGTTGTCAAATTAGCAAATAGGAAGTCTCAGTTTTTGATAGTGAGACCATTTGGCCACATACTTTGTATCCACTCTGTTGTCAAGATTACTCTTGAGGTTCTCTTTGTAGAAGCGCATGGAAGACACTATGGAGCCTGTGGTCCAGTATATCATGACGTTTGTCAAGAGGTCCTCCAGACTGAACTTCCTGTACAAATACAGCCATTTCTAATTAATTACAACCAGAAACAACCACTTTAATTCTGTGTTGAGAATATTAAAAGGGCAAAACTGAATTCCCTGTACCTCTCCAGCCCACCATCCACTAGATCTCTGTTTTTCATATCAGTCCACGAGGAGAACTTCTCCAGAATGTAGGCTGCCAAGCCTACAGGAGAGTCATTCACTCCACACCCTGTACACACAATCTAAGAAGTATTAAGATCTTAAATAATGGTAGACTGAGATTACAAAATACTGGAAACTGTCGGCATGTCTCAAGCGATTTCTGTTAAATTCTCTGCAGAACAGTGACTGTCTTTGACCTGTTAACAGTACATGATCATCTTAATCTGTGAGTCTTCCCTGGTTGTGTAATTCCCCACCTGCTGTGTCTGGTTTGGTGGCCTGGATGTGAAGGTAGCCTGATTCCCTTAGGATCTCCCAGACATTCTTCTCAAAGAAAGGGAACAAGCGGCGAACATCTTCCCGACTGAAGCCCACCAGGAAGGGCAGATAAGGGCCGATCATGAGGGACAACAGCATTTTGAACCCCCTTCTTGACATCAACATGTTTAGGTGAAGTCCTTTCACGCACCTGGAAAAGATTGTGAAACATTACCAAACAAAAGGTAGAATTGAGTAAGATTATAAGATCTACAACATTTCAATCTATTAAATGCCAATCTACAGCTAGAAATGTTTTTATCATGTTTTTCTTTTGGAAAAATATTTATTTGCTCCAGTCTCCTGGAATTTGTTGTGTCAGGGATGTTTGGTCACTTGATCACTTTGCACACTGCAAGCACTGTTTCACAATTTCAACTAAAGATGTCACAATGCTCCCTTTAAAAACAAGTGGATGGTGGAAATTCCACTGCCATGATAAGTTGTGGCATGTAGCGGCTTGTTTTGCTGTCTTACTGAGGCTTCATCTGTGCCATGTTGGTGGTGATGAGGGAGCCCCAGTCTCCACCCTGCAGGTAGAACTGGGAGAACCCTAAACGCTCCATCAGTGTCAGGAAAATCCGTGCAGCTGCCAGACTGTCAAATCCTGGAAGAAGAAAAAACACATGAAGCACACCTGTACACATCTGCTGCTGGAGTTAAAATACATATATTTATTCAGAATCATCTACCTTGTTTATGAGGGGCCTCTGAGAAACCGTAGCCAGGGATAGAAGGACATATGACCTCAAACACGATCCCATCCTGCTTCTCTGTAAGAAGTGGCAGAATCTTGTAGAACTCGTAGAAGGAGCCAGGCCAGCCGTGAACGAGCATAAGAGGCAGAACCCTCTGATTCTCACGGTGTGGTGGCCGCACATGGATGAAGTGCACATCCAATCCTGCGTTAAAGCAAAGAGCATTAATGAAAGGAAAAATAGTGGCCAAGAAAACATATCATTTGGGATTACTCTGAATCAAGGCAAACTCTGCTGACCCAGCAGGGGGCTGTGTGTACCTTCTATTTTAGTTTTGAAGTGTGGATATTTGTTAAGCACAGCCACCTGCTTTTTCCAGTCAAACTCATGTCTCCAGTAGGAAACCACTTTCTTGAGATGAGTGGAATTGAAGCCATACTGGAAGTTGGAATCTTGCAAAGGATCAGTGTAGCGGGCTCTGTCAATGCGCTTATGAAGGTCCTGTTGAACAAAAACATGTTACTGGCACTATTGCTACATTTAAATTGGTAGTTTGCGATGAAAACTTTAAGCAGCAGCTAAAAGGGACCTTAATCTCTTCATCTGAGGTTTGCACTTTAAAGGGATAGATTTTATTATCCTCTGACAGCGGCTTCTCTCCTGCTCCCCACCATCCTTCACCAAGAGGAATGCTTTTCACTTGTCTTCTTTTGTGCAGTACATATGCCAGTATGCCCCCTGCTGCCACAGCTGATCCTATTACAAGCTGCTGTTGGACAGTGTCCAAGCCAAAGAAAGTTTCCCTGTAAAGTGTGGAAAAATACGAGAAAACCTCATTGGCTACAATTGCAGCTCTGATACCATTACAAATATTTCTACCTGCATGAAATTTGAATATTCGTGGTAAGTGCCTACTTACCTCAACACATGCAGTTTTTGCATCGTGCAGGTCCAAAGGTGAGAGCCCACAGGTAAGTTTTTTTTTTTAGACCTGCACTAGGACAGAGGTCAAAAATGTTTCATGTTTCCGCAAATGTATGTACAAACACACCAAATCAAATCCAACCACAACCTACCTTGTTTGCTTCCTCTTAGCTGTGCTTTGAGGTAGTGTTAGAATTTTTACAAATGGAACTGAAGGTGCAGCTACGGGATTCAGCGGTGTGCAAAACGATCACACTCGCCAATAGCTGGGAACCATGAATGTATAATTTAGAACCTGGATACAGTGAGAGCGCTCAGCCTTGCTTCCAGTTTTTCCCAGTGGCCACTCGCGGTATTGCAGTTTAAAAGTCCCCTGCAGCCCAAAAAGCATTTTCCCCATTGACCACCAGTATAAAAGAGACGTCTGTAAAACTGCTGACAGGACACCTCGAAGTGCAATTATGAATTTTAAATCTATGGAGGTTTTATATTTGTAAAACTATCCTCGAGCCGAGAAAAGCGATTTTTAAAAATATCTGACGTCATCACAATGTAAAGTCTATGGGCCGAGCGGGAACTCGTGGGCGTGGTCAACGGGAGAAACACTACTGCGCATATTCAGTGAGCCACATAACCAGGAAGCTAGAAAACCTTTTTTGGCGTATGCGCCAGGCGAGCAATTCTCATTGGATTGAATAGGCGCCATCTTTGCATCCGGTATCTAGTTCTTCTTTATACATCTATGCTGGGAACCAAATCAAATGGAGAGTCTGTGTCGCAGAGGTTGTTCTTTGGCTGCGAGATGTGCCACTCAAAACGGCCGTGACGTCCTTGTTTATATAACATGCAGCGACTTTAGGGAGGGAACGTCGTCTGGCTGTTGTTTTGTTGAGAGTTGTTTGAGCACGTAGTCAGAGAACCATGGTGTGCAAGGCTGTCTTTCCTATTCTTGCGGCGGTTTTCGCCGTCGGCTTAGGTGCTCTGGTAGGGGGCCCCCAAGACGTAGATGTCAATGACGAACAGGCACTAAATGCCCTGAACTACGCCGTTGTCCAACACAACAGACGCTCCAACGACCTGTACCTCAGCCAAGTGGCAGAAGTGGCGAGGGTTCAGAGACAGGTTAGTAACGCTTAATTGGGATTTGGTAATGTCTAAAGACTTTATTTTTAGATCGACGGAAAGCCACCTATCTAGGGAAACCAAGATAAACAAGGTTATATGTGACGTTAGCCCGTGGGGTTATATCAGTCATTACCGTGAAAACGTTACAGTAGGCCTAGGTCTACCGATAAATCCCTAAACTGGGCCTACCTAAAATCAATATAACATGCCCGTAGGCGTATGCAGTGATTTTTAATGTACCGTGTGTATGGATCCTAATGTCAATAGTGGCTAGCAGTGAATCAATATTGGCTCTTTGAATATAAATACAAATAATCCAATCAACTCAGAGACACAGTTTGTGTCTGTCTAACACGTTGAGGCAGCTGCAGGTCAGCCCAGGATTTTTCAAATGAATAAATGGGCTGGGGTAAAAAAAAAAGAGGGCTGACATGTAGTTACCAGTCAGTTGTACTTGATGAGAACTTAAATGGTTTAAGCTGATAATGACAGTGTCTTTATTGTGTTGTGTCCTGAAATCTGCTGTACAATTGATGTTTTTCCACAACCCGCCCACTTCTCTTTACAGGTGGTTTCTGGACTTAAGTACATCATAACTGTGACAATGGCAAAGACTCCGTGCAGAAAGGGCAGCACCAACCAAGTGTGCGCCATCCACCAAGACCCAGAAAAGGCTCGGGTAATAACTTTATTAAAGGGCCACACCCTCAGCTTCTGGCGAGTTAAAAAAACAAAAAAACAACAACATTCATTTTTAGTTTTTGGAGTTATTAGACACGATGTTTAAATGTCATACAGTAGATCATAAACTATCAGATTGTGAAACAATTGTATGCTTCCCTTTTGTGAACCATTGATTTCTGTTTGTTGCTATTGCCATGTAGATGGGGGTAGAATAAAGAAAAAGGAAGTGGCTAGCAATCTTTACCAATAACACCATACCACCATATTCCTATGAAAGGGGTAAATATTTATCTACTTTAAACAAATCTGATCAAGAAATGATCGTTGAACATGGCGAATGTTAAATAAAGACACTGACCATGACATCAGCTCAAATATTCAATGCTATATGCTGTTTTATTGATGATGCTGACAGGACGCCTCGAAGTGCAATTATGGCTCTTTCTATCATGAATTTTAAATCTATGGAGGTTTTATATTTGTAAAGCTATCCTCGAGCCGAGAAAAGCGATTTTAAAAAATATCTGACGTCATCACAATGTAAAGTCTATGGGCCGAGCGGGAACTCGTGGGCGTGGTCAGCGGGAGAAACACTACTGCGCATATTCAGTGAGCCACATAACCAGGAAGCTAGAAAACTTTTTTGGCGTCATGTGTTTATATATATATATATATGTATATTCTGATATATTTTTCTTTTCTTCCTCAGCCTTACCCGTGCACTTTTACAGTGATGGAACAGCCATGGTTGCATGACATCAGACTGTTGGATCAAAAATGCTAGAAAGAGAACTTCTTCAGTAAATCTCCAGTGTTTGCATTGTTTGCAGAAGAACCTACATAATACAGAGTAATATGTAATTTCCTGTAGACAATTCCTGCCTATGTGTATGCTAAACTGAATAACCATTGAAAGTTGGTGCATTTCAGATGGCAGAATAACCGATGCAGTATAGCAAGGTAGAAGTGAATTCACTTTTATATGAGCAACTTTTTAATCACTAAAATAAATAATGATGTACTGAACTGTTACTTATCCTGTTAAAAATCACACAAAGTTTTAAAATAAAACCTGAATTAAAGTAGTATGCAAACTTTATTTAATGTGTCCATGTGGTACATGCATTTAGGTAGTGAGCTTCTGCTGTCCAGACCTTACTTTCAGAAAGCGTACAGAAAAGTTTGAGTTTTCAGCATTTCTCTCATCTGGCATTGGCCAATAAGGTATAGCAATTTCCCCTTCTGGGCATCAATAAAGTAATTCTTTCAATCATTTATTTATTTTGTTCAAAATGTGTATTGGACTAACAAAATAACTCATTCAATGATTGAAAAGTAGCAGGAAGAAGACAAACATGCCTTCCCAGAAATCTTTCAACATTTTCTGGATGGGTTCCCGTATTTTATTTTGATCATTAAAAGAGAATGCTTACTGCCACAGCACTATACCCAAGCTTCTTCTTTTTTTAATTAACAATTATTTTTGATCTATAAATACACAAACACCTGGCTATAGCCAAGCACTTTTCTGTGTTTGATTAGGCAAGCTCAATCAACATGACATGCGGCAAGTGGCATGACTGGCTGTTAATGATTAACAAAGGTTGAACTCTTGAAACCATTTTCTTGGAAAAAAGTTTGAACAAACCGGTCGGGTGAACTGCATTATGAAGCAAGCTTTGCCACCCAAACATGAAGGTTCTGAACAAAGACGAACTACTGACCGCTGAAGAAGTTCTGCTGAAACACCTACCGAAGAGTTTTAAGGTAGACACCTGGCAGACATTTAAAATACAATCCTCAGCATTTCAGCATGTATTCGCAGTGTCTTTCTACCGATAAGCCACTGTAGCTCTCGATTTTCCATGTTTTTAGGTATATGGTCACCTATATGCTATTAACAGGAACAAACCAAGTACATTGGAGGTAATCGTTGATGCGTGGCCTGATTTTAAGGTCATCATTTGCCGACCTGAGCCCGAGGTGAGTCCCTTACCTTTGGACAAAAGCCTTGCTAAAGTTTTAGGTGACACGATTGCTTAATTTTGTGTTTACATCACAGAACAAGCATGCCCTTGAGTTGAAAACTGTGTCATACTACAGCACTGATGAACAGATTTTAAGGAAAATGCTGGCAGAAGAGAATTCAATTGACTGGAGCACTTATTTCAAGTTTGGAGGTGAGTTTAGAGCACCGATGAGAATGCTTTATAATTCAATAGAAATTGTACTTTGAGTATTTTCCATTTCAAGCCACATAATACTCCCCCTACAGTACAATTCAGAGGTGGCCGAAATATTGAATCTTTACTCCATTAAAATGAATATTTTACGCACTCCACCTCAACCAGCCAACAATAAAAAAGATACACATTAACACATCACTGATAATAATCTATAGAACAATTATATAAAAACGATTTGCGACCTGTGAACTTCTTGCACATAATAATGACAGTAAACAAAGAGCAAGTAGGAAACTAAAAACAAAGGAGCAAACAAATAGGAGGTGTGATGGGTAAATCAAATAAATTTGCCAATTTAAAGTAAATCTGTCTAAACACGCCACTTCCCCCACGTTTTCCCTCCCAATTCTTTTTGGATTCCTGCATAGTAGGTCATCTGTTTCCAATTTTAAGTACATTTTGGATTATAATAGCTACAACATTTCCAACACAGGGCTTTTATTTGTAATGGAGTATTTTTGCTATTGAATAAAGGATGTGGATACTTCCTTCACGACTGGTGCAAAGGCTTGCAAAGAAATATAAAAATAGCGTTATATGTAAATCATTTTGGTTTTGCAGGATCTGACATTTGCCATGCACCCATGCTCAAGGAAGTGTCTTCTGAAAGAGAAGTCAACATCAGAGGCTTTGTTTTTGTGCATCTTATGTATTTGCCAAACAGCAGCCATCTGCTCACACCAGCAGCTGTCAGGTATAGTCAGATAATTAAAATGCCCCTTAAAGGATATGTGTATATATTTCACTGAAATTCACAGCAGAGGAAAGGAAACCAACATTATTCTACACTTATTCAAAAGTTTGTCATATTTTTTCTCTACAGTGACGTTGAATCAAGGATTTCATCTCTTAACCTTTCCCATGTTGACTTGGTGAATAAAACCTGGAAATTTGGAGGGAATGAGACAGGGTACAGCACCATTAAAAACCTCATCGGCAACTTCCCATCATGTTGCATCACCGACGACCAGGGTCAGCCGGTGTCCTGGGTTCTGATGTATCATTACTGTGCCATGGGGATGCTGTACACTCTGCCAGAGCACAGAGGGAAAGGCTATGCCAAAGTGCTGGTCAGCACCATGGCCAAGCGACTCAATGCTGAGGGCTACCCAGTGTACTGTTTCATAGAGGAGGAGAACGTGGTCTCCTATAGGCTCTTTAAAAACCTGGGCTTTATTGAGGATCCCTCATACAGGGCAGCATGGTTTGAGCTGAACTTTTGATTTTGTAACCGTTGCGATTTCTAAAAGTTCTTTGAATTGACCTGACATAATGTAAATGCTTGTACTCTTTCCTGGTCATATACTGACTCTAAATTGTTACATTATAATATGGGTTAATGTATGATTATTATTTATTAAACATTTTAATGGCTCTCCAAAGCACTGCATCAAAACCCGGACTGTAATAATGGATGTATAAGTGAAAGAGGCATTATTTGACACAAATAATACAATAATAATGTCACCTTTTCATTTTGGCTAGTTTTCAAGAAGAGATCTAAGAGAAAACTGGAATCAAAATGAAAATGGGCTATGTTGATTCATGCATTGCTTTTAGTCATCACTGAATAATTATCTATTTATGTATACACATCCAGAAGATCCTCTATATAGCTTAACCATGTTACCTAATTTATACACCAATTATTAGTAACCATGATCACCTAAAATAAAGACATTTCATGCTCACCTCGTTTTATTCCTGCTTCAAAGCACGTCACATTACTGTCAGTTCAAGTAGTCCTACAGCACTATTTAATGTCTTTTTCTGTTTCTATGTTTCCACACTTCCAAATCAAACAGTCTTTTGGGTCTCAGTGGCTAATTTAGGTAAAGTGTATTATTTTTAGACCTGGATTTACAGGCTCCCTTCTTGGGAAACAACTTGGATATCGGATGTTTTGAGATAAAGAAACTGGGTTTATAGCAAGTATTTGACAAGTGGTATAGCCTATTATTAGACCACTCAGGGTGATAAAGGGAAGAGATTTTTTTTCCACCCACAATCATGTGAGTTGCAGGCATCAGTGTATCATTGGGACCTGGATACGACAGCGCTGCTCAGACTTGCCTCCAATTTTGCCCAGTGGCCACTCATGGTATTGCAGTGATGGCAGCAATTTTTTTTTAATATAGGGTGCAGATGCCAATGCCAAACAAATGCCATTCGCATATAAATGTATGAGAAGAACTAGATACCAGACGCAAAGATGGCGCCTATTCAATCCAATGTAAATTACAACTATGTCTCTTCATTTTCTTCTGTTAAATATGGTGTGCCTCAGGGCTTGGTTTTGGGTCCAATTTTATTTTCTTTATACATGCTTCCCCTTGGGCACATTATTCATAGACATGGTATCTCTTTTCATTTCTATGCTGATGATACACAGATGTACTTGCCCATTAGATCTACAGACCCTGGAATGCTGAGTTCACTCAATGATTGCCTTTGTGATGTAAAAAAAAAAAAAAAAGGATGTCAAATAATTTTCTTCAACTGAACTTGCCTCGTCATCGCGTCCAAGCACATGGAAAAACAAATTCTGCCATCTGCTGGTTCTTTTTTAAACAATATCAAGCCTGTTGCAAAGAATCTTGGTGTCTAGTTTGACACCATACCTCCCTACATACATACTTGTGCAATCATGTTTTTAACCACCTTAGAGATATCTACAAAATAAGACCCATCCTAAGTTTTAAAGACACACAGAGCATTTTACGTGCTTTTATCTCATCACACCTGGACTACTGCAAGTCATTTACCTGCCTGAACCAAAAATCTATAAATAGACTCAAGGCTGTACAGAACTACGACTAAGAGACAGGATCATATTACTCCTGTTTTAGCATCTTTACACTGGCTCCCATGTTATGTTTTAGAATCGATTTTAAGATTATACAGATTACTTTTAAAGCTCTTCATGGCCTTGCTCCCTGCTATATTTCTGACCTCTTTGTACCATACACGCCGGTACGTACTTTTGAGATCCTCGGGCAGAGGTCTTTTGTCTGTTCCAGAGGCCCGGCTGAAAACTAAAGGAGAGAGGGCATTTGCAGTCAGGGCCCCGAGGCTCTGGAACAATCTGCCCCAGGAGATAGGGTCAGCTGAGTCAGTGATTTCTTTCTCTGCTATATTTCTGACCTCTTTGTAACATACACGCTGGTACGTACTTTTGAGATCCTCGGGCAGAGGTCTGTTTTTATGAAGCACTTTGTAACATTGATTTTGAAAAGTGCTATAATATATATACAATATGCGTGTATATAGTCCCTCTCCAGCTAATCATTAGTTCATCATTTGTTACATATTAGTTCCCCGTTTGTTCCCTAATTAACTAATCTTTAACTTAGCATTAACTAATCATTAATCAATCATTAGTTCCTCATGGATCTGTGGATTTATACATCAACATTTATGGTTTTAAAGTAAGGTTGAAATAACTTATCATAGATTGAATGTCATCTTTAATCCTGTTAAAATCATGAATTTTATCAGAACTCAAAAGAAATACAAAAAACAATTTCACACATTTTCAAAGCTCCCATTTAAAAACAAAACCTGCCTTTCTTCTGTCCAAGGAATCAATCTCCACCACATTGATTTAATCAAAGCAGAAAAAGATATGCACAGCAAACTTGCAGCGTGTCACGTGATTATACTGGAGGACGTATCCAAACTTCCCTCTATAGACAGGTAGAGCCTATCCATACAGTGATATAAGAGTCTAGTGTGTGACAAAATCACTATCTTAGGTTTTAAGAGTTCATTAATAAAACACAATTCTGCTCTACATTAGCTCAGGGATCACACTAAGCTCTCTGAATGAATCACACATTTCCTTGGTGAATCAGACATGGAAATTCGCAAAGAATGAGGAGGCTGTCAAGATGACCCGGCCGATTAATGACCACAAGCTTTCCCTCCTGCTGTGTGCTGGATGCAGAGGCAAAGCCCGTGTCCTGGATTCTGACCTATGAGTATTGTGCCCTGGGGATCCTGTACACTCTCCCAGAGCACAGAGGGAAAGGCTATGCCAAAGTCCTGGTCAGCACCATGGCCACGAGATTCCATGCTGAGGGCTACCCAGTCTACTGCTTCGTAGAGGAGGGGAATGTTGTCTCCTACAGGCTCTTTAAAAACCTGGGCTTCAATGAGGATCCCTCATACAGGACGACATTTTTTGGATTCACTGATCTTTATATATCTCAGTATATCAGTGTTGTATATTCTGATTAATTGTTAAGTCTCATGAATGTATGTGAGCCAAATAATGTGCATTTGAAGCACAGAAAGGGGGTAAGATGATTGTCTTAAAATGCTACATGGACATGTCCTTGTAGATCACACATCTCATTTCTTTTCTGTAAAAGCACTTGATGCATAACTGGATCTGAAATGAAAAAACAAAACAAAACTCAATGTAAATGATATGCATATTTATTAGCATATGTTATATAGATTCATGGGAATCTTTAGTCGTCAGATTTTTCTAATCAAAACCAGGTAATGCCAATGCTCATTATTCAGTATCTTTCCAATTAATAATTTGGTCTCTAAAAGGTCAATTATAATGAGAAATCATTAATCAATTAGATTTGAAATCCCCCCTTGAGTCACCAAATGATTTATCAACCAGCCATTTCAGTTTCACTTGTTTTCAGTTTATGGGAGAAAATACTATTGGTGATATCAATTTTAATAACAATATAATCAAACAGTATGAAAGCATTTATTTTTGGGGAAAAAACAAAAGAGGTCATGATTTATTGAGGGGGAAAAAAGCAGAAATGGAATTAAAATTATTTTTATAACAACTGCTGTGACTGCTTTACCTCTGTTCGGTGAAATCTTCAAGACGAACCAACCACGTTTTCCAATACTCCAACATCAGCTCTGAGCTCAACTGATGAGCATGGGCATGTGAGCCATCCTTGTACGCCACTACAATGAGTCCATTCTCAACCTGCAATGGCAAGAGATCAGTGGGCTGTGAGGTAAACATCAACGATTAGATATTCTATAATGTTTTATAGATTCAGGCAGAAAGCAATCCAGACGAACAACAAGGGGGTTAAAAGATCATCACATCATGTATCTCACCTGGTATTTATAGTTGCCATCATTGTTCAAAGCCCCAGCATAGGCTGCCACCTGAATAGGGTTGTCATACGTGTTGCTCAGGAATGGTTTGGGCTTCTCCGAGGTCTTCCAGTCAATAACACATAGTACACCCCTGCAGGCAAAACAGGCTGTTGGTGTAGTGAAGGTGGTGAGAAAAGCCTGGTTCGGAAAAGATCTAGCCTACCTTTATCTGCAAATCAGGGATATTTACCTGTAGCGAGCAACACAATCAGCAATTCCCAGATAGTTCAGCGTGTCATGTCGCACGGTGCTTTCAATAGCTCTCACTGCACTGACATCCTCCAGTATGTGAGAGATGCTCTCCATGTATCCCTGTACCCCAGGTGGATACTCTGCTTTCTCCGATGTTGCACCTGACGTCAGAATGTCCTCCACGGCTGAATGGAAAAGCCTTCCTTGCCTGAATAAATCTGATTGAACACAACAATCTTTGGTCACTTTTTTTTGTTTGTCCTGCCTCTAGAAGTCCCACAGTACAGTTACCACACCACACATAATTCAATAGGGGGGAAAACACTGATGTTGCGAAACTTACTCTGACTGTATTCTTTGAAGCCTTCCTCTCCAAGCTCTGCGATCATCCTCCTCTTCCACCTCTCCAGGTAGAAGACTTGATCTGGGGAAAGCGTCTGCTGGAGAATGCGGGTCACACTCGGTACCGAAGACCTGCCTTGGCCCCGGTTTAATACAATCCGGGCTGGAGGTCCTGGCTCATCTGTTTCTGTAGTCTCTTTGCAAAATGGATGAAGGGTTTTAGGTAACCTCATCTTTGGTCCTGAGGATGGCGTTTGAGCTTTTACAACAGGTCCATAAACGTGCTCGTCCTCCACGTTGAGGGTCTCGGGAGTTTGGGAACTGACCCTCGATGACATGACGGACTTCACAAGAGAAGAATAGCGTTCACTGTCCACTGAGCTGTACGGGCTGTGTCTCTTTGAGGAGCGTAGACAGTGGCAAGCAGAGAAGTTCACAGAGAGGGAGGTGCATTGAGGGACAATGATGCCTCTAAAGGACACCACGCGTTTAAGAGAGAACATTTTGACAACTTTAACACTACAAACTTGGTCGATTCCTACGTATTAGCTGCCTAACTACATATACGTTTAGACGTTTCGATGTTTTTTTTTTAAAAATACATGTAAAATTGCTGCCTTCATTTTGGTGACGGTACTTGCCCCAACATGTCCCACCCAGCCAAACAAACACAACTGTTTCTGAATGACGAGTTGCGGTTGCACAAACTTCCGGGCATGATATGTGCGTTTGCCGTAAATTGCGTTTGTAAATGGAGAAACTACATTACCCATAACGTGCAGTGTATCATTTAAATATATCCGTGTGGTACTCATTTTAGTTACTCTCTATTGACTTTTTCTGCCCAATACGCTTCATCTGTTCATAAGCAAATTATAACAAAACAAAAAAACGCTGTTGTTTAAAAAGAAGTTATCATCAAGCTAATAATTACATCAAACCACAGGTATAGAAATGTAGTATGATTGATTAGGTTAATGGCCAATCGTAACATCTGTAAATTCGCCATTGTCCAGTAAAAATTACTTAAAGGCGGGGTATGATCTTTCAGGATTGGGGCGGAAAAAAAATGATTTGACAGGCCGTCAGGCAGCTAACCATTCAGCGCGGAGGAGAGCTTCCTGCATATATAGTTTTGTTATTTGGGTTGTTGGCCTTTAAGTTACTTGCCATTACGGCGATTTTCATGCCATCATGACATCCACTATGGACGACAGCAACAAGGAAAAGGTAAGTTAAATGGGTTTTGGCATGTAAACTGCCCCGAAAATCGCCTTTGGTAGCATTAAAAGAATGTTCAGAATTGCCGCTAACTTGTGTTGTTTTCGGTCTACATAGCGCTAGCCTCAAGCTAAAGCTAGCTTACGTTTGATTGATAAATCTAACGTTCCCCAAAAAAGTGGGTAACGAACTGAATACTAATAACTAATAACCGAAGAGTGTCAAACTGCATGTACAAAGAAAAGTGTTGTTTGCTAATGTTGCATAACTTACTGAACTTGTTAAATCGTGCAACGTTTGACGCCAATTGTTCATTGCAAATGACAGAAAAGTGATATACGTTATATATGTTTTGGTATTAAGGTATCTCCTTTACTATTTAAATTAACTATATTTCAGAGCTGTGCAGCACACGGGTATATGACAGTTAAAATTATTAGCATTCTGACAGGTGTCTAGAATAATGGCCCTTCTTGATTTAATTTGGTAGTTTCCTTTATTCTGATTTTGGAGGACGTAGTTTGTGGTGTTGTTGAATTATATTGTGTTATACTTAGGTTAGGTAAGGTAAAACTACAAACCCCAGGCTCAAAAATGACAACAAAAACAGTTACAATCATGTCCTTCATGATAGGTGCACATGCATACTAAAAATCGGTGTATTCTTTCACCCGCAAGACTAAATAATCAAGACTGTCTATTCATTTTTGTCATAATATAACAATCTAGTCTGACGCCATAGCAGGATTGGAGTGTGTGCCTTAGATCCAAAACTTATCGCCTCCAGACTTTTTACTTAAAACTGAAACTGATGAAAGAATGTTTTGCAGTACTGCAGTCTTGTGCATTTCTCATTTCTTTTTGTATACCGAACTTCGCACCTTAGTTTGTCCCCACTGTGAAGTGGTAGCCAGTCAGGATTGGTGGGTGTTGTTGGATCAGATATAGGCTCATGGCTTTGGCCTCTTAACATTGTAGCTGCTAACAGAACATTCCTCTGAGCTTGAGGGAAGACTCCAGAAACCTTGGATTTGTGCTACTTTTTTTTGGATGACCTTGTGTATTCTTCCTTCTTAGATGCGATCTGTGTCTGTGGATCTAAACAATGATTCCTCTCTTCTCATTGACATTCCTGATGCACTCTGTGAAAGGGACAAAGTCAAGTTTACTGTCCATACAAAGGTAAAAAATAAATGTTTGTACGTACCCCAACACTGACACATAAACTCACACCTAAGTGTATTTGCTGATATGTTGACAAATTTAAATCTGTTCCTAGACCACACTTAGCTCTTTCCAGAAGCCAGAGTTCTCTGTTCCCAGGCAGCATGAAGACTTTATTTGGCTACATGACACTCTGGTTGAGACGGAGGACTATGCTGGACTAATAGTGAGTTGGACTTCTTGCAGACATGACTCACATAAACAAATATGTAATAACAAATCAATATTTATCTTTGGTGCCTACATACTTAATTCAAAAAATAAAAAAAGAATCAGTTATTGGTTTATAAAATATTTTTAACAAAAGGCCATAAACTTTAAACTCATAAACTTTAAAGTAATTCCTGCTTTATCATTCATAGATTCCTCCAGCACCCCCAAAGCCTGACTTTGAGAGCCCAAGAGAGAAGATGCACAAACTGGGGGAAGGTGAAGCCACTATGACTAAGGATGAGTACACTAAAATGAAGCAAGAGCTGGAAGCGTGAGTGTGACTCTCAAACAAAACAACATGTATTGTGTTGTATCCTTTAGACGGCGTCATGTTAGATCCTTTACAAAAGCTACGTGGAATATTGTTCTACAAAAAACAAACATCTTCTTGCTTTATCTATTATCTGTGTAATGTATGCTGTTTTTCTTTTTAGCGAATACCTGGCTGTGTTCAAGAAAACTGTCCAAGTGCACGAAGTCTTCCTGCAGAGATTGTCCTCTCACCCCATTTTAAGCAAAGACAGAAACTTCCAGATTTTCTTAGAGTACGACCAGGATGTGAGTTCCACATAACGCTGACTTCATCTTCCTAGTTGTCAGTTGGAAAGAGAGGAAGTAGAGTTTACTGGAGACATGTGATACATGGCTTACATCCTGCTGTGTTCAGCGGTTATGCTTATCTATGTAGTCTTTGGCAATCTGCGGCTGTGGTATTTGCTCACAGAACAGAGTTAAACACTTTATATACTCGGGTACCACTCTAATAAAAGACCGTAGTATAGCTATGTGTTTGTGGACCATATTATGAGATAATGATACAAAAACAATGAACTATTGGTACAGAGCCTTACATTATTTAGTTCAAGCATTAGTTCCCACAACTTCATGTAACAGGCTTTAAATAAATAAAACATATTCGTCTCATAGATGTAATACTTTCCCTTTCTAAATTCTGTCATATCAGCTCACTGTGAGAAGAAAGAACGCTAAAGAAATGTTTGGAGGATTCTTTAAGAACATGGTGAAGTCAGCTGATGAGGTCCTTATCTCTGGAATAAAGGTAGGGCTTCTGCCTGATCTATTTACAGTATATGCATGACAGCATTACAGTCACAACGTCCTATCCACTTTCTTAATTGACTTTTGTGTGTGTGTGCGCGTGTGTGTTTCCTACACAGGAAGTCGATGACTTTTTCGAGCAGGAGAAGACATTCTTGCTCGACTACTACAGCAAGATAAAAGATTCTACTGCCAAAGCAGAGAAAATGACCCGCGCACACAAAAGTATCAAATGTTTTTTACATGACTATGGGATAATAGGATTTTGATCGGAGTGAAATAAATGAATTGATGTCAAGAATTTGCTTAGTTTGGATTGCTAATTTCTGTTATTGCAGATATTGCGGATGATTACATTCTCCTCTCTGCCACGCTGAGCACTCTCTCTGCTGATGATAGTACAGCAAATAAGAAGTGAGTGTAACATACTGTATAATTTAATGATTTTTATGCAAAGACATATTTGGTGTTGAAGCCTGTGGTTGTTCTTTGGCCTCATCTTGTGGACTGTGACAAATCAGTGCTTGGGCAATTTGGGTTGGGTTGTGATGATATTTGTTGCTAACTGAAATAATTAAACTGTATTTCTATTTGCCTTTACTGTTTTTTTTCTCAGGCACCTAGAGAAGTTGTCAGACCTGTTTGAGAAGCTCAGAGTAAGTAGAACTTAAGTTACCAACAAACTGAGACACCTTTGTAAATATTTGTCCTGATTTGTAAATGCATTGTGGTAGCTAGTGTTCATTTGTGTTCCTGCAGAAAGTGGAGGGAAGAGTAGCGTCTGACCAGGAGCTGAAACTCACAGAGCTGCTGAGGTATTACATGAGAGACATCCAGGCCGCCAAGGTGAGACGCATACGTCTTCTGCCTTCATACAGGATGCACAAATTCAAAGCTATGTCGCTTGTTCACATATTGCTGTAATTCAAACACTTTATGCGACCAGACCGAACTCAAAAACACTTGTCAATATAACAAACCCTCCGCTATTTACCACAGATCAGAGCTCATTATTAAACCTCATTGTCCTTCATAAGTAAATCTGAAGTAAACTATTGCATTTCAGAAGCAGTGAGAAATCCTGCTTTAAAGTACACATATCTCTGCATCTCTGACTATAATTTTCTACTGTTAAAAAATGTCTTTTGCAAAGATTTTGAGTTATTGGATATTGAGCTAAATTGATTGCTGGATATTTTCGAAATGAAGACAATTATTTAAAGTGCACTTTCTTTCTCTAGTCATTCTTTTATTGCTAATGTTTAACGATCTGGGAACATGTCAGGATCTTCTGTACAGGCGGGCCCGGGCGTTAGCTGACTATGAGAATTCTAACAAGGCTTTGGATAAGGCTCGACTGAAGAGCAAGGACATTCCACAGGCAGAGGAGCACCAGCAGCAGTGCCTGCAGAAATTTGACAAGCTCTCAGAATCTGGGAAGAAAGGTTGGTACATCATCCGTGCATTAAAAGACGCAAGGCTCTGTCTGTACTTGTTTCTTTGTGTGTCAAATGGTATGCACTGCGCGGCTCTTTTTTTTTTTTTTCATGTTATGTTATCCTCATAGAACTCACCAGTTTCAAAGGCAGACGTGTCGTGGCCTTCAGGAAGAACCTCATAGAGATGGCTGAGCTTGAGATAAAACATGCTAAGGTGAGCAGCACAATAGAGCTGACTGCAGTGTGAAGTTGTTACTTTTTGTGATGGTCATTACTTGTACTGAAGTGCGGTGGTTTTAACACTAATGAAGAATAGTCTTTTAATTACCTGCAGGGACGTTGACTTTATATCTATAGTAGATGACGTAAAATAATTAGTTACCATTACGTAGCCATGATGTTATTAATTAGTCCGATATGCACCTGCACACAGCTTCAGCAGTAATACATCAGTCATCACCAAATGTCAGAAAGTGGAAACCAACAAATAAATACGTACATACTTATTTATTTATCTACATTATCTAATGGTCTCTTGTTGTCTACCTGATCAGCGCTGGCTTAGTGTGAATTGAACAGTTAGTCATTTGTAGAGCTAAAACATTGAAGTGGCATTGGATTATTTACAAATGCACCTAAATGCACCAAGTTGCATTTAGTCATTGACACTCTGCAAATAAACTTACCCTTGATTTCTTCAAGAGCCAAAATAAGAGATTTTTATCCTCGGTGTGATAAAGTAATGAGGGCGACACACATGAGATGAAAATGTGTTTGTGCTTATAGATGCCAGACAGTGAGTAGAAACCTGGACACAGTGATTGTGTTTACATGCCACAGCATCCCTGGTTCTTTTCTAAATCATCCAGCAAGCTTATTTGGTTTACTAATAATCGGGATGTTTTCCTGTTTCCATAAGTAAGATGTGTTGTTTATGTGTGCATACACTAACAAAAACCTGATTATAATATGGATACAGCTGTGCATATAAATGTTTTATTTGTTGAGGTAATGAATATCCTCATGACTTGGAACAGACTCTAATCGTCAGGAAAATTAATCCCGTTTTCTCCTGTCTTCACAGAACAATGTGACTCTATTGCAGGGATGCATTGACATGCTGAAGAACTGACATGGTTTCAAATGTTCCTGTCTCACCATCACCAAGTGACCAGTCATAGCAAATGGAAACCTGTTATCCCCGGGGCCTTGCATGGACATGAATCTAAGCCCCATCTCTGCTCCTACCCATGGGTCTGATGCCACTTTAAAACCCTGCAAAAGACAGAGTGTCTCATAAGCAGAATGTCCTAATGTTTACAGAGTCTATTCCATGGTCCGTTCTTTTCCATTATCAATGGAGGTCTAACCTGATGTGAATTCCAACAGAGAAAGAGGCTGCAGTCATTAAGGGCTTCCTTTCCTTTGCAGTATCAATACAGCTGATTTTTTTTTTTCCTGTAATTTTTTGGTTTTCTCATTTTTACTTTATGCACGTACACGAAAATTAGCTTTTTTTGATCATATTTCTGCCTCTGTATATTCTGACTCTTAACCTCCTCTCTCATGTACATTTTCAAATTACCTTATTGAAACAGTTGGAGAAAAAGGCTTGCAACATGTGCTTAATCTGTTTGCTAATGGAACAGTTTTACAGAAGCAAATCTAGTGCCTAAAAAAAAAAAAACATCTTCATGCTCTGCATTTCCAGGCTCTGGCATTAGAACATAACCAAACAAACCCTGTTGTAAGGAAACTCACGGCTGGCTTGGAAGACATGACAGATCATCTTCAAGCATTCTGAAATGGCTGCACTTGACCTCAGGAATGGACAGTTGGATTGGACCCCACATTCTTGTCTGTAAGAAGTGGGCTCAGATCCCACAGTCATCAAAGATGCACATTAGTTTTGCAAACATCCAAGCAAAATCAACATCAATAATGATTGAGTGAATTTTGGTTTTATTTGCACTCATAGTACCCCTGCACTACATTTGGTATGTGCTCTGCAGCTTCTTCACAAGCCAACTCTGCACATTCACGCGTTCCTTTTCAGTGTGGGATTATTGTTGTTCTTCATTTTGCCCTAAAAAAAACAACCCCTTTGTTATTGATAGAATCTCATATATTTACCAGATCTTCTAAACAGTATATTTAAAAATATATATATATAAAAAAAAATATGTAAAAACAAAACATGCACTAAGAACATGAAAAATACTTCACAATCATGACCATGCTCAGTGAGGTTTTAAGATGCATTATAGTTGTTTTTTTTAAGAAATTGAATGTATTTCTAATGGATTCCAACTGTGTGAATTACTTTTACATGATGTTTTTCTTACAGAACATTAGCATTTTATAAATTTGTAATAATGGCATTGAATAAATCCTACTTTCCCAAGTTTTATCAGTGCCATTCTGTTTTTGTTTTGAGGGTTTGAAACTTATTTCTAGCTTGTTTTTAAATCACATGTGACCATTCTACCACTAGGTGGCAGTACTCATATATTAACTGTATCCTGCTTCCACTAAGTTTTATTGCAGGGCCCTTGAATTGAACACAGCTGTATGCATGTTTGTGTTAAATCCATTGACCACCACGTGGTGCGTTGACTAAGCTGTAAGGAAGTTTTCAGTGCTCATAGGAAATACCAACACCAAAATGCACATTTCATGTCCTATATTTGAGCAGCACTTGGCTACAATGATCTGCACAAATAATCTGCAGTGAAATATTTTTGTTTGTACCAGGCCATCAGCAAAACGCTTTTTAATAGTCCTTGCCTTATAGTCAATGTATTTTTCTTTATGATAAGTGAAAAGACAGCTAGTATTTGCAAAAATACCTGACATACATGGTTTTAAACAATTGTTTTATGGTTTACCCCACACTGCCTCATGGGCAAAATCTTAGAGCCACAAGTTGATTATTAGAAAATAATGGTAACTGCGCTTGTAGCAGGTAATAACGCTCCAGTTACCGGCACTTAAATAAGTCTAAACATACAGCAGTGTAAGGTTACACCTGAATGAGACAGTAAGAAATTTAAGTAAGATAATTTGCATAGACAGAATAAGCTTTTATCTGTCAGTGATGGATTTGTCAATATTGACATCACCAGTGGGTGCAGTCACAGTGACTTTTAGGTTCCGACTCACTGATAGGATGAAACCCTTGACGACAGCCAATAATATAGTAACACATTATACAGTACAAAGTTGGGGTTTTTTTTTTACCAACTGCGATCAGAGCAAACAGTGTTTTCTTTCTGGAACATGAAGGCGATTAAGTAATATATGGCCCAGATATTAACCTTAGGTGTCTGTTTTAAGGTCAGCCTGTTCCACTTCGTTGTCTGAAAATAAGCCGTTAGTGATCTGAGTAGACCAGTGTGAAACAGAAAAGTTTCACAAAGGTCCTAAATTTAGCTTTTTTTCGTGTTCCTTTTGTGTAACTGCCGTGTTAGTGATTTATGATCCCAGTTTTTTACTTGCATGTCCACACTGGTGCTAGATGTTAGATTATGGAAAGCTGTGACGAAAAAGGACAGTCTTTGACCACATCGGTTGAGGTGATTGATAGGTGAACTGCAAAGAACCAACAAGCCAACATCTTACTTATGCCGACTGAGCCTCTGAAAGCACCTGCCTCATGCCTCACAGCTATGAACTGTTCAACTGAAAAGTCATGATAACCATGCAAACAGAAGCCTTGGAGCAGTACTAGACATAAAAAGCATTAAGGCCTCCTCAATTAGAAACCGTGACCTCTGAAGGGGCTTACTGTAAAGCGTACACCTGCAGGACTTGCTGGCATAACTGAACTGTCTGTGTTTCCTGAGTGAAACAGATCAGGATGCTTATTCCTGCTGCCCATCAGGTAAAATTTGCACACAGCTACAGATTTTTTAAAAACCTGTTTCCCCTATGAAACTGTTGACTTATACAGTAGGCCTTTATCTCGAGCAGCTTTCTTGTGTTTGTCAGAACATATGGGGGTGAGAATTAGCATAATACTGAGGGAACTCGCCCCTTTTCTGATTCTCAGTGAATCCCACAATAATTATTGTGGTGAAACTAAAGTTTTGTAGCACGTAGGAGTTGTGGACAGATAGGACAAGTATTTATTTATTGTTTCTTCGATAATGCAGTTCTGTCATTAACACAACTCTTAAAAAGCTGAAAGAACCAAAGGCCAAAGCCTTTTGTAGGTTAGTGTGCCCTGCCCTGCCAGTGAGTTGCTTTAATGCAAACAATACAAACACAACGCCACCTAAAATTCTACATAGTTTACACGTACAGAAATACTTTGAGTGTAATCATATTTCACAGCAGTTTGTGCAGTGCTGTTTAAATGAAAGGCTGGCTACCATATTGATAATCGCAATATACAAATATTAGAACAAGACAGGGCTTAGTGAGCAAATTTGACCAATGCTGAACTTAGCTGGCAGAATGCAGATGTCAGTGTGAGAAACCAGAGTTAAATATAAAGACATTATTTGACCTGGGACACCAGCCAATTTGAACTGTTTCTGGATGGAAACCAAGCAGCAAACGAAGATGACAAGGAACACGGTTGAGTAGAGCTTGGCTATTCAAGCTGTCAGTCCCATATACCTGGTGCAGCAGTGCATTTGAAACCACACTTTTTTGTGTGTACTGTAAATGAAGTTTATTATTGTTCGGAAACAAAATATTCATGCTTAATTTTTTTTTTCTTCTGTTTATTAAGTATGTGTGGTTGACGTGGTACTACTTTAAAATACAGTTGGCCTGTGAGGACAATATGTGACTGGACATGAGCAACAAGTGCCTCCACTTAACAAACTGTTTTTATTAAGCAGTTTGTGGAGAGGTTGTCCGCCCTATAAAAACACTTTTCATATGAGTGACCTAGGGTGTGGACAAAGAAATGTTCCATTATTAAAGGCTGAGAAGAATAGAATATAATTAGAAATATAAAGAATCTCCCTCACCTAGTTTTTTGGGCGTTAAAATAATAGCAGCTGTGGTAAACAAGCCTTCCAAAAAGGGCTGTCAGAATTCAACGTCACTAGTGCTAACAATGTTATCCTTCAGGCGTGGCTATTGTAAATAATGTTTTAATGTGAAATGATCCTGATGCTCCAGTCAACAAAAACATATTTAACGCATAATAGATCTTTTTAAATCGGCAGTATAGTGGATGTATGCATCAGAGATACAGTACATGCATTAAAGAGAACTTACTCTAGCCAAGTAAATTCAATGAAGATGCCAAACTTTTTCTCTTCATGTAAAAATCAGCTTCAAAGGAGAGCTAGAACAGAACCAGATTTGATCATATGATAATCGAGAAAACTGTGTCTTTTGCTTTTACTGTTACTACTAGCTGTAGGCCTACATGAAAAATGGAGTGTGAAATAGCCTACGTTGTTCTTTTTGAGGAAGTAAAGTGTATAACGTCTCTCAAAAAATAAAAATCTAAAGAAAAAGGTCCATAGTCAACTTGAAAAGATTTACTTCAGCACTTAATTTGAGTGAGTGTGCCGAGCTGCATTCCATTTAAAACAAACCACTTCTGTTCGACTGAAAATGACCCGACTAAATGAGCCTTTTCTTTTTAAATGGACCTAGAAAACTATAACTCCCAGCATGCTCATTTGCGGATATAGCGAGTTTCAGCCAATCAGGTGCCTTTTGGTATTACGGTAGCTGTCTGGGGAACGGGGCCAGCTCGTCCAGCCAGCTCGAAGTGCCACGACTTCACAGCAGACCACGGATTCTCCAGCGGAGTGAGGGGGGGGCAGCATTGCAAAAAAGCTAGTTAGCGAGATAGCTGGATAAATAGGTAGCTCTGCACACAAGTCGTCTACAACTCAAAGCTGTTTTTTTGGCCCTTTCTCCGGTCCATTTGAAGCAAGCAGACGTAGCTCCATCACCAGCGAGGTAAGTGTGGGAGTCTTGGAATTTATTTTATTCATTGAGCCAGCGTTAGCTAGCTTGGAAAGCTATCTACTGCTAACTCTTGAGCTAAGTACAGAAAGACAGCCGGTTAAAGTTATGTGAAATTATTTTAGATGTTTTCCCCTCTGTAGCTATTTAGTCAACAGTTTAATTCCAGCGTTTGGAGCGCAGTTCTGCTACGTAAACCGACACTTTTTTATCATAATGTGCAGGACAATAGCCAAGTTCATTGATTCATAGTGTTAGCTTCAATGCTAGCTTGCAAGTAATGATTAAAAGCATATGACATTTACAGGATTATATGCTATTTTATTTAAGAGTGTTTGAATTGATAGCGATATAGAGTTTCCGAGGATGTCCCATAACTCTTCGAGCCCTTTTTTTTTTTTTTTTTTTTAAAGTTGTTGTCTCAGTACGATGATTTTAGTATTAGTTTGATATTAAATAAACTATCTTGGAAGTTCTTGGAAGTCATTGCGTTTGTGTTAAAGTAACTTATGGATAAAAACGTATGACTTATGGGTTAATTTGAACGAGTAGTCTTTATCCTTATTGTATAATTAGAATAGAATTAAAGGGTAAATAGTTTGTAACGACTTGGTAAGTTTCAACTTCTCTTAAGGAACCGTGACGTACACTTTAATCTTCAGAAATTCACCCTGAGTCTGTTTTCATGAAGGCATCTTTTTCATTTTAGTCTGATTGGAGATGCACAGATGTGACATCACGGATCAGGAGGCAGTACAAACTCTTCCCTTTTACATCTAGCGTTTTAGACCCTGCAATGAACAAGGACTCTGGACTCTTGTTTCAATAATGCTAAAAAAGCTTGGCAGTGTTGCTCCACCGTGTCACAATATTGGTTTGTTTTCAAACCTTCACACTGTCCTTTTTGTGCATTCATATGTTATGTTATTTATGTTTTCTGACAGGATAACATGCCCATCCATAATATAAACAAGGATAGAACTGATACAGCTGCAGAAATACATCAAAAAGGGGGTTTAGTGTCCCTAAGTTTCCATCTACTCCCAGCCAACTTTCCTGCCTGCAGGCGAAACATTTTTGTTTGTGACAAGCACCTTAAGAGCCTTAAAAGGACAGTTGAAAGTCCCTACAGGGCAGGAAATTAAAACTAGCCATCAGCCAACTGCTGGAAAGGTTGGCAGTTGGTAAGTTTGTGTACTTTATCCACTTTTTATCCACATTTTTGCCTCTATGGCTCGGGCTTCTTTCCCTGTATTTAGGTTCTTTTTATAGTGGTCAGTTGATTGATCCCCTTTCACACATGCACTTAACTCCTTTATAGCCATTATAATTTCATGTGTAATAGTTGCACTGGCAGTTTACCTACACAGTATCTCGTAATGTTCTATATGAGTATGGATTATAGTAGTAGTTATGATGTTTGTATGTATAAATAAATTAATCTTTATATGCTTGGACGTCACACACGAACTGACAAGTGTTAATACTTTTCTATCACGTGCAGATAATTTTTTCAGCTTCTCATCGGAGTTCAGTAAAATTCTAAACCTCTGCATTGCATATTCCCTGAATTTTGACACCTTATCTAAAATCATCATTCTAATGTGCAAAAAACTATAACTGTTAAATGAGCCATTTTTGAAACAAAATACTCTGAATTGGTTGTCAAGTTGTAAATCATATTTTTAATTAAATGTTTCCTAGGGGATTTTCTTCATACATTTCTTTAGGGGGGTTATCTGCTGATATTTAATCATGTTTACTTTAGCATAAAGCTTCATGCTGGACTTCTAACTAAAGCAGTCAGTGAGATCAGACCACGAGATTTAACTTTGAGAGTGAATTTGAGCTGTATAAACACACATGTTTTTCCCAGCTGTCATTTGTCACAGTTTACTGATAAGATTTGCTGTTCTGCCTTAGCCAGCCTTAAGGCAAACTTTTATGGGGTCAACAGTGACACCTTGAGGCTTTTGAAGGTAAAGACTATAGTCGTTCTCCATACAGCATTAATTGTTTCTATCTCATCAACTGCACTATTAATACAGCTGCTGTCCAGTTTCATTTTGCCTAGGCACTGAAATAGAAATAGAAGTAGTAGTAGTAAATAGTTTGTGGTGAACTGTGTTGACAAGTCTGCATTCTCTTTTTAGGTTAACTGAAATTGAACAATGGATATCTATGACCCCCAGACCCTTGGGATAATGGTGTTTGGTGGATTCATGGTAATCTCTGCTGTCGGGATTGCTCTTGTCTCCACCTTCTCCATGAAGGAGACCTCTTATGAAGAGGCCCTGGCTAAACAACGCAGAGAGTTGGGTAAGACACTGTCTGTTCGCTCTGAGAAAAAGAAGAAGGACAAAGTATCTGAGAAGAAGAGCCGTGGAAAGAAGAAAGAAGACAAGCCCAATGGAAAGATCCCAGAGCCTGAAAGAATTCAAGAGGATGCTGATGCTGATGCAGTCATTGAGCCTGCTGCTGCTCCGGTGGTAGCTGTTGCTCCTGCTCCTGCCCCTGCCCCTGAGTCTGTCCCTGCTTTGGAGGTTAAACCAATTCCAGCTCCAATGCCAGCAGATACCCAACCCAAGACTGCTGCTGAACCAAGCCCTGCTCTTATTGAGCCCTCACCTGCACCCTCACCTAAAGAGAAGAAGAAAAAGAAGGTGGCCAAGGTTGAACCAGCCTCTACCCAAGCAGCTCCACTCATGGCTGCCCCTGCACCAGTCAAGTCGTCTGCAGTCCCTGCATCAACCTCGACCCCTGTGTCTGCCCCGACTAAATCAACCTCTGCATCTGCCACAGCCAAGACTGCCCCTGCATCAGTTAAGTCTGCCCCTGCCCCTGCATCAGTCAAGTCTGCCCCTGCGCCTGCATCAGTCAAGTCTGCCCCTGCGCCTGCATCAGTCAAGTCTGCCCCTGCCCCTGCATCAGTCAAGTCTGCCCCTGCCCCTGCATCAGTCAAGTCTGCCCCTGCCCCTGCATCAGTCAAGTCTGTCCCTGCCCCTGCATCAGTCAAGTCTGCCCCTGCCCCAGCCAAGTCTGCCCCTGCCCCAGCAAAATCTGCTACATCTCCAGCCAGGTCTTCACCAGCCCCATCCAAGACTGCCCCAGTGCTGGAGGCTGTAACTAAAGATGTCCCAGTGATGGCAGTGCCCCCAGTGGGATCTCAACAGGCTCATGCTGTTGCAGGAAAAGCACAGGAGCCCAAGAAGAAGGCCTCCAAGAAAAAGCCTGAGCCCGGTAAGCAAAACTGTTTAAGAGATATCTCCTTACCATTTTGCAGTTGTAAATGTACATTTTATTTTTTAAAATGTTATCTCATTTTATCTTATTATTTACATAGTTTTGAAGTTGTTATCAAAGATGACACCGTTTCCAAAATGGTGAAATCTACAGATAATCTCAGCACAGCATGGGTAGAGGATAATACTCACATCTCATTAGCTGTAAGAATCCTCTCTGTCCTGTAGTGTGCTTGTCTGACCAAGGGTGTCACATAACCTGCACTTTCAAATGTGGCCACTATACCAAAATCACAGCACAGTTCTACACTATCTTTAGGTGATGATCTTTCTCTCTGTCAAATTTCAACACTCTTACACTAATTTGTAAGGCTTTTAAAACAAATAATGTTACTGCATTTTTTTTTTTGGCATTTTAATAATGCGTTTTTAAGAAATGTATAAAAGATGCCTGGTTTGGTCTTGGCAAACTATTCACTATTAAGTAGGTAGCTAAGTAGGTAGTTGGGACTGTGGTTGTGTCTTACCCACAAACCCTTCTCTCCCACTGTAGTCTATCAATATATTGTTAAACTAGAACCATTGTTGTTATGACTATCATTTTCCTTTAAATTGTGAATTGTTGTTTAGGCAGGAACTACACTAGCCATGATGCTGGTGATAGTACTCAAACTTGAATGTTTGGAGGTGGAGTGGGGGCATGTCTGTACAGTTGAGTTGCACACACCCACGCTGGCAGTATTAGCCTGTCAGTGCTGATGAACTTCTAGCTGTGTATCCGTAGAAAGTAATGCCAATGTCAGTTGTGGGTAAAGTCTGGCACTCAGCTCTGGAGGGCACATAGCACGCCAGCTTGTCCAAACACCACTGCCCTGTTTTGTTATCTGACAAAGGCTCTCAGTGCCCTGACAATGGGTAGGGAGCAGGGTGGGATCCCCCTTGACTGAGGCTCGTCTCTGCCTGGTGCCACAGTTCCCCACCATTTTGCCGTCTGAAGTTGCCCAAGGGACAAGTTGCAACCTTGTCCTTTTCCTGAGGCAGTGTAGGAATTCAGACTAACTGTGACCCAATGAGTTTAAAATCATCTTGCTTTTTAGTTTTAAACTTGAAATAAATTGTGAATTACTTATCTTATTCCACTATGCTATTGTGCGATTCATTGAAATGTTTTTGTGTTTGCCTCTTTAGCAGCAGCGGTGGATTCTGCAGATGCTCCACTGTACCTGCCCTACAAGGCTCTGGTGGCTACCATCAGTAGCATGGTGTTCAGTGAGGGAGAGGCTCATAGACTTATCGAGATCCTTTCTGAGAAAGCAGGCATCATTCAGGACACCTGGCACATGGTATGGGACAGTGCATGTAATCATGAGGAAAGACACCTGTTTGACTTAGCTTGAGTGTTCAGGTACTTGATAACTTACTGAATGCATGGGAGACTTCTTGGGAGAACCACTTATCATGCTGCCTTTATGTGTATGTGTGCGTTTTCAGGCCACTCAGAAAGGAGACCCAGTGGCTATACTAAAGAAACAACTGGAAGAGAGGGAGAAACAGCTGGCAGCAGAACAAGAGGACGCTTCTGCAGCGAAGAACCGTCTCAGAGAACTCGCAAAGGTTAGACATACAATTTGGAAAAGTGGAGCTTGGCCTGAAGATTGCAGGAGCAGAGGAAGGGAAAGAAAGAAGCCATGTTGTTACCTAAATTAAAGGGTTCTCCAGTCAACATGAACATGTACTGACATTTGGATTGCAATCTTTATCTTTTGTCCTGAAGTTGGCAGTAGAGGAAAGTTAAAAAAGACTCCTATACACAGGCCACATCCACTGAGAAGCATCAAGGGTTTGCTCAATGTCATGATAATCTCCCCATTACATTCAGGTATTATATGAGATATTTTACATATCTCATGTATTGTCTGTGTCAGATATCTTGTATGCAAAGTAAATGCTAAGCAAAGGCCAGGGTGTTATCATAATGTTAAAGTACAGCTAATTACCATAAATTTTCATTGGTAAATTTCACAGAAATTTTTTTTTTACTCTACTCTACTTTTCTTATCTTGTCATGTTGGAAAAAGCAACATTAATCTTAAAAAAGTTTAAATTAATCCTCTGGTGGATGATGGACATCTTTACTAAATTTCCTAATAATAGTTGTGGAGATTTTGCTGTGAAATGCCTCTTTTCTCTTTTGCCACATACACATTAAAATGAATCTGAATGTGCTTTTTTGACCGTGCTGTCTGTTCACAGGAGCTGTCTGCTGAGAAGTCCAAGGTGACCAGTGTGGAGACAAGGCTGAGTTCCCAGCTGAGTAAGAGGGAGCAAGAAATGATTGCTCTGCAAGCTCGCATGCAGGCCAGTTACCAGGATCATGTAGCCCAGACTCAGGTGCTCAATGCAAAGGTCAGTTCTCGTACACAAATGTTAGAGAGTAGTTTTTATTTTCTTGTTTTATTGTCGTCCTGGTGATGTGGCTACTAACTAGAGTTGAAATTGCATCTAAATCTAGTGTGTTGAGACTGATTTAAAGCAGCTGTCAAAAAAAAAAACTTTTACAAATTTTACAGATCCTTAGCCTGCAGGACCAACTGGAAAAAGGCCCCAATGCCCAGCTGGCCCGTCTACAGCAGGAGAACTCCATTCTCCGCGACGCTCTCAACCAAGCCACTAGTCAGGCTGAGAGCAAGTGAGTGTTTTCCTGTAACAGTAAACAAGAAGCAGTGATCTGTAATGACATGCATCTTACCTCTTTATGCCGATACTAACTAAAGTGACTATTAAGTACAATGTGTAGAAATGTCTGCTTGTACCAGACCTGAAGGTTGACTCATACTTTGGTCTTTCTGCATCTCTCTCTTTTATTATGTCCTCAGACAAAATGCGGAGTTGGCCAAGCTGCGTCAAGAATGCACAAAGTTAACCAAGGAACTTGGAGAGAAGACAGAAAGTCTGCTTGCTGATGAGCACATCAGGAAAGGGCTGGAGGCCAAAGTCTCCGCTACTGAGAAGCAGCTCTCCCTGTTGCAGGTTGGCCTGGCCTCTGGGAACGCATCAGATCTCTTAAAAATAACAGTGGACATGATTAAGTTTCCTTATCGAAATTAGTTTATTGTTTTTATTTATATTTCTTTGTAAATGCTGTATTTCTTTTGAGCAGCCAATTAGTCTCTCCAAAATGCAAGCCTAGACATTTCACATCCCAAGCCTCTAAAGGCTTAGGGGGTGGGGGGGGGGGGTAGTTTTTTAAGTTTAATTGCCTTGTAATCACAGAGCCCAGGGCTGGGCTGGAATGCAGCCATGCAATAATGGGGCTGCAGGGAAAATGTTTCTCAGGACCAGCTGGAATGTGTGCATGTCCGAGCACCTCTCCTCTCCAAGCAGTATTGGAGCAGAAACAGTCTGATGATATTTATGACATATGACTTTTCGATGGCACATTGCTGTCTTACATTATTTATTAATAATGGTGAGTAGCCTCGCAGTCACCCACTGATGCTTGGGGTCGGAACCATTACAGGTTATGTGGAGCAAGTGAGTCATCACTTCCTGATAAGTCAAAGTGTTAATTGAGTTAAATCATTTACGAACAATCCTCCCTAGCAGTTTTAGGTCTTTAAACATGTAACGCAGTGGCTCATCAGTAGACATTCTCAAACGATGCAAGATGTTGTGCTGTTTTTCTAATTTCTTTGACTTGAGATACAATTTGTTGCCTTTTTGAAATGTATATGTTGCTAGACTGAGATCAGCATTCACAACATCATTAACAAGCAGCTGCTTTGACTGAGTCTGTCATAGAGGCATAGGCAGGCAAGTCAGCTCAAAATCCTCCAAGTTCAAAACACTTCCTACAAGACACTTTAAAAATTCCAAACAGATTGCTCGCTGTCAAAATGTCTATTATCATTTTCTTGTCCCATAGCTGGATTATCCCTCAGTATTCTGTTATGTCTTTTTCTCTGGATGTGTGGAAATAAGATATTTTAATTAACAGCACTGACATTGCTTGTAAATCAATGCTGTCCAGGATAATTTTGTGATTTGCCGCCCCCTGCTGTTTAACATGACGTTTTGATGAATTTTGTTGACAGGTCAGCCATTCAGAGAGCGAGCAGGCGTTACAGAGGAGATTGGAGGAGGTGAGCGAGGAGCTCAGAACAACGCAGAGTAGAAACAGCAGCCTGCAGGCCTCTTTGGACAAAACCCAGCAGGACAGCAATGCTCTTTCAGGTCAGAGAATGGGGCAACAAGGTCTCAATGGTTGCTAAATGTTTAGGCATATTGCTTAATTCTTGAGCTTTGGTGGTTATATTGCAGAATATAAAATATGGAATAAGTTGCCCTTTGTCCCTGCAGAGTGTCAGTTGTGTATTGGGAGATTGGAGGCTGAGATCAGGGAGCGCTCTGCTCAGGTGGATGCCCTCACTGCCCAGCTGAAGGAGACAAAGGCAGAGAAAAGCCAGCTTGTAGAGCAGGTGGCCTCCGTCAACTCACTTCTGGAGGCGAGTCAGACCAATAAGGGGGAGGATAACAATCAGGTAGCACATAAATTTCCAGTTTGACTTTTCTGAAGTGGCCAGACACCTGACTGGACATAATAAGCCCTAAATATGTTTGTCATGTCTGATTCGGCAGGGGAATGCTGCAGAGTTGGAACAGCTAAAGCTCAGGTAAGTGTTTGAGCATCCTTTTTTTAAATATAGTCGACAGAAGATCCAGAGCTGTTCCATTGATTGATTGAAATGATATGCTGCCTCTGCAGCCTTCATGAGAGAGACAACAAGCTGAGCACACTCCACGATGAACTGAAACAACTGCAGATGAAGCAGGAAGTTGCCGTAAGTGTTTTAAACATCTTTTGCTAGATCTGTTACCAAATAGTATCACTTCTTGATTGTTCTGGAGAAATATATATATTTTCCTAATTCACACAAAGATGTGTACACTGAAATCACTAATAACAAATGATCTGTTCTAACAGGAGAACACTATTGTTGAGCTAGAGCAAAGAAATAAGAGGTATCATGCTATTTACTATCCATCTATTTGACCATACAATCCTTTCCACACCTTTTTTTTTTAACTCTCTTTAGTTATACTTAAGCCAAATTATGTGTCCGTTTTAGTGAGGATGCCAGTGTTATCACATCACTTCAGGATGAACTTAAAAACCTTAAAGAAGAGATGGCGCAACTCAACAACACAACAGTAAGTGTACCTCTTGATGTGTGTATTCTGCTGCTAGAGCTGCCCTGCAGAACAAAACATAATCTGAGTGACTCATTTACCTGTCCACTTTGTTTCAGCAGTCAGATGGCGCCGCAGAGCTCAGACTACTACAGAGCAGGTAAATGATCCTTGGCATGTGGAAAAAGGTTAGTCTCACATCTTGTTAGGTCTGTTATAGATCTCTGTTTTATCTGTCCTTTGGTTCTTTGGCTAGCCTGACTGAGAAGGATGTCCTTGTCACATCACTACAAGAGGAGCTGAGAGAAAAGAAGACTATTGATGAAGTAAGGCTCTCTTTACACGCTAGTGGCTTTTCATTTAAGACCACTCTGCTCTTAATCACCCTCCTGACTATGTCATACATTGTTTTAACAGAATGTTCTGGCAGAACTGACAGCTTTTCAAACGGAAACCAAAGAAACTCTCCAGACACTCTTCCCACAGATACCTATAGAGACAGAGCAGGTAGGAAAAAGGGGATTTCACGGGAGGAGTTGCAGACTGATCTTTTATCCTGATGATTATTTTTGCAAACTAACGTGCACATGAATTATTTACGTCTGCTTTTGTCCTGCTTTAGTCCAACTGGTTACAAGTATTTACGCAGAAAGCTCAGGAGACTCTCAGCCAGCAGAACCAGGAGTCTCAGTCAAGCACAGCTTTGCCAGTAAGCTTTACACTGTAAACATATACTGGTTTAACTTAACCCAACAGAAGAAGTTCTGAATGTGTTTCTGTTGTTTCAGGAGTTGCTAGAGAAACTGAAGGAAGCAGAAGAGAGCCATGGCTCACTGCAGGCTGAATGTGAACAGTACAGGACTGTTCTGGCCGAAACGGTAGGTGACTGAAAAAAAATAAACATGTTTGTGTAGTTTTAATGCGAGTTCCGCAAATATGAAGAGAGCTAATTCGAAAGCTCATTTAATCCTGTCTCTCTTCTTCTGTAGGAAGGAATGCTGAAACACCTGCAGAAGAGTGTGGAGGAAGAAGAGTTGGTATGGAAGTCCAAGATGGCCAACTCAGAGGAACAGCTGAGGATGGTAAGTTATAATACTTTATTGAAATCACTATAACTTGTGTGGGCTTAATTCTTTATTTTTTTAAAACCCCACAATAATCCCTCTCACACTTTACCAGGCTTTGGAGAAGGCCAGCAAACTGGAGGCAGAAAACCAAAGTATAGAACAGGTGGGGATATTTTTTTTTTCCACACGAATTTGAGGTAAGCTGGCAGGTTAGACATGTGTGCTGCAATGTAAAACTGTCGCTTTTGGTTCTCTCTGCAGGTGAAGGCGCAGATGATGCTTCTGGAAGCCCAGCTGGAGAAGCAGTCAGACAACCAGGGGGCCTCAGAGGAGGTGGAGCAGGTACATAAGCTGGTCAAATCTACCAATTACAGCAACCTCACTGTAACTGGCACTGGCTGCTAGAACATCTGTAAGCTCTCCTATTAGGGGGAGAACTTGCATTTCAAATTTTATTTTTGCATTCAAAAAACATTTTTACATAAGGTGTATAATTCTGTATATAAAGGTCTTTTTTGTTTGTTGTACATTGATTTATTTTTTGGGTTACTTGGGTAGCATGGATAGCTCTGTGTTACTTTTCAATAAAATCTAAGAAGCACGTCACATTTAAATGAATCAACATTTTGTGGTGCATTTAAAAGTACAACTGTCTGACATCTGTTCATTTCTATTGTTGTGTTCTGGATTCAGCTGAAGCTGCAGTTGTCAGACTGCCAGACCCAGCTGGATTTGGCCCAGAAGGAGACCCAGGTACACAAGGAGGAGCTTGCACAGGTGACTTTACTGACTTAACCTGCTTTTCCCCTCCTCCAGACAGTATTTACACATTCACATAAGTGTTATTTATGAGATGTCACATGTCAATTTGTGGAAAGTCCCTCCTTAACCTACACGACCAGCAAGGTAAGGGTTGAGTGACGTGTGACACAAAAGGGGATGCATCGATGGGAGGTTATGTAATCAATGATTATTGACGACTTCCTGTTTCAGGTCAGAGAGCAGCTGGGAGAGATCACGATGCGGGCTCAACAAGAACAGAATGGCCCAGCTGATGCTCAACCCAGTCAGGTCAGGGTGCAAAGGTCACAGGGCACCCTTAACTTCCTGTCAGAGAGTACCAGACAGTGACTAGGACACTTCTCCTAAGATCTCATTTCTTACCACTCAACATGTGGTCAAAACCACTGCGCTAATTTAAGGATGTGGCCACGTTACATTGATACCAGATAGAAGAATACAAAGAAGTGCTGTATTTCCAGTCTGTCCAGTACTCCTCTGACACAGCGGCTGTTTATGCCAACTACGGTTTGCATTGTCTGAGTGGACATAACTCTAACCAGTGCTTTCTCTCACCTTTTTCAGCATGTTCACTTCTTGTTTGTTTTCAGATATTTGTTTGTATGTTTCTTAACAGTAACAAAAACAGTAAAAAAAAATTTTTCTTTTTTTGTGTAACCTTTCACATGAAAAATTCTGAGTGGCAACTAACTTGGCACACAGGTCAAACAGCTTTTGTGTGTGTGTGGGCGTGTAGTAGTGCTGCTTTGGCCCAAGAATGTTTGCATACAAACATGTATGCGTTAGCCATTTGTCTGTGCGTATACTTATTGTGTGTTTGCCTTTTCTGTCTGCCATCAGGTCCAGAACGAGTTGAGTCAGAAGACTGAGAATTTGCACAGGGAAGTGGCTCAGAAGCAGCAGCTTTCCGAAGAGTTTGAGCAGGTAGCAGTCATCGTCAGTTTTTAGTCTTGTCATAGCAGGGAGTGACAATAAACTCACAGTGGATAAACATCTGTGTGTGCATGTGTTGTCAACCTCCAGGCCCAGAGGACTGTAACAGAGCTTCAGGCTCAGCTGGATCTTCTGAAGGATTCTGCAGAGGCACCACAAGCTGACACAGAAGACGTTGCACAGCTGAAGGTGCAGTAGAAAATGACACCCAGAATTTAAATGTGATTTATGCTTTTGTTTTTTTGACAGTCCTGGATTGTTATGCAGAGTATCTTAGAGTGACGGGTGGTCATGTTCCTTACAGGAATGAAACGGCTTCATAGTTTAACACTGTGACTCAGAAATGTATGTGCAGTTGTACTGATCACCTTGAAAGATAGAGAGCTTTTATATTATTTCCAGCAGTAGGTATTTGATGTCATGAAGCACTCGTCGTTCCTCGATTTATGGAGGCTCACTTGTTCAATTTTAAATAAAACAAATAAGACATAATGATATAAATAATATGACAAAGTGTACACAAAATATATAACCATGGATTTTAGAGATAATCCCAAGTAAGTTTTTTTTTACAATAGCAGAATCTATTGCTATTGTAAATGGCAATTTAGGCTGTTATTTCAAAATGTCATCAGATCATCTTTCCTAAAGACAGTTATACGTATTTCATAATGGCACTTGGCTGTTGCTTCGGGTTGGGGAAAAATGGCACTATGAACCAAACAGACTTTGTAAATAAAAAAAAACCGAAACATTTAATAATAATGAGCGTAATCTTAAAATGTCACTGAATTATTTTGCAATTTTATGGCTACAGGTTGTAGTTTGTGTTTATTTCGTGTCTTATTTAATATTGAACCCTTTGGATCTCCATGGTGCGTCTCAGAAGTAATTTGCTACTGCTGTCGTAACAGGAGCGCCTGGAGAAGGAGAAAAAGCTGTCCAAAGACCTGGGCCAGGCAGCCACCAAGCTCCAGCAACTTCTCAAAGCCACTCAGGAGCAGCTGACCAAAGAAAGAGACACAGTGAGAACACTACAGGAGCACCTGGAAGGCAAGGTGAGACGACCGTTGTGGTAAGACTACAGACTGGATACACACTTCTAAGCTCAAAATGTTTTTTGTCAATTTTGACACTGAACGTTGGGGCAGCTGGAGTTCAGTCTGTATGGATTTGGCTTGGGAACCAGAGGGTGGCCGGTTCAATTCTAGCTTGGACCATATTACCAAGTGTGGACTGGTAGTTCGAGTGCCAGTTCTTCTCTGGGTATGTGGCAGCCCTGTAACTGTTGATCTCTCCACTAATGTATGTCTATAGGTCCTGTGTGTGTGTGTGTGTGTGTGTGTGTGTGTGTGTGTATGTCAACAGAGTATAAAAATTGGATTTCCCCAAGCAGGATTATTAAAGTGTTCAGTTTAAATCTAATAATTTTTCTTATTTCTCTGTTTTAAAGGAAGAATGTGTGGAGCTGAAGGAAGGAACATCAGTCTGAGAGGAAGTTGACTGCAGACACTACAAAAAACTGCCAAATATGCCTTATGATTACCATAGTTATGCATTCCAAAACTATTTCTCTTTTTTTTTTTTTGTACTGTAGTTGATGGCATTTGTTGCAACTATAGGAATCAAATGTTTGATATATGAACATTTCAAACTTAAGATTAGAGGAGAGAATCCTGCTACAATCTTTTTTTGGAAACCCACATTCCATCAACAATTCTGGCTATGTCAGAAGTTATTTATCCCCCTGCCTTATATTCCAATCATTTCCCCCATAGTTCAGTGTTAAAAGGGAAACCGATTGTACGTCAAACGTACATCAACCTGTGCAATTACTTATTATGTCTTTTCTATGTGGTTGAATGATGGGAAACATTTTATGGTTCAGTATTTCATTACCTTTGATGCCTGCTTTCCCCTCTGTAGCTGGCTACCAATAACATGCCATGAATTTGTATGAGTGAATAAACTACAGTGTAGCTCTATGCTGTTCTGTGTTTTTTTTAAATTTTATTTATGTAATGGAGCAATGACTGAAGGTAAAAGTTGGTTGTGTGTCGACATAGTTTCAGATCTGGTGAGAATCACACGGCAAAAATATTCACTGTACACCAACTCATGACTAATGGGTAAAAATCTGAACTCTGCTGTGTAGAGAAGAGTTTTTCTGAGAGGAGGCATTACTACACAGCAACATCCTGACAGTATGTCATCAGACAGAAAACGGGGGTGGGGAGGTTATAATTTCATTTAGCACATTATATAGAAACACTACTAGTGTTTTCTAAAGCTTGTTAAAAAATAATGGCATTTCACTGCAAAGGGTTTACACGCAGTAAGGATCGGGTTACATCAATGGTTACAGGAACAAGGAAGTATATTAGAAGATGGAGTTGGTTTGTGGGATTTTTCAACAACCATGTATGGTTGTGTTTCGGGCACGATCTGTCTGTCGTGCACCGTCACCCTCCGCCCTCAGTCGGCACACCCACACCAGTTTTTGGGTGTTGGGAGGGGAGGGGAGGAGTCGGAAGAGACGAAGACGGCTGGGTGAGCAAAAACCGAAATTAAACTTTATGTAATGCCTATTTTATTGCACTTGTCGGATTTCATGAACATGGAGAGTTGAATTGTAATATATATATTGAATTGTTGGATTCAGGTGTCATAATGAAGGTGCTTTTTTTTTCCTGCATTTGGGTGGAACCAGGCTAGGAAAGGCAGGTCAGGTGGTGGGTCCAAATGTTCAGGTTTTGCATCAATGTGATTGTTATGAATTACAACCTGAAGGAAATTATATTTTTTATAGCAGGAACAGATGGAGAACAGTTGGTCCAAATAAAGTAGAAGATACAAATGAACTGGAACTGATACCTCATAAAAAGCAATTAATTTAACATTTGAAAGGAATTGTAAGCATTTTGCTCTTTCACTTCCTTATTGAGAGTTCCATCTCATTTCTTTATGTGGAAAAAATAGCTGGCGGGCTTCGTTTAGCATCAAGACGAGAAGTCAGGTAGCTAGATTAGTTCACATTGGAATATTTATGGCAAAATGTTATGTTATATAATTATTTAAAAGCCTGTTGGACTGTTTTGTGGCGGGACCAGTAGGCCTTATTTTGGGTAGTCCACGCCTGGCTAGTTGTTTCTACCTTCTTCCAGTCTTTATGCTAAGCTAACTGGCTACTATTTAGCAAACAGACATGAGTGTGTTACCAATGTTGTGTACCATAAGGTACAGAGTTAGCGCACAAACACAGATTCCAGAACAAAGCGGACCAATCTCAATTTCACCAATTTATTTCGGCCACGTCACCAAACGTGCTAACGTTTCAGTAAATAGGGGGTTCTTTGTGAAATTTCTCATGCCACTGATAAAGGACAGAGTATCAAACATTTTGTCAATAATGAAATGGATACCGTTTAAAAAATTAGATTTGATGGAACATACCAAATAGTGTGGTTCCATAGCCTATAATAATATGACTCCAGGACTGATTGAGAACAAAACCATAACTTTTCTGATTGCTCTGTCAAATCAGTAAGCCAACGCCATCTAATTTCACTGGCAATTAAAAAATTATTTATTTTTTAAAGGTGGGAAAAGAAATAACAGCACACACTTGCACAATTAGTTGCATTGGATTTATTTGACAATACTCGACTGCTGCATTTACAATGAAACTTAATTTCTTTGTAAAATTTGTACTAATGTTTATCAATTAAAGTGTAACAGTCAAGAAAAAAAAACAAAAAAAAACTAGATCTCAAACTTACAGGCCCAGATGTTTTGACCTGGTCAATTCTAACATGGTTTCCATTAGAATATTTTACAGGATATGCCTAAATTTGTATGCAGTGCACGTCATTAGTAACCAATCCATAAAGGAAGACAAATGGTGTACACTGGAGTGTGCTAGGATTCAAACAGTATGTTTGCACATAAAAATAACACAAATGACCGATTTATAGAGAGAAATATAAATGTAGCAAAAGTTAATTGACAGAATAGTATCATTAATGTATGTATACATCACAGAATGAATGAAATTACATCTGAACAAGACTGATTTCACAGCCCAAGTGGTGTGACTAGTTGGTTTATTAGGGCACAAACATCAGAGGTCTATGTTACAGGAATCGTATCCCATCCAGAACCCAAGCCTTCCCCTTCAAGCTCTGTTGATCCAGTCCAAATATTATCCCCCCAAATCCCTTTAAATTGACCTGGTTTTGTAACAGGGCAAAGACTGTTTATCGACTTGTTTGATTTTTCACATTGTGGCCTTCAACACAGATCACGTTATTTCCCAAACATACTGCAAAACCATCCCTGTCAGGGCAATCTGAAGGGTCATTCAGTTGCAGATGGTGTTTGATACCTGTTGAAAACATAATGTTGTTAATGTTTCGAAAAGTTTGATGCGATTGAAAAATGTGACCAAGAGAAAAACAAAAACAAATAAACTTACCATCTAGGACCTTCTTAATAGCGTCTTTTGAGCTAGCGTAGTTCAATTTGTCTTTGGCTCTGCCTTTGTCTGGACACCTGATATGAAGAGAAATCAATATCAGAGTTTCCCACAACATAAATATTCATACACATGAATATGTATCCTCAGAGTAGACTAGCTCTTACAAAACATATGAATTTTACCATGATGATATCGCTAGTCCTTATCTACAGTGTTAGAAAGAGTATTTATGTGTCAATTGAAATACAACAACCTACCACATCGCAAACACCAGTTCTTTTTTAATCGATTCATCGGTTTGAAAGTGGCAGTCGTACAGTATGTAGCGGCACTCGGTAACCAACAGCAGATCCTTGAAGAAAAGGAAGGCATCCCCCTTTATATCTTTTTCCTGGTAAACCTTTTCCACGTCAATGCATTGGTCTTTGATCACAAATGTCACAAGTCTTATACGCTCGTCATCATTTTTCGCAATTTTCATTTCATTGTAGGTGTCCTTCACTCTGTCAGCGACTTTTACTCCAGATGCCTGTTTTGAGAACACACAAAACATTACGTGTCAGTAGTCAGTACAAAAAAACCCCCCTAAAAAAATCAAACCCATTGTCTAAAACTTGATTTGATTATACAAAGACATCTTATTAGACATACACTTTAGAAGTTATTAACCCCACAGGTCAATAAAATGTTGGTGACCTAATGAATTCACAATGCATTTAATATTCCACCCCGTTTTTTTTTAAAGGTACATAATGCCTTAAGACAGAACAGGCAAGAGAAAGACCAAAAAATAATGCAGTTGCAATTGATTTAGTAACTTTCACTTAAATTTTACAGTTGTGTAAGATTTTGTATTTTTAATGACATTAAGAACCATATGTCTTAACAATATATGAAAAATACTTCTATATGAAGACCATTTCCTACTGATTGTGGGCTTTAGTAAGTCTAATTTGCCAGGTAATTAGAAATTAGAGAATGATAACAGACTTCAGTACGAGCACCTTGAGATTTGGGTTTTAGCTCATATTTGAGCAGCTGTTGTTCACTTGCACTTTGGTTCTGAGACAGAAAGCAGAACTAAAAAGATGAAGAAACAGGAAGTTCTTCAAAACTAGACATGAGAGAGAAGTGTTAACACTATTTAAGCAATGACATGTGCAAATAATCCACCAGCTTTTTAGCAGTAACGTGCTGTGGGTTGCCCTATGAGTTTTCATGGCTTTGGGTCTGCCGCATTCCAGTCATTGTGGAACAAGTTAGCACAAGAAAGACCGCCCCAAGGGATTCTCTCAGAACAAGTTTGAAGCACGAACAAAGCTTCCTCCATTTTGGAGGCAAAACCACGCCTTGAACAAGCCCTTTCAAACACTAAACTCTCTTTTCTGTCAGCAAATCATTTCCTCAAAGAAACATTCAAAGAATTCCTCACACTCTTACAATATGTTCACAAACAGGCTTCACAGACTTTAGACCTTTTTACGTATATTGTTAAAATTAAGGGTTTGGCACTTCAAAGTGTCATCAGTTCTACGTTAGATGCCCTGTGGTGCACACACATCATAAAGAAGTTGTTAACTGACACAGCCCAAGTCAATCCAGCCTGATTCTTTGTGAAAGCTACTCACCATGTTGCTTCTGATGTGTGGAGGGAACAGGCAGCAGAGAAAAATGGCAGCAGCAGTCAAAATGCTGAAGGATCATAAGGAAGGAGAGCAGGTTGACTCATGGAGGAGGAGTCTGGGTAAATGAGCACACCTCCAAAAGCAGGCCCACCCCCCTCTTCCCAGGTGTGACACAGTTTCAGCTGCAACCTTAGTATTTGCATTTAATCACATTACATTTGAAGCCTAAATGACAATGGATATATGTGCTTCATTGTCTGGCACATCAAAAAAACATTTTTGTCACCATTTCCATCTTTTTACATTCGGTAGAGGCCGAGATCTTCCTCTTTAGGTAAAACACCAGGTGAGCTTGAGCAAGGGTGGGAGCGGCACGTAACACCCTTATATGGAGAACAAACCTGTTCACATTTTTAACTCATCTGCTGCTGAGAAGCAAGCCAATGGCCTTATAAGGTAAAAAAAAAAAAAAGCATTGCACAGATGTGTCAAAAGGATCTATCTGCCTATGAAGTGAGATTTTACCCACCTATGAGATTCCAATAGTCATACTATATAGTCAATTGTTAAATGAAAAAAAAAGAAAAGATTTGTGTCAGTCCAATCCTACATTAAACTTTTCTTTCTGTTTTCGAGGCCCAATGTCTCATAAATAACAAGTTGGTGCAAGGCTATTTGAAAACTGATTCGAAGAATGAATAGACATGGGTTCCATCCTAGGTATTACAAAACAAAAACAACACATGAAATGCTTTGAAACAGGGCTTCTTGAAAACACGTATGATCATTCTATGTTTGTCTTTAGAATAATAAAATTTGGAACTTTCAGCGAAGTCCAGGGGTGTGACTAGGAATGAGGAACCTTGGTCCCCTGCCACTTTCCTCTGATCCTACACCATGCCTTTTCCAGTCATGGAAAGTAACTAAATACATTTACTCAAGCACTGTGCTTGAAGACAAATTTGAGGTACCGTTTTCTGTTGCATTATACTCTCACAACGCAACAGCTGTGAAGCAAATACTGTCCTTTTTTACTTCACCACATTTATTAGTATGGTATTAGTGGTAACTAGTAGAGATTTAAGTAAATGAGTAGAGCCCATTCTCTCTGTGTTATTCCCAAATATTTGTTCTGCATAACTTAAAATGGCTACATCACAGTATGTCAGTTACATATGAAAATGTGTAAGTAAAGACTTTAAATATGTAGGGATCACACACCACACACAAGGGATTTTCTAAGCACTCTTGTGAGGCAAAATGTGAAGTTCAAAATTTTCAATGTAATGCTGCTCTGCTGTAGCATTATGCTTTTGGGGGAGGCACGAAAAGAACTACCAATAACAAAAAAAAGTTACTTTCAGCGTAAACTACTGAACTGGATTGTTAGGAAGTATGAGATATAGTGCAAATCTTTTTTTAGATGATGCACATAGTTAAGGTCCTTTTCTTTTTCTTCAAAATTCTCTTTGATGGAGTTTAATTTTTCAGAACTCTCCTTTTAATGAACAATTTAGCACAAAAAAAAACCCTTCCTGCGACGTGACTATTTTTAAATACAGATACTCTGCTTCAGTGTCACAGTGGCTTTGTTTCTTCTGTGTGGATTAGTGGTTTACAGAGTCCCGCCCCACATCCGGACTAGCATCTGTTCCAAAAAGCTGAGTGCCTAAATGTCAGCACGTCTTAGCCTGCCTGCTAAAACTTGCACTGCAAGCACAGGAATCTGTGAATTGTGTGGACAGTCAGTCAAGAAGTTGTCCTGTCTGTTTAACAGAAGTTGGATGGAGTTTGCTCCAGAAAGTTCTCTTTTTGTGGCTTAAGGATTTTTTTATTGATTTATTTTTTTTTAGGTTTATCATCATAACAGCTGTAAGACCTGCCTACCAGAGCTAATGGCAGCCAGCAGCAACTTTTCAAAGTAGTAACAGGGGAAATACAACGCTGAACCACACAGAACAGGAAATGGCTGCTGCATAACTCTCTGTCAGTTGAAAACTTCATGCCTCTGCAAGCACATTGCAAGTCTGGCCCCAACCTAGTCAGTGGCCTCAAAGCAGCAAACCCAAATCTATGAAAACTCTGACATCTACTGGTGAATTACAGGCAATGAATTGGCCATCTGTGTTTGGGTTAGGGTTATTTTACATGTAATATCTAAATCACTCTGTGGAGATTAACACTGTCAAAACTCTTTTTTTTAAAAAGACAATGAATAAGAAAACAAATGGCAAATTAAACTGATTCCAAATATATCAATTGAACTTTGTAAGGGAAGGATTCATTTAGGTCAACCTGTTTTCTCTGTTTTTATCAAAACAAACAAAAAATCAAACAAACAGGAAATAATTAGGCTTTCACACATATCTAAATAGCATGTTACAAATTTTAGAGGACTTCAACAGATAGTTCGTACTTCAAATGGTTACTATATCCTCCCTGAATTTGAAGATTTTTGTTTAGGAATAACATCCCACATGTTTATCTATTAAAAAATAGCAAATATTGATATTGTCAATGTCATTTTATGAGTAATATCATATATAAGCTTTCCTCTTTCATGCTATAATATATTGAAACGTATAAATTGGACACGATGAATGCAGTGATGGAATTTTTAAGTACAAATTTGATTTACCCTCAAGTATTTACATGTTATGCAATTTTTACTCCACTACATCTAAGAGGAAAATATGCTTTTTAGTCTACTACATTTATCTGGCAGCTTTAGTTAGTTAAAGGACAGCGACACCACAAGCACATGATGATTGGATAGAATATGATATATAGATATATTGGTGAACTATACCTAGTTCATTCTGAGTAGGTGTGCTTTTCCTTCTGCGCAGTGATACGGTGTAGTTTGGTAGGAAGAAATAGTTCCTATATGAAACTGCTCACAACAAGGTCTGTGGATTATCTTGAGTATCCCGTCCTTGAGTATACTATCCTAGTGTCCCGTCGGCGGCCCGGCCGACTCCTGCTCCTGCGCCCACCTCTGGACTGCAGCCATCTTCAGGACCCATGCTGCAGCAACCCACTACTCCTGAGCCCAAGCTGCAGCCACCTCAAGTTCCCCCTATGCCTGAACTGCAGCCACGTCCAGAGCCTATGCTGCAGCCTTCCCCGGTCCCTGCTCCTGTTGAGCTGCAGCAGTCTCCTGTGCCCTGCCCCCAGGCCATCCGCCTGAGGCCCTTTGCTCTGCCTCTGCCTTGCCACCAGGCCGTCTGCCTGAGGGACTCTGCTTCTCTTGCTCTTAAGCTCCTTGGCTCATCCACCCAGGGTTTTTTTTGACCGTTTTTTTTCCGGCACAAACTGTGACACAGACCTCGGTTCAGGTTTCAAGTATGTCTATTGTTGAGTGTGGTCGGTCATATTTTGTCAAATGACTACCGATATTACAGAGATATGTGGTAATTTATGAAGTAGCCTTTTTCATTACACAGAGGCAAGTTAGTGATTGTTTTTGTATGTGATTGTAAATAATTTGCTACCAAGAAAAGGGCTGTGCCACATAGAACTGTGATATATGATGGACTTTCCAAAAGCCTTTTGATTTCTTTGATCATAGCTAGACTTCATCAGTCAGTGGCAGTTAAATTCTTGCATGCATTAAAAGAAATATTTCAACATTTTGGTAAGTGTGCTTTCTTGCCGAGAATTACATGAATTAGGTCACTCTCATGTCTGTATGGTAAATATTGTCGTAGCTCTGGCCATGACTCATTGTGTTTTTCCTATTGTCTCCTGTTCACTTGTGTTTTCCCCTCCCCTTGTGGGTGTGTGGGTGCGGTTTTCCGCCGCTCCACACCTCCCTGATTATCCACGCCTGTCTCCAATTAAGCTCATCAGCCTCTGCATATATACAGTATATCCCAGGTTTCTAAACACCCCATGCCAGATCGTTTCACCTGCTACAGTGGTACCAACTCTCTGGTCGCTCAGTTTATTTCACTTTATTTTCTAGTGTTGTGTTTTCCTCCAGTGCTTGACTTTTGTTCCTCCTGTGCCGAGATCTCCAGTACCACCGGCCAGCCACTTCTCCACCACATGCACCGTCAGTTCTCAGCCTTCCTCCACCATTCGGCTGTTTTGCCAGCGCCCCACCTACCTTCACCACTCCCATCTACAACATCTTCCATAAAATCCCTTTTACCTGCGCCTGTGTCTGCTATTAGGTCCAAAACATCAAAACGTTACAAAAATAAAACAAGAAGTTGGTTAGGTTAGCTTAGCATGAAGAGTGGGAACAGGGGGAAGAAGCTTTCCTGGCTTTGTCCAAATATTAAAAAAGCTGCCTACCAAGATCTGATTATCCCCTGTTGCAAGTCTTTATGCTAAGCTAAGTGAACTGCTGACATATTTACCGTACAGAGCGCTAACAATGCTCTTGTGTACCTCTCTGCAACATGCGAATTGCTCAAAAAGTTAGTAGTTGAAATGACAGACAGGGCAGAAAGAAAGTATTAACACTGTAACATTCTCAAAGCAGGGGGACATACAGGCTCCATAAAATGAATATCTTATATTGAATACTGAATAAAAAAGATTCTTATTTGTGGCCATTGTATAGCTTTTATTATAATCAACCTCAAATGATTTTCCCTCAAGATCAGTAACCAGTGATTAAGTTGCACACAAGACACAAACTGACATTCACCAGAAAACACAAATTCTGTTCAGATATGATGACTCTTCAACAAGTCTGTAATCTACCACCCAGAGTTCCTCTACAACAACACCAGATTCAGCCACTGTGGATGAAAACACAAGCACAAGTCAGTGTGTGGTCCATAAATCATTGCTTCAGATTTTGGTGTAATTATCACATCTTGGCTATATTACCTCCATGAAACCCAACTGTATCTCACCAGACCCATCCTTGTCCAGGGTCTTGAAGGTGTCTGTTGTAAATAAAAGAAAACATCATAACTCTACATAATGTCTGCATGGCTGGAGGATAAGAATATGGTCACAATGATAAGGACTCACTGAAGAGTGACTCTAAGCGAATCAGGCAGCACACAAAGTTGTCAAAGTCAATGGTGAGGTTTGGTTCACTGTAGCGGGCCACAATTATCTGATGCAGAGGGTTGTTGAGAGAGAAGCCTGCCGAAATGTAACACAGTGAAATTAAGAGATGGCAAACAATGGAGAAATCACAAACCTATGTATCCTATGCCCTCTTGTGTAGAGAAATAGAATTTGTAAAATGGATTACTCACCAGCAGCCTCAACAGCCATTCGCATCTCAGAAGCACTCATACAGCCACTTTGGTCTGCGTCCCTCTCTTTGTACAGATCCTAATGGAGAGCCCAACAAGTTAATACAGTATGTGCTACCACCACTCAACTAACAATGTTACACATGGTATGTTAGTGTTGACACAAACAAATAAGGAACACACCAGGAACTTCTCGATCTTTGTCCACAGGATCTTAAATTCCACCAGTCCAAGCTTGCCGCTTCCATCTTTCTTTGAAGGGTACGTTAGGAAAAATTGGAACATGCTCCACACAGTAATGTGTGGCAGGTGCTGACCCTCTGTGAAGACATGACCATGCTGGTATGCAGCCAAACCGCATCTTCATTCATTCACACAAAACACAATTGCAAATTCTAGTGAAGATCCAAAGATTGGGAGAAAATGTATAAAATAGAGCATCAGACATCTAAAATAGCTTAGTAATGTATGGAGTTTTCAGTTTGAATATTTCATTTTGTGTAAACATTTATATCAGTGAAAAGTTTAAACATGTTACTGTAGAAAAATAATATAGAATAATATGTGTTTTCCAGCTTTAAAGGAATAGTTTGACATTTTGGGAAATGAAGCTCTGGCGAAAGTTCAGTCAGGAAGACTGTTCTTTTGCATGCTTAGACCTGAAGTTCTCATACCATCCTGTCATTCCATTCACTGCTCACACATGCTCACCCATAATTTCCTGCTGTCATTGTCTGGTCTCATCTATTCAATAGCACAGCGACACACCTTCACCGTTCGCCTATCGTCTTGCTGCTGCCCTTTTTAAATATGTCTCTCTGTCTCTGCCTGTAGTTTGAGTCTAAGCACCAAATACTTTTGACAAGACTTAATTTCTCTCATTCATGTGCTGTTATAAACATTATCTTTACTTCATTTGTCTCCCCTGATTGAAATATGAATATTCACTTTCTTGCAGAAAGTTAAGACAATTGATATCACTCTAATGCCTGTATGCTAAACATACGGCTACAGCTTGCAGTTGCTTAGCCCAGCTTAACATAAGGACTGAAAACAGCTAGCCTGGGTTTGTCCAAAAAATTTTTTTTTAAAATCACTAATTAACATATTGCATGTTGTTTGTCTAAGCGTGAAAATACTGTGGTGAAACCTAAGTGTGAAAATGACAAATTGTGGTTTTCTGGGGTATTATTAGAAGTTTCTTTGCCAGGCCAAGAAATAGTCTGGCACATAAAATTTGTTGTTTTTACACTTTTTTTGTATAAATTTAACAAATAAGATATATGTTAGTTATTGTCAAGCAAGCTTTTCCACTCTGCTTTGGGACTTTATGTTAAGCTAAGCCAACCAGCTGCTCTTTTTTTAGCTTCCACCAAGAAAGCCAAGAAAGTTTTTTTTCCCCCAAAAAAATGTCACACTATGACACACTTTTAAAGCTGTATATTATCCAGGCACAATATAATATTTCTGCAGCCACAGAAATTAACAGAAAATGAAAAACTCATTTGAACCAGCCACAGAATTGGACCTGAAAGAATTTTTTCTCCCACACACACTATTTCTTTAAAGCGATTTAAGGGGATATACACATGATGTTATTAATGGTAACTAATGGTAATTAATGGTGTTTTTAATTCAGGACAACATGGAAGGATACATCCAGCAGATTGATCATGTTACGGCAAGTGGCCAGGCTAAACCCATTGGTTTTGATGTCACTCCCTGAAAATGCATAAAACACAGGGGTAAATTGCTGTGAGTGCCAGGGGCAGAAAAGTCCACTTGATTGAAAGAAGAAGAAATAATTTCTCTTACTCCTCATCACCACGCGGTTGAGGATTCTCTGTAACTCGAATACAGAAATCTCCACATCCTAAAAGCATATGACACACTTTGTAGGTCATTGACTTCATAAGATAATGTTTCAAATCTTATGCATACTTACATGTCCGGCAAGCTGTCCAAACAGTTTCTTGAATCTGTCACTAATGTCATCTTCATCAACATCAATCTAAAGGTGACAAATTATTGTTAGTATTATTATTTTTTGGGTTAAAATGTTAGCATATACTGTATCTGAAGGAATATGATTTTACCTGCTCAACATGGCAGTCTACAGGATCATCAATCTCTCTAAAAGCAGCAACAAGTCATAGTTATATGATCATTTTGAATGCTATAATTCTTTATTATTTGTCATTATAAAGTTGCACTTATTTGTGACAGGAACATACTGGAAATCAGCCTGTTTCTCAGAGAACACCCGCAGATAAAAGTCTGCATTCTTGTTGGGCTCAAAGGTGGAGGGGATAATGAGGTATTCTCCAGGGGGAAGACTGAAGCGGTTGCACACCTCTCGCAGGTTGATGAAGGTCTCTGAGCGCGCTGCTGAACAGCTGTACAGGAAGAAGTTTTTCTTCAGGTGCACTTGGCTTCTGCCAGAGTACTAGAAAATGACACAAATGCTGTACGGTCACATGAGGGCGCCCTATACCTTCCCTCTGTCCCACTTTTTCATACTGTGTAAATATTTGTGTGATAGAGAGAATTTTCAGGACTGAAATATGAACAATAGCAGCAACAGGTTCATGAAGTGTCTTTGTATACATACCTCCTCAGGCAGCTGGAAAAAGACAAAAATAAATCATATCAGAATAGGTGTAAATGTGGCAAATACTGACACAAGTATTAGTACTTAGTGAGAACAGGGTTGGTTGTTTTTTGTAAAAGAAAAACAAAAAAAACTGCATCTGTAACAGATTCCCTTTTAATGTGTAGTGGAAGTGTCAGGTAGGAATGGAGTGACCTTAAGCTTCTTCTGTTCAAAAGATATGGACTGTCAAATATGTCTTGTGCACTTGGGATCCTCATTGTGGGGTTACTAGTCTCTTACTATGGGGTTAGTTGTCCAGATGTTATTTTAGTTGGAAAGGAACTAGTCAGAAATAAATTATGGAGGCAATTTAAAAAAAAAAAGAATTTAGAAAGTTTAATTTCATTGAAATGTAACACATCTTCTGCGTCGAGAGAACATAAACATCCCTATAAGTATCCTTATATAACACCAAACAACACACAGCTGTCATATAAACATCGATTGCAGAGCGTGAATGTAAATGTGCTAAATTTAAAACACCACCATCAAAATACCGTTTATCTTTTGGCGTCAATTGAGTAGAAAATTGTTTCCTTTTTCCCTTTTTTTTTTTTTTTTTACTAAACATTTTACCGACTTATACAGTTAAAAGACGTTTGCCATACATTGCGTTGAATATATCATAAATATTGCATTGACACCATCATTATAGTATTAGAAGTATTAGAATACTGTCATCCAGTGAGCTAATTTGAGCTACAACCCAGCTTCCCACAGTCATACTGGAAACTTATAGTTGATGCTGCAGCATTGTTAGAGTTCAAACCAATATTGTCTCGCCTTCCTCCTCCTTTCGCTCTCATTCTTACTCTTCCTCTTTGTTCTCCATGCTGCTCCATTTTACCCCAACACAGTAGACGTCACCTGAGGCCTCTGTTACGCTCTGACAGGTGAATGAAGTGTTTTGTCAGTTGAGTTTGAACAGGTGAGAAGACCGATTGGTAAATAGGGTGTGGCATTTTGAAGGTCAGTGTTTTCCTGGTGAACAAAGTGTGCTAAGTGATGTCATTTATGTTTAGAGTTGTGCAAAAAGTGAAAGCAGTGGACTTGTGCTTAGAGTTTAGCAGTCTAGAGTTTTGTTATTGATTGAACTTTGAATTTTCAGAATTACAGTTTGTGTGTACACACTTAAGAAAAAAAGTAATCATCCTTATGTCCGTCACCCACTATCAGTGACGCAGTTGTAACAGGTTTGAGAATGTGACAAGCATGCCCAACTGAGATCTTTTGCTCACAACTACACAACCACATGTTGTAACTGAGCTACTCTGAAGTACAGCTCTCCCTTCCTACCTTTTAATGGTAATAATTGTTTTAAACCCATTGTGTAAAAGCCCAGAAGAGAAACACGGAAGAGCTGGATAGTCGCATTTTGACATGAAAAACACTAAAAGTCATCTGACCTCAGTGTCAAGAAGGTTACTCTGACCTCTGACCTCAATTCAGAAAAGTAACAACATTTTTTAAAAGCGCCCTCTAGAGGGAGAGATCTGACCAATGTGACAACCAACCCATTTGAAAATAAACCCCGCACTCCTCCAGTGTCATCTTAAAGGCAGCTCCTTACCTCATAGATGGCAAAGCCAATGGTCTCCATGTCCTGCCCCATTTTCCTCATACGCCGCCTGTTCTTCTGCATTAAGCCCACCATGAAGGTGCAGCCCTCCTCACCATCATCAGGGTCATCATCCACCTCGTTTAGCTTTATGACAAACTGAGGATTCATCCAGAAGGAATCTGGGAACGGAAAACAAGGGTTTCCAGGGAGCTGGTCAACAGCATAGCCAAGACTGGATTCAAATCTGGAGGGAAAATTGAGAAACTGGTCGTACTTGGAAAGTTTCTGCAGCCACCTGCTGACACCCCCCTTCTCCACGTGTCTTCAAACTCTGTCTCTGACCATTTCTTGTACTCATCGCCTGTGAGTGCATCAGGGGTGAGGTTGCAGATCTCAAGGCGAGAATATTGGCGCAGGAAGTCAGGAAATGACATCCTGTGGACAAAAACGGAAAGGGAGGAAAAATTAAAGAATGGAACCTGCAACGTCCTTTCCTTTAACTGCTCTTTTCCTGTCACTGGAGTATCAGTAAAAGAAGAGTATATCAGCACTAGGAACCCAGAAGAAGAACGAGTAGTAGTTTTAGTAACGTTTACCAGAACTCCCCATCCTCAGAACGGTTGGTCAGCCGTGCCCGGTCATCATCACTCACATGTCTCCACTCAGAAGAACTAGAAGTGCCAAAACATGCTTAGTTAGAAATAGACTGTGTGCTGAGGTTAAAAACAACAACCACAAACTACTGGGCTCCACCTAACCCCACCTACACAAGCAGGATTTACCAGCCATTCCTCTGGGTGTGTATGTCTCTATGTGTTGCATGACAGAAACACATACACTTGACACAATACCTTCGTCCAAACAAAGGTTTCAATTAGGCTGGGTCCTCTTTTGAACAACACAAGAGGATGAATTAGACAAGCCCGTTTGTAAGCAGCGGTTGAAAGCAGTTAAATTCCAATTTAATTTTAAAATGTAGTGTGGGTTGATTGATCAACAGTGCCAGTTGTTACTTGGCTACTGTCTGCGTGACCAAAACCTTGAGATTATAACAATAACTCGTTTTTAAATCTCTATTTCTTACTGTACAAGATAAGATATTTCACAAGATAAGAAAGTCTACATGTTCTATGTACACCATATAGTTATAGATACACATATACTTACTAATATAAATAACAGAAGCGTGTTAACATGTTCACAGTGACGATGCTAACATGCATTAGCAACAAAATGCTTACCTTGTTAGTCATCTTAATTTAGTCTGTTAGCATGCTAACATTTGCTATTTAGCACTAAACACAAAGAACCACATGAGTCTGATGAGAATATCATCATTTTTTACAGATAGGCCTGTTCCATTTGACAAATTAAAATGTTCAAGCTGATGATGGCGCTATTGATGGATTATCAAAGTGATTACAATTCATCCTGTGGGAAACAGGAATGTTGGGATTATTAAATCATTATTATACATCATCTAGGAACCATCAATATCTTTACAAAAATCTACCCTGTAGATGTTGAGATATTTGACAGTATAAGTAAAAACTTTGATCTGCTAATGGTGCTAGATGTAAAGTCAGGGGATAACCAAAGACATAAGGCTGAGGACCATTGATGTCTGTACAAAATTTAATGGCAATTCATCCAGTAGCTGTTGAGATATTTCAGTCTGGTTCAAAGTAGTGGACCCTCTGACCAACCTACATCGGCATCCCTAGAGCCTTACGTGTTAAAAACATAAAATAGGCCTTGTGCTCTGTAATAGCTGCCAATTCTAATTACTAGAGTAAAATACTTAGAGGTAATATGAGCATTTCCACTCCATTTCCTGCCTTTAAAACTCCCCAGAAGAGCAAATTACTCACTTGTCACTCCAGGATCCATTCCACTCCACCTGACCCCATGGGTTTCTAATCCTGATCAGCTGCACCGTGTCTCCTCTGTACTCCACCTGACACAGAATATAGGTGTCAACTACTCTCAACAAGAAAAAAAGGCACAAAAGGGAAACACTACAGCATACATGGTAGCCGCTGCAGCTTCAATTTAACCTGGATGTTCTTTGTATGCATGATACAGACAAAAGCCCACCTGGTCGGCTCCCGTCACCGAGTAGGCATGGCCCTTCACCAGCTTGCGATACGTGACAGCTTCCGAGTCGGCCGAGCTGGTAATCTGGGATGGAGAGGAGAAGCTTGTGAGGTAAAATATACCACGAGGACACCAACATCGCTACATGAGAGTAAAACAAGGAGCTCAAACAAACATCAATGGAGCATCCCAGGAGGGAGCCTCTGTCCAAGGCCTTCTTAATGATTTTGAAGAGGTGGGGATCTGCGTTGGCTAGGTCATGCCTCTCAGCAATGCCTCCAGTGAAGTCCTCAAAGCCCTCAATGGTGCTTCCTCCAGAAAGAGCCTCGTAGCATCCATTTACCCTAAAGGGAAGCTGAGTTAAGGAATGAATGGAACAGAAAAGGAGATACCGACACAGACAGACAGATCCATTCCTCCATACTTGGCGTAGGCCTTCTCCAGCAGCGCGCTCCAAAACTCTGAACCCTCCGATGAGTGAACAAACAGCAGCTCTCCGTCTCTGGTAGGCAAGCGGTCATCAACCACCACATCCACCCACTCACCAAACTGCCAAAACTGAGAGCCACAGAGAAGACACGATTAGTACCCTGTTTGTGCCACTTTTGCTCTGGTGTGTGTCAAAGTATTGTACCTCGAAGTGAAAGATGCCAGCGTAATTCTCCTCAAAGCTTTGGTCGTGGGGGACAACACGAGCCAGAACCTGTTTGTTGAGAGTCAAGGAGGCGATAGCTGCCAAGAGCCAGCAGTCACCTGAACACGAGTGTACAGTGTTAGAATAAAGGGAACTCCTGTGTAACTCTCTAGGATTTACTGTTGTCATGTCAGTATCATTTTATTTGCATTATGACACATTTCAAAACATACTAGGCAGTTTGTCTGAACACACACACACACACACCTCAGTTATGCAAGGTCATTGTCTCATCTCTCAATGGTCGTACAAACAACTCACCCACCCACACATGTACACATTCTGCCAGACTGGGCGTAGACAGAGATCACTGGTAATAAGATGTTCTGTACACAGTGGCATCTGATGTGATTGCACAGGCATTTATGAGGCTAATAGGTATTATGATTATTATTTGGATTGTTTTTTACAGCTAGATGAGGTTACAACAAAACAAAAGAGTGACATTGTCAAAGGAGTCTGCATGAGTAGAGCTACATCAGTATGATTCTTTATTCACACCTGCTGACTGCGGCAGTCTATGATTAAAATGCAAAATCATTCAAAAAATGCAAAATCATTCAAATTGTTGAGGATGGAAATGATCGTGCGTGCGTGCGTGCGTGCTTGTGTCTCTGTCTCACCAAGTGCTCCTTGACAAATATCAGTCCTAGTAGCGTTTTCAACAATGAATTTTGGATTGGAACACAATTCCTGAGAGAAGAAAAGAGTACAAATTTATTCAGACTGCAATATTTTGTCATATTATCACTTTCTATTCAGCCTCATTTCAACAGTTTTGTTTTACTTGACATAAACATTACAGTATAAAATGTAGCTCTTTGTGTCGTGACACAATGCAGAAAAGCAACGATACATCACAGGTGGACTCAATGCAAACACATAATAAAAAATAATAATAAAAAACAACATATTGATTGATAGGACTAAGATAAAACGTACCATGATAAAACCCCAACAATTAGCTTACATTGCCAAACAGCAGCAATTATCTGTTAATTATAAAGAATGTTTTGTAATGCCTATTGAATGCCTGCATTCAGTAGGCATATTGCTTTTTCAAACCTTCATTTAAAATAAGATATACATTATGATGCCAATAGGGAAAATTCCATCTCCAAGTTCCAAATCTTTTGGTAGAGTGTAGCCCGGGGGTTGGGGTTTTCAAGCATGTAAAATAACCTGCCTTTACTTTTCAGCAGATATTACTATCTACCATACCGTTGGTCTTTTCCAGGTGATGCCCCGAACTTTGTAGGAATTCGGTCCAAGTTCATTGAAGCCCAAGGATGAGGGCAGAGGCTCGAAGCAGTCATCCTCATACAGCTGTCCTCTCTCCAGACAGCTTCTCCTCAGCGAGGCAAAGTCCTGGTTCAAGTATTTCACAGCGTGACAGTTGGATCCAATTCCATGTGATTTCTCTCGGTCGTGCTGAAGTTTTGCTGCAATGCCCGACATTTTAAAAGCTTGTAAGACTTTCTGTCTGTTTACGGCTGTCTTCTGTATGTATGTGTCGTTAGACAGGTTCTGTGTTATATGTGCAGCCCGACCGCCTCCACACCCTTCGTTGTTTGTGGTTCAGATTCCAGACTTGGTCTGGCTCACCTGTTGCACCCAGCCCTCTCTCCATCTGGCTTTGATTGAGGGCCCATGATCGGCCCAGATGTGGCCCACATGGATTGATTTATGCTGTCTCAATATATTTTTTACTTTGTTTGGCCCTGCTTAAGATCACAGTTACTGTAATTACATTAATAGTTACTTACTAACAATCATAAACAGTGAAAACAAACACAGGCCACAGTATATAATATATATCAGATTAACCACTTTATTTCTGTGATCTGTGAAATATTTTATAAATAACGATAGAGAGTCCAGAGGTCATAGTTTCTTTATTTCTTCTCATTTAAATTTTGCAACAGCTAAAAGAGCACACACAACAACTAATCCAATCATATGGAACTTTTTTTTGTTCAGCAAATATAATTATCATATCTTAAGCATTTTAGCCCTTTTTAAAAAAAAAGAATTTGGGACACAGTAGCAGATATCACAAAGGGCTCCTTTCTTGTCTTGTCTCCAGAGTTAGTAGATCGCCAGGCACAGCCACTGTAAGAGGAAACACAATTATACAACAAGCTGTCAGAACTAAAAGTGTTGACACACCAACAGCCTTTGTTATTCTTTCACACACCTGTTGCATATCCAGCTCAATCTTCCCAGAGTCAGCTCTTTCCAGAGACTTAAACATTTCTGGGGGAGAAGCAGAAAAAGAGACACTGGTGATGTGAACGAGCCACAGCTCTCAGACCATACAGATCAAAATGAGATATACTGAAGTGATATTGTTGTGTTTGCTGACACTTACTGAAGAGCATCTCCAGTTTAATGAGACAGCCTACAAAACTGTCAAACTCTATGGCACACTGAGCATTAGCATTTCGACTGACAATGGCCTGTAGCACAGCGCTGTTGACTTGGAAACCTGGTGAAGAAAAATAGCTCACGTATCATTGCTTCCTATTAACCTGTAGGGTCAAGTATCATGCATTACTGGATTGGATTATTTTCCTGATCGTGCCAGCAGAATGATAATGGAAGAGTTAGGTTACACAGCCTCGCCCAAGCTTGCTTTGTTCCTGTGGAAAAGTATACATGAACTTGCAGGGAGGGAGTCCACTAACTAGGCGATCCAGTCTGTCACAACTTTGCTGTGGACACTGTCAAGACATGTGGCTACACATGACAAAATCACGAGTTTTCATTTCATATATTTATCATGTTTTAATTGGTAGTCAAAGTTGATTTTTTTTAAAAAGAAGCTTTACACAGGATGAAAACCACAAATTATTATTCTCTTTATACATGCTTCCACTTGGGCACATTATTTATAGACATGGTATCTCTTTTCATTTTTATGCTGATGATACACAGATGTACTTGAATTTGGAATTTTCAGTTCACTCAATGATTGCCATTGTGATGTTAAAAAATGGATCAATGGTCAAATAATTTCCTTCAGCTAAACCCAGACAAAATAGAGATCCTTGTCATTGCGTCCCAGCACATTGCAAAACAAATTCTGCCATCTGCTGGTTCTTTTTTAAAATAATATCAAGCCTTTTGCAAAGAATCTTGGTGTCAGGTTTGACAGTAATTTAGGTTTTGAGCATCATACCACTAAGCTTGTGCAATCATGTATTTACCACCATAGAAATATCTCCAAAATAAGACTCATCCTAACTACTAAAGACACAGAGACCATATTACATGCTTTTTTCTCATCACACCCGGATTACTGCAACAGTCTTTTTACTTGCCTTTTTACAGAACTCAGCGGCCAGGCTTTTAACTCAAACTAAAACCTGCTCCAACAAGACCAAATACCAAAGTTTGAAAACAAGCTTCTGGCTGTGTGTGCGTGTGTGTGTGTGTACAGTATGTGGTAATTGAGGAAAGTTGGTGGAACTGGGAACAAACTCTGCATGGAAAACAGCTGATTTTTGCCTCAGTGATTAGGGTTAGTGTTCAGGTTAAGCAAGTGTCGGGTAAGTCTCCAGGTAACTTCATGTTATTTCCCTATTTGTGATCTAACTTGTCAATACTGGACCAATAAAAAGCTTCAGATCATGATTTTTCTTTTTAAATTTATATTTTAAGAGTCCAGGCTATGTTTGTATAAATTATGAAGATCTGAAATTCCTAACCAATTGTTCCAGCAGTGTTTTTGTGGAAAATCAAAAAACCAACCCTTTGTGACTAACAACTTTAAAAAAAAAAAAAAAAAAAAAAAAAAGGATGTCAAGAAAAACTTGGACTGTAGCCTCATACTTTCGATTTGTGCTCAGCTCAGCTAGTATTTTAAAAACTCCACTCTGGTCATTAATGGGCAATGGAATTTTGCCAAAGAACAAATGCAGCAGAGTGTGTTTGCTTCACAGCAAAGCATGTCAGAACCTGTAAGGTAATAACACAACTTAATTAACTTGTTTTTTTGTTCCAGTGATTATTTGAAGTATTTGAAGTGATTATTTGGTGGATTTTACTGTATGAGATCCCTCACGTGATAACACTTGTTACCTGCTTCAGTGGCGGCGCCTCTCATCTCGTGGGAGCTCATGGTGCCAGAGTTGTCTGAATCATGACTTTTGAAGATCTCCTATGTGACCCAGGGACCCATGCGTCAGATATATCTAGATGTTTCAACACGACCACATTAATCACAACGTACCATGTATTTCTTGATTTTGCTCCAAAGCAAGTGGAACTCCGTCAGTCCCAACATGGCACTTTCATCTTTCTGCAGAATGTTAAGGTTTATTAAAGGCACTTCCTGGAAAGTGTTTTATTATTCATTTAAATGATAATTCACATATCTTACTCCCGCAGTAAGAATACACCTAAATCCAAAAAAACAATTAAAGTTGAGCTTCAAAACATCAACTGTGGGAGGACAAGGTTTCATTCGAGGATACGTCCAGCAGACTGACAATAAGGCGACCTGTCTCAAGGCTGAAGCCATTTGTCTTGATATCAGATCCTGAAAGAAAGTCACAAAACAAAGCTGGCCCCAACTCTTAAATCAATGAAAATTTAAAAAAAAAAGCCTCATGTCGACATACGTTAGAGTTCTATGTACTCACTCTGAGAGACAACGTTCAGAATTCTAACCAGTTCAAAGACCGATACCTCCTTGTCCTGAAAAAATGCACATTATAAAATCTAATTTGTAATTCAGGTTTAGAGCTTTTAACACATCTCTTTTACTGTCAACTCTCACGTTCCTCTACCCACATTGCCAGCAATCTGCTTGAAGAGTTGCTTAAAATGAGGATCCACATCACTCTCAGATACCTCCTCCTGTGTGAGAAAGACACCGATTAATCACCACGTCACCACTGACAAACGAAAGAACTGGCTTTCTAAATTTGAGGCGTTTTGGAATGCGAATGTTGAAATGTCAATGTTGAATTTAACATACAGTATATTAAGCATGAAGCAATAAGCATTTCAAATCTGTGACATATTTCCTTTGATCTCAGTACTAGGAAAAGAATGTCTTAAAATAGTGACACGCTGTTTCACATTATGTATGCACGAGCAGCTTATCATTCAGTAGATTGTCTTACCTCCTCTAACTGAGCATCAATTTCCTCCTCCAGTGGACTGAATAAATAGAAATGCACAACTTGAGCACACTCTGTTGGCGTTCAGGGAAATAACACTGTGATTGATTGTGGCTTTTCTGTGACAAAAGAAGGAACTCGCCTATGAGCGTCGTTAACTAGATGACTGTATACGCTAAAGCTTTGGGGTCTGCATTATCCTGGAGACATCAATCAGTCTGTATGTGACTGTGACACAGATACCTGGTTGTAGCCTGTTTCTCTGAGAACACCCTGAGAAGGAAGCGGCCATTCTTGTGAGGCTGGAAGGTGGAGGGAATTATGGCATATTCTCCTGGAGGAAGTTTGAAGCGGTCGCACACTTCCCGTTTGTTGATGAAGTTGCTACTCATGGCCACAGCACGCTGTCGCAGCAGGACATCCGGACCGAGGTGAACGTTGCTGCGGCCTTTGAGCTGAAGATTAACAGGAGATTCCTCGAATGTCGAACAGCTAAATTCACAATGCAATCAAGCAATACTTTGGACTCCAAAACTGACATTTTTGCATTAACAAGTGTCAGGTTTAATAAGGGATCATTACTGGCATGTAACAGTACAACACAGACCTGATCTGGCACCTGCAAAAAGGAAACAGACAAAGTATTTTAGAAAATCAGTCAATTATTTAAAAAAAGAAGTCAAATACAGAGTGCAAATGTCATATGATTCGGAGACACCTCATAAATGGCAAAGCCAATGGTCTCAAGGTTGCGGCCAAGCCGTCGTCCATCCTTTTGCATCAGTCCCACCAGAAAGGTGCACCCGTCCTGACCATCCAGGGGATCATCATCCACATCCTCCAGACGCACCACAAACTGAGGGTTGGATGAGAATGTGGCTGCAGGACACAGATAGGTGCAGTCCTTTATATGAAGTAATGTAACAGAACTTCTTTCTCAGACATACAGTACATGCGGTGTGTCTCTGTTACCTGCGTAATTGCGGCAGCCGCCAGCAGTGGAGCCGACCTTCCACATCCCTTCAAACTGGTAGTGGTTCCAGTGGTGCAAATCATCGCTCGTGAGCGCATCTGGAGTCAAGTTACAGATGTCCAGCCTGGAGAACTGCTTGATGAAGTCCGAATAGGACATCCTGAACAGAGGAACACCTTTCTTAACAAAGAACATCATTTCTGAGCCTTAATAGTTGCTTTGGTGATGTAGGAGGTAATCAATCCACATTACAGAATTAACAAAATAGCTAGAATATTACATTTATTGAAATATAAATGAAAGACGATGTATTTACCAGAACTCTCCATCTTCACCCACATGGTTCAACTTTGATTTCTCAGCTTTACTGACGTAGCTCCATTCATTGGATCTGGTTGTTATTTAAAAAACAAAAAAACAATGCTTTTTAGGAAAGCCCTTTGAACTAACCAGTGGTAGCTGATGGTTAATGGATCTAGAACGTAATTATTTACCCATCACTCCACGCTCCAGTCCACTCCACCTGACCCCATGGATTCCTGATGCGGACCAACTGAACCAGCCTGTCTTGATAATGAACCTGGGAGAGAAAGCAACTGTGGGCGATGTAGTTTGCATTAAGTTAAAAAAAAAAAAAAGTTTACCGTGGATGGCTTAAATAAATTACGTACCTCTTCTGCACCAGTGATTGAGTATGCATGTCCTTTGATAAGTTTGAGAGCTGTCATTGCCTCTGTGTCACTGGCACTGGTGATCTGGAAGCACCAAAAACAAACAGTTCAATCTGGTGACATTATTACTACTGCTGGTGCGTTTTTTCGGTAGATTGGCGTGCAAATCAGTGTGAAAATAAGACTTACATCAAGAGAGCAACCCATCAGTGAACCCAGACGCAGGGCTCTCCGCATGATATGGAAGAGGTTTGGTGGAGCCTTGTCTAAAGGGTATCCTTCTGCGATGCCTCCTGTGAAATCCTCAAAGCCCTCAACAGTGTTTCCTCCTGACAGGGCCTCATAGCAGCCATTCACCCTGTCAGGCACAGAGGGAAATTAATAGGTGAACCAACAATATATTGCACATTTTCTCTGCATTAACATTTGAACGAAGCAAAAGATATGTGGAACAATCCATACTTAGCATAGGCTTTCTCGAGCAGCGCGCTCCAAAACTCAGAGCCTTCTGCAGAGTTAACAAACAGTAGCTGTCCATCTCTGGTGGGCAAACGGTCATCAACCACCACGTCCAGCCACTCACCAAACTGCCAGAACTGAGCAGAAAATACTCCCATCAGTAAACTCGATGTCAGACACTTCTTAAACTGAAAGGTTCATTCAACTCTCTCGCATTATGTCTTGCGAGCAAGACGTTTGTGTGATCCTACGATAATAGTTTCTGTGCTATGCATGTCACACCATGCACCATGGACTGCCTATACCAGTGTGCAAGTTTCATTAAAATCACTCATCAGTCCATGGAACAAAATAGCAGGAAAAAAAAAACACATATAAAAGAAAAAAGCCCAGGGTTAGTGGTCAGATGAAAACGGCCTGTGTCTGACCTGGAAGTGAAATATCCCGGCATAACCTTCAGTGAAACTCTGTCCAGGCGGCACCACACGAGCCAGGATCCGCTTATCTAGAGTCAGAGAGGCTATTGCAGCCAGAAGCCAGCAGTCACCTGGACAGTAGGAGCAGAAACATGCTCTGAGATTGGACGGTACTGTAAACATCTTGTGCCAACAGGGTGGAGGGTTTCGAACCAGGGATGTTTGTGCTTCCCTTCTAAAAACCAAAACACCCCAATCGTTCATCCACCCATCTGTCCATTCAATCATGAACCCATTCCCCTCACTTACCCAGAATTCCTTGGCAAATGTCCGTCCTTGTTGCTCCATGGTCAATGAACTTTGGGTCTGGGCACAGCTCCTGTAAAGAGCACCAAACAACCACAAAAAGTTGGACACTAGAGCATAGTTTTGAGAAACATTTCCTGGGGTTATCACACCAATGAGACGGCAGGAGGAAATGCCCTTCAATGATTTTGACTTGATGATTTTGCTAAAAGTAAAATGTGAAAAGAATTGACACATGCTGTCGTATTGCTATGATCCAACACATTACTGTCCTTTTGTCTTCAAAAAACCAAAATTCTCGAGCTGCATTCTTCAGTCAAAAACCTACACAGGAAAAGTGTTTGTTTGACCTCTCACATCCAAATCAGCTTTGTTTCATCCACACAGCTGCCCGGTAAAGGATCATTTCAAGTCAAGCTCACAAAAGGCAGAATAAATCCACACAGACATCTGCTTATTCGACCATTATGATTATTACTATCGTGAATGGAATATTTGGCACACTCTTTTTTTTTTTTTACCTCATAGTACCTGATTATTTTAGGTTCAACCTGCTTCCACCAGTCGTGATTTAAATATATTAATTAGTTGCAAATGAGTAAAAGAAAAGCATTCAAATATTCAGACATGTTATTGCCAAGCTCACCAACCAGTAAAAAAAACCAACTGTATTTCTCAGTGGCTTCTTACCGTTGGCCTTTTCCAAACAATGCCACTGGTATTGGGTGAGTATGGCCCGAGTTCATTGTATCCCAGTGATTTGCACTCAGCTGGAAAGCAGTTGTCCTCAAACAGGCATCCACTCTTCAGACACTGCTCGCGAAGAGTCTCATAATCCTGCTTTGAGAACTTCACTGCATGCTGGTTGGTGCCAATGCCTCGTTCCCTCTCCTGCTGACGGGCCAGTCGATCTGCCGTGGATGTCATCCTCACCTTACAAGTGTATAAAGACTCCCTGGATGGTGATTTCCCTGTTTGTGAGCTGAGTTCGGTTGACTTGTGTGCTAATCTTCCACCAGCTGAACACAATCCAGACGTGTCTTTGTCCCAGCCTCCTTTATTGATGCCACAGGTGAGGGGAGGACAGGGTGGGATCACAGATAGGGAGGGGCCCCCATTTATTGTGTCCCACTTCCTGATAAGTACATACCAAAAGCAGATTAAACCGACTCTTTTTTTCTCATCCAAATTTAACTGTTGGAGCTTCTGTAAAACTCAATAACATCAAAGTGCTAAAACAAAATCAAAAGAAAAACGTTGAGGGGCTTTAATCCATTCATTGTAAGAGACTACATGTACATACAGCTTAGGGCTGTGAAAGCGAAGCTTAAACGCATAATATGAAACAAGTGTTGACCCGAGAAAGAATAAAAAATGGTATATGAATGACGCTGCAACACTGAGCCTGGGAGATGTTTGTGTTCGGTCAGCCAAAGTGTGATCTTATATCCTTATTCTTTGCTTACATCCTCTGTGCTAAATACAGCAAAGCTAATTGTTTATCGAACAGTCCTCAATAGACTCATGGTAAATAAAGATTTGCATTAAATGGCAGTGAATCAACGCTTGTTTAAGTTATGTGAGAATGGAAAAAAACATATAACTGTCACTTACAGAGGACTTTCTAAGCTGCAGACTAGTGCAGACTACTATTCTTATACAATCTTATGTGGACACACTATCATAACCAAAAGCTTTCTGCAGAAAAATCCTTTGATTGTCTGGACTACACTTGATTTCAGATGCTTCTTTCTTCCTTCCTTCAATTCTGAGGTTATCCACACTGAAGCCAGCTGTCTGAGCTGTTGTGGGAGGATGGCAGGAGGGTGGGTCATACAACCACTCAGAGTTTTGTTTCTGAACGTTACATGACAAATCAGCGTCAATACCTTCTGGTTATTTTCACAGAAGAATACTTAATTTGCACTGTGAACAAAAAAGGCCATAAATACTTTAATTTGTATGAGTACAAAGAAAAAAAAAGAACCCTCTCCTTGTTGATTTTCTTGGTTATTAATGTTTCGAGGCAGTTTTCTGACATACTGCAGAACAACTGCTAGTAGTGATTTAATACAGTAAAGTTACACTCTAATGAAGGCAGGCAATGAGTTTTAATGCCATAGGCCATACTAATGTTTTCAACAGCTTCATATGGCTATTATGTTATGCTAGTATTGATAGACAGGACATTATTACTGGGTTTGTGTGGTATTACAAATGATTAATTATGCATGTACTGTTGTTTTCACCATACAGCTAATAGGCATCACCCTTTGTCAATGCGTAAGTAAAAGCTGTGTTAGCCTGAATGCAACTTACTGCCTATTCTGAGTAAATCAGGCACATCACATTTATCTGCGTTGGCTCTGCACACCAGCTCATTGGATTTGAAATGAAACAGTGATTTAGGGTTAAAGGGTGTTTAAAGGGACAGTTCACCTCAAAATCAAACATACGTATTTTCCCCTCTTACCTGTAGAAGCATTTATCCATCTAGAGTATTCAAGTCTAAATAAGAAACAAAAAAAATCTAGATTAGATTTATGCTAAATCCTGATTGGTGCACAGAAGAGTGTGACATCACCGTTTCCCCAAGTTTTCAGGGCTTTTTTAAATGTTATCATATTTGATATTTGGTTGCAAATCTTTACTTTGATCTTTTTACTGGCTACAATCTGTGACATACAAACATCAGCAGCCACTTGGTATCTTGGTATCTTAATGCTCCGCAAGGGTTAAGAACATTGCCACTTTGCTCCTTTTGTATGTTGTTCTGTATGTTTCAGATGACACCAGGCAGTTCCACCAAAATAAGCATTTGGATAAAACTATGCTAATATCTGTTCTTTCAGGTAGTGAGACACAATATGTATTTAGAGTCACTTCGTCATCGGCAAACATTCTGAGAGCAGGAGTGTCATTTTCCTTCTGATTCAATCAACTTATACACTGAATGTCAAGCAACACTTAACCTTTAAACAAATATCATATTTAATTCTCTATTACTGACAAACTGGCATTCATTTCTGAGTATATTGTTAGTGCATTGTAACCAAACAAAGGATAGTAACATAGCTGTGTTTGTCTCTCCTCAGCTTTCAGCTTGGTAGATGTGGTGGCTGGTGACCTTTAACCTTTGCAATTGTTTACTGCACATTATCTCTGACATAATTGTTTCAGTTTGCAGGGGTTATCAAGAAGTTGGCAGAGATAAGAGTTAAATCTCACTCAGGTGGCAATTATATATGAGCTTATGATTAACTTTTATGGTCATCATATGTTATATTGACCTTTCCACAATTCATTTTCATTGCTTTGTTTTTTAACACATATATGTGAGCTGAAGACAAAAGCAGTCTTCATTAACTGTGACATTTGTCTCACGCTCACCTGCCTGACAACTTGTTTGGATTGAAGTGCCAGGCTAGACTTCTGGTTTAATCTATCTTCCTTTGATCAAAGCATATTTGGTGTCCCATCCCATATACATGTGTATGATCTACATACAGTGTGTGAAATATATTGTATACACCGTATACATTAAACCATGACATATCATAAAACATAGAACTTCAATAAAGTATGTGATATTCATTAATTTAATACATTACTGTAACAATTCACTTATTTATTGCCACATATAGTTTTATGCTAATGTGTTAGCTCTGCCATTAATAGTGTTTATATGTATATTTAATTCATTCTTTTTACTCTTTTTATTATTATTATTATTATTATTATTATTCATTCCTTTTATCTTTATTTATTTATTTATTTTCATAATTATTTTTTATTATTTTATTGCTCGTCTCTTTTCATTCTTTTTATTGCTCTTATTCGTTTTATCTGTTGCCTTTTACTGCCTTTGTTCTTGTATTTGCTGCTTTTATTTATTATTGTTATTTTTATTATTATTATTATTATTATTATTATTATATAATTATATATCACTGTGTGTAGGCCAATGTGTTGAACTGAATGATTGATGGCTATAAATACATGTGTAATTTGTAATTTCCCCTCCTTTGTCTCACAATATAATCTTTTTTTTCTCTGTGCCCTAATTTGCCCTATTAAAGTTTTAGATTTGCATGTATTTTCTTTGTTCGCCCATGTCTTCAGCTCCCCTGGCGGCAGTGTGTGGTGCTGGGTGTGAGCAGTGGCCCCTCCTCCTGTAGGGGCTGGTCTTTCCTGCAGTGTGGTGGAGAAGGCTGGACCTGCGCCCCTGCCTACGAGGACCACTCACTGCCCCTTCTCTCACAGATTTTACACGGATCACCATTATCCGACTCTTTTGGAAGGAGCAGCAAGTTTGTATTGAAAGCGGCGGTGAGCGCAGTCTTCTTCTTTATTTAATCATTTAGCCAGTTTGAGATTAACGGTTCCTCATGGTTTATATTGTAGCGCAGGCCACCGTGCGCTGCGTTTGATTTAATATAACGCACACTGTTGCAGTAATAATAGCCAACACAGTTACTGTCACATTCTGGTATTCAACATATTTAATCTAGGTATGACCTCTGGTGTAATCATGCTGTGAAAGATCTACTATTGTTCCAAATCTCTGGAGCAGAGGCCATAAAAACACAGGCCTACTTCTGAACAGGTGCTGCCTTCATCATATGCCTGACATGCTGTAGTTTTTTTTCATAGTAACAGTCGTAAGAATTAACAACGCAGCCCAACATGTGTGCAGCATTATTCTGTCTATTTAGATGAGAGGGGACCCCCAGTGGCAGAGAGGCTGTTGGTTTAGTTGTGGGTATTGTTAAGGTTGAAGTGCAATAGATGACATCATCATTGCAGGAATGCCTGCAATCAGCATTTCTCTTCCCATTGTGGGAAAATAGAGATATCCTTTTGATCAATAGCCAGCAGTAGCCTCACTTTAGGAGTGTGACAAAGCAGAGGGACATTCCTGCAGTCTTTACAGGCATGTGGGGCCCTCAGAGTGTGTGTGTGTGTGTGTGGGGGGGGACAATGTCCTTGCCTGCAGAATTGCAAAAAAAAAGAAAAAGAAAAGAAAAAAAAGGCAGTGTCTGTTTCGCATAGCAACACATCCATTTTGTTTTCTAACTCACTGAAGAAGGTCGATCATCGACCCCCCCACTGTTGCTCCATCCAAGTTTTCCCCTCTTACATTCAGTGTCTGCACTGTTTACTGAACTGAGCTAATTGGGATTCCTTTCCATGAGCAGAGTGGTAAAAGGTGTCCCATGTTCCGGTTTTCCGCAGCACTGATTCAGAAATGGGACAGGCGGCCGAGAAACTTCTTAAAATCTATCAGTCGACTTCTTGATACACAGTAGCTGGTTCTTTGGTTTCCTCACAGAGCTATTATGTGTTCTCTGGAGACTCGAGTGTGTCTGGCATAGGAAAGCAAGTGCATTCAGGGAGGAGAAAAAGACCCCCACTGAAATCCATTAAGGCCTGCTTCACTAACACAGCTGCTCAAGCTTCTGCAACGCAGCGCAATCCAAATTATTTGAAAGAGGAAACACTTTGTTTTGTTTTGTTTTTACCAGTGGCAAATCTTGAGTAAATGACTTTCTCTCTTTTTCTTGTCTTATTCTCCCTCGCAGCCTGCCTATACAGACAAGGTATCACATTTCTTTCTTCAGTTCTTTTGTTGATCCTGGGTTTGCTGTGTTTAAGGTGCTGTCTTGTCTCACATTTCTCAGTATTTGCTTTTCTCCTGCACATGGTTGGTTTCTAACTGAAGTTTCCATAGCAGCACATTTAATTAAATTGTACACCATCACACGCCTGAGTTGACGTAAACTGGGTTGGTTATCTTTTTTTTTAGTAAGATATCTGAATTATTATTATTTGGAGGATTTGTCTTTTGCAGGGCCCCCTCAGAAAGGGTTAACCAGAGACCAAATATATGGTCTCTAAATCCTTTTAATCACTTGCATTTTATTTACTCAGTTAACTGCTCAATTATACTTTTTTTTATTTATTTATTTTTTATTTCTGAACATGAAGGTAAAGAGAGAAAATGCTGAATCCTCTATTTACGTATAATTTTCTTTGGCATAAAAAGCAGTCACATTTGAACAATATTGAATTGAAAAAGTGTTTAATTGTAAAAGATAAAATCTCCTCAGGCTGCTAAACACACAAATTCAGTGAATGAATAATTACAATACAATAGACCTGACATCAGTTCCCTCAATGGCTGTGGGCTTCTCTTATAATAACAAAGTATTCAGCTTTGTGTTGCTTTCAGGCTAACAGCATACTGTATTTGACTGCATAGGGGGTCACCATGGGGTCAGACTAATTAATTGAAGGCAGATTCAGTCTAATCAGCAGAAAACAATCAATCTTTTCCACTAGTATGAACATTATTTTTTTCTCCACACACTGCCACACCTGATTGCTGTGCTGTAGACAAGAGTGTGCCGCCGAATAGCTTTCTGCTATTTATAGCCAGCGCTGTGCACACCCACCCAGCTTCATATTTTTATCTCTCTCCAGTATGTATCCAGCTGGGGGGATATCTGCGAGCATATATGCCAACAGGCTGCGGGCAGAGGGCATGGGCTCCAAGGAGCAGGCTGTGCTCTTCTCCAACCAGGACTACGAGGCACTGAAGCAGCAATGTGTGGAGTCAGGCTGCCTGTTTGAAGACCCCTGTTTCCCTGCTGAGCCTCCATCCCTGGGCTTCAAGGAGCTGGCCCCCTACTCCTCCAAGACTAGGGATGTGGAGTGGATGAGGCCCACGGTGAGAAAGTTAATTATGAGCATATCCAGAGATTTGTTAATGACTTACAACTACATATAACACTGAACAAATGATGTTTTTTTTAAAGACACAGACTCCAGACTTCAAGCTGGACATTAAGAAATACCTCACCGTGACTCTTTGGATCTCATGTAAATTTCACATGACGTTTTGATGTTTGGACCGCTGCTGGTGATGACTGGAACTTAAAAGAAAAATGTGTCATAAAAACAAACATATCAAAGACACTGTTTACGTCCGTGTCTGCAAGTCCAGACAGGATAGGACAGGAGCTTCTCAGACCGCTGCAGCTGTTGGCATGGCTTTCTCCGACCACTCCCTCGCTCTGACATTTGTTTACAGTGCTTCATTAGAACACAGGAGATTGACGCGTAGATGCTAGCTCAAAAAATGGCTTGAAAGAGATGTCGCCTTAAAGTAGATCGTAAAATGCGTCGACTGGTCTGTGTTTTGAGAATTGGATTGATTCCTCTTCACCCAGACGTTTAATGTCTCCACAGGAGTTGACCGATGATCCTCAGTTCATAGTGGGCGGTGCCACCAGAACGGACATCTGTCAGGGAGCGCTGGGTAAAGCCCTTGTTGTTATTGTTAATGTTGAATCTCTCCTGGAGTAGTAGAGCGACAGAATTAGATAAAAGTCGCCAAATGCCTCCTCTCACTTGCAGGTGACTGCTGGCTCTTAGCCGCCATCGCCTCTCTCACCCTGAATGAGAGGCTTCTTCATCGGGTTGTCCCACACGGGCAGTCCTTTCAAGACGACTATGCTGGAATCTTCCACTTTCAGGTACTCCTAAGATTATCCTCTTCTAGTTCCCCTTCCTTTCAAGTGGAAGACAGGCAGTTCATGGACTTCTTGATCGTTGCTCTGTCTTGCAGTTCTGGCAGTTCGGCGAATGGGTAGACGTTGTGATCGATGACAGATTGCCTGTCAAAGACGGGGAGCTGATGTTTGTCCATTCTGCTGAGGGCAATGAATTCTGGAGTGCACTCCTGGAGAAGGCTTATGCCAAGTAGGTTTTGAAAGAGCCAGCCTATTTGCTGTATTTAGCCGGATGTTTTAAATCACATTCTGAAGTGCTGCTGCTGATGGCAATTCAACTCAAGTGTTTTTTTTGTTTTTTTCTCGTGGTATCAGGCTGAGTGGCTCCTATGAGGCTCTGTCTGGAGGAAGCACCACAGAAGGCTTTGAGGACTTCACAGGTGGTGTGTCTGAGATGTACGAGCTCCGCAGCGCTCCCAGAGATCTGCACAGGATAATCGGCAAAGCTCTGGAGAGAGGCTCTCTGCTGGGCTGCTCTATCGATGTAAGCGCTGAACACACTGGCACCCCAATCAATGTTGCACCATCTCGAGAAAGCCAATACGATTAAAAGCACTTCTATTTACTTCTGTGCTGGACGATTCATTCTTCTGTTTTCATATTAATGCAGATCACCAGTGCCTTCGACATGGAGGCTGTTACATTCAAGAAGCTTGTGAAGGGCCACGCCTACTCAGTCACTGGATTGAAGGAGGTCTGTCAGTGTGTTGCCCTTAATGGGTTATCGTTATGAATAATATAAATGGTTCTAAGTTGCCCATCACTCTGTGTGTTACGTAGGTTGATTTCCGCGGCAACATGGAGCGCCTGATCCGAATACGTAACCCTTGGGGCCAGGTGGAGTGGACTGGTGCCTGGAGTGACAAGTGAGTGTGCTAAAACATCATAAATGTCCCCGTGCAAGACAAATAGATTTCCATCCCGAGTTTTGTTTGTCTACTTTTATGAGCATATCTCATTCTAAATGTTTATTCCGGTCTTTTTGTGTGTAGTTCCCCTGAATGGAATGAGATTGATCCTTCTGAACGAGAAGACCTGCATCTTAAGATGGAAGACGGGGAGTTTTGGTAATAAATATAATAATACAATGTAGTAAATATAGTATTACGGGGAAATTTTGTACATCAAAGTCTGTTTACAGGTCTTGGGGAGTTCTTCTGCAGCTATTTACTCTGATCAATTTCCTCAAGTGATGTCACTCGAGTGAGCATTGGTTGTGGCTGAAGAAGACTCATCTCTGCTTAAAGCTGTCAGCGCGAGGCTACATTAGCTATCCACATCTCGGGTGTGGTAGAGCTGCGTTGTGGTTAATGCAGATGCCAGGTTTTGACAAGGAAGAAGAATATAACAAACATCTCTCTTTGTAAATCGGTGGAGTACTCTTTAAACTATTGGCCAGGACACGGTTAGCTTAGCTTAGCATAAAGACTACAAATGGAGAAACGGTTCGCTTACCAGCACCTTTAGAGCTCACATTTGTGATCATAGTTTTATGTGTTGTATATGTCTGTGTGGATCTCTGAGGAGCCATGAGCGAGGATACATTAGTGCAACCTTCACGCAAGTCTTTTACTGACCGACACGCCCCCTTATTGGATATCAGTTATTGGTTGAGCGCTGTAGATGATCAGACTCATCTGATACATCACAACATTACTGGAGTTTCATAACGGAGTGACGACAGTTAACAGATTAAACTGAAGTGTATCACTCCCAGGTTTTACATTTTATTTGTTTTCTGATTCACCAGCTAGTTAAAACTCTGTGCTAAATGTAGGTCTGAACAAATAAAAGGACCACAAACAACTTTCTTCATTTATTAGATACATTTTGTTTTTTCATGATGTGTGATTTTCCCATTAACTTTTATTACGGGTACAGTTAAAGTCAGAGAGAGTAGGAGAGTCTGCCTGTCAGCAAGAAACACGTTTTGCATCATTTATCATCATTTCCATTCAGTTAATTTCCATCCATTTATTAAATAATGAATTCACAATATCAGATTATCATATGCAAATCATGAATAAATGATACAAAGGAATTAGGCCTGTAGAAATGGTTCCTGTGCCTCTGAGCAGGACACAGTATAAACACATAATGGAGCCTGTTATTCATGTGCAGGTGTTTGTTAAACAGGTAACAGGCCGAAGAAAGAAATTACTCTGCAGCGATTACTCCAGCTGTGATCAGCTGCTGCCGTCATCAGAAATGGATGTCACTTCACGTGACGCTTCCGAGGAAAGAACGTCTCGTTTTTAAAAACGTCTTTCCTTGTTTCTTCTCTCCTCGTATGGTTCCCGTCTCTCCATGCATCCTCGGTGGGAGGGACTAAGATGCAAGTGGGATTTGGGATGTACCCTTTATTTTAAGCTAAGCTAGCCTCCTCCTGGCTATATAGACATGGGAGTAGTATTGATCTTCTCATCTAGACAAGTAAGAAAATGAGAGTATTTCCCAAAATGTGATGCATTTTAAAACTTCATTTTAATCCTCCAGGATGTCCTTCAGCGAGTTCAAGAGGCAGTTTTCTCGGCTGGAGATCTGTAATTTGACCCCTGATGCTCTGAGTGAGGACAGTCTCAGCCACTGGAACACAATGAAGTTCTACGGCACATGGAGGAGTGGCAGCACCGCCGGAGGCTGCAGGAACCACCCCAGTGAGTCCCAACTGTATGGTCACGGGAAAAATGCCTTCCATGTAAAAGTGCACACACTGACATGTAGACAATATTGCCGATAATCAAGTGATGCCATTTCTCTGTTAAAGTGCAAACAGCTCCTGTAATGTTACTGTGACAGGCTAACACAAATGCACCATCTGTTTAGACACGTTTTGGATCAACCCTCAGTATAAGATCACGTTGCTGGAGGAGGATGATGATCCAGAGGACGACGAGGTGGCATGCAGTTTTTTAGTCGCTCTCATGCAGAAGGACCGTCGCAGATATCGCCGCCATGGTCAGGACATGCACACCATTGGCTTTGCTGTCTATGAGGTATGAACAGAGATGGCAAATCAGTATTGTCCCTTCCAATGGTTTATTCACATATTCATTTTTTTCCCTTATCTTCTTTTATGCAGATTCCAGAAGAGGTAGGCGGAGCATCAATTACTACACCTGTTCATTCAAGCCAAAAAACCATACTGAACATGAATGATGGATATTTTACAGTACTGCTGATCATGTCATGTGGTTTCTGTACATTGTGTTCATCACATTCACTTGAATGGAAATCAGCATGCAGAAGCTTGACACTTGATTTTGTCCATCCCAATTGATCACAATCATGTTAAATTCATCCGCATTTAATGCCGTTGCCAAGAAAGTTTACATTAAATTTTACAATAAGATGTTCACAGTGATGGATGACCAGTTTTTGAGCAAGTTTTAAATCTTTGTAAGGCCATTTGGAATGGAATAGAATAGAAAGCCTTTATTGTCATTGTAATACTCTTCATACAACGAGATTAGGAGTGCTGCTCCTGCTGGAGATACAAAATATTTGGAAATTTGGAAATACAATATTTACAAAAATACAAAAATTTAAAAAAACAGCTAAAACAAATACACAGGTCCTATTTAGTAATAAATAATGTAAAATATCTATATACAACACTAAAATATATGCTAGAGTGCAGAGGTGTGGGTGTCCCTTCAGCAGTGAAGGTGGTTATTGCACTTATAGAAACATTATTGCACAATCCTTGAATAGCAGCACAGCTACATGTAGCTACACAGTATTGCAAGGGGATGTAGTTCCAGTGTGGGTGAGGTGCAGAGCTATGTGGCTGCCTTTCGGTGCTTGCATGCGTGCGTGTTCAGTGTGTTTATGGCCCTGGGAAAGAAGCTGTCCTTGAGTCTATTGGTCCGTGCACTGTGGGCCCTGTAGCGCCTGCTAGAGGGCAACAGGTCAAACAAGTGGTGGCCAGGATGTGAAGAGTCCTTGATGATGTTTTTGGCTCTGCAGAGGTAGCGGGAGCAGGCGATGTCTTCCAGGGAGGGCAGAGAGCTACCGATGATTTTCTGAGCTGTGTTGATGATTCTCTGAAGAGCTCTCCTGTCTGCTGCTGAGCAGCCGGCATACCACACCGAGATGCAGTAAGCCAGTATGCTCTCGATGGTGGAGCGATAGAAGGCCACCAGCAGCTGTCCTTCCAGGTTGTTCTTCCTGAGCACCCTCAGGAAGTGTAGACGCTGCTGTGCCTTTTTAACCACCGCCGTGGTGTTGGTATCCTATATGAAAGTTAGTCTTCGTTGAAATGCAGTTAAATGAAAAAAATGAAATGTGTTATGCGCTGTAAAGTGGATGGCAGTAATGTAAAGTATATATTATCTCAATGAAATTGCCATTAAAATATGCAAATGCATCTTAACCCATGTATTTTTTTTCCTACTGCCCTTAGCACAGAGGCTGTCAGAATGTCCATTTGAAGAAAAATTTCTTTTTGGCCAATTCATCGTGTGCTCGCTCTGAGACCTTCATTAACCTGCGAGAGGTGAGCACACGGATCCGTCTGCCCCCCGGAGAGTACCTCATCGTCCCCTCCACCTTTGAGCCCCAGAAGGAGGCTGACTTTGTCCTCAGAGTCTTCACTGAGAAGCAATCAGAGACGGAGTATGTGTCTGCCTTTTGCATGTGATTTTAATGCCAATTTACGGATTTGCATTGTGCAGAAATTTGAAATCGCATGCTAATAGTTTTTTGTCTGTTGCAGAGAAATGGATGATGAAATCTCTGCCGATTTAGGAGATGAAGTATGTATCAGTGAGATGTGACTAACACGAGGAAAATGTTACATATGATACATGAAACCAGTGCCTTTATATTTGTGGTTCCCTACAGGATGGAGTAACTGAAGATGACATTGATGACTCTTTTAAGTCCATGTTCGCTCAGCTAGCAGGCGAGGTAAGTTTGGCATCTTTGTTTGCATTTGTACTTGCAAAAACGATTCAAATAATTTTTATATGATGTTGGCAGTGGTGATATTGTGGTATTTTTTAATCTAAAGCTTAATGATCTAAAGGTTAAAATATCCAAAACAGTATCATCCTTTTTAAAGTGAACAAAATAAAGTAATTCCCACGAAAGATGAATGATCTTTTCTTGTTCTCTGTGCTTTTCAAGGACATGGAGATTTCTATTCACGAGCTTAGGACCATCCTAAACAGAGTTGTCACCCGGCGTGAGTTTTCATATTAGTCATACATCTCCCATTACCGCATTAGATGCCACTGTAGAGTGTACATTATCCGTTTCCCGTTTACTGTTTCAGATGAGTGTTTTTGCTATTTCAGACAAAGATCTGAAGACTGATGGCTTCAGTACGGAATCATGTAGGACCATGGTCAACCTGATGGATGTATCCTCTTGAGTTATCAGGCATGAATAGATCACAAACTATTAAATTACACCGATTTTACTAGATATAAAAAAAATATACATTTAGCACACTAGGGATTGTCTGTGTGTAGTGTCACACCTTAACATAGTGTTTACCAGAAAGATGGCAGTGCCCGTTTAGGGCTGGTGGAGTTTCAGGCCCTCTGGAACAAGATCAGAAAATGGCTGGTAAGAAGCATAATTACTTGATTTAAAATCAATAAACTAATAATATAGATTCTCTGTATTTCTATTTACATTCCTGTCTCCATCTCTCAGGTCATTTTTAGACAGTTTGACCTCGACAAGTCAGGGGCCATGAGCTCATATGAGATGCGTCTGGCAGTGGAGGCAGCAGGTGTGATGCTCTTGATGATCATTTCCAACAGTTATTTACTGCACACACACTCACTCACAGATGATAAGTGTGTCCCATTCTTTTACACACACTGTCTTCCTGTGTAGGTTTTAAACTGAACAACAAACTGAACCAGATTCTGGTAGCCCGGTATGCAGAGAATGAGATGATCGACTTTGACAACTTCATCTGCTGCTTGGTCAAGCTTGAAGCCATGTTTAGTGAGTGTTATTGTAATAGATCTTCCATGTATGCTTTATGTTTGCAGACTGTTGAGTAATAATACAGTGGGAATAACATTGTGAAACTTTCAATTTTTTAACAGGGTATTTCCAGCAGTTCGACAAGGAGGGGTCAGGAGTGGCTGAGATGAATATCACAGAGGTGAGTTTTGCTTTAAAAGAAAATCTCTGCATATTTTGTCAATTGTTTCTCTTGATCTAATCTTCCTTTCTCATACGGCTAGTGGCTTTACCTGACGATGTGTGGTTGAAGAGGACTGTCTTCACTGGAGGAGGGCCCTGTGCCTGCAGACTGCCATTAACCTTTAGCCCTGAAGAGACCTCTTAGCCTTAGTTGACCCGTTCATCCTTTAACACATCACACCTCAACGTACCTGAAGTAGCAAAATCAAAATCCAGCCAAGCTAAGTGTCTCCAAGTCGAATTTGCTATGCAACTATGCAAACCTACAGTACTAAGCAGTCGCTGCGCCACATAAATGTGCCATCTCTGTAAAACAGCATGAGTCTGTGCATGACAAAAATCAATAGCTGTAATGAGCATTGTATGTTGATTTTGTTTTTAATTTTTAGTGTTGCTGATTTACTAACATTTTCATTGTTCTCATGTCAAAATCTCACCAACTTAAGCAAAACATACACAAAATCTTTAAACGTCTGTTACTGTAGACTTTTAGTTTCTCTTTATCAACCTGCACTTTGTTCCATTTGACTGATTTTAGGACAGATTTTTTTTACAGGAAATGATCACCTCAGTGTTGAGTTGGTAGTTTCATTGATAGACCTACAGGTGGCAGTACAGACCTGATGTCAATGATGTTTTTAATTTTTTGACATTTGATACTGAAGTTTAGCCTGTTTTCTATATTACATCAATCTTTTTTGTTTAGTTGAAGTCAAGCCGATGACCTTTGTTTAGTTTTACTTAATTTTTATTTTGCACTGAGATTTTACCTTGAAGGAGCTGTTAGTGATGTCGCCTCAACTTGGTGAGAAATACTGTATAAGTCCACTGAAGTGACATTTACAGGGATCCCACATGCCTTATACATGACACCATGATGTTATAAGCAGCTAAGATATAGTCATGTGTTTTGTGTTGTGAATGTATGTTGTGCCTTCAATAAATATTTTCTTCATGCTTTCTCAGTTTGTTCGTGTTCATGATAAGACAAGTTTGACCCACATTTGGCGGCTCAAACGGCACCATAGACCCCTATGCTATGCATTAGAGGTAAAGGTTATGTTTATTGCAAGCATAGCATAGGGAGGCCTCAGTAAAATGTCAATCATGTTGACAACCACTTGAATCTATTGCATACATTAAGTAACAACAGAATACTGTATATAGACAATAACAGGGTGTATGCTTCTTTTTAAGTTTACTGAAGAAAAGAACATGTACACAAAATGTTCATATACCTACAGCAGATGGGAAATATACAGTTTATATATCTCATTGCAGTTGAATGATGCCGTTATTAAACAAACGAACTAGCAATTGCGAGGACTTTAGAGTAATCTCCCTCCATTTTGCGTAGATGTGTGGGTAAAGGGACCTTAATCCTTGTTCCTGTAGGGTTCCCATTGTCCTCAATCAGAACAACATTGTTCGAATCAAAGCGTGGACTCATGCGTTCTCCGGGCATTTTGTGTCCAACGATTAGCGCTTTCTTCTTCTGTCCTTTTATGGCAAGCAGCACTCTGTCACCAACTTTTCCTATGCCATTCTTGGTGTAGACATGGATCACTCTTGGTGCCCGGTGATATGGTGTATTTCCAAGAGAGCTGTTGTCCACTACACGCACTCTGGTCATTTTTTGAATGGCTGCTGCAACAGCGGATACACTGACAAGACAAAAGGGAAACTGGTCATCTTCAACTCATGGGACTCCTTCTGGGACACTGTCCACTACTGAATGTAATGATATCAATTACAGCTGTCCTCCAGAGACCCCTCAGTCAGCAGTCATGTTAGTCAGAAATGACCTTTTCTATGGGGCAAAGTTTAAGGCAAAAAAATTCACCCTTTGATAGAAGGGTGAATTTGCTCCTACTTTGCTCCTTAAACTTCAAATTAAAGACCCTCTGTGATCATGTCATATGGAGACAAATGCTTAAACAATGGATGACAAAAAAATGACACAGGGCTGGCTCCATGTGTTCTTTTAATGAGGTAAACCTTTCTAATGAAGTTAAATCAGGAAATTAAATTGTATTATACGTCATGGGTCCAGAGAGAAATACCCCCATTACAGCTACCTGTTAAATGAAGTAATTTGGCTTCAGTCCTCCTACAGCCCTGAGATATCTTATAATTCTCAGATATCTCCTAAATGTTTGAAGACATATAAAAAATACTCTGCTTTTAGTAATTATCTGTTTCTATATCCATGTAATAATAATAATAATATCATTACACCCCTACTGAAGTACCAAGAACCTAACATTCAAGTATGTTTCATTTAAATAGTTTGACTATGGGACGCAACATTTTTCTTAATTGAAAGTTCATTCTCAGTGTTTGTGTACTTAAGGTTCAGGTTTCCACATCACACTTGTTTATGTCGCATGTTGGACCACGATTGGCTTCCTAACTAGTTGTAATGTCAGAAAAATAGGGTAGTAAGCACAGATATAGATGTATTAAAGAGAATAGCCAGATCTTAACTCATATTTGAAGTCACAGCAGCAGATAAATGTGGAAATTGAATTTGTCAAATTACCCAGACCACATCCTTACCGAGTATTAACAGTCACGAATCACGATATTGGGTTATTCAATTACAAAATATCTTACCTAAACATTCTCTGATGAATAGTGGACGATGTCTCTCCGAGGAGCATAGTCAGGGTTCTTGAAAGCTGGGGGAAAGCCATTACTACAGCGACTGTTGTGTCAACTAGAAAAATATATTATTGATGGTTAGCAGCTTATAAATTAAGATTGCGGGTTCGCTGATGATATCGGTAGCATATGCTAACAATCACATGGTAGGCGGATGAGCCCTAACAACAGAGCAGAAAGATTTTGGTTTGGAGTCTTCACCCCGATTAATAACTCAAATTCTAGATTAATTGTTGAAGAAAGAGCCAACGTTTAAGGTTAAAATATATATCTTGCTAACGTTAACCGTTACCCTCTTATCGCGTCCCATGCCAATGTCAAAAGCTTCAAGAGTGGCGTCAGCAACACGCGACCAACCGCCTTTAGCCGAGCTAGCTGATAAAGACAATACGCATTAGAATAGTAGAGTCAAATATACCTCGCTGCAAATTACATGGTGCGTTTTGATTTTACAATTATTGTTAAATGTAAACGTTTGTGCTATTATAAGCTAGCGAACTAAAAGAAACCTCAACAGCAGCTACTGTTCGCAGTTTTTTTAGGTTCCTGTACGTCATCGAAACGCGCCAGAAAAACATAGAAATAGAAAAGTATAGAAACTACTCAATGAAGACGATTTTAGCAACCTTAGAACGTAAAACGACGTATCTCCGTTCTATATGATTTACTTCTATTTACGTCACGCTCTAAACTTGACTGGCTTCGCCTCCCGTTGGACTGGTTAGATTAGCGATCGTAGTTTCACCGGCTAAGACACAAGCGTATCAGCTTAGACTTTCTATGGTTACTAACAGTTAGACAGTTTGACTGACCAGCCCCAAATGATTCGCCACAGCGTTGTGGCCCTGGAGGAACAAAGAAATATAATTTGTTACGGACATTAGCCGACAGCCGTTAAGTCGCCACCTGTTATTTGCTACATCGAGGGGCTAAGTTAGCTAACGTCAACGTTACGGGTGCTAGCTCATATTAGCCAATTGTGTTAGTTTCTGCCCCTGCTGTCTTCTATAGCAAGGTAAGTTGTTTGTTTTTTTTAAATCAATTAACTCTGTATTTATTTACATTTCACGACAAACGTGTTTAACGTACAGTTGCAGCAGCTAACCTTTAGCTAACGTTAGTTTACAAATAAACTTAAGCTGATGGTTGTTGTTACAACAATAAACGAGTAAACACGTCCCGTTATCATTAGCGTAAAGCTAACTGATCGAGAGTAGCGAGCTACAGAAACAGTAAAGTCAATGGTAACTTGAGCTAGTTTCCATAATTGGTGAAAGTGCGTTATTAAACAAAAGGATGGTAGTTAATATTGATGATTCCTGTTTTGAGATAGGTTACTGACATTCATTATTATTTTATTATTTGCCACACTCGAGCCACAAGCCCTAGATAAAGTTAGCCCTCTTGCCATCAACAGGCACTTGGACGTTTGGATTTTTGTTTAGTCACTGATTTTATTCTACTATCCATGATGAGGCAGATCAATATCGAGATGAGAATATTTTTGGTATTATCTCGAGAACTGTTTGGACCTCCATAAAGCCTGGCTGTCTGCTGGTGGGAGATTGTACAAACCTAGAAGAGATATAAGACAATGCAGCTATGGTTTTAATCTTTGCTTGCCCTTCTGCGGATTTGGCTATAAGATTCAGTAGTTTGACAAACCTTTAGATAACCAGCGGAAGATCAGTAATTTCTAACATATCTCATTATCTAACACTAGTAGTTGAGCACTGCTGTTATTGAGGAAATGTCTGGACAGTAATAGGTTATACTTCACCCATATTGGATTTAACATGGGCTGATAACTAGTCACAGCTTGCTTGTGACAGTTAATGCTCTGTAAGTGTTTCCTTGAGCATAACCTATGAAGGGATAAACATGAGCTGGCTGCTCATGTTTGAGTCTGATGCACTTGTGGTCATACCATTTTCATACAAGATAAACCAAGGGCCTCATTAGCTTTTTTCCCGAATGCTGAGGATATTTGTTTTAACTAAATAAGTAACAATTTTACATGTTACCATGCTGAAAGTATTTGTTTTTGATTGCATAATTTTTTTGTGCCTTCAGACAATCATTACAACAGTGATGATTAAAAAAAGAAGTCATAAGCTGAATGCAAAATTGATGCCTTAAAATTGACTGATTAGTTTGACTAGCTGACAAAGCCTTGAATTTCTAATAATAGTAATCCGTTGTTCATGTTACACTAAGCCTTCTAGATGAGAAGCCAGCTGCAAAAGTGTTCTTTTAAGCGAACAATTATTTTATCATATAGCATCAACTTTAATTTATCGATTATCTAATGTTAATGTTTGTGTATGTCCTCTCCTCTCCATTGTTGATTTTAACAACCTTGACCAAGAAATGCTGATTAAATACGCATGAATCTATGTCAGTGGGGGAATGGATTTTATTTGAACTCCAACATGTAACTTTTTTCTCATTTCCTTTTTTGACTGTCTGTAACCTTAATTTTCCACAAATGCTGTGACATGATTATGAAACTGCACTCTGACATCCTCACAATCTGTGATAATCAAACTCAGGCATTCAGCTGTGGTCAATGATTTACAGGCTAATACTAACAAGGCTAACATGTGCAAATCTGCATTATCAGTCATCAGCATTGTTGAAGAAATCTTGCCAAGTTTGAATTTGTTGTGAAGCAGACTGCATATGTATTGAAATATAAAGCAGGTGTTTCAATTCACAAGTGGAAAAACAGTGTTTACTTTAACATGCAAGTAGTACCATTTCATTTCTTTTGAATACACTTATGTGTGCATGTGATTATTGCCTACATAGGTCAGGTGTGGTTGACAATTTTCTTTTAGGGTTTCCACAAATTCTTTGTTTCTTGTTTCCACATTGCTGATAAGTTTATCACCAACCCTTTTAAATGTGATAATGGTGACGGTGATGTGTGTTCTGAAAAGAATGTATGATCTGTCAAGCAAAGGCTTAAGAGGAGATTGTTTCCACCCAACACTTATAAATATCTGTCACTGGGTTTTGTTTTTGCTGGAAGTATAAGTGAACATTTTAGCAGAAATGTTAGTGGAGGTTGAACTTTTAAAGGTTGCTTATATCTTTCGTGCAGGGTGCACACAATAGTTTTCTACATTAAGGGAGTGATAAGTTACGTTTCGTTAATTATCTGGATTAGAGTATAAAAGAGGTGAACAAAACCAGTTGAACTTAGTGTTGGCACCTAGTGTGCATGTCCCTTCTTTGTTAAATATAGTTTTATTTAGTTGGAAAAGCAAGATGGAGCATGTCAAGTTGGTGTTGCTCGACAACTCATTGTTTTTAAGCATTGAGCAACATAACCTGTTCAAATATTTAACTAGTAATGACGATTAAAGAAATGACTGGTACGTAGTGAAAACAATGTCGTTTTTAATGTAAACGGTCATGAATACGTCGGCTGTTGCTGATTGTAGATGAGGAAAGCATTAGTGTTGTGCAGTTTCTAAGTACATTAAGGTGGAGTTACACTTCAGAGTAAAACAGTTTGCATCTGTGTTACCATATAATGAACATGCTGCTGCTAGCATGGACTTGTGTACTTATGCACAGTATTGTATGACATTTTTATTAAATTTGTCTTGGTAGACATTCTGCTCTGATTTTTGGTTTGTTGGTTTAAAAAACATATTATCCCGGACAATAAGACAAACCACTTTGTTTTGCCTGCTTAGAGTGAGTTTCAAATGGACTAGCATGGGATTTTCTCCCCCACTGCCTTCATCCCCTGTATGTTTATTTGTATTTTGAGAATGTATGCCAGACTGATGGTACCATAGCAACTAGCATCAGGTGGGAAGGTGGCACAGTATTTCTGTGCCACTGTGATTAAATGACTCAGTGGCACAGTATTTCTGTGCCACTGAGTCATTTAATCACACACTGCTATTAAAAATTTTCTAGACATCGAAATAAAATAAATCAAAATTAGTTTTAGTCTTTGACTAAGACTTTTGCCTGCAAAAAGGAAATAGGATTTGCAAAATACACAAAACACCCTCAATGTTTCATCAGGCCTTAATCTATCACTATCACTGAAAAATATTTCATATGTCATGCTGCCATATTTCATATTGAGATTGTAGTTACAGGCTTTTAACATTGTTTACCATTCCGAATCGATACAACATTGCATTTTAGCCAGTACTATGGTTTAAATGTGTCATTTATTATTTCAACTGAGTTGTTCTGTCTTAATTGTACTTGATTGCCGTCAGGAGTCATGGTCCAAATTCTCTCTTTTAATAGCACTTTGAAGAGACAACATGGGTTCTTGAGTTGCTTGAATAATACACGTGGACATGCTAGGATGTGCTATCATATAGTGCGAAAATATCAGCCCTGATAATATTATGCAAACCTGTAATAAATACCACCTTACAAAACTTAGAATGCTCAACATTTGAGTTAAATAGTTGTTAACTCTGCTCTATTCTGCCAATTAATTACAATTCTTTAAAAGATAGGAGGCTTTTATTGCAGTATTATTGCATTTTGTCAGATGTTCGTGCTATTGTGTCCTTCCCCGGTAATTTAAAAAGCAAATACAAATGATATGACATAACAATGAGAAATTTTATATTTGATTAAATATTTTTTGCTTTTGTTCACAATACTACTACTAATACTACTACTACTAATAATAATAATAATAAAATAAGAAGGTAATGCAATACTAGATCTGTTTTGGGTTTTACAGGACTCTGACATCGTCAAGTCAAGAAACTTTATTTGTCCTCGGGGGCAATTAAAAGGCACACAGAGTAGCTGTACAATAATAAGAATAATGGTGACATAAAACAAAGCAAGCAAACTGTACAAGCAGCCATAAGTTGGTCTTACTGTACCTTAAATAACATCTATAACTTAGGTGTTACAAAAAGTTGTTTTTGGAATGTATTTACGTCCTTTTCAAGATGTTGGTGTTGAATTTTAAAGAGTCTGGAGTGTGGCAATGGGTTCAGGATGAGCAGCAGTGTTGTTGACACAGGGGGGTATGTTGTGTCCTCCTTGGGTTGAGACCGGTCCATTTGAACCCTGTGGTCTCTATCGGCTTATTGTTCAGCTCTGGCTGCGTCCCTCTGTAGTGATGTCACAGCATTCCAGGGAGCAGATAAATGACTTAGTGTTAGAGCAGATGAGCAGCGTCGTGAAGGCTGTTTGTAATAGTGGGGCGAAGGGCACAAATATAGCAGTACAGCAACTGTGCAAACACAATCGCCAGCACTCACCAGAACACCTACATGCCTTGTCCAACTCTTCTATGCTCTTTGAGTAAAATATGAAAACTTTTAAGTGTGATAGCCTGTAGATCGGGATATGGCCATTTTTTATGGGATGGAGAAGATATGCTTTAGTCAGTAACTTTCTTATGTTTGCAACTCCAGGGCTACTGTTTAGGATGTTGGATATTTCCTAAGCCTACGTTGATGTTTCATCAGATGACAACAGGTATTGATTGGATGGCTATTTTATCTAAGCAATTGTTTTGCCCTGCCCCTCTTATTTGCTATGGAGTTTAAATAGTCATTTAAGTAAATTTACTTATCCTTTTATGAGTCAATGAATGGGGACATTAGTGTTAGGATGTCTGGTGTATCACACTTAATTTTGCTGTGTGCAAGGGCAGGAGAAAGGACTATCACGATTTACTGTTATTTTGTTTTTTTTCCCAACCTGTCTAGATCCTAAACTGCTAAGGTCACCGGAGTTCTTTCTTTAGTGTTGGGTTAAGAATGTTATTCAGGGCTCGATGCTAACTTTTCCCCAAAAAAATCCAGGAGCACACACAGAATTTTAGGACCACAGTGAAAAATGTATTTGAAATGCTAGAGGGCTTTTAATTTGAAACAGATGCAGGAAGTGCTGATTGGTGTTTACAGCATAATGCGGTAACTTTAATGGGGCAAACAGAGCGGATCAATTGCCGCTTTTACTGAAGTATGAGAGTGTAACATAATGTTAGACAGCATAACCTACGCAAAGTCTTTACTGATCAGAGTTCTCTCTTGTGAATGTCGGTCGTAAATAGTATAGCAGTGCTTTGTGCACAACTCTCAACTCTAGTACATCACAACAAAACATAGAGAGGCAGCACTCTGTTGCGCTGAGCTAACCGGCCATCCCGGAGCTCCTGCTAACTAACCGCATGCCGTTAGGTCTCTCCACCTACACCCAATAAATGCTGGTTTATTCAGGTCTTATAAAATTAAACCGGTTTAATTTTTTAGGCGTCTGTGGCGTGGTAGTCTGTGGTAGAGCGGTCGCCCAGTGATCGGAAAGTCGGTGGTTCGATCCCCGGCCCCTGCAGTCTACATGTCGAAGTGTC
>JBBPCS010000573.1:14153725-14172532 GCA_037974645.1 Hollardia meadi | reverse complement strand
GTGAATGCCTACTTGTAGTGTAAAGCGCTTTGAGTGGTCAAGCTGACTAGAAAGGCGCTATATAAATACAGGACATTACATTTAAGCTTGTACACTGGACCAATAAAACTGAAAACCTACTCAACCCTAGGCTCAATGTTAAACTTTAGAAGAATATATCTGAAGTTAAATGGATTATGAGAAAATGCAATGTCACTATTGTTCTGATGGGTTGTGGTGTTGCTAACGTTCTCATTAATGGGTTCCCATTATGTTCCACTCGGAAGTGGCTGAGTCGCAAGCTACATTTAGCGGTAAAAGTCGGTATACAGTCCAGTCTGGTCTATGGCTTAATGTCAAACCGGTTTGAAATTCTATTTTTTATTTTTTATAATTCAAATTGGTACATGGCAAGTTAACCAAATGGGCATTCCACTGGCATTAACACAGATAAAATGGCTACAGAGTAAGGGAGATCCATACAAGAGAGGGCACAATACAAGTCATAATTCTTGGAAAAAATAAATTAATAATTGAGATAAAAAATAAATAAGTATAATAAAATAAGATTAAAAAAATAAAATAGGCAAAGCAAGACAAAGCAAGTCATATAATTGACCCATTCTTTTATTTCTGGGAGTTTAGTTGATTTCCAATACCTGAGTATTGTTCTAGCAGCTGTAATTACCCCAGCCATAACAACTGAGAATTCCTCTCTTGACACATTATGTACTTGTGATCTGTCTCCTAATGAACACATTCTTGGAGACACTGGCAGCGTCTTACCAAGCCAATTACCCATGTGTCCAAGAATTTTGCTCCAAAATGGTTGAATACGTGGACAGTCCCAAATACAGTGCAAAAAGGTGCCCATTTCTTTTTGACATTTCCAGCATGAGTTATTGGTTAATAAACCCATCCTGTGTAGGGGTTTGAAAATTTTTACACCAGCTCAACCCTATCTCTGTCATTAGCCTTCAGGTAGCCTGTCTGGTCAACTGCTTGTGTTTCTTACAGAAATGCATCAAAGCAGGCAGAGTGAAAAGTAACAGAAAAAGGTAGCCAATGTGAGGCCACATCTCTTGAGCCCTACATGTCAGGGTTAGACACACTACTCCTAAAGCTGCATTAAATGGTAAATGACCCATTGCTGGACCTCCAACTCAACCATAGACTGCGGGGTAAAATCATGGCACCGTTTAAACCTGTCAATAGCATACATTTTGGGTCATCCAATCACAAGTGGACAGCTCTAAGTGCAAGTGTGAATGTACGCATTGAAGACGCATTGAGATCTAGTCGCTCAGACCACATTCAAGTGGTCAGGGATGCATATGACCACGTTCTATAAGCAGTGTATACGTGAATGTGTCCTGGGCCAAATTGAAGGACCGCCTACTCCATTTATGTAACATGCTGTCTGATTTCCATTTTGTTCACTGTAATGCAAATTACATGTTTCAGCTTTCCTACCTACCAAGTAAAGCAGCAGATGATTGTGCACACACTGTTTCAACTGATTTCGCCATTGAACTAGTACCTGCGATATCCCCACTTGTGTCTTCTTGTAAATTCAAATGTATTACATTAAGGTGTTTCTTTTCCTGTAAAAAAAAATGTCATTTTGTGGCAGTTCACCCAATTTCACCATTTACTCTTAATTAATGAAATAAGGCAATATTTTATTGATACAGTACAGCGAACAGTAACCAATATAGGCTTCTACGTTTCAGTGGAGAAAGTCCTCAAAAAGTCACACATTTTTGTGAGCTGTTGAGTTAGGAGACACTTTCTACACTTTGTAAAATGTTGTCTATGACAAAATCGTAATAATTTGGGCCTTCTTGTGAATTTCGCAAATGTTATACATTAAATTATTCTTTCTTTTTGTAAAAAACAAACAAAAAAACTTCCCTTTATCCCAGCACATTGGCTACTACTATTGGGCTGCCACTTAAAAACAAAAACGCATTTGGTTTTTGCAAACGGAACAATTCACGTGTTTATTTGCATATAAAGCGGGAAATTATATCTGTTCACAAGTGGTCACTCGAAACGCATTGTAATGCCAGGTGTGAACTGAGTTGTCCACTTATGATCAGATCACCCCAGATGTATGTTAATGCCAGATACAAACAGCCTCACTGTTCTCATCAAACCCCAATACAACATGACTGTATGCAGCTGTGTAAACAAGCAAAGGCAAGCTGAGTGTACGCTACCTGCCTTAGACAAAACGAAAGATGAAGTACACCATTGGATTTAAATTTCCGAGTTGGCTATAAAGATGCCTCCCAGGATGCAAGTTTTGGTCTAGGTTTACTGGAAGGGGATAGGGAATTGCTGGTGAGTCCCAAATCAGAGTATAGATTTTCACTTACTAGAACAAAAGTTGAGCTATGGCACATATTGGAAACAAACAAGGAACAGAAAGTGTACTATGGTTTAAAACATAGTTTCAGTTGTCATGCATTTGGTAAAAAGCAACAGCATGTGACCTATGACAAGACAGAAATGTCAGCCTCAGTAGAACAGGGCAGAAAATTTCAGTTGCATTGTACCGTAGAGTCTCATATGATGTGTGTTCTGCAGTAAATTCCCCTTCTCTCCATGTGTCTCTATGGAACACCACTCTTCAGAATTTGTTCTTGATAGACATAGACACTGTGACCAATTATGCTCAAATAAAATGGTAATAATCTGCATACGTGTGATACCTGTAGTGTTATAACATTTTTGTCTTGTCTTTACAGGTTGTCAACATGCTGCAGTGATGCACAGAGTCTTGATATTAATAATGGCCATCTGGGGGGCGCAAGGGTGCTCCAAAACCGAGAGCTGCCCGACACTACCGCCCAATTCCACCTCCAGGGACTACTGTTACTCAGCCCGAATTCGCAGTACAGTGCTCCAGGGCTTGCCTTTTGGCGGGGTGCCTACTGTCCTTGCCCTTGACTTTATGTGCTTCTTGGTGAGTCCACTGATCAGTCAAATGGAGTTCAGTTACTACAGCTGTTTAGTTGTATTTGCACCAATACAAGCTGTTCAGTTTTTGTGTTTCCTTCACAACCCTCAGAATTGAGGTACAATACTGCCAGGAGTATGTTTTTAAATGATGAATAAAAATAAGATGAATAAAAAATAATGATGAAGGGTCGAGAAGTGTTGAAAATGATGGCCACTGTTTATTTTGTACTTCTAGGGGCTGCTGGTTGTGTTCTCCTTCCTGAGAAAAGTAGCATGGGACTATGGGCGTCTGGCTCTGGTGACTGACGCTGACAGGTAATTCAAACACAGTGTTAATGTAATGTTAACATCACTGTTTCTTTATACATATAACAATTGCTGACTGCTGAATACGCAATAGTGGATACTAATTAATGTTTGGTAGATGGAAAACAGTGCTAACCCGAATAACCTTCCAAATATATTTTTTAAAATAATGAATTCTACATTTTCCTCAGAAATATCATTCATTTTTTGGTACTTTTCCTGATTTATCTGTCAAAGACAAATTTGATCAGTATTTAGGACTTGGCGCTTGTTCATTCTGGATGCCAGTTGACAATGAAAAATTCTGTGTTCTTAGATGGAGTTAATTTTCCGACATTACATGGTACTCCAGACAGGAAGTTGTCAGCAGTTTTTTCTTTTCCTGCAATAATGAACTTTGACGTTGTCATGTTTCGTTACTTGGTTCATGGTTTGTTCACTGTGAGATAGAAAGACCAGACTGTGGTTGAAATAAAGCCTGAAATAGAGGAAGAAGAAACAAATGATGAGTAACTATTATGAATTTAAATACCACTTTAGATCAATTTCCCAGACTACTTTAAAGCCACTGTCTGCATCTAACCCCCACGGACTGTACACTGCACACTGATTGAATGATAAGAATAGTCGTTGAAGCAGTCAAAAGAGGCGCCTGTCAAAAATGAGTATTTCTACACTGCTCCTTTTAAACTGCTTCACCATGAAGTGAAACAAGAGGACTGATGAAATTAAGAAGAGATTGAGATCGGATCATCGCTACAGACCACTTTGACTGTGAACTCTGGAAAGTACATGACACAGTGCTCCATCACCTACATTCCCCTGCTGTGTTTGTGTAATGTTGCAGTTTCACTATTTTTGCAGCTGCATGTGAGCAGAGGATGGGGTTGCAGCATGGTGGGAGGATGGGCGGGGGGTGGCAGCATGGGACATTTTGGAACAGACAGGAAATGTAGTTTGTTGTCTCATGATACTGTCGTGACTTGAGATCAGCGTCTGTCTTTTTAAGTTCTTGTAACATCTGAAAGATGAATGTAACCTTACTGGGAAGCTTATTTAATCATCAGAAATTTGGTATAAATGGTGTCTGTTGTTGTTCCAGCTACATACGCCATGACTCTCAACTAAAATGAATGACAAAAAAAAAAGATAGACAGTTTTCTTCTGAAGCAGTACCTTTACTGGCTAATAGGGCCATTTCCTCTTAACTAAGCTTAATGGCTTTGTTTTGCTTCTCTTTTCACCAGAAGAATGGATCAACGGTACAGTCGCCTGGATGATCGGGAATAGTATGTTATCTCTCCACATCACAGACTCACTGCCTTTTTCTTGTCTCATTTCCTCTCTCTCTAGTTAAGCTAACTCATAACTCTTCCACTCTGCCCAGGCCGCTGTGGGTTTCGGCATATTTTTTCACTCTTGATGGTTTAGTTTATTTTCCTCCTCCAGACGTTTGCAAGTGTCAGGCTCCTAATTATTCTCCCTCTTTGCTGTTGGGTGTCCCTGTCCTCTCTCACTGTCCTAATCAGATCTGTGTGTGCTAATCTGTGTAATGACCTCTTTATAAAGCTCAGACTTTTTCTGTGTGAGCGCACCACATGAGCTTCACAGACAGGATGCTTACAGGGAGAGGTAATGCTTCTCTGATCTGTTGTCGTTCATAGGCAGGCCCTAACATGGTGCACCTCTAGTATATCCTGTGTACTAGAGCTGAGACGAGCCATTCCGACTTCTTGCAGGAATGTGCGAGAAGAGGACTGACTGAATTATAGCCGCTGGCTCTGTCCTCCTTCCATTTGAGATCTCTTAGAGCCCTGGCTAATGTCATCCTTTCATGTAGTAGTGAACACTGAACCAATGTTAGAATTCCAGCAGAGCCCAAACCTCTTAATTTTATCCAATTATGTATAAATTAGCCTGGAATGTGCTCTGTTGGGAGTGCAATTAAATTTGTATATGTATGCATAAAGTTTTGATGCTGTTTTATGCCCGAGAACCTGTGGCTCTGCTGGACAAACTACAGTAATCTGCCACTTGATGATTGCTGGGTTTCCATTGTTTCCTCTGTGAATGTTCTTTTCTCTAGAGCTTTGCCTTCTAACTTTGTATCACAACCTTTCCTCTGACAGTGATCGTGTACTCAACCTGTGTACAGTAGTCTCTTTACTCATAATGCTGCAGGAAATGTGGCTACAGAGATTGTTCCTGTGGTTGACTGGTTTACCAACCCAAATCCTGTGTTCAGCCACACAGGATGAACAGGGGGCAAAATCTCTTAGGTCCATTTCAGGGCATGTCTTTGTGAGTGTTTTGTGCTGTCAACTTTTACATGCTGATGGTAATCCTACTTTCCTGAGATACAAAAAACTAACATTCCCTTATGGTATGTTGTGATGTTATGGTAGTTGTGCAACATCATTCAAATACTATATGCTGTGTTCTGCATACAGTGTGGCCTCTGCCATGACGTCAGAGACACCAGAACGCTATGAACGCCTGACCTCAGTTTCCAGCTCTGTGGACATGGATCAGAGAGACACAGTAAGTATGCCAAAGAGAAGCAACTTGAAAATGTAACTTTGGCCTCTGAGAAATTGTAATGGGAATTTTTTCACAATTTTTGACATTTTATAGATTAAACGATTAATTAATTAATCGTTACAATAATCAGCCCATTAATCGCTAATGAAAATAGTCGTTAGTTGTAGCCCGAGTGTCCATCTAGGATTTACCGTATGCTGCATGTGATAAATAGTACCACACCTTCAGTTCTCTGCTCTCTTCTGTTTTAGGGCTTCTGCTCCTGGCTTACTGCCATCTTCCGTATCAAGTGAGTCAACCTACTTGGAGCGTATTGGGAATGAGAAAAACTGGTGGAATGCTGATTAAACTAGATGTATAATTTGTCTCAATTTTGAATTACTCTGAAGTACTTGACTTTGTTGATGTGTTCTTTAAAGGGATGAAGAGATAAGGGAGAAGTGTGGTGAGGATGCAGTGCATTATTTGTCCTTCCAGCGCCACATTATTGGCCTGCTAGTAGTGGTGGGCGTGCTCTCTGTGGGCATCATCTTGCCTGTTAACTTCTCCGGAAATCTACTTGGTGAGTCTGGGAGATGCTGCCTTGTCACCATGTTTTCTTTGTGCTTTTTCTTTCTTCTGGCTAAAACTGCCTTCCCATGAACAAAAGCATACAAAGCTTTGCAACCCTCTCTCGCATGTAGGCCCAAAAAATTGTTAAACCTACATATACTTGCATATACAGAACTATTGAACATTATTATTATACAATATATACATATATATTATTATGGTAAAATCCATTTACTCTTTGAAATAATAAGAACACACAAACCAAGTAAATGTGCTGAATGATTTATATTTGGGTTTTGAGAAATTGGACAATGTGTTAGTCAAACTCTGCTGCAAATGTACAGGAGTCCTGGTGGTTGACAAGTGATTGTCTTGTTTCTTTACTCTTTTTTTTAATTTTTTTTACAGAAAACAATGCCTATAGTTTTGGGCGAACCACTATAGCAAATTTGGATACACAGTGAGTAATTCTCCTGACGCCACTTTATCATATATTCTGTCTTGCATTTTGAAACCTTGTGTTGAGTCTTACATTTTTAATGTGTGTCAATAATTTCCCCTTTCCCTTTATTTCCCCAGTAATACACTACTGTGGCTGCACACCACCTTTGCATTTCTCTACCTGTTACTGACGGTGTACAGCATGAGACGGCACACCTCTAAGATGCACTACAAAGAGGATGACCTGGTTGGTGGCATGGTTTCAGAGAATGGCTGTTTTATACACTCATTGTACACACAAAGGTCTGAATTTTGTTGGTAATTACTTCCCTGTCTTCATTTCTATGCAGGTGAAACGCACTTTATTTGTCAATGGAATCTCCAAATATGCAGAAGAGTCTGAGATAAAGCAACACTTTGAGTAAGCACTTGTCAGGATCACTGCTATTCTGGCTCTATATTTAATAGCTTCAATGTTTAAATCTGTCTGCTTATTAAAATGGCACACTGCTCAGCTTACATGGCCGTAAGCTGTGCAGTAACTGTATTAAGTGTACGACAGCCATGCCTTTTCCTGTTAAAAGGAGCTGTCTTGTCCTGGCCGATATGGCTGGGATCAGACAATGACAGGTTTATATGTGTAATTGTCCATAATAGAAGCCAGATGAGCAGGGTCATGCAGATCATGTGTCAAGATGGTTGAAGACTGAAGAGTGGGTGTTTGGCTCAAATCCTGCTCAGCCAAATAGTATTAACCAAGATCTTATCTTTCCTCCAGCAGCCCTCCACGCAAAAAAAACAACCTTTTACTGTCCGTGCCTGTCGTGTTCCTATGTACTTTGGATTTGCCATTGTAATGTGGCCGAGAGATGTCATCTACTGTAAATGTACTTTGCTATTGTTGTCATGAATGTGTAAGCACTGTAGCATATCTACATTTGTGCTTTTTTAACTTGCACAGTGTTTGACTTTGTCCCTTCCTGTCGTTTTTTCATAGGCAAGCGTATGACAACTGTGTTGTACTGGAAGCTCGTATCTGTTACAATGTGGCCAGGCTGATGGACCTCAACTCTGAGAGGTAACTGATTTAACTACTACCAAGTGTTTTGAGTGTGTGCATTTTCCCTCTGGGGTGTACTTGTGATTATTGGCTCCAGGACCTGAGCCTCAGTCTGACACAGCTACTGTTTTGCATTCAGGAAGAAGACGGAGCGCAGCAAGAAATTCTTCCTTGACCTGCAGGCCAAGGAGCATATTACCACCATGATCAATCCAAAACCCTGTGGGCACCTTTGCTGTTGCGTCATCAAAGGCTGTGAGCAGGTCAGACTGACATATCGTGGCTTTATCTAAAAAAGAAACAAGCACACACCTGAAACTTGTTTACAAGCTGATTAGCTGATATTCACAGCATATTTGAGGTTAGGATAAAGAAGGTATCTGTTTGATTTTACAGTCCAATTATATATTTAAGTGGAGGATTGGGGCTAAGCAAGAAAAAAACATAATATGACAGCTCATAGAATGGCCACCAAACATTTTTATTACTAATGGTTAATATAATTCTGTATATTGTAGCCTGTATTTTTGTTTTACTCAAGATGCTTCTTGTGCTAGCTTTTACACATAGGGTTATGGCTGTAAAGTTGCATTCAGTTATGGGTAGCAATGTCAGCTGATCATCATTAAGATCATGTGAAACATACCAAGTGGTTGAATGCATTTCAGCATAAATATGATGACTACGTAAATGGGAGTAGTTTGTGTTTCCTTTTCATAAATACTAATTGGCCTTAACCATCTTATTAGTTAACTGAAGCACAATGCTTTTTAATCTTTTTATAGCAAATAAGGTCATAGTCTTGTGTTTGCTGTCTATTTTTCAATTATATTATTATTATTATTTTATTTATTTATGGTGATGCAAAGAACATTGAGTAAAATGGTCCCAAGAGGTTTAAAATCAGGACAGGAAAAACAAATAACTAAATAAAATGACACTGTCCAAGTCTTTAAAGCTCATATAAAATCAGTACAAACGCACAAAAAACATAAACACTAAACCCAAAAGGCTAAAACACAACATTAACAACATGGTGTGTCCAAGTTGCGCCAGCTGGCGTTTCAAGAAACTTGGTGTTCATAATAGTATTATAGCCTGCTGCAGTTTCACAATATAACTACTGATCTACACTGTTATTACAGAACTAAAATTTACTCAATGTAATAATGGTTTCCTCATTCAGTGTGTATAGTGTGTTTTTATTATATATATTACACCTAAAAAGGTAAGCTATAGTGCGAGTTAATAGTTACTGTATATTATTACCTTTAGGAGATAATCATATGATCAATCACCCTTGTGTATGATGTGACATTCACTATTATTGCAATGTGCAATAGTGGCCATTCCTCACAAACTCAAACTCTGACTTCAACACTTCTGTTGTTCACAGGAAGAGGCAGTTGGCTACTATACCAAGCTGGAGGCACAACTAAAAGATGATTACAGGAAGGAGAAAGAAAAGGTTAATGGAAAGCCCTTAGGAATGGCATTTGTCACCTTCCAGAACGAGTCAATAACCGCCATGTAAGTACACTTACATGTTGGAAAGTCTGTGAATGTGTATCTGTCACATTGGTTTTTGATTACGTAGCTCTTGACCCACTTTAATGTCCGTTGTTTGTGTGGGTGGATGTTTCTTTTCAGAATCTTGAAAGACTTTAATGCTTGCAAGTGTCAGGGCTGTCACTGTCGTCGGGAGCCCAAGAGCTCTCAATGCAGCGCCAAGCTCCACACACACAACTGGACTGTCAGCTACGCCCCTGATCCACAAAATGTCTACTGGTAAGAACACATTCAGGTCACATATTCTTTCTGCAAACCGGACTAAATCTACATTTATTTGTTTTATTCATTACATAACTGCACCAATTGAAAAGGTCAGAAGTACTTAATTGGAATTGCTCAAAGGGAATTCTACAAACATAGATTTGTTGGTTTGTAATGCTCTTAATATCACGTTGAGTAATAAGTAGACTTCAGTCCACTTTGAAGAGACTTTGACACTCCAGATGATGGTTTTTGAGCTGCAGTATCAGTTTACTGGCCAGCTGTGGCCATAACTGTGGGTCTTTGCCCAGTGTCGAGTAATGGCTACATAACCGTTTTCCCACAGGGAGCATCTGTCAGTGGGAGGATTGTCCTGGTGGATCCGCTGCTTAATCATCAACATCATCCTCTTCCTCCTCCTCTTCTTTCTCACCACCCCGGCCATCATTATCTCTACCATGGACAAATTTAATGTTACCAAACCAGTGGAGTACCTAAATGTGAGTGTTGAACATTTAAAGGTGCTTTATTTTGTCTTATTTCATTTCTGGCTTTTTTTTTTTTTTTTTTGTAAAAGGAGTTAATTTCAGGCATCTTTATCATTTCCATACTGAGGGTTTCACTGCTGGTAAGATGGTATTTTAATAGAACTGGGCTAGATGCAGTAGAAAGATGCAAATATTTTAAAATTCATGCTACATGTACAGAGAAATCGGAGAAAAAGGGCTGTGGTATTCCCGACAGGCTTAGGAATTCACTTCTCAATTTCTTGACACAACCACATGTCTCTGGTCTATCCTCCAGAATCCTATCATCACCCAGTTCTTCCCCACCCTTCTTCTGTGGTCCTTCTCCGCCTTGCTTCCTACCATTGTCTACTACTCTGCCTTCTTTGAAGCCCACTGGACCCGGTATGGTTAACACTTCCTGCAGTCAACAGTTCTGCATATTCAGACATTCATGTTGTCTTCATTCCATTTGAGGTTTAGGTTGTTTAAGTGAGCTCTGTTTTTGTGTGAATATTTCCTTACAGGTCAGGAGAGAACAGGACCACAATGCATAAATGCTACACTTTCCTGATCTTTATGGTCTTGTTGCTGCCCTCCCTAGGACTCAGCAGGTATAAGATGTGTTTGATCTCTGCCATGCAACACAATGTAATTTAAATGTAAAAATACATTCATTCAGCTAAAAATATTTCAGCTCATTAATTTCTTCCCTCATGACTTTGCAGTTTGGATGTTTTCTTCCGTTGGCTCTTTGACAGAAGATTCTTGGCAGATGCGAAAGTCAGATTTGAGTGAGTAGCATCATTTTATGGATGTTTCCATTTAACACTACTGCAACCGGAACAAATAGGAACAGGATGAAATGTTTAGGCTGTACACATATAGCAGAATAATCCACTTTCTTTAGCGTTACTTTACATGTAGTGTAAAAAAAAACAAACTTGTAGCGTAATAAAACTTAATTCAATCATTTAGCAATAACTCAACTACAACCCCAATTCCAAAAAAGTTCTGATGCTGTATAAAACGTAAATAAAAACGTAATGCCTTTCAGGGATGAGCCTTTCGTTTCCAATCATTATACAATCACCTGTTACCAGTTATCCAGTTTACCTGTGGAATGTTCCAAACAGGTGTTTTAGCATTCCACAATTTTTCCATTCGTTTGTTGCCTTTTGGGCCAACTTCTGAAATGTTTTGCTGGCATCAAATTCAGAATAAGCATAGATTTGCAAAAATCAATGAAGTTAATGAAGTAAAAGATAAAAAAAAAAATATAGTCTTCAAACTTTTTACAATTAAGTATATGTCAAAACAGGTTATCACATTGTGTTTGCTTTATGTTTTAGACAGCGTTCCAACTTTTTCAGAATTGGATTTGTAGGTCTCATACCTAAATTAATCTGGAATTAAATTGGCTTCTGCAATAATGCTTTTTCAAACTTCAATGCGAGCGTGACTTCAGTCTTTGATGATAATGACTTTTCTTTGCTCTTTAGGTGCGTGTTCCTTCCTGACAATGGAGCCTTCTTTGTGAACTATGTCATTGCATCAGCGTTCATTGGTAACGCCATGGACCTGCTGAGGATCCCCGGTTTACTTATGTACATGATCCGCCTCTGCCTGGCTCGCTCTGCAGCAGAGAGGAGGAACGTCAAGCGGGTTTGTGTGTCCCATACTTTACCAAGTTGAAATCATTCATACATCCATTGCACGTAAAGTAGTGGTGTTTAAGAATTAACAGCTAGGTTTATTTTTTTCTCTTACATAAACACATACTTTAAAACTGAATGGGAAATCCTGTCATTGTTGTGCAAATGAAGATGCCAGTTAAACAGCTGAAATCAACAAGCCAAGTTCAATGTCATAAAATACAAATGAGAGTCTCTGCTATGATTGATTTTAGGTTTGGGAATATTTCTCTGTGTGTGTGTGTGTGTGTGTGTGTGTGTGTGTGTGTGTGTGTGTGTATTAGCTTCACATGATGTAGATATTGAAATTAGGATGTTTAGATTTTCAATTTTCTTTTAATATCCTGTCATTGTGTCTTCATAGCACCAAGCCTATGAGTTCCAGTTCGGGGCAGCTTACGCCTGGATGATGTGTGTCTTTACTGTGGTTATGACCTACAGCATCACTTGCCCAATTATCGTCCCTTTTGGTGAGCTCTGCTGGGTTGCTGCTGTTTCAAATACATTGCCGATTAAATGATTGCAGAGTAAACGCACACAGGGCAGGGAGCATTCAGTGGTTCTGTTCTTTACACAGCGGCTTATCAGCGGGCATAATTGGATTAGTTCCACTAATTGTTTTATCTCCCTCGTCTGTGCAGGGCTGATGTACATGCTGTTGAAACACCTAGCAGACAGGTACAACATGTACTATGCATATCTGCCATCCAAACTGGACAAGAAGATCCATTCTGGAGCCGTCAACCAAGTGGTGGCTGCTCCTATTCTCTGTCTCTTTTGGCTTCTGTTCTTCTCCACTGTTCGCTCAGGTAAGATGAGGACTCCATCTACAGGCCACTAATGTCCTAGCACGTGCCCGCATTTATTTACAGTATGTCTGTCACCTTGGTCTGAAGCATTATAAGGTTCCTCCCCCTGTCACACAAGTTTCTCTCCACTTTCTTTCCCCCAGGATTTTCAGCCGGAACATCCATGTTCACATTCATAGTTTTGATCATCACGATAATCATCTGCCTCTCTCACGTCTGCTTTGGACATTTTAAATATCTCAGTGCTCACAACTACAAGGTAACAAAAAGTCACCCTTGTATGCATATTGTTCCTGTTTTCTAAATTTACTAGTATTTCAGACCAGTATAATATTCAGCTGCTTAAATGCTTGTTTTCTGTCCTAGATTGACACCAAGGACTTGGATGAGTTAGAGAATGGACGTCCAGTGTGCACTTCTGCCTCCAACAAGGCAGCGGTATGTATCCACTCATGTTAATTTTATATCAATATTTTATAACAATATGAGCTTTTAAGATGAAACGGTGGAAAGACATAGGACATACAGCCAAAGCTTGTCAGTGCTGATGGGATAAAAATCAAAAAGTTGTGTGAAAATTTTAAAGTTTTGAACGCATGGTCTCTGTCAGGGCATAAAGAACAACGTCAAACAGTTGTAACTTAACAGATCATATGTGAAAGATTGAAAAGAACTGAAATACAAATTTAAATTTTAGTGATTACTGAAAACCCAACTTAGGGTTAAATACAACTGTTATACTTGGGGTAAATCCTGGCAAAGAAAAATACCTCCATATGTACACAAGAACATAATTATGACTTCATTAAGAAATGTTAAAAAATAAAAATAAGGACGCAACAAAAAGATAAAGATCACCGTTTTGTATTGTGAGAAAATACAAGGAGATTTATTACATATTTTTGGACAGCATGAGTCTTTTTAAAGATATTTTCTAAAATATTTTAATCAAATGGGTCTAATTTGTTTTCCCTAAACATCAGCAATATTTTATAATAAAGAGTGCCGTGTTTTTGTTTTTTACTTCAGTGGCATTAACTTTATGCTTTTGGTTTGTTGATTTCTCAATCAGTTGCTCAGTAATAACCTTCAACTTGTAATTCTGTTTACTTTGTGTAAAATTTCCTTTTTAAGGCTAAATGGATTTGTACATTTTTCACTTTATCCTGCTTTATGCTGTGTGTTGTAAGGAGAACTTGTTCTGAAACATTATATACGTATCAGACTTTAACATTGTATTTAATTTTCTCCCCTACAGCAAATGTACATTGCTGAGGTACTTCAAGACCCAAACTCAGAGGAGGCTGGTTCAGGCAGTGGCGAGGACGACGGCCAGGGGTCCTCGCAGGACGAGGAAATAATCAATGTGGAAAATGGCCTGAATGAGGACTTTCAATCTGGTGAGGACAGCCTCATTGATAATGAAGTGCGGCACTGATACTGCCTGGAACAGGAAAAAAAAAATCCCCCAAGTTTTACTTGAGGAGTGCACTGAATATGTGAATTAAACCAGGAACTGAACCAGCAGTTCTCCAAAGCATCTCAACCTCCATGGAGGGACTTTACACTAACAAAAGCACACTGTCTACTAAGGATTAAATGGATTGTCACTCAGGGACCCTTCACTGGGTCTCACCAAACAATGTCTTCTGTCTGTGTACCTGCAGAGGGAAGTTACTCAGACAATGCAAGGGTAGCAGCATCCACCTGCCCCGATATAGCTGAGGCACACCCCAAAACACTGCACATGGACCCATAAAATAAAGACGCTAAATGAAGAATATTTTTGCCTTGTCTTGTTAGGGGAATGATAGTCTGTATTTCCTTAACATTATTGCACTTAAAAGAGACCTGTCGTATAAGCTCAAGGTTCACGAAGGTACTGTAGTACAGCATGCCTAAAGCGTGAAGGGATTTTCCTGCAATCCTATGCCAGTGTCTCTAAATGTCTGCACTACTGTAGATGCTTCCCTTGAATAAGCATCTGGTGTGAGAGGAGAACAAGTGAGGAGATTTCCACACCCATCAGTAGTAAGCTTGGTCTGTGCTGATGTGATGGTCTCTAAATGGTTCTTCCGATTCCATAAAAGCCTTTCTAAACTTAAAATAAACAAATGTAAAATTGCTACTAACACTCCTGGATGCTTTGACATTGTACAGTTACAAAACTCTGGATTTGTAGTAGCCCATTTTGACATGGTATTTATTTTTAAGGCAATGATTTTTAAATGCCGTCAAGCTTGATACACCCCTAAACTTTTTGGCATTCAGCCTCTGAACCTTTGTTGGGACTTGCTGCTGGACTGCTGCTACTGATGCTGCCCCCAGTAGGGGGAAATCCTTGCACAGCTGCTGTGGGAGGACTGGAGGCCAGGAGCCTACTGATCCTTTTGTGTTGCTCAGAGGAAGGTAGAAAGGCCTTTTGGGGTTTTTCTGGGTCAGTTTAAGATGAAACTCATTGTGACTGGTTCTCTTTATCTGTTGTTTTCATTTGTATTTTTTGTCCATGTGTTTACATCTTTATTTAGATTTAATGAAATTAGCTCTCAGTGTGGGTGGCGAATCTATATCTTATTGCTCAGTCCTCTGCCAGGTCCTTTTCAATGTTAACATTTTGCTAGTCACTCATGAAGGTAGCAAGTTCCAGTGGTCATCAAGCTTCCCATTTGCTAGGACTCAATGCTGAGTTGTAGATTGTTAAACTCAATTTGCACAGTTTTGGTGATAACACATCAAATCTAAGGCTGGGCTACTTAAGAGGTTTACACCAGTGGATTTATAGTCACTCATTTTCAAACCGTAAATTTATGCAATTGAATGCTCATATGCCCCCTTCCCCCATTGAAAACAAAATGGAAAATAAATTCATCATGTTACTTCTGTAAGTTGTTATGAAGTAATAAGTATCACCCAACAAATTGTTGCTTTTGCAGATCCAGTCACTAGCTTTGTAAGGCCTCTGCCAGAGCAATAGTAATGATTAGATGTTGGACATATTCCTGATCTGCCTCAGTCATAATGAGCAGCTTCTTTCCAGGCATCAGAAAGACAAAAAAAAAGCATATTTTAACAACACAAACACTAAGTAACAAATTATGTGAGAAACAGTACTCGCACATTTATGACCTTACTCAGGATTTATCACGCTTCTTGTTTCTGTCATGTCATTTCTTCCTTAGTCAAGGCAACATGAGCTGCCCCATTAAACATAAAGATTGTTGGTAAAGCAAGGCAAAATGCTGCAACACCACTATAGTCTGCCACTATGGACCAATTATTATCATGACATAATATGAAGCATGTATTGTCCAGCTGCTCAGAGAACTGTTATGGAAATTGTGCACTAATCATACTTTTACTTATATGATTGACGGAGAAGGGCACACCTCCTGTGGGTGTGATGAAGACGATGGTGAACCTAAACTGTTTCCATAATTTGGTCATGGGTATATTAGCACCACATGGGGGTATATTATGGTACTAACCCGAATTATTTGACACCATTGAGTCTGGCGCTCTTCTAGTCATGATAAGGTGATTTTATTTTTTATACCTCTTCATTTTTATACCTCTGAGATGTCTTGAAATCTCTGAATGTGTCCTGTCAAAATAACGTATACTGTCCAGCTCTGAGGGAGACACTTTGAAATCTCCTCTTGTCTAACAATTCCAGAGCTTAAAAGCTGAATGTAGGTTAATTCCGCAACTTTTGGTAAGATGGAAGTGGCTCATGTAATCACTGTATTTAAACGGCTGCAAAAGAACTAGCTAACCAGTAACTGTACATTTTATACTATAACGAAACTTAATGGTTTCCAGTCCCATATGTCATGGCATTTCATTTGAGTACAGATCTACAACTGTATGTCTGATGGTTGCAATGGCTTCCAGTAGCCTTTTGCTAATTCCCAGTCTAGCATATTCAATACAAATCTTTTTTTTTTTTTTTCTTTTAGATTATGTTCATAAGAGCTGTATAGATGGCGGGACTCACTGGAAATACATTTACTGTGTTTTTGAAACTCTGAGAGAAGCTCTGTTTGTTTCTACAATGTATTCAGAATGGGTAGTAAAATGTCTCTGCGTTTCAACACTGTGCATAATTAGAATGTATTTCTGTTTTTTCCCTTATTTTTTTTTTGTTTCAAATTTTTCGAGATGGAAGAGTAACAACATCTCGGCATTTGGCCGTCTCAATTTACTCTTTCCAAAGGGCCGTCTGTACAACTGATACATATATTCTGTAACAAACCCCCCTCCAGCCCTGAACAATAAAACTGTATTTAATCAAGTGTGTCGACAGTAACATTTTCTTTTTTCTTTATCTTCTGGTAGAATCACACACAACAATACGTAACTTTGGATAGAAGAAGTGACACATTTTTACTCACATGAAAAATTGAGCTAACTAGCAACAAAAACATACTATTATTCAATTCAATACACTTTTTTTTGCTGCTACAGCTTTACTTGGTCTTCCATGGCCAGTAACCTTTGGTGACTTACGTCAGCACTCAATAGTCGCTGTGTAGCAGACATTACTGAGTCAGTTTGACTCACTTTTGGATTGTGACTTCTTAAAGCAATATCTGTGTTCCAAAACCATTCTCCGTACATAATTCTATTCATCTACACACCAATTGTCAAGGTATACTGTACACAAAACGAACTACTTAAACAAGATAAACAAGATTAAAGATCCAATACATGCAACGTCAGATGACAAACTGCCCCATATGAAAAATTAATTTTAGTAAGGGGCACATGTGAAATTTGTTTTTGAGTTCAGACTTTTTTCCCCCTCAGAATTCTGACTTTAATCTCAGAATTCTCAGGATTGTGAGAAAAGAAAACTGAGGGGAAAAAACGTCTGAATTCTGATTTTTAAGGCAGAACTCTGAGAGTAAAGTCGGAATCCGGAGGAAAAAGAGTAATTTTGACGTCAGAACTCAAATAAATTTTTCAAGTGGCCCTAATCCTCTTCCGTAGGGCAACAGATTGCAAAAATGTTGCAGAAAAACTTTCCTGCCCCTAGTTCCTTTCCTGCGACCCCTCAAATTTATCTTGGGATCTATTTTGGAGGTCGGGAACCATGAATCTAACTATATTGTGGGTTGAACGCCTGAAACTTCTTATCAGAAAAGACATCTCTAGTAAAAGGGATGTATTCTGTATATATACAATATATATGGGGATAGAAGAACGGAGGTAGATGCTTGGAGGGGCGGCGGGGGGTGCAGTTCTCAGTGTCCGACACTGGGTGCTGCTGCTCGGGAGGGAAATGTTGCCAGCTGTGGTGCAAAAGAGCAGGGAGGCCGAGGTGCGACGTGGAAAGGCAAACCAAACTAATTAAATCCAGCGACACCATGAGAACAGACTGTCAGCCTTCAGCGGGGTCTGACTAAAATGTCTGCAAACTGAGCTATAATTGTGTAAAAAAAATTTAAAAAAGAAGTCGTAATCATGGACGGAGGGTTGACTATCACTTTTATATCTGTCGCGATGTTTGTAGGTTGTTTTTTACTTGGATTCATCCCGCTGTTGTTCCGACTCTCTGAGGTAAGTGTCCTCTTTTATTTGATCAGAGCTGCCAACTCTCACGCATTGACAAGAATCTCACGCTCTCACGCCTTTTGTCACGCTAACTTTCGCCTTCGCTTCCTGCAAAATACTTTTTTTTTTAAAATAAAGTTTAGATATAATGCGCAGAACGTAGCACGGCCACACTTTTACGGGTTGTCAGTGAACGCACCGATCATCATCTGTTTGACCCGAAAGCGTGCAACAACTAATGTGCGCTCCGGTGGAGCAGCTAATAGCGTTAACGGCTTATATTTACAGATGTCTGTAAACATCGCAGTGTGGCAGTGAGTGTTTTAAAGAAGATACTGATAGTTAAGGATATTAATCCATAGGAAGATGTTACTTTGCTTCTATGGACCTTTGGGCAACTTAATAAAAAGATAATTTACGATAAGTTAACAAGGCAAATAAGCTCAGGTCAAAGAGAGAAACTTGAATTCAGAAGGTGTACGGTTGTATTATTGTTTAGTAAGGAAAATACCGCGGTAAAGATAGAGTATTTGATATTCGTTTGACATCCAAATTCGCAGCTTCTGATTGGAATTTTCCGGTCCACCTTAAAAGTGGCATAACGCCTGTAGATGGCGTTGTTCAGT
>JBBPCS010000573.1:14081692-14140972 GCA_037974645.1 Hollardia meadi | reverse complement strand
CTGAAACAATGTTTGGGTGGGTTTTATGGGTCAAAGAACATCCACATGAACACCAGGACTCAGGGTTTCCCACTAGAGCATTGTACTGTAGCCATGATCAGTGTCATTCACTTCATCTGTCAGTGGTTTTAATGTTGTGTCTGTATGTATATTTGTAGCCTGCTATGTCTGATCATTTTCAGGAAGAGAAAAAAAAAAAAATCACAGCCTTAAAAATCCACAGGAGGTAATAATTATGTTGTGGCCCGCTTAATATCCAGTGAAAATCAGCCACATTTAGTCAAAAGGAGCACAGGGGTGTTTGTTAATTAAGTGTCAAGGAAAAGGGGCTGCCATGCGCACAAACCTTAGCACACACTGAGAGGTTAAGGTTGGATGAAGTAGGAGCTTTTATAATGCAGGAGGATGTTGTGTGTCTCTGTACATGTGACCACGCGTGCAATGTAACCAAAGCTTTCTTGGAAGGGTAACTCGATCCCCTCTCATGGGGTCACTGCAGGCCCGACCCTTGGCCTAATTCCCAGCATTCACCTGCAGAGGCACTGTCAGCCAGTCAGTGCAGCCAGACAGAAGAGAAGGGGATAGGGTTGGAGGAGGAGGCCGGAGCAAAGGAGGGAAGAAACTAAAGGGAGACAGGAGGAGGGAATAGATGTGAAAGGGAAGAGTGCAGAGTAAAGGGGGAGGAGTAATTCTCCGCACTTCCCTGTGGCCAGCCCTCTCAAAGTCAGTCCCAGCAGCGGGCGCGCAGTGTTTGTGTGGCTGCGCAGTGTCTCTAGACTCCACTGACACACAACTGTGAGAGCGTGAGGGGGCTCATGGAAATTTAACAGGGGAGTGGCAAGGACAGGACTTTGGAAAGGAGGAGGAGGAGGAGGAGGAGGAGGAGGAGGTCTGCTGAGTCAGCGCAAGAGAGGAGGGAGCGTCAGCAGCATGTGTTGCAGCGTGTTTTCTGTGGCAGGATAGCTGCACCGCACTGTAGAGTCACCTTCAGCACGGTGGAGCACGCTGCCGGGTAAGTGCTACACAGAGGTGGTGGGATGATCCGTGTAAGGGGGTGTATTGAAGGGAGAAAGAGTGTTTCTGTTTGTGTGAGAGACTCCTCCTGGTCCTGCTTTGTCCCTGCCTCCTCCTCCTCCTCCTCCTCCCTGTTTACAACAGTCATGTGTAAAGCATTAAAGTTGTGTTAGCACATGGACACTGAAACATTGAATCAACAGTGAATATTACTGACTGACTGGATCAGGAGCAGTTTCCAGGCAACCACACTTTGCTTTCTGTTTTTTTTTTCAGGTGGGTTAATTAATAACAGACAATCCTTTCTGTGTGGGGCTGTGCTTCCTCCAACATCTTCACACAGGGGCCAACAATAAGAGCCTTGGATGGAAACTTGTAAACACCTATTATTTGTACTTCTGTGTCCTGCTTACTCTGTTATATTTGAGTGGTGGTGTTTGTGTGCTTCTGCTGTGACATTTGCTGGTCTTGATGACAAGGTGAGAGGCAGGAAACAGGAAGTCAACATACAGCCATCTTATGACAAAAGTGCATCTGTCAAGGTGTGGAAGATTTTCTTTAATCTTGTGCAAACAGCAGATAGGGAGATAAATAGCACTCGGAGTAACGCTCTTCTTTTGTTCCTCAATGTTTTATTCCTGCCACCAAATGCGCATCCAGGTTTCTTTTGAAAACAAAAAAAGTCTAAATCAGCACATTTAAAAATAACCTACGCAGACATGAAGAGAGAGGCGACATGGCAACAGTCTAGTACAATACAAAGATTTTTCACTACTTCTATTCTCGTGTTCGTGCTAGAAACATTTGTGTTTTGTGAGAAAGCAAACATGTGTCCCACAAAGGAGGCACTTTGTGGTGGTGTCACAGGTGGGGCCGGCGACTCAGTCTGTTAGTGTCCACATCCAGTAAGTACACCACTGAGACGACACTAGAGCAAGAGGTGGCGTTTTGCAGCCCATCTCGAAGGAGGAGTATAATGTGATTGTTTGTTTGTTTTTAATTCAATCAATGCCATGTAAATTTGGCTTGAAAACGGTTTGCCGGATCACTGTAGTGATATATAAAGACAGTATTGCAAGTGCATAACAGATAACCCTACACTCCAAAACTGATTTAATCATCATTTCAGCATGTCATTATAGTCACCTCTGCTTGTGTGCAGCCATGCTGTCTACTAGTGGTTCCTAAATAACAAATGAGCAGATTAAATTCCTAATCTCAGCGATGGAGGGCATTACCACAGTCGTGTTGTACGCATGTTAAAGCATGTTTAATCAACTCACACCTGAGTTCGCTGAAAACAAACGATCTCTCTGTATAACAACAGCTTATGTGTTGACATGCTGAATGTAAAAGGCTGCATTTTATACCTGCACATGTGCATGTGTTTGCCCTCACTTGCACAGTTTATATCTGAGTGGATGAAATAAGGGAAACGTTCCCCGCTGTACACTGAGGCAGGCCTTCTGTGGGAGAAGCTCCATCACATAGTGGGTCTGCAGTTAAGTGTTGTGTGAGGGCAATGTTGCTGCAACATGATGCCACAGCTGTGTTGTGGTGTGTGTGGCCGTGGTTGGACTCTGTCATTTGTCAAACACCGGCACAGACGGAAAGGAAAAAACAGTCGAGGCCGAGGGTCTTCTGTTTTATTGCCTGCACATGAGATTTCAAGCCGGGATAAGTCACATTTTAAATGAAAATTGTCTTCCACGTATGTTTTAGAAAGCGATTGGCTGGTAATGGATCAAGGCACACCTTAATTGTTTTAATTCTAGAGAACTAAACGCTAAAAATGTCATGTAAATTATCCACCCTAGACAACGAGTAACCACATGTTTGATTACGCTCGTCACAGTCAGTCCAGCAGAACTGGTTTGACTTTAATAATTGCTCACTGGGTATTTTTTTGTTAACCCTGGGAAAACAGACTTCCTTGTGTGTCTTTCTAAGGTGGAAAGTGCAATGACCATACAGTAAATTTAAAGAGTTGAGGAGATTTGACGTGTGCAGTGAGCCTGCCATAAATTCTAGGTTACAATGCTGGAAATAATCTTTTCATCTCCGTAATGGTACAAGAAAAACAAGTTGAGAGACAAAGATAATGTGTTTTGAGTGGAAGGGAATACTCTACAAACAACACCTAACATAATAGTTTAACATAAGGGTGGAGTTATTTGTTCACGGAGTTTGACTTTGAGCATTCATGCCTCACACTTTTTTAAGTATAGACTCTATCATGTATAGTGCAGCAGAGACACCGGCGTGTAGCTCAATGCGGTTATATTTCACTGTCCCACAGGCTGAAGCTCAAGCTGAGAGTTTGACCCAGAGGGACGACAGAGCGCTGCTGACCGAAGCCTCGACCAGCCAGCAGAGTCTGCTGTCTCAACCAGTTCTCCCAGACGTCCCAGTCATCACCGGAGTGGAGGAGAGCAGAGGTGCAGCTGGAGACCAGGAGGACAAGGAGGAGCTTGAGTTTCCTCATGACCTGCTGCCCAGTCTAGACTTCAGCAGTGAGCTCAACATTTGGGAGTCCTCCCTGGGGTAAGTTCAGGGATTTTTTTTTTTTTTACACAGAAACACACACATATGCAATTATGCAGGAAATTAGCTTTTACAGATTTTCTTGTAATGTCAAAATAAATCCATGTCTCCAAACCACAGAAAGAAGTTCTTGACTAATAACTCCAGTTTGCTTTCATTGTCTACTTCCTGAAAAAAAAAAATTCTTGCATAACTATGTTACATAAACAATAACTTACAATAACTTAATCCACACAATGTAGCATAACTAGCTTTAAAAGCCTCGAAAGCCAATTTTCTCATTCAGCTTTTTTTATTATGAGAAATGGAATCCTACACGAACCCTACATGAAGTTTTTTCATGTGATTTCATGTGATTTCTTGCTTTCCTCGCTGGTTTAAAGTCGGCTGGCCTCAGGAGGTTAAAGGTGACATCATGTGCTTCTTTGCACAAATCATCATCATTCAGCAACATTTGGATCAAATTGTGAAGACGGTTGTCTGTCTAACCGCACCCACACAGTCCTGATGAAGTGAATTAGCACATAATGTGTGTCTTTAACTTTTATAGAAAACAAATATTTAATGTTATAGAGAAATACTTAAGGGCAGGGCTAATGCATATACAGACAATAACACTGATTAGCTCTTACTGCGAGTAGCTTTAGTTTCTACAGGGATTCAAAAGTCTTACTTTACTTTGATCAAACATGCCCACAGAGTGTAGTATTTTCTTTTCCAGGGTGAAAAAATATTAGATCACCGTCCTTCACTGGAAGAATCAGTTTCATTATTAAAGTACTTTATCGTTATTATTATTATTGAATGACAGTATAATAAGGTATTGGATATTCTTTTGCCTGATTTATGGGTGTTAGGGAACAGATTTGTATGAATGATTCGGTCAAGCTGAAAGTTAATCTGATATTGATTTGTTGCATGTGTGAACGTGTGTGTGTATGCGTTTGTGTCCATGTGTGGTGTGGGTTTGTTGGCAGAACTCAGACTAGCTCAGATGAGAGGAAATGTGAGCAGGTGGACCCCCTGCTGGCGGGCCCGCGGCATCACATGGAGGTTCTAGATACAAGGTACCACATGGAGTCGGCATGATGGGAAGGAATAGCGGGGCATCCGCTGGGATGACAAAGAGTAAAACTAGGGAGCATGGAGTGGAACAAAAAGATGGCAGGATGATCTAACTTGTACTCAAATGTAATGGATATCCCTGTTTGGGTGTTGTCTGTCTTAGCTTTAGGTGTGGTTGTTTGTTTGTTTTCATGCTTGGGTGAACGATCTGCAGACTGACTTTATGAACTGCCTCAAGTGTTGCCTGGCATTCTGGTTTTGTTTTTGTCTAAATGTTGAGGTTAACTGCACTAATTTGTCTGAGGCTTGTCGGCGCTGAGACTGCAGTAGTATACTGTAATTGTTATTGCTTGATGTGAATGTGTAAAACTGTGAATTTAGAAGAAGGGTTAACACGGGAGCTAAATGTGAATTACTCAGTAACAACTCTACTCGTTAGTTTTGTGTGATGATGCTTTGCTTTGGAACATACGCATCCTTAAAATGCAACGCTGCAAGAAGCACCTGGCCCACCTCAGGTAGATGCAGTATGGCAGGCCAGAGCTTGTTGCATAGAAAAACCTACTGGCTCCAAACAGTCTGAGTCTGTTTTGCTCCTCAGCTCTTAAGTACGGAGTACCAAGTGAATTAGATACTGGCTTGAGTGGCAGATCGGTTTGTATGTACAAGGAAGCAAATGACAAAATCTTTATGGAGCGATCATGTAAGAATGTATTAACCACATCCAGTGATGAGATTATGCCTCATTTTATTTACTTACGTCTAGACATGAATTAGACCTTTGTCACAGTGGTAGCTGCGTGTATTAGAATGATACATAACAGGCAGATTTCACAAAACCAGCTGATGACATGAGTCATAGTAGTATAGACATATATATAGACATACGCTGTATATATGTCTGGATATATTTCCAAAACTATTAGAAATATGTCTGTGCCTTGTTGAAGCCTTATCAACTCAGCTGTTTATTTATTATGAACTTCTAAATTGGAAATATTTCACATACCTAACATGCAATTGTGAAAGCCAGAAAACACCTTATCATGTGCATTATGACCACAAATATCAAATGCTTGAACTAAAATATCATCATGAGCATGGCAGCTTGTTATTAAAAAGTTCACAAGGAAGACATTTTCACAGGAATCAAATAGACAAATGAATTCGTACAATTGCTTATGTGCATTTGCATTCCCGTAGCCACACCCTGATTTGAGAAAGAAAAGCATTGTTAAAATTGTGGCGATATTAAAATTGTACTGGTTCTTCCATGAAACCACGCTGAGTGCTCCGTAACTACTGCTTTCTGTTTAATGTTTGTCTAGGCTTCCCCATTTTCCTGTACTACTGGTTAATAGTTAAGCAGTGACTCAGCAATTACAACTCGCTGGCACAAAGCTAACCTAATTGTTAAAGGCATTTACTCCAAACAGTCTATGATGCTAGCTGTGTACTTTAGGGAATGTTTTGCAAGGCAGTGTCACTGCTTTGATAGCTTTTTTTTTAATGAAGTAGTAGTACGAGTATGTTCATCTGGTGACATGATTTATTATCTTCCCTTTTGTAAGGAATGATAATAAGGCTGTAATTACTTAATAATCCCTATCCTTTACATAAAGAGAGCATCTTAAAATGAACTAAAGGAGTATTCATTACAGTAGTCAGGATGGTGGAATAGACAATATTACGCAGTATGGATAATCACAATACACAACAGCCTGACTGGAATAAAGACTGTTCATAGTGGTTACTATTGTACAGCATATGGATGCTGCAACAATTCTTTGTAATTGCCATTAGTGGTATTGTGACATTCATGTTGCTCGTACTCGGTTCATAATGTTTAGGTGTGCATGAGAAATATAATGACTAAATTATTTGAATGATACTAGTTTTTATTGTTAAACTTTTGGTATAATTAGAAAATGAGACGGTCACATAATAATTATGTTTGAAGGCTTGTTGCCGGGGTGCTACTTAGTATAATGCCTAAATAAACCAGATGTTTTGTTGTGCATGCGCAGACCTGCATGTTCATTAACAACCATATGCTTATAAAGAGCAGCTATTATTTCTTTAGGGGAGTGCACTTTGCAGAATAGGCATCCTGAGCACAGTTGTGTGTTGTGTGTGCATATCGTAGAATGCAGTGTGTGAGCATGGGCTTCTGCTCTGCCAGTAGCAGTGCTCTGTGGCATCGTGGCATGACCAGCTGTCTGCCTGCCAGTCCAGACTCTTAACTCTGTCACCCTACCCTCGTCTCAGGCCTCATGACAGCGACCCAGTTCTCACAGATACCCAGCCGTCACCTTGGCCCGCTGCCGCACCTTACCCGGATTCCCGACTCCTAACCCCTCCCCCATCTGAGGTCCTAGACCGGGAACTCCAAGAGGCCTTCCAGGAATGTGAAGAGCAAATGGCCTCGCTGGGCATGCTTAATTCCACAGAGCCCCTCAGCATCACGCCTGAGATGGTTAATGACATACAGGAGAAAACTGGAGAAGCGATGGTTAATAAGTCTACTGAGTCATCGTCACTGCCTCCAGTGGTAGTCCAGCCAGAACATAGCAGCGGGGGCCATGGAAACAAGAGTACACATGGAAACAGTGAGGCAGCACACAGTCAGAAGGATACAGTTGTGTTTAGTTTCAGGAATTACATACTGGGCACTGAGAGCAGTGCTAGGGCACCAGAGCTGGAGACTGAAATTAAAGTAAATCAGAACCTGGATAAATGTCCAGAGGTTAAGCCAGAAAAGGAAACAGAGAAAGATGAGCAGAAAGAAACACCCCTGCATACACAGTTAGAAACAACAGATTCATTTAAAGAAACCCAAACAGATGTTCCATTCACAGATCAGATAGATAATCTAAGACAGGAGCATTTTTATTCTAATGCAGCCACTGAGGAAAATGGCACTGTAGTTTGTAATACAGTGATTAGGGAGGAAGGCACTGAGGCAATAACAGAGATCATAGACGCAAAGAAAGAAAAATATAGTGGTGAGGCTAGTATTAATATTTGTATTGCTGAAACTGGAAAGAAAGGTGATTCAGTTCATGGAACACAGGAGTCCAGTAATCTTCATTTAGAGGATGCAGGTGCATTATCAGAGACGCAGACAGGAGCGAACAATCACACCGAGGAGGGGCAGGTGTCAAAAACAGACGTATGGAGGAATTCACTGAGTGACAAAGAGGCTGAGCCGGTCAAAAAAGCAAAGAAGAAAGAAAAGAAGAAAAAAAGAAAAAAGAAAAAGGTGGAGAAAAACACTGAACAGGAAGAATCGACAGTAGTGCAACCTGAAAATTATTTACAGGCTGTGTCACTCATAGATGCAGGAAATCACACAGATTCAGTGGCAAATATACAATCGGTGTCACAGGCAGACTCCCACACTGTGATTTGTGGGGAACAGCCTGATAATGGGTTTGACTACAGGCAACAGCTGAGTCCCGGGGGAAAGCCCAGCTTCAGCCCCCCACTATCATCCTCTCCTAGCAGGCAGGATCATCTTACTTACTCGGCCTGTTCACCTGCGTCCAGCCAGGCTCTTTCACAGAGGCCCCATCAGTCAAATAACCACAGACGTACAGATGCCCCATGTGGCATGAATCACTGCTCAGAAGCAAGCCCACAGCAAGAGCAACATGTAGCTGCAGCCATCATGAACAGCCAAAATACACCCATGACACATGTCCAAACAGTTATCTGTCCATCTGCCTCTGCTGATAAGATGTCAGATGCACAAACACAGGAGGCTGTAGTTACCTCAGGAGCAGTGATACTCACACAGGAGAATCAGAGCCCACTTTCCAACAGCCAAATTTGTGTGGGAGAGGTTGGTGTAGAGAGTGCCCTTGAAGAGGCTTTAGTACTGGTTGCTGCGTTACCACTGACAACACCCACGATGCCAGAAGTGATAGAAAGCAAGGGAGAGGGAGAAAGTGTGAGGCGTGATTCACTGGAGAGAGTAGCTACTGTAGCGATCGCAGAGAGTGAGAAAGCAGAAGGAGAGAAAGATTTGGGAGGAATAGATAAGTGCCTCAGTTATGCAGACGGAGGGAAAGAAGGACTCCTGGACAGCCTTCCTCAGCTCTCATTAATCCGTTCACAGGGAAAATGCACACTTGCATTCTCGGCCACAGAAGGACAGGCTGCATCTGAGGAAAGCTGCAGCAGCAAAATGCCACACAACTCGGTTGAGACTGAAATGAAGGGACAGAGAGAGACAAGCGTTTGCAGTTCAGACACAGAGGTCTCATCGGCTGAAGAGGGAGCCAGAGAAAAGGAGCCACACCGTTTAGAAGCCTTTATCGATACATCTCCCCACGGGGTACTCACTGGTCCTGATTGTCAGGATCACTGTGCTGTGGGATTGGACGGAGCAGGAGAGGGAGGAGTAGCGGAGGAGATAGAAAAGAAAGGAGGGCTAACAGGAGAGCACAGTTCATTCAGCCAGCCAGAAGGCTCTGCTAGTGGGGTGTCATCAGCTGAGACTGAGACGTGTCCGCCCACCGATGTTGCCGAGTCACCGCTGAAGCCACAGTGCTGGAGTGAGCTGATTCCTACCATCACTGAGAGCCTGTGCACTGAAAAGGACCGTCTCTCTCAGCCCTGCCAGGAGCAGCATGCCGCAGCAATTTCACCTCTCCCCACTCACCCTGAACACAGCTCCAGCAATACAAATGGAGGGGTAAGGGCTGATCTCAAACTGAATTTGATTTCAGAGGAAGCACTGTCTTTGGGACACATTTGCGAGGAGTCGTCTATCACAGAGACAGAGAAAAACTACAGCCAAGTCTTCCTGTCTTTAATCTCACCTCAGCCTCCAACTACTTCACAGCAAATACCAGTCGATCGACAAGCGAGCAACAATCAACAGGTCCAGCCTGAAAGTAGCACAATAGAAGCCAGGACAGCCGAAGGTGCATCTGAGTTCCAAGCTCAGACGCAGATTAATAGAGGTAGCCCTGCAATGTCTGGAGTGGGTTTGCATGTATGTAAGTTCAACAAAGTTCACTTTGCGGGCACTGTGAAACAGGAGGGCAGTTCCTTTGTGAATCTCAGGAACATGGCAGTGCTGGCTATGGACTGCGCCTCTTTGCCTCCACTGACTGTACATGAGAGTTTGCACCATCCTGTCGTTGAGGCAAGCTATACCTTCCCAGACTTCCTGAGCTTGAAGAAGCCAGAAATCCCTACAAATTCAGCTCCTACAAAGGATGAACCAGCAGTACGGAGCTCAGCTGGCTTAACTAAGCCACAGAAAGATGTCCAGTTGGATAAAGGAGATACAGGGTCTAAAGACGCCAACGAAAACTTGAACATAGATCAGTCGGGTAACAAAAACGTGGAGACAAACGCTGTGGGTTTACAGTTGGTGACCGAGGCCTGCTCAAAACAGCTTCAGTGGCCTAACGAGAAGAATCAGAATGGTAATGAAGAATGTTTTGTCCTTTCACAAAGTGCCATTTTTGATGCTGATCATCTAACAATTGAACAGGTGTCAGCAAAAGTGACAAAGCAATTAGAGGCAGAAACAGAGAAGGGCACTGTAAATCTGTGTTTGTCAAAGGAGAAAGAGATAGATAAGTTACATGCTGAGTCTGAGCAGCCTCTGGAGTCACCTTTAGTAAGTGATGCTACTGTCATTCTTGAAGAAAACGAAGATATCCAACATTCGCTCTCCTCATGTTCTGTGCTTCCAGCTGATGATGTTGCCTGCAAGCAATTAAATGATGTCATCACTGAGATACCCAATTGGCAGCTCTCTACTGACCTTGACCCCAGTTCCAAACCTCAAACTGTGACCTTGACCTGCACAGCCTCTCTTCACACAAAGCCGAGCGACCCCAGTTGTCAGCCTCCCACCCAATTGGATGAAACACCTCTTTGTGGACTTGCTACCACTGATCCCACGAAGGCAACACTTGACTCTGCTGATTTGACAAAGGATGAATCGATTTCAGAAGTGGCTGCCTCTGACCAGTCGATTCCTGTTATCGAGCAATGCACCAGTAATCCTACTTTTGTGCTGCTGACTCCTGGTCCAATGTTGAGTCACTTGGAGTTCATCACTGACTCTGATATCTCTCTTCCTGAGCAGACAGATAACCACAGTGCTGATGGTGGCAGCACCAAAGTGCATGGCAAGAATAGCAGGGAAATGACACAGATGTCTTTAGCACAGGATATGAAGCACAGTGACATCAGTGTTAAAGCAGGCAAGACTTGTCCGAAAATGGAGAATAGAAATTATGCTGTTGAGTCTGATATTTTTATTGATGATTCTGTGATTAATAATGTAGATGTTCAATTTTCACAAGAGGAAAATCTGTCTCCTGGTGCAGTGGGTGTACTGGCGAAGACTGGATCTGATCATGTCACTTCTCAATCTCACACTGAGCCAGACTCTACGGGAATTAAACCTGTTATTTGTGAATCACCCACTAAGGATGACCTAATTAGTGTCAGCTGCCCACTCAGCTCTGACCTGCCTACCAATGAGGCTTATGATGAAATTAAACGAGATAGTGTAAAAGAGAAACGCAAAATAGAAGATGAGACATATATGCTATTTGAAGAGGAGAAGAAACAAGTTGAAGAGACAACAATGGATAATCAAAAGGAAACAGGCGGCAGGCTACAGACAGGAAAGACGGACACAACAGCACAACAGAGTAATGGTCCAGATAAAGAGGCTGTAGAGGAAATCGGAGACCTGCAGCCATCACATAAACATAAAGTACAAAGTACTGAATCACCAATAAGGAATCAAAAGAAGAGTGGCATTGCATCTAAAAGCCAGAGAGAGACTTGTTCTTTATCTCCTATCTCTGAGATTATGAGAAGTACTGAGGTAGAGTCTGGTAGTGAACCTCAGACTGTTTATTACCAGGGTTTGTGCCAGACGCCGACAGCAACACTGGAGTGCAGCTCTGACTGGGACACGGCACAGAGTGTGGCTCTTGGCCAATCACGGTCCACACCAGATCCAAACTGTTTTGCTCAGCAACAGGATCAACAGCAACGGTGTCTGGGATCTAGACATCCCCCAGAGGAATCGTCAGGTGGCTGTCTAGAGGGGGGAGAAAAGACAAAAAGTCAGGTCAGGCAGACCCAAGCACTGGTTCCAGGGGTAAATGGGGTAGCGGAGGCAGTAGACTGCTCTGTTGGGAGTTTTCGTCAGTCAGGAAGCGGGGATAACTTGACAGGTGATGACAATGAACGAGTGATGGGTCTAGAGAAAGGTGAGGGAGAGGGAGCGCAAGCTGCACCAGGGGTTGGCAGGGTTTATTTGTTGTCTCACCCTGCCAGTGATTTAAATGACAGTGGAACTGCTGCTGAGAGAACTGCCTCAGCTGAAAGAGGTGTAGTAACAGCTTGCACTCATGTAGGTGATACAAGACAGGGAATGGATGAGAATAAAAGGCCGGGGTTATGGGTAGTTGGGTCAGTTTTAGATTTAATGTCAGACACTGAGTTTTTGAGTGATCTGGGTAGTAAAGGTCAGCAAAAAAGCAATCTATCAGCTGCCTGTCAAGACCAACATGGAACACCTGGGACCTCAAAGAACACTGCTGTATCTGTTGAATCTGCATCACAGGAACATGAGACTTCACCTTTGCGAATCTCTGTTACATCAGAGGTCAGCACAGATAGTGATGACGTTCATACCGAAGTTTTTTCAAGTGCAAACCAGGCTGAAGAAATTCACAGAGAAGTATCCAGTACTCTGCCAGATCCTGTTAGGCAACCAGAAACTGTGGAAAATGATTCCAGTGCTGCCAAGGATGTGAAAAGCAACAGTAGTGAAACTGAGGAGTGTGAAATTCAGCATCCAGTGTGTGAGCCTCTTAAGCTACAAAGCTCCAATATACCCTCAGCCATACAAAGCAGCCCAGGAGCAAAAGCACCCATAAAAGGCCCTGGTGTAGAGGAGATCACAAAGGAAGATAAAGCAGCTTTGGTCAAAGAGAAAGCTAGCAGCCAGGGGAATGGACAACATGAGATAAAAGCAAAAAAGAATGAAGGAATGGAAAAAAAGGAGGTTGTAAATCGAACTGGGAGTGCTAAAGACAGTTGCTTGGGATCAATTAAAGTTTCAGACCTCTGTAAAAGTGGGGTGTCACACCACAGCACTGAGACTGTTTGTTACTCTGAAGGAAACACTGGTCCTTCCAAGGTAACAGAAAATGACAGCAATATAACCGATAAAACAACTCCCGATGTTATCACAGTCCCATCTGTTGTTTCTTTAAAGTGCATGCAAGATTTTGCATCAACCCCTCCGGCAGCCCCCACCCAGTCAGAGAAGCCCCATGATCAGGCGTCGTTGTCACAGCCAAAAGATGATATTGTGGTTAATCCAATTGTTGCTGCCTCCCAGTTCGAGGGAAGGTCACTTCAAAATGCTCCAGCCTGCAACTCTGTTGTTGATCAAAAGTCTGTGAATACAGAGACTGCAGATGTGTCAGAGAGTCCCGCACCTGGACTAATAGCCCAAGAACCAAATACAAGTTGGATAAAGGCTCTAAAAGAAGCTGCATCCCATTCTCAGAGTAAACAAGAGAACACAGTGGATACCTCAAGGTAAACCCCAGGGTGTGTTTGTGTGTGAAATTATTATACTGTGTAAGAAAAAATGCCTTAAGAATGGAAATGAGAGGAGCACACTTCCTGTTTGAGACTTCTTGGTGATGTTGAGGGTAGTGGTCGACCGATATGAGTTTTTTTTTAAATTACCAATGCTGATGCCGATATTTAGTGAGCAGGGTGGCCGATATATAATACCAAATCATGTTGTTTTTGTTGTTTATTTACATCTGATAAAAACCACAATTTATAATAATAACAAAAACAACACAAAATTGCTGAACTTAAATGAATATTTATTTAAAACTAATATTGTCTGCTGTAGTAAGTTGTTTTAGATGGAATTTTTCATTAATTGATGACATTGAAATTGTTATGTTGCAGATTTCAGAATGGCTTTGTAGGGAGAATGTGGTACTTTATGTCAAAAGTGACATCATTCAACTGGTCTCGGCCAATGCTGATTATCTCAAAATGGCCAATATCGGTCTGATTATTCGGCTGACCGATTAAACGGTCTTTCACTAGTTGAGGGCAATAAATGCCTGGAGTATACAATGCATATGTTTAAAAAGTTAGTGGAGGTCATCATGGGCCATCATGGGTTACACAACGTAGCATGTTAGCATCCTGTCACATGCCATCGGTTCAAGTACATCACAGCCACAGAGAAAGGCACATGTGTATAGTCTGTTTTAGGTTCTAATCCTCAATCCAATTAGAACCAAAACTAAAGAATTATGAATTGACAGATATCTTGATTTACATTAATATTTACATGGGTTGTAAAAATCTGTGTTCTCAGTTGTTTAATATCCACAGTTTTCTCATAGCTTTTTCATCTTAGCATTCCAGTAACACCATGTTCAGGACTTGTTTGGAGTGATATTACAGAGAGCAGTGTGACAATGAATATGAATGAGGAGGTAAGCACAGAGCTGCACTTTGTATTGACTCGAGCTTGGGTCAGATGACTGTGCCTGTTGAAGTCTAATGGAAGTAATACAGCCCTTTATATTCAAAGGATGACATCAGCTGTGACAGCGTCCCTGCTCTCCAGGGCAAGAATGAGCCTTTTCTCACACTGCTCAACACAATGCAAGAACAACAACACAACAACACAACAACAACACACACACGCACACACACACACACACACACACACACACACACACACACACACATACCTACGCGCCCTCTTAGTGACACAAGCCCCCATACCCACCTAAATGCACACATTTGTCATTTGTCAGTCATTCCTTCCTAACAAACCCCCAACCCCCTCTTCTCTTGCATTGTTTTTCCAGACCCCTCCCATCTCTGGAGTCTCCTCAACAAGAGTTTCTAACTCCGACCGAGGAGTTAGATGCTCCACAGGAGATCCCGCCACCGCCACCGGAGCAAGCAGCAGAGAAGACGACAGAGATCCCACCCCTAAATCTTGTGAAGAGGCCAGTGGATTTTTCTGAACCTTTAAAAACCACTGCAGAACTCCCAGAGCCAACACGGCAGACAGCAGAGCACCCAGAACCAACACAGAGCACAAAAGTAGAGCTCCCAAAGGAAACGAATAAAGTAGAGCTCTCAGACCCAATCAAGAATGAAGAACAACCTTCAGAGGAGCTTCCAGAACCAAAAAGGGGACCAGTAACTTCTTCAGAAGTAGCGGAGGAGGCAGCTGAGCTCCTGGAACCAACAAAAAGCACAGAAAACCTCCCAGAACCACAGAAAAATGAAGAACCGGAGCCAGCAAAGACAATAACAGAGCCCCAAGAACCAGAGAAGAAGCTGATCAGTGAGCTGCCAGAGGAGAAACCTGCAGAGATCCCACCCGAGGATCCATTTAACGTGCCAGAGGAGAAACCTGCAGAGATCCCACCTGAGGATCCATTTAACGTGCCAGAGGAGAAACCTGCAGAGATCCCACCTGAGGATCCATTTAACGTGCCAGAGGAGAAACCTGCAGAGATCCCACCTGAGAATCCATTTAACGTGCCAGCCGAGGAAACGGTTCAGGATCCTGCTGAGGAGTTACAGGACAGTGGGTGAGTGTCTGTGTAAAATCATAAGATCAATTACAATGAGTGTTTTAACAGTGAAAGGTGTTAGTCTTAACATCTGATTTTTTATTTTTATTTTGTTTTGGTCTTTGTGTTGAAATAATGACAACAGGAACCAAGAACAACTTCCACTCATTGTCCCACCACTACAAGGCTGCTGCCAAGGAACTCTTCTCTTTCAGAGTCTGCATTAAAAAGCCTGTCCTTCTAATCCTGAATCCACTAAAATCTAGGGATTATTTATTACCTTTTAATAACAATGGGTTTAGAGGAAGACTGGTAATTTTGTGGTTGACTGGATTTTCCAACAGGAAACCAGACATCAGAATGATTTGTATATGGCCTTTCAGACTTGATAGTTTTCCTAATGCTTAACATAACATTTCCATTACATTGAGGGCGTCCAAGAGATTTTACTGCAGCTAACTTATTTGTAAAATCTCAGGGGGACATGTGCTTTACAGCTCAGCACCTCTGCCTGTCATACATTTAAAATGGATTTCCATGCGCTCAGATGGTCCCAGTGGTGGCTTTGTTTGGCTTCCAGACACCTCGAGTGCATCTGCTCGGTTCTTGATGTCTGCAGCGGTTTAACAGCGTCTGATTGGATGAATGAGGAGTCGCAGGTTTGTGCTAGTTGAAGTAATGGCAGTGAACCCTTTCTGCTGTTAAGTACACATAGTAAACCAGTGTGTCATTTAGTTCGACCGCCATGTGGGCATTCAGTATTTATTTAAGAATTTTAACAGCTCTAATGATATGCATGTATTAACTTTCCATGTATGTCATTCTAATGTAAGTATGTTTTCCTGAAAGCAGTGTCTTTCCAGTATATACTACGTTGTGAATGTTTTTGGGACAGTTAAATTAAATCCCTGCTGCAGGACTAAATACTGCTTCCTCAGTTATCTCTCTTATTTGTCACTCTCTCCGGACTACTCTCCTGCCGCATGCCCTGGAGCCATCCCACATGCCACAGTAGCACTTGTTGCCTGTCAGTTACAACACTTGTCCCATCACTGCTGTTGGAGACATAAAGGTTTGTTCAGAGTAGCAGAGAGGAGGAGTGACAGTGCTATTTCCACTTCAGGTTTCATCAATAGATAAGGTTACACTTGCATACGTGTGGCAGACCCAGAAATGTGTGGGCGATGTGTGTGTACATGTGGTTTTTTTCCCCCGTCTCCCCCCCTCCTCCCCCAGAGGCTGTCCTAGCTGTCAGTCCTGCTCAGTCTGTGCGGCTTTGTGAACTGAAGCCTGTAGTGGGAGGAATTTGGGCAGGCACTCCAGCCCCACTGAAGTCATTTGCACCAACCAGACAGTGGAACAAAAGCCAGAGTTCAGAGAAACACTCGAGCATGTGCTGCAGTGTGAGTGTGTAGGACAGGGTCACAGACAGAGGAGAGAAGGACTGGGACGCACGCTAACTGGCTCTGGGGTTTTGGAGTGCAGCAGCAGAAGTAATTTCCATCTCTTACTCTTGTTAGATCTGAAGTTGTGTGATGGATTCCTCCCTGGCTGAAATCATCCGGGTGAGTTGACGAGAAGTAGCTGCCCTATTTTCGTCTGTATGTGTGTCTGCAGTAGGTGCTTGTGTTTTAAACCCCTCCAGGTGGATGCAGCAGATGGTCAGTAGGTAACTAGTGCTAATTACGCTCTGCCTCTGACGACCTCACCAGATGGGCGGAGGGGAGGGACAAGTGGAAAGACAAAGGGATAGAAGGCAAAGAAGAAGGAACAAAGTTGAGAAATGTTGTACTGTACTTGGAAAAAATGTTACAGGTTAGAGCATGTTGTGCTCCCCTCCCTTACTTGATGCGGAGGCTGCCTGATTGACAGTTTGGCAAGACATCTCAGTTGTACTAGAACTAGCAATTTACTTCCTTGTGTGTGCTCCAAAATCATGTTGGGATGGTAGACTTACTGACTGACTAAAAGTGCCAGTAAGATAATGTTTTTAAATTTCAACAATCAGACATTTTTACTCATAAAACACAATCAGAATGCCCGTGAGTATTTGGCTTGGTGTGTTGGATATTGCTCATCCATGTTTTGGGAGTAAAAAGAAGTAGGACGTACTATAGCCCACATTGTACTGTAAATAGACTAGTTGCCATGGCAATTTAAGGTTCATATGACTTCACTGGCGCAGGTGAAGATGATAATCTCATGTCAGCCACACTAGATTGCCTTCAAATAATCATTGAATCTCGGTAGTGGTAGAAGAGAATTGACGGATTATTTATAAAGTATGTTCTTGCGTGATATGCAATGTGTACTCGAATGTGCTGTGTGTGTGTGTGTGTGTGCGTCAGGATAGTATGAGCTAGCTGCTGGCTGCAGGACAGATATGGTCCTCCTGTCATTACAGCAAAAAAAAAACACTTTTCTCAGTACCTTCAGCTGGTTTTGTTTATGACCCTGTCTGGAGTTGCTGTCTTTCGGGTCCAGCTGTTTCCCATAGATTACACTAAACGTGTGTGTCTGTGTGTATGGCTTGAATACAGTACAGGAAAAGTCACAATTGTTCTCGCAATAGTCATGAAAGTGGAGGTCAGTTATCTGGACTGTGGTTAGAAAATTACTATGATGTATCGCTGGACTGGCCTCGTAAAATCTGGATTCTGGATTTCTCAAGAGCTCTTTATGAGGTGCCCTTGAGTAAAGCCTGGCCTGCACACTGCTGAATTATCAACAGTATAAAAATGCACTGGCCAGCCTCCAGGTGAAATGCCAACAGTGAAACTGACGCGGAGAAGTGTGTGGCTGAAAAAGAACACATGTGCCCCTCTCTGACTTGTTGCATTCATTCTGTTATGCTCAGGAAGCTTCTGCTTGTTCGTACTTATCATATATTGAAGACGGGCCAAATTGGAAAGCTCCGGCTGTTTACCTGGGTGAATCAGCTGATAATATGAAAGCCACTGTATCAGTCAATACTCCATACTCCCTAAGTGTCCAGGGTTATTACTGTGAATTGCCCCTTCCCTGTTTGCCCGATTAATTTTTCTTTCTGCTCCAGAGCGTTTTTTTGTCCATCTTTGGAGGCAGCAGTGAGCCTTATTTTGCTCAGACTATGTTGTGACTTGGTTGTTTCTATTTCCAGGCTGCATGTGCCAAGTTGACCACAGATGCTGACATATGTATAGCTTGAGCCTGCTGGTGTAAGTCGCTAACTGTGGATTTGCAATGAGAGGAATGGGACCAATAAAAATTCAGATATGGAATTTTAAGATGTTTCTCTTCATGCAACCATCTTGAATCAATTAGAGAATTCTGTACTTGCAATGGAATGAAAGGAACCAGACCGGTGTTACGTGTAAACTGTAACTTGCTACGCCTTTAAGAAAAGCACACGCCCTCATTAAATGTTATTAAGTTCTGACTTTACTGGAGAGAGAGATGGAGAATAACACAGCTCAATTTCGGTTTGAAATGAGCTGGAAGAGACGTTTGGATGTTGACTTTATGCTTGAATATTGGAAATGTGCTTTCATTGATAGAGGTATTGTAAAGGCCTACTTTGCAGAAGAGGCTACTGGGGTATTTTTAGAGTTAAACAGGAGGCATGCCCCATGTGGGGAACAGCTGCATGGGCGTCCATTGCATTGACTGTCAGATTAGAGAGCCTACCACTCCTGATAAGTCGGGCATGGATCAGGGCCAAATCCACTCCACCAGGTGGCCAATGATGACAGAGCCAGACACCGCCAGACATACTACTTCACAGCAGAAGGCAAGTAGAGCAAGCAAGGGGAACATGGACTATCATGTAAGGGGACTGATGAGAGGAGTTACATATTCGGCTTCAAGTTATTTAAATGACAAATCCTTATTAGGATGGTCGGAGTGAGCATTTTATTTTTCAAGTCACTCCTAGGTTTAGGTGACGGCACAGAGCAGAGCGCTCCACCTTTCTCTCCTTTGGGGTAAGTTTCCGTCATGCTCCATTCGGATAGAAGAAAGTGGAGCGTGTCCTCAGAGGGTTTCCCAAATCGCCGTACTTGGCCTTCTTGTTTCGGTCAGTCTGTTGATGTTTTGTGTTCCCTCCCCTGCAGGCGCTCCCACGCTGAGCAGGCAGAGAGAGGTGACCGTGCCCCTGCCTCTCCCCCACCTCCTACCTCCGAATACCACTCCCTGTCTGCTCTCCCTCCTCACCTCCACGACGCCGCCGAGTTCCCCACTCCTCCTCCTACACCCCCGGAGAGACTCACACCTGAAGCTCTACCATCTCCACCTGCATCTCCCCACTTTCCTCCTCCTCCAGCCCCTGCCTCCCCTCCTGTACCTTCAGCTGCACCCTGCCACCCCCCTTTAAGGTATGAACTGACTGTCACTGTTCCTGAACCTGTTCATTAGGCCATGTCACTGTGAAGTTCATTATGAAGCACTCATCATTTGTTGTGTTAAGAAATGAATGTGTGCCAGTTGTCTTTTGTACCTCTGCTCTGTTTCTTTTATAAGACCTTACAGTAGATTTGTCCAGTGCTGTGCCCTGAGCCTGTTTGATGAAAACTAGCCATGTCCTTATCCTTTCAACCTGAGTTCAGGTCAAATTACAGCATTAAATGGACATCTGGCACACTGGTTTACTTTGTAGATCTTGACTCTCAGAGCTTCTTAACAGGGAGATAAACTAGTGGAAATGTAGTCACACATGCTGTTTCCTTATTCTAATTTCCTTATTTCCTTATCAAACTTGGCAAGTTGATTTCATAGACTTATGAAGAGGGAATGACTCAGCCGCTTTCACAGTGCACTGCCGTTTACAGCCAGCAGAGGGTGACACAGGGAGACACGCCAGCTCAATCTCACTTCACATCAATGCTGAATGGGGGTAAAAAAAAGACTCTGTATTGTTTTCTGTATGGAATTATACATATTCATTTCTGACTCGATGGTATTTGCCTCTCTGAATGACTCCCTTGCTCAGAGAAGACCAGAATTTCAAGAAGGTTCTGCTAGAGTTGTTATATTATTTATGATACCTGAGAGGACTGTAAGATAGCAATGGTGTACCAGTAACATGGACTGAATATTCTGATTGGATGTCACAGATTGTCCCGCTTGCCTGCAGACACATAGAGGCACGACTATGCCAACATATGTGCAGGTATATACTATACTTTTAATCTTTAATCATTTTGCAGGCTACAATATGTTAACAGCTAACTCTTCTCAGTGTTCTCCGCATTGTCTTATGCGACCACAACACATGTCTGCAGTATCTAGCCTTTATTGCACTGGATTTTGTCAGTTATGATACAAAGCGACAGAATGCCACTGAATCTCTGAAATATGTTGTAAAAAGATATATTGGAAATGCAGACAGATGAAGTCAGGGAGTGGATGATTTGTAGTTACAGCCTCGGGAAATTTATCTCGCACTGATTATTGGAGCAATGCAGCCTTTTCTTGGCATATGATGAGAGACAAAGCTTCAGGATCTCACCCTGCCTGATCAGCTGCTGTTCAGCAGGAGAATCAGAGGACAGATCAACAATCAGCGTCCTGTCCCAAATATCTAACACCAGGGTTCCCCAAACACATCTTTAAACTGCTTGTGAGTGGCAGAGCTGCTTTGTTGGTTGGGGTTTGTGGCCCACTTAGTTGTAAATGTGTTATCAGTGATGTTAGACTTAAACTCTAGCAGTAACAGTAATTTAAATTTTTTACTGTCTTTGAGCTTAGGTTCAGGATTTTTCGGTATACATTCTATGCTCTTAGTTGTAGTGCTCATTAGAAAATCTTTGGGCCCTATTCAAACAATCTAAGGCGGCACATAATCTGGGCGCAAGGCACAAAGGGGTTGTATTTAGTCCCTTAATTATTCATAGGTGGGTTTTGGGCGTAGCATGAATTAAACCCAACAGAGTCTCATTCCCTTTTAAAAGCCAGGTGCGCCTGCACGGGGGGCGCATTGCTATTTAAACAGTGGCGCTTGCTGAGGGACAGGGACAGTCTGTGACTGGTGGATCCTCTACCCCTTCAACAACTCCATTTGAGTGCATATGAACAAATGCATCGATCTTTAAGTGAGGAGGACGAGGGCTTGTGTCTCCCCATTAAGAGACTGGTGCGCATTTACACACAGCAACTTAAATTCATTGATGATTTAAAACTCCCGACACGCAGATAGGATCTCATGTTAATTACTGTTCTGTGTTCTTCTACACATCCAAAAGATCACACACACACACACAGTCCAGGTTCAATAATTTGAAAAGTGTTTGGAGTGAAGCTGAAAGTTGAATTCTGTTTCCTCTGGAGAGTTTCCTCTGTCCTTTATAATTTAGTTTTGCTGCTTAAGTGTCCCATGATAGTTGCTGCAGTGACATTACTGCAGCGCGCATGGAAACGTTCAAAATTACTGAAAGCAGCCCCTCTAAGCCTCTCAATCTGGGCATCATTGTGTAACAAGCAGAGTGTACACGCAGTGTGAAGCCGCCTATGTAGGCTCATCTCACTATCACAACAATGCGCCCTTTTAAATAGCGGGAAAAACACAGCACCATTGACTTTAGACCAGGTTTTTGTTGGTCAGTGGCGCAATTGTTTTCTCCTGCCTCAAGACAGCAATGCGCCAATAATGCGCCTGATTACACCTCATTTTAAGACCAACACACCCATGGGCGCACAGATGGGCAAAACATTGTGTTATTTACACAACGTGGGCGCCGGGCATGAAAAAGACAACTGCGTCAGTCGGAAACTAGGAAAGACACTCGCGCTGTGAAGATGGAGGCAGAAGAAGATGGAGTCCTTTATTTTCATCCTTTATTTTTTATGAATGCTTTAGTTCTGATCAGCCACTGTGCCAGTGTATCTGTCATCTGTTTTGTTATCACATGAAGTCAGCACCTATAATTTGCTGTAGAAGGGGGTCCCCTCTTTTGTGGTACTGACTAAGGTTTGTATTTTTGGGGGTCTTTGAGTTATGCAGTACCTAATTAAAGGGCAAAGCGTTTGTTTCTCTTGTTTAATCTGAGCCTGTGGAAATCTTTGAGACTGTACCTGCAGGTATGAAGAGATTCTATTTTTTTCTACTACTACATTCTTAAGTAAAAATGTTTTTGCCAAACTGCCCACACCCATGAAACCACAAATTGTTCTGCACAATCCTAGCAGAACCATGCACTATTATATCCCTTTTACAGGCTATGCATGTGGATCGTAGTGACCCTGATTCCTCTTGAGCGCCGTTATGAATCTTTCAGAAACAAAACTGCCACAACCATGTCTTCCAGTGCCTGAGTTTGTTGAATTTTTAATCTCTTCATTTTCTTCAGTCTACAAACTGCAGTGCGCGGGCAGACTCTTAAAGTGGCAACACAGAGAAGATGTTTATATCACTCATTCAGTATGAAAGGATCTTGTACTTTGCACATACATGCTGTGCTGCCCTAAATACATATTTGAATGAGGGTCTGGATGGCAAAGGAAATCAATATTTTCTGTTTTAGCAGGGGTCTGTTGTGGGAGTTGTGAGTGGGCAGCATTTTTACTTGTCCCCTCGGGCTGTGAAGCATTGACCAACAGGCTCGTCCGAGACTAGAATCACATTGATATTCTTTGTGAACATCAGTTAATGGACTTTATGTTTACATGCAAACACTCCCCCTTTTCAGCTGTGGTGTTAGGTTGGACATGAACACTGGGTTTTGTGTTCTACGTTTCATTCTATCTTTTTAGTCCACACAGGCGACACCTAAAACCTGCGACTACAAGTTCTGCAGGCTGGAGTTTCTATTGTAGCGAGCCCTCACTTCCCCACTTTCCCATGAGTGTACAATAGATTTATTCATCTCATATTTCCAACGCCTCAGTCTCCCCATTGCTTCTTCACAATCAGTGGGAAATTCGTAGAACCTATTCCTGCTCTTATTTCCATCCCGCAGGACACGTCTGTCACACACGGATGTTGTAGCGATCACAGTTTCCATTTGTTTAAATCTTTCGTGTGAGTCACTCTTGGACTGACTGAGATTAGTAGAAAAAATATCCAAATACTTGTTTATTTGCTCCTTTTATGTCATATATGTGATGATATAAACGAATAAACTGTAACTGCTATTAGACTATGGTAAACAAAAACATGCAAAACAAGAAAGCAAGTCTATGCACCAGGTCCCGGCACCTTTCCTTCAGGGCCAAGCCGACCTGCAGGGGTTCGACAAACCACACACAATGCAAAATGGCCAATATAAATTCTAAATTTATGAAAATAAATGCAACTTAGATATTGGCTCCTACAGATGTCTAAAAGACACTGGAGGTCATGACTAGGTAGAATATCATTATTGCTCTCCTGGTCTTTAATGCAATCCGAGGTTTGATGGGAGTGCTCGTAAATTAGATCACCAACCCAGCCTGCTGCCCAGGGATTCAACAGAGAGACCTTATTCATTTGTCTCATATGTCAGGAAGCATATGTCCCTGCCTGTTTAGCCAAAGAGTGTCACCTCCGGATTAAAATTTAGTAATTATACTGTGAAAAATATTTATGCTTTTAACATTATGAGTCTGATAATGGGGGATATAACGTGGTATAATATTTTAAAAGCTTGATTTATTTTTTTTTTGGTCTCATAATGCCTGTTTTGTTAATGTGTGCTGGTATATAGTTACTGGTGGAGTGGCTTTAATAGTACGAGTTGAATAACACACACGCACACACACATTAGTTTCTCAGAGTCTATTGTTTACCTAAGGCATCACTCTGGTTGGCCACGCTGAGTGCTGGAAGCTTCCATTGTGTGAAGAGGTGGCACAAAAATGACATTTTCACTATGGAGCTCACTGGATGAGAGAGGGGGATCCTGACAGGAGAAAGGCAAAGCAGAGAGGGACGGTTGCTGTGGGCGGGGGGAGGAAGGGGAGTGACCTAGGGAAAGAGAAAATGCCTGTTAATCAGTGTGGTTTTGAGGGTCTGCTATTATTTGTCCTCCCCTGCATAGTCGCGGGAGCCGATGAGAAAAAGCTGCTTGTCTTTTTAAAGGCACAGGAGGCTGGAGTCAGGGGAGAGAGTGGAGGCGAGAGGGGGGAGGAGGCGGTGAGAGCAGCAACACAGCTCAGCAATATCAGCAACCAAACAGAGAGGAGGCACCTCAGACACTCATGCGAGACGGCAAGGAAGAAGGGTCTTTACTTCACCCTATTCGTGTCGGATTATTCTCGTCTTGACAATTTTGGCCGAGGAGATTTTTGTTCCTCATTTTACCACCGAATGAGAAGCAGGAATATTCATAGTCTATAGAGGAGCAGAAGCCCAGGGATGCCGCACATAAAGTCAGGAGCCCTGAATCATTCACTGCCTCGCTCCTGATGCGAGCAGGACCCACTCATCCTCTGCACTGCAGCGCATTAAGCTCAGCCGCTGCTGCCGGCCTCCTCTGCAAGGATCAGAGCGAAAAGCAGAAGGTGTTTTTGTGGGGGGGGGGACCAGGTGGATGTGGAGGGTGGCTGGAGAGCAGGAGCAGACAGGGGGGGCAGGGGGGAGGGGGGCAGAGCTAGCCGAGGATGGGAGCCAACGAGTCCATGGAGCAAGGACAGACCCCCTGTCCCTCTCAAGAACACATGTGAGTTTGACTTAACCTGCATTCCTGCTCTTTGTTCAGAGGTGTGATCAAGTGAATTAAAAAGCAGGAGAAGATCGGGGAAATCTTTTTAATTAAAAGCTGGGTGTCTGTAGATCAGTTCCAAATGCTTCTTCTTTGCTGTTATATGTAGTTCATTATTTATTCATGGCTTTATATCGGCTGTGCAACATAAATGCTCATTGGTGATTTATTCCGCAGAGTCCGATCACCTGTGAGTAATATTATGGTATGCTTAGTGTTTGTGATGTTGATTTGATGGATGAAACCTGACAAACCTCTATGAGACATTGTGTACCATCCTCAGTTTTTGGTGCATTTATGCTTCCTCTTATTCTATCTTTCGGTGCATACTGCCTTAAAGCCTTTTTTTTGGGCTGTAAAGTCCAATACGACTTAGCACGTCGTCATTGTTGTTATTTGCTGTTGTGATGTAAATAAGGAGGAGACAACTGGCGCATGTGCGCAGACACACGTGCTTCAGCGTGCCTTGACTACAGTGCAGCATGTATGGATGAAACACAATAGTGTTTCAGGAGAGCCTGTGGGAACCAGAATTAGGCAATGAGTGCAGTAGGTGCCACTGGGAGGCTGGTGGGGTGATGTTTTGCTCCGCGGTGGGAGCAAGAGCTGGTGACGGTGTCAAAATGGAACACGCTGTGCGGGCGTGGAAAGAAGATAACTCGGGAATATCAGTGGATGGGAGGAGAGAATTAGAGAGAGGGAGACGGAGCGAGAGTGCTCCACTTTGCTGTGTTTTATTTATATCTCAGACACACGACTGCACAGGGGAACAAGGACCCGGAGAGGAACAGAGGAGAGGGATAAGGGAAATGGAGTGAATGCATGTGCGTATGTGCATTTAGTAATGTAGAAATGAATGATTCATGGCATAATACAGTCATTTTTCAGACCTCAGAGGACTGAAGTACATGCTCTTATTGCAGGATGGTTGAGTTAGCAGTTAATTTACCTACAGGTGTGCAGAACAGAAACACCGTGCTCACCATACCAACTATTATTAATAAGGCTTTTTCACTGCCCTCACAGCACTTATAGCATACTGTGCAAAGCATTCGCACATTAAATCACTGTAGGGCTCTGTTTCATAAGTGTAATAAGTGTGATGTAGTGCACCAAATAATATTCATGCTATGCATCTAAAATGAGAGTCCAGGTTGTGTTGTCTGTATTCGTGGGGGATTGGGATAGTCTGTCCCTCTCTCCTGCGTCTCCCGTGTGCGTCTCCTGTGCGGTAATCTGAATTAATCTGATCTCATCATCAAAATGGAGAGACATTTGACCCCCCCCCCCCCTCCCCCCCCAGTGATGTTCTGACTCACAGATCTGTCCTGTTGTTGTTGTTCAATGCACCATCTGCTTGCAGAGTCTCAGATGAGGCTTGATGAGGTATTACACATAGAGATTATCTTAGTCTGACACTCTTTTTTTTTTTTTTTTCTCCGTTGCTTCTTTGTTTTTGAGACTGAGGGGATTTCTTGGACAAAGGGGTGCCGTACTTCAGAGGGGGAGGTTTTTGCTGATTGGAGCTGCATGATCTCAGTCTGGATGGAGATGAGAGACAGACATCAGTGCAAGACATCTGCTCTTTGACAAAAACACTCTCAGCTTCTGTTTATGTGACCTGGAGAACGTGAAGAGTGATTCCCCGTGAGATTTAATTTCCTGAGTTTGAAGAAACATTTGCAGAGGACAGAGCTGCTTTGTGGACTTTTGTTTCCATTACAAAGCCACCAGAAGTTGCTCCCTGCTCACCACATCACATCTGTAAAGAAACTGGAGAGGCGCTTGTTAAATGAAAATAGGTTGTTGTGGTGTGCACAGTGGTAATGATGTAATCCAGGGGGATAAAAGCACAGGGGCTCCCTCTGTTGGTCTCTTCATTTCTACCTAGATAGAAGAGAGACCATTGACTGCATACAGTCTAATGAGGGACAGACATAGAGTATAACCATATTTTATTATTATATCAACTTAGTCTCTTCCTTCTTTTCACAATACAGAACAAAACTGTTATCATACAAAGTACAAGCTGTACATTATTTACCTCCCATTGCCACGTTCACATTGATAAAATCTAATTTAATAAATATAGGTTATTCATTAATCATTGTTTAGCCACCAACATTTGGTAACACAAAGCATCTTCCACACAGCCCACTTGATGTAGACGATGCCTGACTTAGCTGCTCTTCTTTCCCTTTTTGTCTGACAGACAAGCTTTAGATTCTTTAACTCCCCAAATTTACAGCACAAATCAACCTGATATTGAAAGCGCCAAAACAGCCGAGAGGGAAGGGATTGCTAAATAATATAACAAAGGTATGACGTACAGATGGAGCTGCAGGTGTGGGAAAGCCAGGCAATTAAAGGTAAAGGAGGAGTGAAACGGAAAGATATAGATGACATGTAGCGCCCAGACCGAGAGGGTTTAGAGGTGTTTGACAGCTGAGAGACGATGTGGCAGCAAATCCATTTTTCATCAATCCATCTTCTTTTGCAATGCCAGCATCTTAAAATGTGTTGTTATTGGGAAGAATGTGTGTATGTAGGACAGACAGGTGGTGTTAGGTTTACATGTCAGTGTAGCCCAGTTTTGCAGTTTTTCCCCCGGGGGTGGCGATGGCTCTCCCTCCAGCACTGTGAAAGCTGTTTAGACGAGGCTGAGTTGGATTTGGCTGGAAGCAAAGACACGTTTGGCTGTCTGAAATGCAGCGTCTGCCTGCCTCACGCTGCAGAGTTTCTGTCTCCAGGCAGCCTGTGAGAGGCTGCTATTAACTGCTGCTCCCTTTGTTTCTATTCGCCCACCGTACCCCGACTGCTTACCCACACACTGCTTTTCCTCTTTCTATGTTTTGTCTGCATCTAGGTAACATAAGAGCTGCTGAAGATGCGATTGCATTTAATTTTATTTACCTCATTAAAGTGTTTTATTCTGTAGAGCACTCCTTTCCGTGTATGATGATTGATTGATGCAGCAGCTGTTTGTCTCATTAATATGTAGTGTGCCTTTATTTGTCGTCTATATCATATAAAACACGTCACTGGACCTTGTCGGTTAGGTAAGCCTCAGTAGTGTGTTTCCACCAGAGTGGAACATATGGTGGGAACAACCTCCAGTTACCATAGCAATACAGTGTTTGCAGCCACATGAAAAATGTCCTCTGCAAGGGCATAATTGGCACACTGAAATGAGCCCAAATTACCTTATTGTTTCACTGTTTTCAGTTTTCTTTCCATCCATTTTTAAAGAAGCAGCTTTTGTGCACTAATTTTAATGCTCCACAGCAAAACACAATCCCCTGAGAGCGAAATCTCTTGTAGGTTGTCATGGATGAATTTGTTGAGTAGTTTATTTTCATACATTTAACTTGTCTGTCTGTGTCACTGCCTGTCTGACCATCTGACACTGTGGTCCTGGTTCCCAGTGACTGATCCAGATGGATCTCCAGGCAGCCCAGTCTTATCCTGCTGGGACACACTGGGCCCTCACAGAGATTACAGCTCTGGCTCCTTTCTTGGCCATGTGTTGTCTCATTTTGCATCGCACCACCCTGAAAGAAATGGAGGTGTTTTTAATGCTTTTGTTCTCAGGATGTGTCAGATCTTTTTATAAAAATGTTATTAATATCACTTATAATTTTATACCCCCTTGTAGCTTAAACATGCTATCTGGTGCTTTGGTGTAGCCTGATTTATAGTTTGGTTTTGTCAGTGTAGCACATTGAAGTGTATGTAGAAGATGTGACTCCTGCCATGTTATTGACCTAGAGGAGCCACAGTCTCTGCTGTGATGTGACCCCAGGGATAGTCAACATATTGGCTATGGCAGCAAAAGACATTTAATACCAGCCTTCTCTATAAACACTAATGTCTAAGTTCTCAATTTTTGTTGCATCGGCCATATTTGCCCTATTGATGGCTAGATGGTTTTTCAGGACCCCCATGTCTTTCATGCTGCAGGCTTTTCTTTCATCCATGTTTGTGTGTGTGTGACAAAGAAGCAATGCCTTGAGGTGATTTACTATAGATTGGCTAGATCAATATAGTGTATAGACTTGGTGTCCTCATCTCTTCTTTTGTGTATGCTCTTGTACTTGGTTTGAGTTTAAGAGGCATAGGGGTCCACAGTAATTGCAGAGTTTGCTTTAGGCATTTTTCATTACTGTTTTATATTGTTCATTGTAAAAGACTAATTTCATTATACTATATGCAAAATCTGGGTGTGTCTTTGCATTGACCAAAAATTGTGTCAATTTTCCTCTTTAATTTAAGCAGAAATGGACACTATAGCAGAGATAAAGGGACAGGGAATCTATTTCAGATGCAGTGTGTGGTGTAAGTAAGGAGCAAGCTTTATCGGAACAGGTTCAGCTGATGGGCAGTCGACTGCCTTTTCTCCTGTGTGGATACAGCCAAGTGATTCAGGAGCGAGAGAGAGAGAGGGAGGGAGGGAAAGTAGAGGGATGAAGGCTGGGAGAGAGAAAGAGAGGGAGTAAGGGAGAGAGAGAGTGCCAGAATATACAGTATGCTGGCGGTGGGCTTCTACAGCCAGTCTTTTAGATTGGGAGGCATCATTTCCTTTTAGGGTGGAGTGGAGACGGACTGATATGGCTACAAATGACAAAGAGGAGCAATGCGAAAGGACTGAGATTGCTGATTGGAAACAAAGAGAGCTGGATTTTTAGACCATAGAGAAAACGAGAGACGGCAGAGGAAAGGTTAAAATTGGTGATCTTAGTCATCATCTGAGAAAGTGGGGCTGTGGGCGTCTACCTGTGTGTCGGGCAGCAGCATTTGTGGTGTGGAGAGGTGCAGCCCCGTCTGCAGCCATGGCAGTGAGTGCGTGGCAGGCTCTGTCTCCACTGCAGTGGGCTCGCTGGGGCTGGGACACACTGCTGGGAGGGGCAGTAGATGGGGACAGCCCGGGTTCGGATCCGACTCTCGGGCTCCTCTGGCGTCTCTCCTGGGGCACGCGTCATGACAACATGATCGGGGCTGCCGGGGGACCGGTCAGACAGAGGTGAGATGGAACGGGAGGCTGGGGCCACATACTGTCAGATAACACATTGATCAATGGAGCATGGAGCTTATTGTCATGCAGAAATTGGTAATGTCTTTTGGCTTATTCCTTCCCTACCAATAGCTTTGTCTTTAAATCTTGAGGTGGTCTTGTATGTACAGGTATATGGCTGTTGCAAGGGTGTGTTGAGGTGGGAGATTCTGTGTCTGAGATGTGTCACCTCACTGCAGATTTTCATTTGTAGCCATAAAGGTGTAAAAGAAATGAAAACAGAAACACTACTAGCCTGGGGCTTTTTAAAACACATTGGAAATACCACTTGCTGCCCTTCTTATCTAAAACCCATCTCAAAATACTGCCGTTAGGGAATCCGTATGATAACACATTTACACCTTATATTACATTAGATAATTATATCAGAACTGCTTACTTGGGAAATAAAGGCATCCATTGTGATGTGATGTGTCTGAAAGAGAGCAGTTTCGCTCGCCCTCACATGACGTCAGCGTCTATGATCCTGATACAGTCGCTGGAGTTATTACAGTTCAACAGTCTGATTCACAGCAGCCTTGACTTAATGTGTGCTTATCTTTTGTTTTAGGAGCTCAGACTCTGATGGAGCATTTGAAACCCCTGAATCCACAACTCCAGTGAAGACTGCTTCTCCTATAGAGCCACAAATCCCACAACTACCCTTCGATGATAAAGGTATTATTATTATTATTATTATTATTAGTAGTAGTAGTATACAAAGGAATTATGCCAAGATGTGGGCTTAGCTCTTGTATAGTTTGATGCTCTGTTACACTATCGTAAAATAGAAGGTGAAAGAAAAGTCTTGTTGCACCATCTAGTGGAACAAAGCAGTATTTCCCATCTGGCTTTGTTTGCTGAGACAAGCATCTCCGCTGCAACAAACTGAGGCTTTAGGAATATCTAGGGAGGCTTAACCAACCAGTTCAGTGTGTCTGTCTCTCACATGGTTATTCTTCATGGCTTTCTGTCCAACTGAGAGACTCTTATTGAATTATTTATAGCACATTCATCTCTATAATTGGATGCATCAGCTGCAGCTTTTATCTCCATGCAGGCTTACTTCATTACACCTGCAACCCACACCAGTTAAAATGTAGAATAACCCCAATTTCACTTCATTTTGATTTGTAGCAGCTGAATAAAACCTCTTTACGGTATGTCTCTCCATCTTTTGCAGTATCAGACACCTCAGCCTGTGATCCTGTCTCCGACTTAACTTCGGCTGATTTGCGCTGCCATTCACCATCCATTGTTTTTGATGAGGACAAGCCCATTGCAGCCAGTGGCACCTACAACATCGAACTTTTTGCTACAGATTTAACAAGTCACACTCTGACCCGTTCACTCAGCCTCCAGGGAGGAGAACTAGACACTACTGGTCTGTTAGACGGATCAACAGTCGGAGGCTTCCGTCCACATTCTGAATCTTTCAGCGTAAGCACTGAAAGTGCCCCAGGGACACTCCACAGGCCCAAGAAAGTCCGTTCTGGGTCTGTGAAGAAGAAGCCTCTTCTTAGACAGAACTCCAACCCAGAGAGTCCAAGGCCAACCTCATCCAGCAACACTCCAGAGATCAAGAAGCGGGCAAAGCCTCGAACTGCCACCCCTCTCCAGGCTCAGGAGGAACCAGACGGAGGATCTGCAACCCCAAGCCCTGGAGGAACCCTCCGAAGGAGCAGGAAGACTCGTGTGGGGACTCCACCTCCTCTCCCGGAAGAGACCAATCATACCAGCCAACAGGAGAGCCTTGTCATCCCAGCCTTACCCTTGTGCCAGGAGGAAACCCCTCTCCCTGGTAGTCCAACAAGCAAAGACGAATCCCCCATTCCACCTAGTAGCTCCTACAAATGGGATCCAGATAATTTTGAAAACATAGACCCTTTCAAGAGTGGAGGAAGTAAAATTGCCAATTCCCCTGTTCTGGGCCGTAAAGGTCCTGTGTGTGCCCCCGTTGCCACCCCTCCAGAGAGTCCCTGTGTCTCTGCTGTGGAGCCGTGTCCTGCAGGGCCTCTTGAAGAGCCAATCACCAACCCTGAAGAGCAACCCATCATCCCAAAACGTCAGTCAGTAAGGCTGGAGTTTGACTACTCTGAGGAGAGCAGTGAGGCATCACACCAGGCCTCTCCCCCACCCAAGAAAGTGGGCAAGAAGCCCGGTGGAAAGATGCCTCTTCGGAAACCAAAGCTTGGGCTGAAGAAGGCCCCTCCAACACAGATGGAGCAGCTAGACAACGATCCTCCAGCAACTCTCAATGGCAACGAGGAAGAAATCTCTGTTCCTAAAGTATCTTACAACTTCGAACCTGACAAGTGGGAGGATCCGAACTTCAATCCGTTTAATTCTAAGAAAACTATTGCCAACTCCCCCAAACTGTCCAGGCCGTCTTATAGCTTTGACCCCAATAACTTTGATGACTCCATAGATCCTTTCAAATCTTCCAAAAAGATGGGCAACTCCCCGCCTAAGGCCTCTGCCTCATTTGAACTGTCATCCAATGACTATGACAATGAAAATGACAACATCGGGGAACTGGAGGACCAGAATCAGAATAAGCCTGCCAAGAAGAAGAAAACTCCTATTAAATCGTAAGTTCACAGTCTGTTACCACAGGACCGTACATTTATGAGAGTCCACACTCACTTGCAGAACATTGTCTTCATGTGTAGGAATGTCTGTGTCTCTGTTGTTGAGCTTCTTTCTTTAGGCCAGTCTTCGTATGTGGTCCTCTTGTGTATTATGCCAGTGTCCTCTGTCTGTCTCTCTGTCACCTGTGTCTGTGTATTTCCATATGTCACAGGAAGTCCAGGGGTGTGTCTTCTCTATGTTGTCTGTTGTAAGTACAGGGACAACACAACCTTACACCCATTTTGACCCTTAAATCCATGTGGCTCCTTTTTAAGGCAGCACATTTCCCTGTTGTCCCTCCTTCTATTAACAGAAACATCACAATCCCTTTTACCAACTCTTAAACTATCCATTTAATTTTCTTTTAATCCTGACCATTTTAACTAGAAGATACGTGTTTAGTTTTATTTTAAATCTGGAAATTCTATATGTGGAGCCACTTAGTGCAATACACCACAATGCACCACAAAGGTGCAATGTTACCTCACAGTTGGGCTTGACAAAATATCTTTCTTCCAGATAGATGTGTGCTTACTGACAGTGTGTCCCGTCCTGCAAGTGTGTAACAACGGAGGTGTTTGTCCTCCCTCTTGTGTTCATTGTTGGCTATTGTTTATAAAGCTATGCTATCATACTTTTATATATACCTCATTTTATTACCTCGTTTTTTGGCCGTTGTCCCTTTAGTATTCATTCCTAATTAATTCAGGAATAATGCAGGATACAGAATTTTTTACAGACTGAAGTAAGAACCAGCTTATCGGATACAATATGTCTTTTACATTAAATTTAAAGGACAAAATTAGATGATGCATCCATAAAGTTGTAAATTGCTATCCAAAGACTTCCAGTTCTTTGCAAACCCTTTGAGAATTTATGTTCCATGAGATCATAAATTGAAAATTCAGTAAATAAAATAAAATAAAAGCCTTCCACTAACAGTGAATCCACTGTCCTAACTAACCTACTACATTAGCAAATGCTTTCATGTTTATGATTTGTGTTATTTTTGTCGATCTGTGTGAGAAGTAAACTATTCATAACATTCATTTACAACTTCTCTTCACTGTGCAGTTACTAACTATACAGTCAACCACCTTCACAAACATTTCACTGCTTCATTCAGCCACACAAAGGCTACAGTAAGTAGTACCATGTGTTACACATGGTAATGCTGCTTTATGCAAATTATGTTGTCATTTTATGCAAAAGAAAACGTACCCAACCAGTTTCTCATTTTAGCATGTTTGAATCGTGTAGCAAACACACACCACTCGGTGTTATACAGTGAATTTTGGATCCAATAAGGACGGAGGTGCTGAAGGTGTTGAGTGACTCTGGATCTTGATGACTGTTTTTCTTTTTCTCAGTAATACTTTCAGAGTGAAGAGGTCACCAAAGAAATCCCCATTGTCTGATCCATCCCAGGTGCGTATCTAATTCATCCTAATCCATCTCTGCCTGTATTTCCCCCTATTCCATCTGACTCTCTCACTGCCACCTCCTTTGTATTGCAGGATCTTTCGCCCACAGATGAACCTCCCTCCCACCCACAGGACGACCACGCCACAGACGAAGAGAAGCTGGCCTCCTCCACCAGTCATAAGTGGGCTGCCCTTCACGACGTGGATGCAGAATTGAACTCCGACCAACAAGACTTCCCTCAGCCATGTGACCTCACATCCTTTGTTAATGAGAACAGTCTTCCTCATCAGGCTTTAGGTGAGGCTTAGCTGTCTCTTGGATTCCCCTTTGTGCCTCCGGCCACCTGTGTCCATATAAAAGCTAACAGAGATCAAAGCATACCACAGACAGGTGGTGCTCAGAGGAAATTCAAAGCATATGTTTGGATAAACTGTCATAAACCATACAGTAATCAGCCATTTTACTCTCTATTCATCCAGCAACGCTATTGATTTTTGTTGTGGCAGTCAAATAAGCCTGCTGGCCCAGTTCGCCACTGGCCTCCGACCTCGAGAAGAGTCACCTCTTCCCAGAGGCTGTGTGAATGAACTCATCTGGGTCAGACATGAACTAACGAACAGACTGCCCTGCCTCAGCTTCTGATCCCATCAGTCCAGAGCTGGCTGAAATGTGTTACCCTTCCTTCTTCTGCATCTAAAAGTTTGTTTTGTCTCTCTGTATCAGTGCAAGACTATGAAATTGAGTACATGGAGAAGATTGGCTCCTCCTCGCCTGTGAGTATTTGAGGTTATGGGAAGAATTGATCTGTTTTGTTTATTTATACTGATAAGTTTTATATGTGATATGTTACATTAGCCACCAAAAACAAAAGTGAAATTAGAATTCAGACTGAGACAGATTCTTTTTTATTCTCCTGTGTGTCTTGTAGCCACTGTCTGTGAAGAAGCCATCTTTGTACCTGAAGTTAGACTCGGTATCTGACAACTTAACCAAGAATACGTGTGCACATGGATCTGAGCCCAGCTCCCCCTGCACAGGGTACGACACACTCTACTACTTTTCTACTTCTCTACATTTCTTTATATATGTGTATTTACTTTGCAGTATTTCCTACATTGTATGTTCACTGTTTATGAAGTCTTACAGTACAATTTTCAGGGCTTGACTGGTATATCTAGGCTACTACAAACAGTAATGAGTTAGTGTGCAATTCATGCAGATCATCTGCTTCTGCAACATTTTATTTTAGCAGTCTCGTCTATCATTTACAGTACATTACATGCCAGGTCTCTTTCTCTGTGCAGGAGTTTTGAGGAAATGGAGGCCCAGATAACAGCAGGTATGAAGACACCTGTGCTGAGCTCCCGGCCTGGTCCCGAGGGCTCTGCTGGGGACAAGGGCAGGAAGAGAGAAAGTGAGGCACTGAGCCGAACACAAAGCACAGAAAGGGATGAGCAGGTGAGCCGAATGCCTTTGTAAAGTGGTTATCACATATGTTGTGAAAAAAATCACGTATCATTTCTGTGTCGTCACCATTGTGTAAACAGAATGTGTCAGTTTTGATTTTGTCACATTTATATTATGTCATTGTTCAGTCACAAGGGGACACTGCACACGCTTTATTGAAGGCCGTGACTTGGCCCTCCAACCTGAGCACCATCAGTCATAGTGATTCTCATTAAATCCTTGTCGTTGATAACACATAGCCAGTTCCCGGCTTGAACTCAGTAACTCAGCTCCCAATGCTGCCACTCAAATACTCAGCGCTTGCTTTGCCCCGCTGACCCCTGCCCTCCTCCCTGCCCTCTGCCTACTCCTCCCGGTGCCCCTGTAGCCCCCTATCCAGGGCCCCTTGGAGGCCCCTGCTCCAGCCCTGGCCTTGCCAGACAGGCTGTCTGAGTGTGACGACCCCCTGCAGTACCTGGAGCCTGACCTGGCTGAGACCAACCCCACTGCATTCGCCCAAAAACTACAGGTGTGTTGACAGACCACACATGACCCCTTTTAATAAACCTTGCTGCAGTCCCATTTGTGTCCTTCGTGTGTGTTCACGTAAACCTTATTTCTATTGTTTCCTTACTACATCCTGCCTTTTCATTTTCCTGTTTTTTGTCCTCCTCATACTTAAAGTGCAGTTTTTTTTTAGCTTACTGTGTGAAATAGATTGATGGAGTGTGAAATAATAGAAAACAACAAGTATATCCCCGCTCAACTCAAGTGTCTATATGTTTCCCTTTTGCTCTCTCATCCTTGGGCCGCAACCCCCCTCCCTTTATCCCCCCAAATCCCCCTTGTGTGCGGCCCAGGAGGAGCTGGTGCTTGCTGCCCTGAGGATAGAGGCTCTGCAGGTAGCCAAAAACATCTCTCAATGCCCCTCCCTCTCTACTGTAACCCCCCAGGTACTGCGTGAATTCTGCACCTGGCGTATGCAAGTGTGTGTTGGTGTGCGTGTGTTAGAGGAAAGATGCTTGAATGAGTGATTATGCAGATGTGTGCGTGGTGTGCGTGCATGAGTGTGTTTCAGCCTGCCCCTAAACACACCATTTTGCGTGTGACTGTAAACTCATGGCCTTATCAACATGGTGGCTGCACTACGACATCCTCAGTCCTGCCACCTCTTCAGTCCCCACATATGATATCTCTAACATGGCTTAATGCGTCCAACCCCCCCCCCCCCCCCCCCCCCCCAACCCTGCAGCGAGCTTTCCCAGGTTGGCTCCTCAGAAACGCTGTGCCTTCTTAGTCCCTTGGCTTTATCGTGCATGTTGCCTGTTCATGAGAGGCTTACATGAGCATGAATGTGGCTGGGAATGTCTCACACTAGAATTAATATTAGCAGCTGAGGAGTTATATGGATATAAATTTCCCAGATGTATTTGTTGATGCTTTGCCATCATCACCCAAAATCTCAGTCACATTCTTGTTCTGTGATTTGGTCCTTTTCCCCGACTAACAGCACTAACAAACGGATACATCAGGTAGATGTCAGTATTCGGTTTGGTTAAAAATTTTAGATCTTTAGAGCTTTTGCTGGTTGGAGGGCTTGTGCTGAAACGGCACGAGCCTAAATATAAGAATAGTGAGACTTTTTGCTTGATGATCAGAGGTCAATCTACATTTTATGGTCAGTGGAAAAAATCTCGGGGCGTGGCACTCTCTACTCGGTCCTCAGTCCTTCCTTGTCTCATTTTGTTGTCCTACACGAACAGTCTAGACTCAAGAAACCCAGCACTCGTCGGTGGAATATCAACGGTTCCCCCTTACTGAAAGTAAGAGTAATATTATGCCCCCAACTACAGTGCACTCCAAGTATTTAGTCATAAACACGTTTGTTTTTGTTTTGGGCTCAATGCACCAGCACACTCTGTTTGAAATAAGATTAAAGCGCTGATTTTAAGCAGTGATTGAAAGAATTCAGAGTGTAGGAATCATACCCTTTTTACACATATTTCATATAATTTCAGCACTTTACCCTCTTAGTCCTGGAGAACAGAGCCAAAACAAATGTACAAATACGTACGGACTGCACTGTAAACTCCTGTAGACCCCAGAACTCTGAGACCTTTTTTTAAGGTATCCCACACTGCCATAGCTGTATTTTGTCCCTGTGAGCGAATTTGTCTTCAGGAGTTGTGTTTTCTGCAGTTATATCCAGCATCTCACTTGTAGTCTTTATAGATCTATTACTTGGTTATATTTGTGTTTGACAAAGTGATTGTCTTGTGGCTAGTTTGTCTGTGATTTTTGTCTGTAGCACTCCTCCAAGTTAATGTTTGCAGTTTACTTGACTTGTGAACCAAGATGATCTGGCATGGGCACTTTTTGTACAAAGCTGAATCACCAACCAGGCAAACTGCCCCAAGTCCCAAGACTCAGGGGGTACAGATGCACCAGGTTGTTTGTGTAGCAATTACTTTGTGATAGTTTCATTCATGCAATTGCGTTTGGCAATATGCACCACAAAAGCACAATTAAAATTGACATGGAAAAGGCCCAAATGCGGTACTGCGTTTTTGAAGCCCTGTCTGAAAGAGGGGGCGTGTTTCAATCAATTATTGATACAGATAAAATCCAGACGTACAGAAAACCTGGGGTTTGATATCATTCCAGTGTAGAAATAGTGGGAGGTTTCTGGGACTCATTTCTGCCGCAGCCCCCTGAAGCAGAAGCACCCAGTAAGGATAGTACATTATTATTCAGCATAGCACATGCGGTTTTATTATATTTTACTCTAGTTTATGTTACTGACATTTTATGTGGATTCAGTGGGGATTGTCTCTGTAAGACAAAGCTCTAAGTAAAAGTTTGTATAAGTCATACTACTACAGGACAGTTTTGGATTGAATTGCTTTATGTATCTGTTTAAACCTCACTGAACTGGGAGAGTAAGCCCAATCAGTACCCGACTAAAACACTAAAAGAGGTCTATAGTTAATTTAACTTGACCAGTCTTTACCTTCAGTTGAAGGAAATGGATTTACTGCTCCAGTGAGACCAAACACTGGATCTCAGTCTACTAGTCCCTTGTGAGCCCCCAACATTTCATCAAATCCTCCCGTAATCCGGCTTTTCCTTGGATGACTAAATCCCTTTCTTAGGGGATCCAAAAATGGTACAAGAATAAGGATCGCTTTTGCATTCTGACATAATGTCTTGTGTGACGTGTTGTTGTTGATAAAGTTATAGGTTGCAATGGTCATATTATCACATGCATACTTTGATTTGTACAAACACTTAATCCAAAGTCAAGCCCTTACCTCGCATCATGGTCTATATAATTGTAAAAGAATCGGGCTAATGATGCAACAGGTCACAGTAGACCTTGAGATTCTAGCCACAAAAGTTAAGACCAGTTTACTATGTTGTAATATGCTTTAACACGAGACTAACATATACTTCCAATGCTGCTCAGTTTGCGTTACTGTCCTTTTTTGTATCAACTGCTGCCCTCCTTCCCCTCTACCTTGCCCGGACCCAGTCACATTCAAACTACTGCGACGAGCAGGTGATCATGACCGTTCAGCTGGGGGCAGCATCAGCCAAATCACTTGGCTAATACTGTGGCAATGAAGACTGTTTCATCCAATCATGTGGCGGCTGACCAAGTCTTCAGGAACATTACTAGCCTTCCTCATTTACATATTGATTTCTCTGTGTGGTACATTTTGATGTAGTTCGATGCTGCCTTGCGATTTGGTTTGGGGGGCTCCTGTTGAGAATGTGCGTGTGGGCCCAAGGGTGAACGTGTCCGATGTGTAGCTCTGTCTGGTTTGTAATGTTTCCTTTCCTCTCCCTCCTCTCTGCTGGTTCCTGGAAGCAGCACAGAGACGTGTCATCTCCCATAGAGAGTGCCGTGTCCAAGAACTCACTGTACGCCAGGACCACCAACTACATCGAAGGGGAGAGTCCCCACCTGCCCAAAGAGCTGGACCACTCGCTGGGAATCGCACGAGAGGAGGTGCCCCAGAAATGTTTTGTTTTACTCTATTAGTCATAAATACTGCTTTTACTTCAGTTCATTGTGCCACATTTGACTTTTTAACGGTTTTGTCACCTTCCTCAGATTGTGACAAAGGAGAAAGAAGTGCTGGAGTGGAAGAGGAAGTATGAGGACAGCCGACAGGAAGTGGTGGAGATGAGGTAAGAAGTAGCACCTGGGGTTGACATCACTTACATCACAGCGAGGGCCCAGCCATACACTACACTACAGCGTGGATTTAACACCTCCCGGTGTTTCTGTTGAATGGGAAGGTGTCACAATGCTTCGTGTCTTGTTTTCAGACTCCGCCCATTATCACCTTTTCACCTAACCAATTGGTTTATCTCACTTAAACTGTCAACCAATGCCTTGGTTAAGTGCAGAGCCAGTTAAAGAAGTCCACCTGAGTCCTACTATCAGCCTGGGTGTAGAGGAATAAGTGTGGTTGTTATGCTATGTATAAGTTATAGAGTTAAAAAGTTAGAAATGCATGAGAAAACGTGTTAAGGTCTGTCATTTGGATTAAACACCATCAACTGTCTGACAACAACTCAAAACTACACTCGTATCTACAAATCATCCATGTATGTTATGTATGCTAATTGTTGTTCAAGGAGATATACAGATATAGTGCTGAAACCTTATTCTCCCTCAGCAGGTGGTGGGTGTGTATCCAGCTGGCCACAGCTCAGTTAGTGTGGCTAAGACAGAGCTTACTTCATTTGACTGATTGGGCTCAGGATAAGGAGGGGCTAAGTGGCTAAAGGGGAGGCATGGCTAATCAATCCTCTTACCTTTAGGAAACTGCTTTTCTCAAAACAAGGCTTCCTATTGGGTCCTGCTGGTCCTTGGCTTGAAATGTGGGGTAACTTCTAGCAACAAGACACAGATGGAAACTGGATGCACAGTGCAAATAAATAATATCTAAAAAAAATACAAAGCTAAGAATAATTTAAGGCACCTAAAACCCTGCCATTACTCAATACACCAATTTTCTAAAGTTGTAGGATGGATAACATTTTTTGTGTGGTAGTCATTTACCTAAATTCACCCAAATATCATATTTTTCACTTTATCAGGTGTTCCCAACAGCATATGAGTTTAATATTCTATTATTATTATAAATACCAAAAGCACAAATCATTCGGCAGAAATGTGACATCAACACCTGACTAATATTCACTTTTATATTGCATCTTACTATTGAAGAGACCGGCAGGTGTGGAAACAAAACCCATAGTTTCATTGGGGCAGACAAATATATGAATTGTTTTAGAGACATGTATACTTAAAAGATATAACCTCATCCATGTACTGATGATCTTTCTTCTCCATAGGAGAATTGTTGCCGAGTATGAGAAGACCATTGCACAGATGATAGGTGAGTTCAATGTTAAATACACTGTTTTCAATTGCCTACTAAACCCAAGCTTTGGTCACAGGTTTCTGGACCCTCTGTCTTATCAGTACAATTTTATTTTAAACCAGCAACCTTCGTTCCCCAACCTCTGCCACTACTTTTTGCTGCACTTGTTTATTTGCAAACTGAGCTAAATGTATGAGCTTGTGTGCCCTGCTCCATTGCCACTGATGTCAGAGTTAAGTCTTTTTTAACACAGTCTAGCTTTGCTATGTGCCTGTTTTCGTGTTTGATTGATATGAACTGAGTCCTGACGTCATTGGTTCAGCGTTACCCACTCGTTTCCAGCTTCTCTGGACTTAAATGCTGCTGCAGGTTCACTTGCTACTTGCTCTCACTTCTCATCTTATTTGCCACCTCTGGATATTTCTAAAAATTTGATTTTCATGCAATCTGAGTTCATTACTTGCTGTCATCAACACACTGTCACAAAAACGGAACAATCTTGGTCGATGCTTCTGTCTAACACTCGGCTCTCTCACGTGTCTTGCCCTCCCAGCTTGACTTAACACAGTCCCTTCTTTTTTGTTCTGCTCCCATCTTTGCCCCTCACTATTTGATAACCCTGACAGGCATGCCAGGTGAGTAACCTCAGGATTGTCCTCCAAGTGTCTGTTTTGGCTCACATCGTTCCATCCGTCCGTCAGAGAGGGGAGCAGATGTGCTCGCTTTCTTCATCTCATCCAGTGACATTTGTTGGTCCATTTTGTTGCATCTCATCCTGTTTGTTTGAGACACTGTATTTTGTTTTTAATGATGCCATTCATGTAATCTCTCAGTTGCTGATATACAACATTATACAAATTTAATGGCAATATTTTAGATCTACATACACAGGAAACCTTTACATGCACATCAGCATTTTGCTTCTTTACTGTAGATGGTTGTGACAGTCATTCATGTAGATTTCGAGAGCGAAGCAGGTTGGTCATCTAAGCTTGTGATTGGGAAGGAAAGGAAAGGAAAGCAAAGCAAAGCTGCAAGGGGGCTGAAGTACAGAGGGAGCTTTATCATTTGGTCTAGAAACCACTCGAAGCAAACCAGCTGTCTCAGGTCTCTTTGAATGTTCCCATCATTTAGTGTTTTTGTTTGCATGCTACACTGGTTTATCAGATACACTCATGTAGCGTAGCAAAAAATACTTCTAAATCATACTGACCCACAAATCCATTGTGATATATTGTGAAAATGTTCGTTGGTGTCGGTCTTTGTACAGCACATGTGCCCACTACAACAGACTGATGATCTGATCTACAGTACATTTGTGTGTGTCCATCAGAGGATGACCAGAAAGAGAAGTCTCTCTCCCACCACACCATCCAGCAGCTGATCATGGAGAAGGACCAGGCCTTGGCCGACCTCAACTCCGTGGAAAAGTCTCTGGCCGACCTCTTCCGACGTTATGAGAAGATGAAGGATGTGCTGGAGGGCTTCCGCAAGGTGAGTGTTTTTCAGCTTGACCGGTCTTTTAAGTCATCTAAAATTTAGCTCGACAACTCTCATGGCAAGTATTCTAAAACATTTCCCACTTGATTCAGAATGAAGAGGTTCTGAAGAAATGCGCTCAGGAGTACCTGTCCAGGGTCCGGAAGGAGGAACAGCGCTATCAGGCCCTGAAGATACATGCAGAGGAGAAACTAGACAAGTGAGTCTATACACACGGTCATTATCTCGTGTTTATCCCACTACGACCTTGTTATTTTTCCCAAAGAGAAAACGACACATTACACTAACTACACAATACCGCACTGGCCAGCTGAAATATGTATAGGCTGAAGATTCATTATGTATCAGCTTTGCAAACGCAAGGTTATGCTTTCATAAGACTTTCCACTCTTTTGGGGGTCGGGAAGACTTGATTCTCATTGTATCACTTGTGTGTTTCCAGGGCCAATTCAGAGATAGCTCAGGTGCGGACCAAGTCCAAGCAGGAGCAGGCTGTCTACCAGGCCAGTTTGAGGAAGGAGCAGATGAAGGTGGACTCTCTAGAGCGTACGCTGGAGCAAAAGGTCAGTCAGACCTCCTCAATAACAGAGTCCTGGGGTGTAAAGGGAATGTGAAATCATAAAAAAATATATCCAACTGTTTTACAGAACAAAGAGATCGAGGAGTTGACAAAGATCTGCGACGAGCTGATCGCCAAGATGGGGAAGAGTTAGCAGCCGCGCCACACCCAGGCCAAATCTCACAGGAGGAGCGGTTGTGGAAAAGCTTCTTGAAAAATGAAGTGGATCAGTAATATTTACCACTCTTCCAAAGGACTGATGGACATTAAAGGCCAGAATGGTCTTGAGGTTAAATTTCCTACTGACTATGTGTATACAGGATCCACAGGAATGGCTTCCTCTTAATCACTCTGTAAATTTTTTTGATGTGTCAGTGTACCGTACTGTATCAGGGGTCTGGTTCAAAGTTTTAGAAAACGTATCATATCACTAATGAAGGTGTCTGCGTGTGTATGAGTGTGTGTTTGAGAGAAGTGAGAGCCTTTTTCTTTTCTTTTTTTTGGGGGGGTTAAATTATCTGTGATGATGTTGATGCCATGACAGCCGCTGAGGGAGAAGACTGTTTACCCGTTCCTGTCGTTGTCTCCTCTTGATACCAGAGAAAGACTTTGAAAAAGAGTAACCGAGACGTAGATTTATTCTGAAAATGTTGACTCACCACGAAGAGAACACAAACCATCACAATAACTTACTGCATGTGAGAGAAAGAAGAACTTGTAATGTTAATGTTTGTAAATGTCGGAAAGTCCAAATATGAGAAAGATTCATCTGCATTTTTGATAGTTATTCTGTCATCCTCTGTCCGCTTCCCTCATGTAACCTTGTAGATATTTGTCATAGCTTTCTCAATGAAATTGTGGGACTATTTTTTGGATTTTATTTTGATATAAAGCAAAGTATAACCGTGACTGTATCCAGTGGTGAGCAGGAGTAATTTAATTTTGGATGGATATGTCCTAGTCCTGCTATGGTCGTTGTGTCACACTGAGAAATAACTTCTTTGCACAGCCACTGTACAGCGTCTGCTTACAAAGTGCAATAAAAGATGGAAATACAGCACACTGGTTTCACTCTGGCTCTTTCCCCATGTGGCATGTTTTTCCACTAAAAAATTTGAAGGGCTTTCATGTGAGATGCCAAACATCATGTGGGGTTTTTCTGCTTTTGGGTTTTGTTTGAAATGTTTTGAGAGGTTGGTTGACGGGGCGTGACCAATGATGAACCAGAGTTAAGATTGTGCCTGTTCCGCTCAGATACACAACGACAGGGGATTTTGCATATGTGTAAATGATGTGGTGATGCGTTAATAACCTTTGTTTTGAGTTTATTTTCATCTTTTCTCTTACTTTAGATGAGTGATTCCTAAGCAGTGGTACATACATACCACAGGGGTTCTCCTGCAGTTCCCAGTTGGTATGTGGAAAGATGCTAATTTAAAAAAAAATATATATATATGATTTGGCAAATATAGCAACATATTTATGCACATTATTGTCTTTAGAAGGAAAATAAACACCCAAATAGAATTACAAAGTGCTGTGAGGCTGATTGTTAGTATATTTATTGCCACAATAACCAACTAGAAAGGCACTCGGTAGAGCGCATACTTCCGCCAAGGCCCAACAGCCCAACATCCATGATGATTTTTTGACTTTAAAAAAATCAGGCATATTTAGAGGGCTGGTATCTATGAGTGTGTACAATTTAGAGCGGATCCAAATAAAAATCTGGGTCTAGCAGGCTGACTGCACAAGACATTAGTATGTATTGCGAGTGTGTGAAATTGATGCCCGAAAGTAAATGGTTGAAAATCAAGCTTCTGCTTTGAATCATGAGTAGTACGAATGCAAAAGTCCAGACCAAGGCTGCACATCAACAATTTCTACCACTTTTATATAGATGCTGTTAAAAATAGCATCCAGAACATATTGAGAAGGTGACAAGTGGGCTGTGTGGGTACAGATAGAAAAAAAAAAGGTTAGGAACAAAATCTTTACATGATTGCAATGATCAATAAACCTTTTCACAAATACTACAGTTTTGTTAGTATATCATATTTAGAATAACTGTAATTAAGGCAGATGACAGCCAACCTGAAATGACTTACTGTACTTGATGTAATGTAAAACGGATCTGATCTGTAACTTCAGATATGCCCGTTCAGTTCAGAGATCAGTTAGTCATCAGTCCTGGTGCAGCAGGGTGATGTCAGGACTGGACCAGGTGGGGACAGGGACGAATGGGGAATGTCCAGAGTCCGGATGGGTGTGGCCAGGGCACAGAAGCCTTTAAGGTGAAAGCTGCAGGATGAAATCTACAACTCCTTTGCCTGTCAAGGCTGTAGAAGCAACTATTGACCCTCCAAGCAGAGCTGTGGGCCCCAATCTCCTGGTCAGTCCAGGAGGGGATATTGGCTCATCTGATAGCCCAGATTAAGCTCAGGGGGCTTTAGGAGCAAACAACCTGCTTTTCATTGTGTGTGATCAGGACGAGCGAGGACCACCAGCACCATGAGGGTTGTCCTGTACTGTCCACTGCTCCTGCTTTCTCTGGTTCTGCTAGCAACCAACAGTAAGAACTGTTTTTTTAAAATTCTTTATTCATACCCTTCTTTTTCCTCCATCCTTCTCGCCCCCTAGACCTCTGCTCTGTCCACCAGTCATTTGAACTTGGTTTGTGTTTTCTTCAAGTCCTCCTTTTTTGCCATGCTTGCATTTCTAAGAATAGTTTACATTTGTTGCTTTTCTGCATTTCAGTGTTTTCCTAAGAGCCAGGAACCTGTTGAGTGAACTGTACTGTACAAAATAGAAATTTTGGACACAACAACACTACAGTTATCTGCCTTGTATGTTTTATAACTTTAAGATGATTATTTTAACGTAAGATCTTATAATTTCTATTTTATGTCAACTTCGCTAATTGGTGTTCTCTTTATTAATTAATTCTCTTGAGCTTTGTCTTCCTTCAGTCTGTCATCCTCCCCTCTAACTAGCATGCAATCCCAGCGGCTAATCTCTTAATAGGCCTGGAGGCTAATACTAATAGCATGTGTGTAGAGCAGCTGTGCTGTGAGGATTGAGTGTGGTCAACTACAAACAGCAGGGGGCATTTGCCATGTTAACATACAGAGGGGCACATGGCAAGATAAGAAATGAGACCAACTACTTACAGACCAGGAATGTTGGTTTGCTGTTGTTTCTTTGCTGTCAAAGCTTTGCTTTTATCACTAAAATGGCTGAAACATTTTAGTCATGCAATACTCATTAAGTTGTTGAGATGCTGGTTTGATTAGAGCGTTTCACCTCTCTAGTCTATTGTCCTGGCATCATAACTGAATGACGAAGTCCAGGTTGAAGGTCTGTTGATGGCCCAGACAAGAGATGTGCTCCTAAAAAAAGAATGTTTAAAGCGATTCATATAAGTCCAGCTCTGTTTGATCCTCTTAGGGAAGCAGCATTAAAGGCTGTTTCTGAAGGGCCATTTTAGAATTTAGGAGGTGGATGAAGGCTTTCAAAGGCGTTTAAGTGATCTTTCAAAGGTCAGCTAGTTCTCAAATTACCGCCGCTGCCTCTGGAGAGCTTTGGAAAGACATTTGAAAGTTTTATGTGCTGAAGTGTGCTCCACGAGCTTTAGCTGAAGGTTAGAAAGATGCTTTTCTTATGAGGGCGCTTGTTTAATTCTTTGCTTGACTTTGGGGAAGATGCATGAAGGAAGAGAGCAATTAACGCTCCCTCTTGCATTGACCCAGATGTGAATGTACCATGTACCAAAAACCCATAGATCTTTAATAAAGGATGAAAACATCCAGAGTTAAAGCCCTTAAAGACAATGCTTGATCTTAACTAACAATGAACCTGACTTTATGATAAATAGTTAGCTTAAGTATACTACACTGTACTGCAGCCTTCACCATGCCAGAGCAGCTGCACCGGGCTCTCTTAAGAATCACTTGTACCAATGTCTAATAAATATAGGTTTTTAAAGGACAAACATGGCAGCAGCATTAAGTAGCCTTGACAGAATAGTCCCATTAACCGAAGCGATAACATAATGTCGGTCTAAGAATAATAGGGTTGGTATTTTAAAACTGTATTTTCCTTTAAATATGCTGCAGTAGCAACTTAATCTGGTTCGATAATGTTTCTGTATATACCTAGCTGCAATTACCCCGCTGTTATAAACATATTGTATATTGTATTTTTATATTTAATAAAATGTCAGAGATCTAATGATGATGATTACTCAGTGTATTACTTATCAGTATCTCTGTTTCCTTCAGGCGACGCTCTGCAATGTTTCACCTGTATGGGCTCCAACAACGAAGACTGCAACCGGCAAGGCTCCAAATCTTGTCCCAGCTACTCTGACGCCTGCGCTGTGGTGGTGGGCCATGACAGTGAGTCCAACAGTGACAGTGTAGTAGCCTTTCTTTTACTAGCTCTCTTTCTGCCTTTTTTCTACCAGTATGAAAGATTCATACAACTGTTTTTGTCTGTGTGTGTGTGTGTGTGTGTTTAGAGGACGACAGGCTGCTGTCTAGAGACACATCCCAGTTAGCAGGGGGTCTGAGGCTTTTAAGGAAATGAAGAGCTTTGCTGCGCCTGCTCAATCAATATCCTTATTAGGACACCGTATGTTCCCAGTACTGAGACAATTCCCATTAACAAATTGAATTTGGTTAACTCAATTTACTAATTTCAACTTGCACAAGGCAACGGGTTTACATCAAATGCATCTTTTTAAAAAAAAGTGTGACAACAGCAGAAGCTATCATTCTGTCTGTAAATGACACATTGTGGATGCATCAGTTTTCCCAAATGAAATTCTGGTGTTAGGTACATAATATTCCATCAACACTCGCAGACAAAGTGCCACAATCAAAAATTAAGAACGTGAATCAACTGAATCGGTCAGCCAAAGCAGTTTTATAAATAGAATAGAAGTTTGATCAAAGCTATATTGGTAGCTGCTGCAAACCGGTGTATCTGACTTGTATCTGTTTCTGTCTGTCTGTCAGGTGGGGTGATGAAGTCATGCTCCTACAAGTCTTTCTGCAGTCAGGCCAACAGCCAGGGCTACAGAGCTCCAGGTGTCAGAGTTCACTGCTGCTACAGCGATGACTGCAATGTGACCAGCTTTGCCTCCTGCCTGCCAGGACTCAGCTATCCACTGCTGCTTCTGCCTCTGTTGTTCCACTGCTTTTTCAAGTAGTTTATCTTCATCATGCCAACAAGATCTGCAACACAAACGCCTAATTTGACACTACACGCTGTCCTAATTACTACCATTCCGCTCGGCTTTGATTTACCTTTAAACAGAAGTGTAGACATCGAGGAGTTACTGCACGTAGAAGAGCTTGAGTTGCTTGGTGTGACGGCGTGGATTATATGCACCATGTTGGACTCAAATTATTATTCAAGCAGATGTGTGTTTCGATGGATTTCACTAAGCCAATAAATAGAGGATGTGAAGGGAAGTGCTGAAGTAACAGGCAGAGATCATTTCTTATTTGACTGCTACATTAAAGAGGAAGAGATGCTGTTTGGGTTGATCTGTTTCACCATTTGGTTTGATGCTCAGCACACACATCTGTGTAACTACAGGATAATAGGAACAAGACCTAATCACCTTTCATGTTATGTTTTACTGAATCCATCTTGTTTTTTCACCTACAAACATACCCAGTATGTGCTTAAGTATTTCAGCAAAGCTTGTGCTGCAGCAGATGTTCCTGTGGCTAAATATGGCACTAAGAGTTCAACCAGCTGGTGTGTTGTGACATCATTAGCCTTCTTACCTGTCAATCATACATCTGACGAGCTGTGTGAGATATTTTGGAAAGTGGCGAGTCTCCGCAAATCCACATAAGCCTTTTACACGCCCGTGGCCAGGCTGCGTTACATTATTGAGGTTAATCCACTGTGTTTGAAGTCACTTAAAGACTTTATACAGAGTATGAGCACACCTCACTGGAGGATGGCCTGTAAGCAGATGCTACTGTATATATTGCATAAAGAAAAGTACATTTAGAAAAGTAATAATGACCAGTGTTTTATTTATTTATATATATATATATGTATATGTATATATATATATATATACCATATATATATGGTCCAAGTTGGTGACAAATATGTTTTTTTTATTGTGTAACTTTCTTGGCACTCATATTAGAAAATGTTACAATTATTATTTAATAAACTTCCTATAATAATATATTATAATAAGTCATAACAAGCTGCACACTCATTTATGCACTGTATATACTAAGGAAACATATTCTTCAACTGAATAATGTAGAATATAAGAGCTAATAATGTATGTACAGACCAGATGACGTTCATAATTCCATGTAAATACAACCAATTTTTATTAACTGCCTCTGCGTGTATGGAATTATTATCGAGATTCTTTCACCTCGTCTTTTTCAGCCATGCTTCATGGCTCTAGGGGTTGGCGATATTCCATCCCTGTGGTCCACACTGAAATATTTCTACAACTACGAGATGGAACGCCTCGAAATTTGATACACACACTCATGTTTCACAGTGGATGAATCCTATGATTGTGATCCACATCTATCGCCAACATGAGGTACACAATTGTGATTTTGACTGAAATATCTCAACGACTCTTGGATGGATTTGGTGCCCACCTTTATGTGCCCCTCAGGATGAGCTGTAATAATTTTTAAATGGTAGTGCCATCACCAGGTTGAAATGTCTTTTTGTTCACTAATGCTTAACAGTACCAGTGTTAACACTTGATTAGAGCACAGCTGTGCAGCCTCACACATGCTTCTAGTGTGTCTGGAGAGTGTTGTTTTGTCTATTTCTAAAATATCTTTTCAAACAAGGGAAACTCCACTGGAATGAGTCTATTCTTAAGAAAAATAAATCAGTTTTAGATTAAATGACTGTATACTTCCTGTATGTATGTATACAGTATGTATCAGTGGGGCAATTCAGTAAAAACCAATAGGGGATAAATCCAGAGTATCCGATAAAGATTATTTTACATAACTATGTTTCTTTCTTTTTTAAATAATGCCTGACAACATGAATGTGACCAACTGAATCAATAAGGAATGTGAGTAACGGGGAAAACCCCAATGTACATTCAATTATAGTACTTTTTCAAGAGGACACATAATGTGATGTGGCTCCGCACCTTTTTATGTGCTGGGAATTTGAGAAGACAAGTCAAGTGAAGACATATAACAAGTATATCAAGTAAAGCAAAGCCAATATGTGAAGCAATGTATCTGAATTTTCTTACCAGTGAATATGTGTATATGTGTACAAATGTGTCTGACACTATCACATAATTAGCAGGAACATACTGTATAACAGCTGGGATGCAACCGGCTGAACCAAACACAAAGAGAATTTCTGAAAAGGACAATAAACTAAACTAACATATAATGATCATATCCTGAGATGATATTAGATTGACATCTGTTGGCCTGATGTAATTCACTGCTTACAGGAGAGTCACAACATAACAAACATTTAAAAAACAACAACATATGGAACATGTTGTGTATATGAAGCTAAAAAAGGATTCACAGTTCATTACGACCAGAAAGTGAGGTCTTAGTAATATGAGATCTCCTAAGGACGAACGCTCCTCCTCCTCCAGCAGCATCCTCCTCCCAGCATGCCTGCTCTTGTAGTTCACAAATCCTCCACTGCGAGGCAGTCTAGCCACACCTTTGACTTCAGCAGGTGCAGTCAAATCTAAAAAATAATGTTGCAATTCATATTGACCAACCACGCCTCAAGGGTGCTGCTGAGATTGGCTCGAGTCAGTAAAGATAATAATTGTTTTGTTTTGCAGTCTGCTGGGGTTTGTACTTTATTTTAAAAAGTGTTTTGCTTCATACTTTAACGGACTCTTTCTGTTCTCTCTCTGCCGATGTCCTGCTTCTCTCTCCTTTGACAGGCAGGTGTGAGAGTGTGAATGAACTGCCCTGGAGGGGGATAGACAATGACCCCAAACCGTGAGTCTCCAGGACTGTTCAACCCGGGGCCTGTTCTGGGTGCTCATGTTCACAGACAGCCAAGGGGGCGGCCCCCACGTCAGCCCTCATCAGCTATTTGAAAGGATTCTTTCACCTTAATGAGGGTGGGAGGGGAAGGCTTGCATAAACTTGAAGGGCTGATTGAGGGTCGATGGGTCAAGGTGCTGCTGAGGTGTAGGTGGGGGTGTCTGAAGTTTGTCTTTTGGGGCACATAGTTCAATTCAGACTGTTCAACAGTGTTATAGTCATAGATTCATTTAAGTGGGACTGTTTGTGTACTGTGCAAGTTCCCTGCTGTGTGGCTGTTGTGCGAAATGTCACCTGCACCTTTAACCAATAGACATAATCCAGGACAGAGTTTGTAATTTCATGAAGGATTTGCAACTACAGTCACAGCCAAAGCCCCTGCTGAATTGGAGTGTCTGTGGCCAATAACAACACGTCACTATATTCCCCACGTGTACGCTATCTGAGCTAAAAACTGAAGGTCATCGCCATGGTGACTTTGCTGTTTAAATTGGAGTACGTTTAATCCCAATCCTCTGGCATCTGAAGACATTATCACTGCAAATCCCACTGCCAGTCACCAAAGGGATAAATCAGCTGTCCTTTAAGGGAGGCTGCGCGAAAAGCAACAAGGCTGCAGAGAACTTGTGTCAACAGTGGTTTCTAAAGTGAACCAGGGAGGTTTCAGTCCTTGTGAATGCCACTGAATGTCCCACAGTGACATGTCTATGATTATTTTAGTGTGTGTGTGTGTGTGTGTGTGTGTCAGTGTGTGTGTTTACTAAAGCATTTTTTTATCGTATATTGTATTTATTTGCCTGGTGTATTGATTGCATTACCTGTTTTGTACTCACGTCAAGCTGCAGCAGGACTGATTAGACTGGTCAATAAGAGGTAAAAAACAAACAAAACTGTTCAGTAATGATACATTTCATAAGCAAACCTGTCCATTTAGGACAGCCCAGTTGCGCAGGACGGGTCAGACTGTCTTGGCAACACTCAGCTTTGATGCAGTCCCTAAAAATAACTAACAGTGAAAAAAAAATAGTTTGAATGGTTTTGTGTCTTTGAATCATTGATCAGCTGCTCTAAGCCAAGTGACAGTCAATATCACAGAGTAGGATGGACGTGATGATCAGTGGTGGGACCATTGACTGTATATAAAGATGGATGACATGAGAGCTCCCCAAAAGTGAAGCCAAAACATCTCGATCGCCCCCTGGTGGTGGGCTGTAGTATGGGACATAAACTCCTCCCCCTCAATCATATTTTTCTTGTAACGCTGAGAGTGTTTATCTTTCTGATGAGTTTGGTTTTAATTAGTTATTTGATGCTATAAAAACGGGGTGAAACGTCATGATTGACAGCTGATGACCGCTGCCTGATTACTACTGCGCAGACTCTGCCTCCACAGGACGTCACGAGCGCACGATGGCAGCACTAGTATCCGGGATACTTTGGCTTAATTTTTCTTTATTTTCGTTGTATGTCAACGGTTGGGACTCGCTAAAATCTTGCCCTTCTTTCCAATACCCATATTACCATACTATTTAGTATGCCAGGAAAAGATTAAGTATGTCCCAATACATAGTATAGCCTATCAAATGCAATATGCCAAAAATATCAGGAAGTCCTTCTGCATCTGGTTGCATTTTGCAGTATGCAATCCAGCATGCTTTTCTGGCTGTTGTGACCCACAATCCTCAGCGCAGCGGAAGATGCATCACATCGACTGAGCTGCTGAGAGAGCACAGACAGATGACGGCTCATTGACAGATGACAGAAGCCGTGATAACGGATGACAGCACATTAAAGTAAGTACTGCATTTTTTTTGTGATTTATGTGTACAATTATTACATTAATATACCCACTATATAGAGACTGTGCCGGATGTATGAGCAAGAGGGTCAAAGTTCAACGCACAATGTTATGATGAAGTAGCATGTCCCAATTGTACACATACTGCATGCAACAGTATGTAAAACACCTGCATACTGTGTACTACAGTACACATCGTTTTCACATAATTTGTACATTTGGTCTCACATTTATGAACATGGAATGTAATATTCTGCCTTGGTAGACCATTTGGCCGGTTATATGAGGAATTGTCTGCCCCGAAAACCCTTAGAGAGTCAGGTGTAATGATATAGACAGGGACGATCTCCAATTTAGAAGTTGTGTTTGCCAAATCGTTCTTGTTTTAGGACTGTCATTTGGGGATTTGTGTCCCATGAGTGTCTAAGTATTTTAGACTTTTTATTTTTTGAATTAGCAAACATACAAATGTTTTAAGCATTCAGTCCTCATTTAGTTAGGCATAGGCAATAAAACTACTTTGAAACAGCACAAACACTGAATAAAATCAAATCATGTTTGTTTGGAGTGACACGATGACCCAATGCGAGGTGACGAGAACGCACATCAGACACACAACACTTGGCGTGACGCAGGACGTAAAGGCGTGTCCCCGGGTGAAATACCATGCTTTTACGGAGTCCCACAAGTGCTTGGCAAAAACAAACAAACACATCCGAGCTAAAAGAACACAAACCGCTCAACATCACATGCTTGTGCGATTGTGGGGAGGGAACAAAAGCGCTCGGAGGGAATGAGAGCGTGTGAGACGTTTGCTGTGTTTACAATCACCCGGGTCCTGGCTGGTTAGCCCGGGTTCACCCAACGGTCACCGGTTCTGAGGTCTCTGGGTCTCTGGTCTTTTTGAAAAAGATCTGTGAAGCAGAATTAAAGTGATCTACCTCTGGACGGAGGACCATGAGGGCTTTTGGTCTTTGAAACAGGGGAGAGGAGAGATACAGAGAGCGAGAGGAGGAGAGTGGGGGGACTGAAGAGGGATCCAGGGGGAAAGAGGAGAAGAAGAATTATGTGTAATGAGTGTGTTCCCTTGCCTGAGCTACTTTGAAATGTGACTAAATGGCCCACCTTCTGTGAGGCAGGTCCTTGGCTTGAGGGCAGCCAGGAGCCCACCGAGAGAGCCTGAAAGTGGCAGGAACTGCAAGTGTCCAGCATGCTTAAACATTTGAATAATATTTACTCTTATAAACCTTTTCAAGAAATGTAAAACAAAGTGATTAGCGTGGACATAATGCGCTTTAGATGAAAGAAAACTAAACCTCTCTACTGAATTTAATCCCTATTAGGCCTCCAAGAATTTCCCTCAGTGAAAAAGTTTTTGTTTTTACCTTAAAGGCATACTATGCAGGATTTGTCGGTTGCTGTTTGTAAACACAGTGAGTGCAGCGAGCGATACTGGAGAAAGATTAGTGAGACATCGACTCTTTGGGTTGGCAACTAATCAACTCAGCTCCAGAATTGCCAGAAACGCCTAGAAACATCCCGAACACACCAAAATAAGAAAATAAAGAAATGAATTATTTTTGTATGTCTATTGTTTTTTAGGAAAATCATACATACTGTAGTACACCTTTAAGTTCCTGTCGTAATTAATTCAGTTCTCAAAGTGAACCATTGACTTTTAGAATGTCTACTTTCAATGTTTTTTTTTTTAAATGAAAGAAAGTCAGTGGTACAAAGAACACTGTTGAGCATATGAGCAATATTTCAGATGTCATAACTATTCATTAGTGGATCATTTCCATGTAAAACATGCTTTGAGCCAATATACAGCTTCTCCACCATATGTTCCCGACAATTTTCACCTCCTTCCTAGTCCCCACTCCAGAGAACTCAATGTTTGCACCATTTCTATTTCAGCTATAGCTGTGGCACAGTCTGTCTATTTTTGTTATCCCCAACAGGGTGAACAAAGGAGCAGGATTATATAGCGAGGAGGCTCCTGTGATGAGCTTTATGTAGAATTACCACAGTTCTAATTCTGCTCTATATGTCTTACAGGAGGAACAAGATCTGTTTGCATAGACTCTCAGTATTTAGTGGGGAAAAAAATAGACAATATGAGCTTAACAAGTCCTCTTATACAACTTTTAAAGAAATACACAGAGGGTCAACATTTATTATGGAGAACTGTTGAACGGGGAGGGGCTATTCTGCAAAGGTAGGGTTGACTGTGTTGAATAGAGTGTGGAGGGAAGAGAGGATCACAAAAGAGAGGAGAGGAAAGCAGACCTTGCAGCCAAAACCAAATCACATCAGTAACTGCAGCGCCCCGGCGTGAGGGCAGGCTCAGTCAGCCGTACCATTCAACTGGGATAATTAGTTTTGGAAAAGAATATCAAATGATATAATTGAGCATTCTCCACTAATGAAGATCCTCTCTGTGTTGTCACTGGTGAGGTGCTAATTGATGGAAGAGGGATGGAATGGGTGGTTGCAGAGAGGGGGGTGAAGGGCTGTGCAGGATATGATGGTTAAAGTGCTGCCAGCGCAGGCAACCAAAGGTTTTTCAGGTTCGCTGGTCTCTATTAGACAGGTTTTATTTATTAGTCAGTGGCTCACTGTTTGCTTTCATTCGAGCAAAAGCCTGTTAGTGTGTCTGAGATGGGCTCATTCAACACCGTTTGCTATGTTCCCTCTAAAGTTTTGCCAGGAAATGAAAGAAAACTTGCCACAGCGCTTAGACAGATAGGAGTATACAAAAGAGGGCGGGGTCTAAAAGAAATCACAGGAGTCCACAGGATGGGGGAGTAGGGAGTTTAGGGGTTGCACAGGTCGTGTTGGGAGTTTCGATTGAGGGAAGCAGAGGGTCGAGGATTTGTGCGGGGAGGGCTGCGAGGAGGGGTCATGGTGAAATCAGTTGAGGGAATAATAGGAAAGCAAATTGGTTTTGACAAGTTAGGGGAGCTGGAAGTAATGCCATCCTTTAAAGGGGAGATGAGGAAATATCCAGCAAACTATGAGATAATCAGGGGTACTATTCAGGAGCAGGGTGATGGGAAGGAACAGAGCCAAAACACAGGGCCTGCTGATGACCCTAAAGGGCCCAAGAAACAGGGACAGCACTCATGAACGCCGTACAGGGGGCGAAAGAAAGTGAAAGTTGTGTTGAAGCCTTCCCAGTTTGTGTGATCTTCATCATATGAAAGTCTTCTGATACCCAAAGTCTTCCAAGAAACAGTCTCCAAAACCTTTTTAAAGAGTAATTTTATATTGATTAAGTTAAGTAAGATAAATCGAATAAATAAAAGCTGTGGCAGGCAGACAGATGGAGAGACAGAAAAGCGGATGTGCACAGTAACAGACAGATTCAGAAAGACAGGCAGACAATACCGATCCCCTGTCACACATTTCTGGAATCAGACATTGTCCCCAACAGCATGCTGCCTGCCAGATCAGCTCCACTGGCAGCCAGATAGACAGACTGCTCATAGCAGCCAGCATGGAGACAGACTGACGCAGAGCAACCAGCTCTAGGTGTTTGAACACAAACAGAGGATTAACAGAGTTCTGGGCATGGAGGTGATGGTAAATGAAACACCAAACAGGCCCGCTCCACAGGAGAGCAGGCCCAAACAGAAAAATTATTTCACACTCATTTCAAATTAATGTTGGTGGGTAATGGGGTCATGGTTCAGCTTTATACTGTCCAGTTTGCTGGAGCTGATTTAATATGGAGGGCAGGAAGGAATGCATCCAGTTAGGATTGTGCTTTTAAAAAAAAGAGGAAATATTGAACTTGCACTAGTGACAAGGGAAAGGCAGAGGGGGATCTTTTGTTGGGCTGAAATGGAAAATTCCCCGATGGTGTCAAAATAGAAGTAAACGGTTAAGATAGAGTCAAATATTCTCCCTGCACCCGCTGACACCTGCATGGCTTGATCTCACTTTTCAGATCACATCACGTATACATACAGCACAAGAAAAAAGACACATGGGTCTGATGCGAGAATGCTGCCTCAACCCTTCAACACACACACAGGAGGACAGGAGGAAACCTGAATGTGAATCATCCATCCATCCATCCATTATCTATCACCGCTTATCCTATGCAGGGTCGCTGGAGCCTATCCCAGCTGTCATTGGGCGAGAGGCGGGGTACACCCTGGACAGGTCGCCAGTTCATAACAGGGCTGACAGAGACAAACAACCACACAATTTAGAGTCACCAATTAACCTAACCGGCATGTCTTTGAATGTGGGAGGAAGCCGGAGAGAACCCACGCAGACACGGGGAGAACATGCAAACTCCACACAGAAAGGCCCTGGCTGGGAATCGAACCCAGGTCCTTCTTGCTGTGACCACCGTGCTGCCCCCTAATGTGAATCGTCACAACTAAATGCCTAACCCTAACCCAACCCTAACCCTAACCAGGGGGTCAGATATGTTGGCAAAAAGAGTTAACCAAGTTTGTTTGTTTTTTCATTCATTGGGTTAAGCCCCATCCAATTAGTATGCCAAGCATGTAAAACACAAGCAGAGGAGATGACCCAGGTCAGCATCTGAGGCAGCTATTAACAGCTCAACACATTATCATTTGATTGTAGCCAAGATGATTATTTTTCTTTAAAAGGCATCACCTGAAGTCTTTTTCTAAATGGCGTTTCCATCGCTGTATAGCTAGGGTAGGTATAAGAAGCAGTGACAGCTTTACTCAACAGTCAGGAGATGTTTGCAGCTCACTTTCTGTGCACCAGCCTCCTTCTCCATGTTTTCCATGTGACTCCATATCCCTTCACATTAGTGCAGTCCGCTGCAAAGTAGCTGCAAGAATCAGCATGCGGTCAACTGTGGCAAGGAAAAAAAGAAGGGAAAAAAGAGAAAATATTTAAGGCCTTGCTCCCTCTGTCAGCTTTCACCTCCTTTCCCTCCTTGTTCTTGTTTTCACAGCCCTTAATCCTGGCGGCTCCAACGCGGAGCGGTCACAGGTTTTGACAGCAGACTGTAATGACCTAAGCTGTTCTCTGCGGGGGTGAGGAGGGTAGTTGGGGTAGGTGGTTGGAGATGGGGAGTGTGGAGGGACAGAGGAATGTTTAATGAGAGGTCACTTGACATTTCTTTCTAGGTGTAACGCAGTTTCACATTTTGGCCACCAGGGGCTAAGCAGCTACATACCGGTGTATACAAAACCTGTTTGGAAATGAGATGTCGTGGGAATACAATATATATATATATATATACAGTATATATATCAAAGAAGTCACAATCCACAAGAGTGTACAAAACTCATGTTTAAAAATGTGCCACACAAGCCTCTAGTTCTGGGGCCTGTTTCATAAAGCGAGTTTACCAAAAAAGCCATATTTCAGTTGAGTCAGTCCCAAAAAGCAAACGTGGTGTGAGACACGAAAGCTATGATTTTACCATTGACTCTTTGGTGTGCTGCCATACTGTATCGTTTGACTTTATTAACCACTATCAGTCAAAAAAATGTAAGTATATAGAAAATCAATTAACAAATAAATAAATTATACAATAATAAGTTAAAGATAAGCTGAAGCCTACACATGTTTAATTATATGCTATGTGATATCAAATGTTTAGGCTTATGTGACATAAAATAAGTCTCAATCAAAATTACCCCAATAGAATTATAATAAATAGTTAACAGTACAACTGCAAAAAAAAAAAAATGATATTGACCAGAAATGTAGTATTTAAATCAAACCCACCTGAAAGTTCATTAAAAATAAATACATCTTTCCGGTTAAGTCTATGAACACGTAGGGTTGCATTTTTCTCCTGCTCAAATGCAAGGTGAGAGTGTGAATGTCACTGGTAACCCAGACAGCTTAATTGGTACATGGAGCACCTGGTTGCCATGCAACTGTTAGCCTAATGTGGAAGCGTGGATAATGTTGAAAATTCAAAAAGGCACTAACTGTATAAGAGGAAGGACAAACCATGTTAGAACACATAGGTTCATAGGTTATGGAGTTGCTGCTGTTATTCGCTCTGTGGTTCAGTAAAAACGTGGCGAGTCTGTCCACACTTCAATCAGTGATGTCACAGCAGGTGTTTTCAATCAGCTGTAATTGCATTACACCTGCTGTGGAGTGAGACTAGAGAAGGACAGACTGTGTTCGAAATCTATTTACTCAGCGCCCTGCATACTGCCTACTAAATGAAGGATAAAGTATGCCATCACCAGCAGACTATTAACACTATACTCAAACAATACGTCTTCTCTGTACCATACAACTATAACGACCGCAACATCAGCAGCCTCCTTTATGCATCCATGTTCCAACTATCACTGAATGAAAGTTGTTTTTCACAAGGTAGAGTATTTAGGCGAAATTAGTCTCCTAAATACTCTTAATCAGCATTTATATCTTTTGGTCTGTTGTTTGAGAGTCAAATACAATTAGAAATGGCTCACAATTTTTCTGCTCCTTTTGCAATAAATGAAGTGCACAAAGCTGTAAAAAAGATAAATGCCAAGAAATCAACTGGCCC
>JBBPCS010000573.1:14069320-14081592 GCA_037974645.1 Hollardia meadi | reverse complement strand
CTCCTGCTAATGATATCACTGAACCTTAAACTCACATTTTTGATTTGACTTTAGAAAGTGGTAAAATACCTGAAGTTTGGAAGGCAGCACTTGTCACTCATTACTGAAGGGTGGAGATCCATCTGACCCTAATAACTATAGGATTATATCTAAATTTTCACTTTTAGCTAAGGTTTTGGAAGGGCTTATAAGGAAGGAGTTTTATCAAAGCATGGCATTCTGAATGACAAACACAGCACTGTCACTGCTACAGTCAAGGTCCTAAATGACTTCATAAATGCAATTGGCTCGAAAGAATATTGTGCTGCACTACTTTTTAGATTTATCTAACATTTTTGACACAGTTGACCATTCTGTTTTGTTACAGAGGTTGGTTAACATAGGATTGTGTTCTAAAGCCGTGAAATGGTTTGAAAACTACTTGAGTAGTAGAACGCAGAGTGTTCAAGTTTTTGACTATACAAAATGGTGAAACCCAAGGGTCCATAATGGGTCCTGTTTGATTTACAATTTATATCAATAATTTGTGCTGCAGTGTGACTAATGTGAAATTTTATTTTTATGTGGACGACACCATTATGTATAGTTCTGCAAGTGAGTGCGATCAAGGACCTTCAAACTGCTTTTAATGTTGTTCAGAGCATCTTTGTAAACTGAAACTTGTGTTTAATGCTGACAAAACAAAAATGATGGTGCTTCTCAAGCTCGAAGAGGACAGCCGATGGTGTTTGTTACTCTGAATAACGAGGTGATTGAAAGAGTCTCAACTTACCATTACCTACCCATTACCCATTTTATCCTTGAAGAAAATTTGTCTTCAAGGGACATTGAATGCCTTACAAACAAAAGAAAACTCGGGGTGAAATTAGGTTTCTATCATGGAAATAAATGTTGCTTTTCTTTTGTTGCCAGAAAAAAGTTAATTCAGGCGACATTAATGTCAGCAATTGTTTGATGTCTGCGTTGAGATTTGTCTTGGATGCAGGTTTATCTTCCTTACATAATTGGAGAATGGAACATTGGTACATTTGTCTTTATAATGCTTTAAAACATGAATGCCTCCTTATTAATGTTCCCTACTGACTCCTAAAAATCAGTAAGTGCAACCTTCGATCATGTGGACAAATTATGTTCGCCATTCCTAAATCCTGCACTGTTGTAAATGTTTTGCACCGTCATCATGGAGTGAGCTACAGATTCACCTTAAACTAAATTACCTGATACACATGGAAGATTATAAAATTAGGATCAAGGACTATTTGGCCACTGAATGTACATGTCCTGTCACTGAACACTGATACATTTGTGGTTTAATTTATTTTTGTTTTAAGTCAGTTGCTTGTTCTTATATGTGAAACTTTTTGTGCTGCTGTCTTGGCCAGGACTCCCTTGTAAAAGAGATTTTGAATCCCAATGGGAATATTCCTGGTAAACTTAAGGTTAAATAAAAAACATAAAAAATGTAAATCAACATTACCTCTTCCACTCAATGTAATATTTCCCAGTATTATTTTAAAGCAAATTAAAGAAAAAGGTTGGGGAAAGAGTATCGGCTATTATTTGTGGTTCATGTTAGTTTACAAAATAAATAATTACGGTAAAAATAACTAAAAATTAAAGGTAGACAGGACAATGTTAGCAGCTAGCGTCGATATACTTAACTGAGAAGCAGTCCGCCATCGGACAGACTAAAGAGATGCAATGCATGATGGGATGGTTGAGTATTTGCAGTAAGGTCATGTTGCATACATAGAAGTACTTGCTAATCTATTATACATCCAGATCTGAAATGCACTACTCAATTTGACATCATACGTAAGTATGAATATACGTTAATATGCAATTCTGAACACAAGCTATGCTGTTTAAAAGCTTCAACATAGAGATATTTGCAAGTTGATTGCTCTATTGATGTCTATCCCAAAAATTATTCAATGAATAAAATTTATTTTGCTTTGATTTTTCCAAAAAAACTAAAGTGGTTTCCATGTATCCTTTATTATGGGACCTAAATGCAGTTTTTGAATATAATGTATCACATACAGTATCTGATGATAATGTGTCAGTGTTGTGTTTAGAGCTTCCCCAAGTGGCTAAAAAGTCAATTAACCCCGGTTTAAGGTAAATATTTCCACTTCCTAAAGTAGTTTGAATACAGGACTTGTATTGTTCAGTTATAGAACTGATACTTCCACCACTGACAAGCTAATTTGCTGAATTTCCCAATCTCTGCTGATTTTGTTTTTTGTTTATGCATTCAGTTTGGCCAAGGCTTGAGACAAGCTGTGACCCACCGCTGATGGTCATGCTAAAATAAATCGGGGTGAAATTTTGCAGACTGCGGAGCAGCAATGTGTGCAGTCCAGTGGCAGTCTGGATAATTTAGTGAACCAACCCAACAACAAATTCCTGAGAAGTGAACCAATAAGTAGTGACGCTTGATACATGTTTTATTGTAGTGCTGAAAGTTCAAACTTAAAAAAAAAACAACAAAGCCTCACACCCCAACTCTTGAGTGATAAATACTTTTTCCGGATATTGAAATTCACTGTTTCAAAAGATTTGTCCTTCACTGCTGTTCATGTAATTGGGTTCTGCCCCCCAGTTGCTAAAATAAAATTTCCAAGGTAATAAGGCTTGCTTTTTTTCGCATAGTGTTCCAGTGTGAAGATGATTCAGCTCCAGACATGCAGTTTTGCATTATTTCATCCAGTAGGTAAAAAATATGACAATCTTTATGAGGTCTGAATTGTTCTGTTTTGTTTATTATTTCATTCCACCTTCTGTTTCTCAGTTCTATCTTTACTCCCTCCTCTGTTTCACAAACCCCATCCCATTAGTTTCCATCCCTCCACAGGATGACTGCCTGCCGCACCTCCTTATTATTAACACCCTTAGTTTATAATCTTATGCAATCCATTGCACTCAATGGGCCTGATGTTCAGATTATAAAGACCTATTCCCTCGGGATGAAACCAGTCAAGTCTCAATATGAGCTAGAGAATGGCAGACTTAACCCTGTCCCCTCCTATATACCAATCAAGTAGATAAATAAGGGTTTAATTAAGAAATGTTCCTCAATGGGGTTACAGGGCTTGGGAGTTGGTGGCTGAATGGAGGAGGGGGATATGAAAGGCACAAGAGGCAATATTTGAGCTTCACCTATGGAATAAAGCACAATAAAGGGATATTTATTAAATATCTGCGAGCCCAGAGGCTATTGAACATAACAGACAACATAGGGCATTCATAATGGAAAAAACTCCATTACAGCTTGGTCATTACAAAAATATATTAAATAATCAATTCAATTATTTTGTGTGCAGAATGCATCTTATAGGTGAGGCATCAAGATTAATTGCTGTGGAAATTAATTTGGAGAGTAATTCTCATCATAAACAAAATTACATTTTGCTTTATCAGGATGAGTCAGTGCAGCGGTTGTTGTTGTGTGGATGTCCTATCTCTGCCGCTGCTGCTATGTGGGCAGAAACACAGAATCCAATCTGTTATAAGCTTTCTATTAATTTTGGTGTTTTGAAATCCCTGGATGAAAAATTCCTCTCAATCAGTCTTGCTAATTGAATGAAAAAATGCATAAAAGCAAGCTATAAACTATACAAAAATATCTTCTTATTCTTATTTTACAAGTGGTTAAAACCGACATTCCAACTATATCTGTTTATTAAAAGAAAACCCCCTTTACAAAAAATACAGTCAAATTATCTTGTTTGCAAGGTAACACAAGGGGCTACTTTCAAGTAAGGCGCTACTGACGCTCAGAAAATCTCCAGACACAATCTTGTTCAAAACATTACCCTCATAAACCTATATATAACCTTACTTGATCGGACCAACGTGACATTAAACTTTCCTCAATGAAGCTATGTGTCAGAATTTATGTGTTCATCCCCATAAGGGTTAACATGGCAACCATCTTATTAAAATTTAATGGTGTACTTTACCAACCTTTCAGCGATGTATTGTACTTTCCGTAAGTGGAAGCTTTCTTCTCTGTCCATGATAACGGTGCCTGTGATCTGCAAGCCGTGATCTGCAATGATGTAGTCCTTTTCTACTCAGTCGCTTGTAGGAGAAAAAAAGCAGTTTTGTAATTGCTGTGCGCCCAGTCCTGAGAGTCCTAACCTGAGATAAGGACATCTACCGTATATGTCAAAAGTGTGGTGGATCTATTTGAAGTCTGATCTGTTGTGGATCTATCTCTGTATCTAACTTGAGAATAACTTCCTCTTCCATCATCACGCATCCAAGCATTTTCGCTCTCCAATCTGCTCGCCATTGGAAAATATACCGCGTGAACCCAAGGGTGATAATACAAAGCAAGTAAAATATGGTGTAACCATGCTTGCAAATGCTTTCACACAGTATAAACTGCATGTCTGCCTTTTTCATTCTTTCTCCCGCCATATCTCCAATGCGCACACACACTTACATACACCACAGCAGTCACCCAAATGAGTATTGCGTGGTCAGAGCTTACTGCTGTGTGTCACGACGGGCCTGCTGGCTTTTAAGTGTCCTTTTAAGATGTTCTGCTGAGCCATTAATAGCACTTCACCATAAAACTGCATCATTTGGGGAGCTGAATTGCTGAGCTGTGCCCGTGCTCTCAAAGACTGGGGATACTATTAGGACTAAAAGTAGGTCTTTCCTTTCTGAAGTGGGTTTGTGCCTGTGCATACACACTTGTTTCTTCATTTATGTATATAATGTATGTATTGTGGCTATGCCTCTTAGTGTGCAAGTGTGTAACAGATACAGAGTTATATTTTATTTATATATTTAAGAGTTAAGGAAAGTGAAAAAATGTCCGGGCCGGCCTTTGCCTGAGGTGAATATGGACCTCCATATGTAGCATGCCCAACTACTGGCCCTCAGTCCCTGCATCATCTCCAACAGGGGCCCCTGGGGTCGAACTGACCCACCTCCATCCTCCATCCCCCATCCTCTGTCCCTCCATCTCTGTCCACAGCCACGCTACATGTAGCACAGTGCTGCCTGAGGCCACGGCTGACTTTCTCTGCAGTTTGCCATGATATAGCACACAGTGCAGACAAGCCCTCTCCTCCGTCCCCTCAGAGAGGGAGAGGGGGTGTGCTAAGGTTGACTGATTTAACAGCTGCTGGGTAATACACAGAAAGTCATTTGTTAAAATCTAATTGATCGCTCCATTTCCAGCTCTACACGTGGTGGATGTTCTATCCACTGTATGAGCGTGGCCAAACAACAGATGCTGTCTGTTGCAGAGGTGGTCGTAGGGAAGCAGGATGACACACTGTGATGTTTGTAACTCCTGAAGCTGGTGTTGAACAGCTTGCAACAAAAGGCGTGTAGATCATAGTCAATGTCAACAACAATCAAAGCTAGAAGAGTGCACTCAGTAGAAACATCTCTGCTGGGTGTGTCTGGGGTCATGTTAGTGGGGAACAGGGAGTGCAGGGCAGGCTGTGTGCCCAGTGTGCATGCATCAGGGAAGTGAAATGAAGGGGAGAGACTGTGCAGGTTCCAAAACAGCAGCAATGCAAAATGCCAATTGCAAAGTGAAAATTACAACAAAAGAATCCATCAACACAGACGTGACCGCCACATGCTTTGTCCCCCGATTCTAAACTGAAGCAGTTATTGATCACTCGCAGCTCCACCTGGCTGTTTAAGAGGCGTGACGAGTCAGCAGTCAATGGTGATATAAGACAGAGCAGTCAATGAAATTTTCTGAAATTTTCGATCACTGTAACCATGAGAGGTTCTTGAGCGTACAGTCATGAATGTGCACAAAAAAAATAATTGTTCTGATGGCTCCAGTAGCATTCAGGATTAGCTGCATACGGATAAACACTCACACACACATGATCTAATCCAGGCAGAGACAATAAAATAATAAAAACAATACTACTTAATTTGATCTAATTCTTGTATCCAACACTCTTTCTTCTGCTCTGTTCGCTGACATTGGAGAGACATTTCCTCCAGGGACTATGGAAGTGCCCTTGCTGGAGAGACCTTTTGTCCCTGTTTCATTTTCACCTCCTTGCTTGGCCCATGCTCCTTTATCTCAAGGTATTACCTGGAGATGTAACCAGCTGAGTTCTCGCTCCTCCATAACACAAAAAGCTACATCAGTCCCTGGCCCTGAGGGCCCTTGGGGAGCCAGTGGGGTGCATCACTGGCTAGCCTAATCCTGACTGACCATGTGACAACAAGACCAGGGCCATGCCTGTGGTCTGTGCACCTCAGAGCCACATAATATGCATTCATTTCACATCAAAGCAATCAGCTACCGGCCCCAGGGACAATTCTCACCTGCCGAGACGGAGAGTGCGATCTACACACATGATCGCAATGCCGCCCACCTCCGTCTCCCTCCTCGCTCCAGCCTGTCACTGTGACCTCAGTCAACATACAGTGTACCACCATAAACCTACATATCAGCAGCGGTTGCTTGCACATGTTGAGTGCCTGCCAACCATTCACACCCTTGCTCCCTGTGCATTAGTGACAGAGAGCAAGTAGCTAATTATAAAACCACTCTGGGTGCCTGGTTGTTCCTAGACATTGCTGCTGTGCTGCTCCATGCAGAGTGGGGAAAATGAGCCTGTCAGCCCAGTCCCAAGTTGCTCTGATGAGTACAAATGAGTTAAGGCCCTGGAAGCCTCATGGGGAGCTTCATGAGGGGAAGGTTGTGCCGGGGGGTGTGTAAATACACACAAAGACACACACAGAACACGTCGAGTGATGGCTCTGATTTGTAAGCTGTCAAGCAAAGTGGGTCAGTATGTGACAAACAAGAGGGACTTTCATATCCTCATGCCAGCCTGCACAGTGTGATCAACCAACAGGTCCGTGGCACACTGGGGATAGGTTCAGACACCCAAACAACCACAGAACATCAGGTAGTTTTAGGCTGCAATGAGATTGTCACATCCCTGCCGAATGCTTCCATTGTGCTAGTGCTATTTAAAAAAACGAAGAAATACTGTCTGAGGGACCTGATTTAAAAACACAGCACTTAATCCGAGTTCCTGTGTGAACAGTGACTGTGTAATGATGGTCAGGTGCGGCTTGTCATTATGGAAGCACACAGGAAGTCACAACACTGTCCCGAGGAGACAAACTGGTGATGGGAGACACGGACGCGCCTCTGATGATAAGGAGGGTCCTGGCACACCGTCCCGTCCTTCCTGTCATTAACTCACGTTAGTGTCTGAGCTCATTTCACACAGACTGCCTGAATGCCTGCCATGATCACAGCCTCACATGTGTGCAGGCCAGCCAGCTTTGATTTCCACACCGCTTTGATTTATCCTCTCCATACTTCCCGCTTCCCCGTCTCTCTTCAGCTGCACCCCCCTCTCCTTCTGGTGAGGTATTATTAGCAGCTGTACAGATTTTTTTTTTTTAAATTTCATTTTGGTGATTGACAGCCAAGGCGATACCTTCCCTTCATATGCATATTACCCCGTTTATGCTCTATACCTGCCACTAATGGTGGTGATTCCCAGACTGCCACCCCTGAATTAGTATGCTCCAGCCTGGGAGCCACGGCTGCTAATCAGAGGCTGTGGTGAGAGGAGAAGGACGGCTTCAAATTACATCCTTCACAGTCAACAGGAGGTGCACATGAAAGTGCGACGTCCCGCCGTTTTTCTCCGAGCTGAGGAAGTTTGCAGATCAACAGTGACAGCACCCCGCTTACCTCTGAGACACCAACGAGAGCATCTCCAATTAAAAGCCTCCTATGATTTCCTCTATTAATAATAAATGCCCCCGAGCTTGACAGAGCTGTGATTGGTATTTGTGTGCGAGGCTTTTTGGTACACATACACATTTATGCGAGCATTATATTTGCTTGTTTCTGTGGTTACAAGTGTGCCTTTTTTTTTTTTTTTTCCCGGCCGTGCCTTTTTGTGTGCAGTCACTGCAGGTGTTTAGTTTCATGTGGTCTCCACCTCCTGTCTGTGGTGGTGGTTACCTCATAATCACGACTGAAAAACCATAACACGCCTCTCTGGAAACCGAAGATGCCACATTGGATTTCAGCAGGAAATCCGAAGAGGTGCCTCTCTCTTCACTGCTGAGGTAGATGCCGGGAAGCCTGGGACACTTTTCCAGGATGTGTTGCTGCAAACGCTGTCTGTCCCCGTGACTTCTGCACAAACACTGGTCCATTTCCAGAACACCTGGAGGGCTGTGGCTCTTTATTAAAGGCATGACTTTGCTTTTGTTACCTTGATTACAGATTATGAGCTTCATAACCACCTCAGAATTGAATAAAAAGGGCATTTTATAGTAGGTAGGAGTGCACTGATAGCTGCAGCACACCACACCTCATCATAATAACAATTATTGAAGAGACACTGTCATCTAAGTGGAGGACAGGCCTTTTTTTTCAGGGCAATTTACAAAAATGAAGCGAGCCAATGAAGTGGATAGAAACTTCCCCATAAATAAGTCTAGGATATGTTTTCACAGAGGACAATGAGGCCGTCTGGTGAGGGCATGACTTCAAAATGACTCATCCACATGGTTGCACTGTTTCTCATTTAACAAACACAGTCCATTACAGTGGGTGTATTGTAGCTACTCAGGCTGAAGCTAATGCATTCTGGTCGCTGGTTTATTTACATCTCCTATCACTACAGCACAGCCCTTTGTATTCAAATGTCGCGAAATGTCTTTCACTCACTGTTGCGGCGTTCTCTCCATTCTGCAGATTCAACTGATTTTCCGTACGCCTTCAGGACTTAATCAATATGCATGACTTAAGGTGTCAGTTATCAACACACGAGTGGTTTTTCAGGAAACACTATCCTTCTCCGGCTCCTGATTTGTACCTGAATAATGTCGTCTATGGATCGCTGGTGAGTGCTTGTGGCGGATAATCAACAGACATTTACTGTGGCTCTCATGCTGACCGAGAAATCTGTCCCAGAGGCACAGGGGACAAGGTGCACATTCGTGGCCATAATATTACGACATGGGGACCACTGTGATAAAAACTGTAGGACAATTGAGAGGGTATGACCTTGAGGGAGATCTTTCTCTCTTAGCCCTTCTCCTCCACTCCTCTCATTTGATAACCCCTCCTTTTATTCTATCTCTCCAACAGGTCACTTTTCTCTGCACTGGCCAGTGGAAAAATATCCTTTCCCCTCCTCATACCATTTGTTTCAGATGAATGATATATACATCCTTAAAGTCCCCCTCCAGTCAGACATGTTTTTCTTCTTGTTCCTGCAGTTGAATATTTGAACTTCACTATGTAGAATGATGTATGTGCAGAGTTTCACATTCATTGCTGAAAGTGCACATTTTCTTTGTGCTCACCGAAAATCTGATTTCAAAAAATGGGGCCTACGAGCATGATTTGTGACATCACAAATAGTTTGTGAATCAACCCTGGTCCAATATTCAGCAAACACAAGTGTGATGTGGAAACGTGAAGCCTCCAGTGTACAAACACTGAGAATGGATTTTACAGTGAAGTAGGAGACATCTTGTGTCCAGCAGTTAAACTTGTGAAATTAAAAATATTTGCATATTCATATAGTCCATAATTTTTGATGAGGGAGAAGGAATAGGTGCCATTTCAAGGTTTTTCCTTTTTTTCTGCAAAAAACATTACCTAATTTTTATGTGTGCCTTAATACATGTGTAGAGGGGATCTTTAATAAACATACAGTATAACAGAGCTCAGTGCAGTGCACAGACATACTGTTCATTTATAACACAAACCAGTCTCTAACCCAGAAAAAATAGACTTCCTTTTTGCCAACATTAAATCTGGGGATGCAATTTGAAGAAATGTGACTTCCGAAACTTCAATTACAGGCAGATGTTGCAAAAGGAAGTGGATATAAGCAGAGAGGTGAAGAAATTGCAGATCACACGTTGTTGCTTGTGTTTATTGCCAGACGGCGTGTATAGACCGTGGATAGATTTAATCCTGAGTGTCACTGCTGATCTGTGTTAACAGAAAAAAAAAAAAATCCTTAGCAGTGTGATGCCACAGTCAGCGGGGATCTTTGCTGTGTTGGTCCAGATCAGGCTGGTCAAACTGTCATATGTGGCCATAACACAGTTGGATTGCAAAGTGGATTGCACAAACAGAGGATACTGAAGCAATTGCATGGCAGCAAGTGACAATGTTGCTGTTTTAGATGCTTTAAACCAGAGGATTGCATAAAGACTCCACAGGCTTGAAACAAAAGAAGACTATCTTGACATCAAAATACCTTGAATACATTTTCATGGTTAATCTCCGATTAAGGCAGCATGTTTCATTAATGTCACTCCTCAAAATCTCTGTTTCACCGATGACAAATGTCCTCCTGCAGCTGTCAACAACTAATTATGCCACATTTCAATCATTAGCTATGAAAGTGAGCTTGAAGTCTGTTTTGTTACTCAGCACAGCTTCATCAAAGGTGCCTTTTAACAAGTTCAAAATCCGCACTCACGTAAATTTAAATGTGTGAAAATAGATAGCCAGTCTGCAGTTTGTATTTACTAACCGTTAAGCTTAAAATTAGTCCCCGTGACTGCAGGCAACTCTAAACAAAACCCCAGCGATACCCGAGTGAAGGAATAACAATGCAGCTAGCCACAGCTAACACTAGCATACCAGCTAACCTAACGATGATAAGTTAATTTGTACAACTCTTTTTTGAAGAGGCTAACCACTGTTACTGTTATTCGTTACCACGTAATATATTGTTGCCCAACTTTGTTTTGAAAAAAAGATTTAATGAAGTCATGAGTTCATGTTCCATGACTGTATTCAGTATCCACTTAATCTGCCTCTTTCAAGGTTGATTTGGTTGAGTTCAAGCTGTTTGTGTGTTTTGGTCGCTTCCTTGACCAAAACACCCCATCATTCCATTGCATTGTGCCGTGGAATTATTAATTTAATGGACAAAATCCACACTCTTCATTTTAAAAAAGCTAGCACTGATGGACATTTGTAGATGTTCTAACATCACCTTACGTTTTCAGGTTTTTATAACTGTGCCAGAATGAAAGTCATTGCATTTTTGCACTAATGTTCAACAATAATAGAGGGAGAAAAGGTCTATTGTAGAGGCAGTGAGGCTTACAATTTCTGAGCAGACAGGACCTTAATAGACCAGAAAGAGTGCAGCCATGACTAAAGACCACGGCTCTTAAGGCTGCTATATAAGAACAATTTCTTTCCACCTACTGTAGCCTATAGCTGAATAAATTAGGATCACGCCCCCTCGTCAGAGGATTGCTGAATCTACTTAGTCCATCACTAGTTTGAGGGGAAGAAGGTACTCTAGAGAAGTAAATTAAAACACTCATCATGACACAACTCCTGGAATAGACTGAACTGAAGAAACTGATAACTATCCTAGAAGGCTTTCCAAAAACTCACATTTGCCTCTTCATAGTACAAAGAGATTAAGCAATTAAAAAGGACAGAGCTTTACCATTTCCTCCATTACACAGTAAAGAAAGGAAAACATCACTGACATAATATTGCCAGAGGTTAATTGGCAGTGTGTTCAGAGTTAAACCACACAAATACATCGTCACATACATAGGCTTTATTTGGTTGACTGAGCCTTCACAATGCTGCTGGGTTCCCACAAGCCACAATAGATTAATTAAATTAATTTCATTTCTTAATTAGTTCCGTTTTTTCCCCTGCACCCGAAAAGCCTAGAGTAAAATGGAAGTGTTCAGATTAATCTAATGCTGTTCTTTATCAAATATTTTTGAACAAATGTATTTTCACAAAGGCATTTTTTGCTAACATCATGATAATTTCTACACTTATCATCCGTTGACAGTAATCAAACATATATCCTTTAGAGACAAAACAAAGTTAGCAGCAAAAATAATAAAACTCTTTCAGACGTGCACAAATGCAAATACAACACAGATATCTAAGTATTATGTTAAAAGAATTTGGAAATTCAAATTTACGGCATGTTAGGCTATAAAATAAATGTATATTATTAACTGTTAACTGTTGTGAAGCAGTTTAAAGTAAAGTACACATTTAGTCTGTGTTTTAAAATTTAAAGTGTTTGTGTACAACGTGATCTCATGGGACGGCATATGAATAGCCTAGCACACCACTTTTAAGGTCATTTTGCATGTCTTTTCACACATTTTAAGCTTTTTGCAAGTAATTTAATGCTGTCCCCATTTTATGAATTTTAAAGGAAATGACAACGTAAGGTGATTTTCATCATGTGCCATTTGTTATCTTACGGTCGTAGTTTGGT
>JBBPCS010000573.1:14020852-14050403 GCA_037974645.1 Hollardia meadi | reverse complement strand
CACACACACACACACACACACACACACACACACACACACACACACACACACACACACACACACACACACACGCGCGCACACAAACAAACAAACCTGCACATACTTAGGTTCACATAGTCAAACACACTCATGCAGACAGTTAGACAACACATGCCACCCAGGAGGGCCCTGCTGTCTGACATCTTGCTCAATTATAGTGTGAATGTGTGGCATTAATGCCTTAAACCATTAACAATGCTAGATTCTGTTAGTGAGGGTTCACCCTTCAGATGGCCACACTCTGTCCTGCATGACTTTTTTGACTTTCTAGCAGGCACTCTCTGGTGCCCAATCTTAGTCAACACTGAGCTGGGAGGCCATAAAACACCACAGCTTTACTGGTCTCTGCCAATCAGAGCGAGTGCAAAATATCCCCCTGTTAAATAGGAAAGAATGGACATGATGAAAAGTTTACCACCCATATTCTCTCACTCTTAATTCATTGGTCATGGGTCTGTGCATATGCAAGGGGTGCACTCAACTAATGACAACTGACTCACAGGGAATATTTTTTTATTCAATCCTCATTTCACTATTGAGATTTCTTATAGCTTTCAGTTGGCAACAATGTAACCTCTCAAATTAAGCTTTTACTGCTTTTGTGGCTTCATAATTTTAAAGAATATCATACTGAATAAGTATGAAACACACACCGTTCCTCTTGTCTGACATACTATATCCTGCCATGTGATTTGCATTTCTCTAAGGCGCGCTTGATTTAATGCATGAATAGGAAAGAAATTAACACCCTTCTGAACTTCTATACACAGTAAAGGTAAAGAAATAAACATGTGCATGCAGATCCAAACACGTGTTGGGGAAATGTGTTAATTGACCAACCTGCCAGGCAATTATTGTCGGTTGACCTCATAACCAAAATGTGTTTCTGATTATCATGCTTCAGAGGGTCTGTTGTCAAGGAAGCCATGTTTTAAACTGTTTAGACAGCACCTTCCACAGTCCACAGGGGACTGTTCTCAATCAGGCGAAAATGTAATCTGAGCTACAAAATGAAAATGAATATTTTTTAATGCTTTTTTAGTATTTGAATTTGATTACAGGATTCCAATTTTATTAAGCTTAGGGAATGAAGAGGTGATTTGCATGTAACCAAATCATTTGCCTAGCGGATTGCAGACCTCTCCAGAAACAGATATCATATCCAGTTTCTTCAGCCAAACATTTCCCCAACTGTGAACTGATTATTGAATTTTTTACAAGTCTGTGTAAATGTCTAAACAACGGTGTGATAAAAGTGAATGAAATATGACTCAATTAAGAAATAAAACCGTCTTTAAACTTTCAGACATAATTTATTCCCAGGGTAAGGGGTTTTGGGGCGGTGGCTCCGCAGCATGAGCAGAAATGTCAGCAGCCAGACAGGCAGGGGTTGAGCCTTGTGAGATGAAGATAGCTCCAGCAAAGTTGGGGATGGTTGACGGGTGGGGGTGGGTTGGGCGGTGGGGGGTTACAGTGTGTTTGTCCAGGAGATTATTATCCACACACACACTGCCCAGGGATAAACACAGCCGTGACAGCGTTCTAATAATGTTACACCTTTATCAGGACACACAAATGTGCACTCTGTGTCAGTTTACTTTCCGAAGCACAAATCGTACCACAAATGAAGACAAACATCAAGTGGTGCAGTAAATTGGAAATTCCTTTTTTTCCCCCGTATCTAAATCCTTTGAATTCTCCAGGTCCCCAAAGTAATTAGAGTCTCAGGCGAGTGGGGCTCATATGGGTGCCCAGAGTCCCTCTACTCAAATAGAGGGAATGCCCTATGCCCTGCCATAAGAAAATGATGTCCCAGCCCCTCTCCATCAATTACCCCTTCACAACTCAAATTTACATTAGGCGCTACTCACTGCAGCAAATATTTGCAGTCATGCACTTGCCTTTAGGCGTTTAACCAACCCAACAAAACGCTTGGTTGTATATTTTAAGATTAACCTCACTTTGCAATCGTTTATATTTCCTATAAGCAATATTACTGTGTACATGCTGTTGATAAGCCTTAAACAGCTGTAGGCTCAATGCGGGTGATCTGTCCAGACTGGGGAAGCGGTAGCCAAAACCAGGATGCCCACAGGGTGCACGTTATCTGCTGGGCAGTAGACGGGTTGTATAACAGGACCCTGATAGCCTGTCCTCACCTGGCCTGAGGCACAGTGTCAAACTCCCTGTCAATGGAATACGAAGTCTACACAGGCAGTCTAGCTTGGGTTAATAGCACTAAAAGTAAGGGTCAGGACTTCTATTATGGACTAGTGCCTTATCAAACTCAAACCAGTCACCTGTCAATCACCTGACTTACCTGCTATCCATCTGGCCGAGTCTTCAATTAAGAATGACACGTGTGTACAAAGGAACACTATATCTGTGAAGTGCAGCTGGTCATTTTTCACTTTCATACAGATGCAGCGGTGCTGAGCAAAGCTGACAGGTGAAATCAGAGATGTTTCGCCAACCTTGTCTGAGCAAAAATATAAAAATAAGAATGTAAGGTAATGAGTTTTTTCCCTACTCTTTTAGTACCATTTTATGTTTCTACTCGAGCGCCGGCCACTTCACCCCTCTCTTCATCCCCTTGTTTCTCCATAGATCACCCTGTTATTAACTCATTGTTACTTCCTTTTTTGTCTCTTACACCCTCATGCCTTTTATTATCCCCAGCTGCTTTTCTTTCTATAAGAAAAAGCTCAATGTACGTTCAAGTGGACCTTGAGCATATTTGCTTTCTTCCATCTCCTTTCATCCCTCCTCCAATCTCTATACCCACCCCTCACTCCTTTCCCTCTTTGTTCATGTTTTCAATTCTTTCCTGGCCCCATCCCTCTTTTCCTATTTTCCTGTCAATGGACTGATTTCTTTTTATGCAGGGGCGCAGCAGATTAACAGATATTGTATCATGGCCAAGACAGGCAAAGCCCCTCTCTGTCCCTGACATCTAATTAATGGTAATCCTTTAATCTGCTGCTTGTAGTGCAGACCCCTTGGTTGCTGTCCCATTTGCAGCAACAGAAGCGAGTCTGAAGAAGGGACATAGGGAGATAGAGTGGGGGGAGAGTGGGCTTGCTCACTCAGCAGATTGAACTGCCGGGCTGCTTTGGTCAAAGACACATGAACCACAATAAGGGACAATGTCTTATTCATTTCAAGGGATTACATACATGAACTGTATATTTCATTTGTACTGCATAACGCAAAAACTCTCCTTCCTAGCTGTAGTTGTGTGACAAGAGAAATGTTTTGCCATACATGCTAACATATATTTAGCATTGGTGACGTGCACATGCAAATATATGCTAAATCTCAACGACTTGTCTGTGCAGAGATGACATCTGTATTTACGGCATCAACCTTGCGCTGTAGACACAGATGTAATTAACAAGAGGGGCAAGGGAAGAAAATCCTCCCATCTTAATTAACTTAATTAATCGATATAAATAATCACCTTCAGGCTGTCATCATTTGTTAAGCAATAAAACTGGGTATTAAAAGCTCATCCTCGTTCTATCATGAACAATATGCAGCCTCTCTCTCTGTAAGTGACACCACAGATGGTGTTTGGATGTCATCTAACGAATTCGTAGCGAAGACTTAATGTGGCGGCGCTGTCTTGGACTTCCAAACAAGATGCTGCAGCTCCTAACAGCCAAGTCCATGTGACAGACTTGTGTATAACCAGGCTGCGATGCAAGGGCAGGCATGTGGGTGTCCTGCTACTTTCAAGTTTTTATTGGGGGTTGGGGGTGGGGAGACAAACACAGAAGTTCTAAATATTGAAGGGGACATGTCGCCTGTATCTACGTATCTGTATCTTCCATCTCCTGTATGTTGCAATGAGTAATCGGCTCAAGAAAATCTCTTAGGAAAACAAATATATAACACTTGTACCATCTGCATTGCATTATTCAGTTGCTGAGCAAATAGAGCAAGTCCTTCCAAGATGGAACACTCTATTCAGTTTCTGATGTTCGCTTATTATCAGCCAGGTTTGATTTAATCAATTAACACCAAACGTTAATGAGCAGTAGGAGAACGGCTTCTTTTGTTTATGCCAAGTCAAAGCTCAGTGTTGTTAACCCGGCGGAGCCACAAAGGTGGTGGATCGTATCCAAGGGCAAACACAGAAAGGACAGTAGCACCTTCTGCATGCATGCTGCAGCTATTTCCCCAACAAATACACATGGGCACAAGACATAAAGACCAGTCTGTAGGATGTGTCTGCATGCACAAACACACACACGTGCACAACAGGCATGCTTGCATACGTACACATATAGCAACAGAGAGGGTTCAGATACCTGCAGACAATGGCTGTGATTAATGCATCGGGCTTGGGGCCCTGCTGTAGTAGGTGTCTGTTTCTTAATCACTCTCTCAGTGTGTTTCATTAGCTCCTGATGGTCTCTGATGAATGGACTTGCCCTGAGTGTCCTGGCATCTCTGGTGGTGCTGTTCACTTTAGAAGTGCCAATCACACACACACACACGTTAACCACCCTCCTTGGCAGGTGTGTCTGTCAGGCTGTTAAAGATATGACGTTCATGAGCGCAGCCTGCTCCAGAATTCATTAACCTACATTTGAAGGATAATTCAGGCACCAGTCACCGGCCATATGTGCTTTGATTGTTGGATTCTTTCCCACTGCTGGGATTTAGTGCAAGGCGATGGGCAGTTTAATAACACATGCAGATGGCCTGTGGTGTTTCTTCATTTCTACTACTTGTCTCTTATCCTCATCTCATCTGGGAATGCTGAACTTATGTTGCACTCTCAAGATGCAGCACTTGATTTATCTGTAACATACTGCAAATCCCTACGAATACCGGTTATTCTAATGAAGCCATGCTTGCAATTATACAGCATTGTCTTCCACAGTTCCTGCTCATTATGTTGTTATGTAATATGACATGATTGCTAATCTGCTTGATGTGGGTAGCATGTAAAGATAATAGTTTTGAGGGGAGTAATGCACGTATTTTGCATCCTTCTATATTATCTCCTTTCTTTTTTATTTTAAACCTGGCACCTGAGAACTTAAGAGGCTGTGGAAGCTAAAACACATATAGGGCGATACTCTAGCAGCAGAGATCTAATGGATCCTTAGTCTCCAAATGACTTAGGGTATTTTTTAAATGGAAATGGAAAAAGACCGAAAGGGAGGTCAAACTGTTGCTCTTTCTTTCAAATTCACCTAGATCATCTGAACATATGCAGCGTCAGGGTACGTCGTGGGCTATTACCTCCTGTTCTAAATGTTGTTGCACAGATTGTTGCTGAGGCAGGCAGTGCAGTGTCGGGGCTGAGCGTTGGCACATGAGCAGCAGAATTTGCCAACTCCTTCTCTGTTACCGCTCTCTCAGGGTATTGTGGGGATGTGAGCGGCCAGAGCATGGATGGAGGAGAGGGGAAACCGCCAGCTTGGTCTACAGGAGGCTGTCTGGAATCTGACACTTCCAACATGTTTTAAATTAACCCTGTTCTCCAACCAGCTCTGGCCTTGTTCTATAGCAAAGCCTCACACGCTGCCATTCTTCTTAACTCGAGGCAAATAGTAAAGACACTAATGTAGTATAGTACAATGTAGATATAAGTTCTATCAATCCCTCCTAAAAGTAGATTTTGTCCTTGGATGATGACATGAAGGATAGAAACATGTGGACATAGATAGATCAGTTCCTTGGAAGAAGAGCCCGAATATTAAATTGTCAGGATAAAATTATATAGCTGGGACACAATCTTTCTGACTTGGCTGTTCCAGAGTTTTTAGGTTTTTCATGGTCATTATGGAGACTCGTCATCGTTGGTCAGACAATTGCTGTCTTTGTCCTACTGATCTTTGCTTGGACATCCTGGACATTCTCAAACATGCAACCCTGATTCCAAAAGGTTGGGACGCTTTGTGAAACTTTGATAAAACAGAATGTGATAATTCCCTAATCCCTTTTGCCCCCCCCCCTAATCTGTGATCACGTTAATTTCTCCCATAAGAATGAATGGACTCAGATCTGGTCTCATAAAGGGGCGGGGCAGTGACGAAACCCACGTGACACAGACACAGGAAATAACTCGTCAGTGAACAGTCTTGGTTCCTGAACTGTCTTTGGTATCATTTGGGCTCTCACCTCACTGATGTCACTGGTGCGGGGTTGATGGGTACTGATGGCGTTCTGAGCGGTTTCAATCACTTGCTGCAGAGCCTTCCTGTCCTGGACCGCGCACATCCTGTTCCAAAAATCAGCTCTAAAATTTTTCATGAGAAAGAAAATGCTCAAGCATACACCAGATGAGTTTTGGTGAGAAACACAAAATGTAAACATTACTTTTGTTGGTTTACTTGAAAAATGAGGTGGGAAAATAATTGGATACTGTATGATAAATAACAGTAGAGTTTGTGAACAAACATTTCAAGTAGTGAACACAAATATTTTCTTAGTACCTGGTTTTAAGGTTAAAAATACCTTATGTTGCCATGACAGCACATCAGGAAAACACAATACAAGGTACACACACATTCCAGTGTTAGACATATAGCAGATTACACACTAGCCATTTTTGACATCAGTAATTACTGCAAAATCAAAAACGTTGAAAAACAATTTGTTCATGTGAATGATGATCCAGCATCAATTTTATTTAATTTAGAAATGTCCAGAACTTGCACTCTTTCCTGCTTCGGGCTTGAGAAACCATTAAGATCAAATTATTATGTCAGACAATTGAATACAATTGATTTCAAAAAGGAATCCTGCAATGAAGCAATGAATAACCAATGAAAATCAATTTTGAGAGAGCGATCCAGAGACACAAGTGAGAGCTCAGATACATATTGAGGGCGGAGAGGCTGGCGAAACATAATCATGCTCTCCCACTCATCTCTCAACTCCATGTGTCTCCTCCATCTTCTTACCTCCCCCGGTGAATTTCATGTTCTCTCCCTGCATTCTCAGCCCCATCCTCTCTCTTCAATTGCTTTCTCCTTCTCTTCCTCCCCTCCCCTTCCCCTCCCTTCCCACTTGTGCTCTCTCTTCCTCTTGGAGCCTTACCAATCCCTCGTGTTGTTTCACACCAGACTGTGTTGAAACGTCTAAAAATATATGTGTTTGGTCCCGACTGTCCCAAAAGGAAACTTTAAAGAGAACAAAGGAGATAGCAGGGGCAGCTCAAATAACTCTAGAAGAGGGACAATGCTCTTGGGTCTCTGTAGCCCCACTGAAGAAGATTATTACTGGATTATTGATTTACAGCACAAAATGGATGGAACATAAGTAGCGTTAAGCTCATTAATCCCTCTCCCGCCTCTTTTATGGAAATGGACTTGTTTTCAGTGATTATTCTAATGGATTGTTATGATCGAACACTTAACTGTGCTACATGCCGGACGCCTTAGCAAAAACAGAGAGCACGGGGACAGCGGAGGTGAGGTTTGGGGACGTGCAGAGGTATCTACTGAAAACAAATGCACCTAAAATAAAAGCTTGAAACGCAGACAGTGGAACTGCTGACATTCTGGTGACATTTGGTGCGTCAGTGCATTTCATACGAGCCGGTATAGCTCCGTTCACGTCACTCCTTGCATGAGATGAGACTGCACACCCTCTGAAATATTCGAGTAGCCACACACAAGTTCATTAACATATGTAATAAGATTTTTTTTTTTTTGCTTCATGCATACCGTAGGACAAAATGATCTTTGTTATCTATTGTTTTGAAATGAGTTTTTCTCTTTAAGCTCAACGAGCAGTTTAATTTACAGTAATGAAAACTGTAAGACACCCCGACATCATTCTTTGTCTTCCCGACTCTCCCTGCCTCCCTCTCGCTCCGTCTCTCCTCTCCCGGCTCCATGTACATCCATCAGGGAGTGCTCCAATAGAGCGCGGCGGGCCCAGCGATTGTCCTCATAAATTGTGTGGGTGTCGGGGTGCAGAGGGGCTAAGTGAGCAGTAAATAACAAAGGGTCCTGCCGCCATCCGCTCACCATCGCCACGTTTCCGGCCACGCAAGATTACCCAGGATGCCCCTGGAGGGATGTCTTCTTCTTCCTCTTTGTGATGAATGAACAAGAGGATTGAGGAACACGCCTTCACCACCCAGCGACTGACAGAGAAAAGGTGAGGTCCAGGAGCCCTGTACCTGGAAATTGATGAGTGTCTTTATTCTGCTGTAAAAAAAAAAAGAAAAAAAGAAAAAGAAGAAGTTGTTTGTCTCCCTCTTTCTGTAATAACAGATCGCTCAGTAGATATCTTTAACGGCCTCCATTCTTCACTGTCAGTCGCTTTTCTCTCTACCCCACTCACTTATTTTTGCTCTTCTGTGCTCTTTTCGATTTTCCCTCTCCTGCCCATTCTCTGTCTCTCTATTGACCGTGCATTCATAACTGCCACTGGTCACTTATTTCTACTCTGTGTCTCTGTACTTTTCTTTGTACCCATACTATTTTCCACTCCTGCTCCCTCCTGTGATGTTCCTCGTAACTCCTCCCGCTATAATGGTCCAAAAGGCTATCAAAGACGTCATCAAACCCGAGAGTGCCACTCAGTTTTCTTATTCGCCATCCATGGTTCCATAGATAAAAGTCCACTTTTTTTGCATTTGAATGATGGAACTACATCTCAGGTTCCAATTTTTGTATATTTCTGTTCTCACTCACTATCATGAAGCTATATTTTATCCCAAGTAATACCACTTTACTCTGGTAGATCTGTAACCGCCAGCTGACTTTTTCTGGCGCTTGATTCTTTCGAGATTTTCTGCCACACCTCGCATTTTCCTCTGTGCTTCAGCACGCTGTACCGTTCACCTTGATGCTCAGTAATCACTCGATCCATCTATCTTGGTCACCCATTCCTCTCCTGCTCCCCTTTCTCATTTGCCATCTCCATCCTCAACAACATCTGCTTTTGTCTTTTAGTTTCTCATTTCCCTGCTAACGCAGATTGTGACATTCTTCAATTTTGGTGCAGCTGCTCCATTTAGTTGAATGACATGCGGCTGGCATGTGAGGAAAAAAAAGTTAATGGAAGGCTTTGAGATCATGAGTTTTGATGAGAGAGATGGTATTGCTGTCTCAGTCTCTCAGCTAGAGGAGTTTTCTCTCCAATCATTGACAGCCAAAAGAAAGAAGGTGAAATGGGACGTTCCGCCTGTTTTCTGAGATTCTTAACATAGCTTGTGTAAGTTCTGAGTTATGGGTAACCCTGTTAAATGTCGTATTTCTTCCTTCTCTTTTTATATGGGAAAGAACATCATGTCAAACTGCGTGCAGGAAAAGATAAACTGTCAAATTTTGGCAATGAGTTTGACAGGATGTCCTCAAAAGAGCGAGAATGGCAGTTATCAAGGCATGTGGCCTTATCTCTCCCACACCTACTTTGCCTTGATGGACTGTAAGAAATCCAAATAATGAGATATTTCTTATGCCATAGGACAAGGATAACATATCTATAGATTTCAATATAAGCATTACATATTGCGCATGGATCAATAAAGTATTTAATAGTTTAACGTGTCACCTTTTTAAGAATATCGATTTGTGCAGTGTTCTGCATGAGGGCTCAATTTGGATTGTATTGACTGTGGTGTTGTGATATGGCGAAGGAGGGCCTCAGGCTCCGGGCAGACGCGCTCAACACCACAGTTATTGACCCTCTTGACCTTCTGCCTACAAAGACAATATAGGCATGTCTATAGTTGTGCCAGTATAATGTATTAACACTGCAGTGATATAAACAGACGTAGCCAGTGTACACTTATTAGAACCAAGAATACTTTAAATGTTTTCACACCTAACACTTGAATACTATTTCCAAAAGAGTACTTTTTGAATACTGATATTCTTATCATGGTTTCGGGCTTAGGATGTTATTTTTCTTGGGTTGAGTTTTTGTTTATTTCTCAGTGTTTATTTATTGTGTCATGGTTTGAGTTTTTTGTTTCGTGTTTTATTTTGAAAAGTCGTTTCCTTGTGTGTCCCTCTTTACATTTCCCGTCTTTGTTCCTTTCCCTCCTTTTGTGATTGTCTGCCCCGCCCTGATTGGTCTCACCTGTGTCTTGTTAGTCTTCCCTTCCTGGTGTATTTAAGTCTGTGCTCTTCCTTTTTTTCCATGACAGTTTGTCATGTTACTTTGTGTGCCTACATGCCATCATTCCCATTGTTATGTGCCTCTGTGTTTTTGGGACCTTATTTATGTTTTTTGGATTCCTGGATTTTGTTTTGCCTGTTCCATGTTGGATTAGTTTTTTGCTCATTTGGACTGACACCCCGTAAGCCTTTTTTGTTTCTTTAATAAATACATTGAACTTTACCTGCTCAGCCTACTATGTCTGCACTTGGGTCCAAAACCCCTCTTCCTAGTGTTTCTGGCACAAGCCCTAACAATTCTGTGTTACCAAGTATCAAAACCAGCTGTACTTCCACACTAAATCCACAATATAAATGCAGGCTGACATCATACAACCAAAATATTAAAATACAACCTATTATCACTCGATTTTCACCCAATTATCACTCACAAATCTTTTAACACTGACTAACATTAACAACACAAAAACACATTTTTCTTTATGATTTTTCATTTCAAGCTCTTAAATTATGAATGTAAATTTCTGTGTCTGTGGCTCAGGTGGTAGAGCGGTCGCCCAGTGATCAGAAGGTCGGTGGTTCGATCCCCTGCAGATTGCTCCTGCTCGGTGTGTGATGCATGTGTGTGAATGGTTACTGCTTCTGATGAGCAGGTGGCACGTGCATGGTAGTCACTGCCACCAGTGTATGAATGGGTGAATGCCTACTTGTCAAGCTGACTAGAAAGGCGCTATATAAATACAAGACATGATTTACGTCTATTTGATTCGTGTGGGACCCCGGAGCATTCCTCTCTGCGAGCGTTGTCATTCTATGCTCAGCCAAGAGGGTGGGTGAGCCGACCGCCCTGTCGGTTAAACCCTGTTGTTTGTTACTTCGGGGCGACACTCAGACCAAACCCCTCCTTAGTTCCGAAGAACCCATTGACTGTATATAAATCTGGACATTATGAGAGCTTCCCAGAAGTGAAGTCAAAGCATCGCAATCGCCCCCTGGTGGTGGGCTGCAGTATAGGTCATAAATTCCTTCCCCTCAATGATATCAGATAGCACATGAGCCAAACTAAAAACTCAAAGTACACCTCAAATACATTTTTCCCAAAGATGGTGTCTGTCGTTTTAGGTAGTTCTTATCACGCTGATGTATGTTCAGGTGTTCGTTTTTCGGATCAGTTTGGTTTTAATTATTTATTGAAATGCGGTGAAGTGTCATGATTGACAGCTTGCGATTGAACAGGCGGGTGTATGGGCAGCATTTCAATACTGCGGCTTCACCGCCCGATCAGCTGTGCAAGATGGCAGCGCTCGTATCCGGGATACTTTGGCTTCATTTTTGTACAATGGGAGGAAGTGGAGACGCATCGTCCATCTTTATTTATGTCAATGGAAGAACCTAAGGAGTTCATTTAGGTACAGAGTTATTCAGCTGGATGGTTTTTGTCCTCCCCCCCATACTGGGGACAGGGAGGCAAAACTGCATCCGCTTTGCCCAGTTCGTGTGTTTGGCATGCTGTGTTGGACGGCCCTCATCAGAATGGAAAAGACCCTATCCAAGAAGCGGCAGGTTATGTGAGTGTATCTCTCAGGCCTATAGGTGGGACATGACCCTCCCTTCACGCAACACACGATGTTTGCGGTGTCAAAGGCCCTGTTTAACGGAGTGTGTGTCAAGGACATATATGCACGGCATATTCACAGTAATAAAAGGAAAGAAGAAAATGGGCTAAAGTCTGTGCCTTTTTTTTTTTTTTACTGTCCATGTCGTGGCCTGGTGTGGTAGGACTATACTACACACGAATAATCTATTAAGAAAATGTTGTCATTGGATCAGTAAAGGTAAAATCCAGTGTAACAATCTTATTAACAATATTTAGTTTTTATACATTCATGTCACAGTTTATTTTTGAGACTATTTTTTGTGCTGTACTTTGACAGTTTGTGTTTGGAGCTATAACCTTTCCACACAGCAAAGACAAGTCTTTAAGCTTACTTACACTGGTAAATACTATACATCAAGGTGTCAGCATCACTAATACTTGGATATGAATTTTAAGATATTGATATACCTGTGGTGTGAATATGATGATTAAAATACTTTTTTAAATCCTGCTGTCCTGTTGTTTACGTTACTTTTACTAAAACAGCAGCGAACGAGGCTTAGCTCCCAGTCTGTTCTTTTGTATTTATCTACTTTTTATCCAAACACAGTAACATTAATTATCGTCTTTCCTGACTTACTCATTCCGTAGCAACTAGGGTAATTATAAAACTTTTCATCTTTTACCAATATTTTCCCTCAAACACCCACATGTGTCTGCAATCACAAACCACTTTTATAATAGCTTTTAGGTTTTTACGTCGATTTCAAGGATGTGATCAGATTATCTGCATCTCTTCAACTAACTTAATGATCTGTATTTTCCAACCGCCAGTCCCTACAGAGTGAACAAATCCTGCCCATATTTCTAAAGGATGTTTGCACCGGCCACATGATGACGTCATGATGACATTCCCTACAATTTAAAATAAAGTTCTGTAGGTTTGAATAGCGCTTGCCCACACCACAATGGGTTGTAATAATGGATCCACCAAAGGGTCCATGTGCTTCCAGAGGCACATTTCAAACTTTTCTTTCACCTGTTTAATCCATACAGCTGTGAAACCACACAACAGCTCCTGAAAAAAAGACCTGCTGGATGAGGTGAGATCTGTGAGCAATATCACTTTAACTCTCTTCTCGCCTCTCCTCCCATCCCTCTGTTCTCATGAACTCCTTCCGCCCTCTTAGTGCTGACATCGGCACAGAGGTAAGCAGCCTCCCTTGGCTAGAGGTGACCCCCTGGACCCTATTAACATCACACACACTGAGTGTCCAAAACACACATCCTAAATGAACTCTCCCTCTCCCCCTCAGCCACCTTCGTTGCCGGAGCCCACCGCTGGGTGAATTAGATTGCAGGCTTTTTAATACGGCTCTTAATGGTTTATAAATTGCATGTAATGATTCCTCCTTTTCTCTCTCTTGTGGTGCTTTTTATGGCCCCTCAGCTCTCCAAGGGAGTGGGTGGGATTTATTATATGGTGGAGGAGGCAGAATGAGGAGGTGAAACTAGCTCTACATGGCTTTCTGCCTGGCCTTAACGCTTCCCCTGGCTGTAGAGAAGGGAGTCTCAGAAATAATGCCGGACACAGATGCTATCTGGCTGTAGCATATAACAACTGGGACACGATAGTACTGCGTGATGAAATGTTCACCAGAGAAGTGGAAAATAATCAGGAGTTGTGTTTGTTGGAAGGCAGAGAGCATGAAGGGAGGTGCGATTTTTTTTGGGAGAGGCTGCACCTTCGGGAAAGACAATTCAACCAGGTACATAACCAAAATATGAACAAGGAAGGACTCAGAATATCACCTTTGTGTTAATGTGAATATGTTTTTACACTTTGCCAGTGTAGTCCAGACATTGAACCTTAAGCCTGATTAAACTATTCAAATGGTACAAACTCATCTGTCTTCAATGATGTAACCAGCAAACCTGGACTCTTTCATTTACTGAGATAGGACAGTGGACACACACATCCCAGCTTCTTTTTCACTCCCACATTTTCTTTGTTTTGGTTCAATATTTTTCTATTGCAGCATTGGAAAGGTCACTGTGTACCGTTGGTATTGCTGTAACAGAGGAAGAATGGGATATGCGCCTAGACTCATGCGCTTGAAGAGATAAGAAACATAGAAAACAAAAACCATCAGTGGAAAATACAGTGAGGCCAGTGTTTGAATAGGCTGTGATGCATTTAAATGAATAAAATACATATCGTATTTATTGAAATAGTCAGCTCCTTTTAATTGTAAATTTGGCCCCAGTACTTCTTTGATTTGAAAGCCAACACTGTGCCTCCCAAATTGTCTAGAGACTGGTAATTAAAGCAGTGTGGGAGGTTTTCAATTCCTCATGCAGCACAGTATGAACAGTGGCCAGCATAAACCCAGTGCCTTACTTGATGGTTCATTGGCACTAAGTGAAATTCCAATTAACTGACCCAAATGTCTGCAGGGAGTGTTGTCTGAGAATGTGGTGAGAATGCAATTATGTTTTCCATTTTGTGCTTGGACGTCTTCTGTGTGCTTACCAGCAGCAGCAGCAGCAGCAGCAGCAGCAACATCTTGTAGTAGGTCCAAGAAGTTGTCAAGGCAGTGTTGTAAAGCTTTATCTTTCACTTCTGCCTGGTCTTACAAAATGGCGCATTGATTAACATTCCAATGTCTGTAGTCAATTCACGCGTTATCATGAGACATGTCATTTTACATGCAGACGTCGCTGAGAAAGAAATGGCAGATGATGTAGTATAAAGAGCGAGAAAGACTGTGCTGGGTGGAGCTTGGTCAAACACAGGACTTTCACCCAGGAGTCCATTGTTCATGTCCTGTGTGAAGTCAACTTACTTGAACTTACAAACTCACAACACGTATAGGGCGGGGTATTGTTTAAAGGGACAGTTCACCGCAAAAATAAAAAAAATAAATACTTATTTCTCCTCTTACCTGTAGTGCTGTTCATCCATCTAGATTGTTTTGGTGTGAGTTGTTGAGTTTTGGAGATACCGGCTGTAGAGATGTCTGCCGTCTCCCCAATATAATGGAACTAGATGGCAATTCGCTCGTGTAAAAATACATTTGAAAAACAGCAATGTCTTTTTCCGGAAATCATGACCCGGTTACATAAGACAATCCACAGACCTTGTTGTGAGCAGTTTCATGTAGGACCTATTTTCTTTCTGTTGAACTACACCGTATCACTGTGCAGAAGAAACTCATGAATGAGAGGCTTGTGTTTATGACAGGGTGGGATATAAACATTAATGGCGTCCTCCTTGGCTGAGCTGCAACATTGGTTAGCTTAGTTAACTAGCCTCTATGAGTAGATGCACGCTTCCTTCTGTGCTGTGATATAGAAAGAATATAGTTCCTACATGAAACTTCTCACAACAAGGTCTGTGGATTATCTTGAGTAACCAGGTCATGATTTTTCGAAAGAGACATCGCTGTTGACATTTTCAAATGCATTTTTTTTTTAGCTTTGAGCACCACAAGCGAAATGCCATCTTGTTCCGTTATACTTGAGAGAAGGCAGACATCTCTACAGCCGATATCTCCAAAACTTGGCAACTCACACTGAAACAATCTAGATAGATAAATAGCTCTACAGGTAAGAGGAAAAAGATTATTTTTATTATTATTTTAGTGTTTTTGATTTTGGGGTAAACTGTCCATATAAAGAATTACTATGCCAGTACAAATACAGTACCCTTAAAGGGATAGCGATATTAATATAGTACTTGATTTGATTTGATTTATTTGTTTTTCCCCATACTTGATGAGATGTTTAAACATGCTAATTGCATTCCCAGTTTTTCCTGAAATAATCCTTCTACATTTTATGCATTTATTTTTACTAGTAGTAGTCTAGCTGTACCTTTAAACGTTTTGGTGGTATCTCGGCAGAGGTTTAAAGAGTACTAAAATGTTATGCTCAAGTAAAAGTACTGAAAGTTACTTTACAGAAATTTTTCTCAAGTACATATAAATGTGTGTGACTAAAACTGTACTTAGATAAAAGTTAAAAAATTAAGCCAGTTAAAACATACTCTGAGTAAATGTTATTTTTTCCATTGATTGTCAATTTTAAATATACAGCGCCCTTCTTCTGTTTGGCCCCCTCTACAATTAACCGGAAAGGAATACAAAACTCAGACTCAGAAATAAACACGACCACAAATAAATAAAACAAACTATGAACACGATGGTAGGTGCAAAAACCAATATAGAGAAGTGAAATAACTGCCATCACCCTGCAAAGAGTGCTGCGCAGTTTTACAAACCATGTATGTATGCGCTACGCTACTAGGGAACGCAATGGATGTACTCACCTGTCTGAACTTCAATCTGTGAGCCTTGTGCCTCTCAATCTGCTATTGGCTCAACGTCTCTGCTCGACCATTCTCATATTATATTCTTTCCACTCGGTGTGTCTGTCCTATAACCTATACTATAGCTCAAATATATCGTGCCTGACTTGACAACAGGGTTGTAGCTGCTGCCGTAGTGGGCCAATCCCATGCCACATTAAATCGAAGAGTGCTTGTGATGACCGGCTGCAAGCAAAACCATACAAATAGTCTTTTTTTTTTTTTCTAGATCTGGATACAAAAAGAATCAAATGCAGGTATTGTTTAACTAACAAACCATGTTTTGTTGCCTAAACCTAATCAAAACTGACTAAACAACATTAACCAAGACAATGAATGTCACCTGCATTGTGACCACGATCACCTGACAAAAGTGACCTGACTTAATCCTTTCCTTCACGTCCAAAACCTTATAAAGTGCGGACAGCAACACATGACACACGAAAAGCTTAAAGCTGCCAATGTGGAGGCATGAAATGTGGCTCATTGCGTGCTCCCAGTGGTACACTGAACAGTAGAGTACAGGATAGGGAGGGAGTACAGGATAGGAATCATTTACATTGTGTGCAGTGAAAGCCTTAAGGTAAAGCTCAGCTAAATTCCCTGTTACAAACCCTTTGTCATAGTGAGGTGGAACATTGGTAACAGTGACTTCTATCCACCTAAGCGTCTCTTAGGAAACAGGGCATACTGGCAGTGATGAAAAAAATACCTGCAATTATATTCCTCCATCCAACTGAGAACAGGTGGAGAGGCAAGGCTCTGTAACTGCCCCACACTGTGCTTTAAAAAATGGTTCAAACAATTTAGTTTATCAAAGAGGGACTCCTGCCCTACTTTCCCCAGCTGTCTGTGAATCTGCAGCTATTTTAGCTGCCTCCAGACCTTTGCTGAACATCTCCAGAGACAGAAATTTGTCTATATAAACAAATAACTCTGTTTAAATACCCAGTTGGTTGGCTGATTAAGTTTTTTTTGTTTTAAATGTATAAATTTAATGTGAGTTTCATAGTTAGACTGCTGCTACCACTTGTACAGGCATGGGAGAAGAAGAGGGGAAAGATAAAGCTATGGCAAAAGGGCAGAGCAGACAGAGCAGGGAAAGTTGAAGGCAAATGAGAAAGACGTAAACACACACGGGTTCACACGCACTCAAACACCCACAGAATCAAGAAGAGATGAGGAGTGGTGAGAGGAAATGCTGATCGATGGTCCCCGTCTGGGAGATCCACAAATGAAAAATCCATGGGTGTAAGGAGCTCTTCGGCCCTGCGGCAGAGACACGGCACCGGGGGCAAGCCTCTTGTATCACAACTGGTACGGAGGCCGGACCTCTCACTGGGTGGCAGTGGGTAGTGCTGGATCAGCTGGACAAGGGCCAAAACCAACCCATCCAGCAGGAAGTCAAAGAGAACATTTAGTTTGTGGCTTAGGAAAGAAATAAGAAAGCGCTTGTCTTTATATTGGAATAAAATACAGGAAAAATATACAATTAAAGCGACAAAGAAAGTTTGAGTCTGTTATTTTCTGCAATATTTTGTTTTTAGTTGCCTAGCTTTTTTAATCACATTAATCCCTAACTGTGCATCTGGCCATCGTGCCTAAAATGGAAAAAGAAAGCACGGTCACTCCGTCTATGTGTGAAGAGCAGATAAAGAGGCTGTTCATCTCTATCTGTGGTTCCATTTGAACTCCCTCTGTTTAACCAGCGGATGCGAATCAGGCTGGGGGAGGGAGGTCCCTTTTTTTAATCATTACCACCCTCTGTCAGTACATGTACACACCACAGAGCACTAATCTGTACCCTGATATGCTAATCTCTCCATAACACCCCCACTCCTTTTTGATGGCAGCCACACCTAAATGCAGAGAGGGAAAAGCGAGAGGAAGTCATTAAAGCATGCCCTGCAGGAGCCTGCCTGGGCCTTGGCCGGATGAGATGGGACGGCAGCAGCACTTTGGGTGAAGAAGAAAAGGGGGTCTCTCGGGAGCGGTAGATCGGCTAAGTCCCTGGCTCTACTCTGGTTCCCCCTGGGGTAGCCCCAGTCCCCAACAGACAGGATAGTAATCAGACATGCAGGGTGTGGGGCAGAAAAAATGTTGTAGTGCCAGTGGTGGTGGGACTATTTGTGTGTGTGTGTGCGCATGTGGATTTGGGAGATTAAAGGTGACAGTCTCGCTTTGCTTAGACCTGCTCACCTGCCACAATCTGTCAGTAACCAAAGCTGCTCAGTGAAGCATACTGAACCTGTCATCAGCGAGTGTGTGTGTGTGTGTGTGTGTGTGTCACGGTGTGCGCATGCTTTGCGCGTGCGCGTCTCGTTGTCATTTCACCTGCATTTGAATTGATAGATATATACAGTATGTTCTCAAAAGAGGTACTTGTGTGTTCCCGTGTCGCTTTCAAAAGCACCGTCCTCCATGGGGTGTGCTGATTTTACGCATTACTACAGCAAAAGCAAATCATTCCAGCGTTATCCTTTCAACTGATGCTGTGTTTTGTGGCACCTCAGTAAATAGAGATTAGGCTTGCATGCTTTTGAAAAACATTCTGACTGGTTATGCATGTGTGTGTGCGTGTGTTTATGGAGACACACAAAGACATTTGCATTCACACTTATGTGGGAGAGAGAGAACAATCGATATTTGTTTGCAGCATTCTTTTCTCCCAACTTCAAAAACTGCAGATTAACATTATTTATAATATATCTTCTGAGAGATTGAGAGAAGAAAAGGAAGGGAAAATAGACGGAGACAATCAGATTGCATTCCTCTGCCTGAAGCACCTTAACTGATCATATATGTTTTCTATCAAAAGCTATGAGCTGTTTAATAGTTTGAATGTAACCTCTTCATTTGTCACAGGCAATAATCACATTGTAACTCAGCTTTAATGGCGATGTGCAAAACCATAATGTGAAATCATACTGATTACTGTGTGCATGCATGCGTGGGTGGGTGGATTTCTGTGAGACGAGGATCTCTGCACATTCCTTATTAAAGTTGGATATTATGGATATTATTATGACAACTCGGTTTTTGACACATATTAAAGACGTATCTCATCTTTAAAAGCCCTCCGTGCTTCGAGCTGTTTTTCCTGGAACAAAGCTACTGTTTCTGACGATCCTGGGAGGTTCAAAATTGCTGTCATGAAGACAAAAAGAAGAAAAGAAAAAATGTTCCGATGAAAGCTACACAATACATTCTAATGAGCTAACAGGAGATGAGCGTTGCATTTATACGCACACTGCATTCACATCCGTACCTCATAACTGCACTGGTTGTAAATAAATATGAGCAATCAGCTAAGAACGGCAATAAAGGGCCAATAAAGAGCTGCAAACAGTGAGAGGGGAGTAAATTGCATTTCTACACAGACAGACAGACAGACATAGAGGGAAGAAGGCAGAAAAATACAAAAGAGGACCTCCAACCTTTTTCTTTGACCTCTGTATCTAAAGACTGGGTAGAAGGTCAGGGAAAAATAAGAAGTTCATTGTATTTGGACCATTTGAACACACTCCAGTAAAAAAGAGCTAATAACGGGCAGCAGAAGAAACAGAAAAGGGGAGTCAGAGAGAGGTTAAAAAGAAGTGTTGTATCCTCGGCTCCCTCAGCCCTGCGGCGTGGGGTCACCTCAGAGATTGGAGACTGAATTACCCAGCAGCCCCGGCTGCTCGCAAGATCAGGCGGACAAGGGGAGAGGACGAGAGGAGTTAATGAAGGGAAGAGACAGTTCAGGTCCCCCGAGGGCCTCTAGGCACCTGCCTAGCAAGCTCCCACCGCCCAAACTGCTCTGATTGGCTAATTATCAACATGGATTTAGCCCAGGGTCAAATCACTGATTGATAGGAGTGTTTTAAATCTGTCTTTGGTCTCTCGCTGCCTCTCCTTCTTATCTCGCTCTCTCTTTGTGGAAACTCTTGGTCCCACAACGGGGACTCCACGCAGCACAGCGACAGCATGGGGACAGCAGGTGACCGCTCCTTCTGCGCAATGTGGACGCACTGCCTCAGCTGGGGTGACTCCGTCTCTCAGCGGACATATAATTCATTAGTTAAGTGCTCAAAAACAAATGATTTGAATCTACAGATAATTACTAATTACAACCGATTAGGTGACAGAACATTTTTCAAATGAGAGCAAGCAGAGAAAGGCCGCGGTCTCATTCATATTGGGTCAACCTAATTTCATTAATAGCTGTTATTTGCCATGACTGTGGAGGATGTAAAGGTGTGATTAAATATGTGTTGCTATGTTTGCTCACAGTATATTCATTCATCAGCGATTAAATAGATCCTGGTCCAGTAGGAATCTCATGCCTGGGTCACTACACTTTACATTAAAAACCAAAGAGGATGAACGCTGTGCAGCATTTCAAGGTTAATATTAGTCATGACTGTTATTTCTCTGTAAAAGTCCTTTTTCTTTCCCACACATCCAAGGAAAATTGTTGGATCCGTCTTACTCATTCTGCTTGCTCATTCAGCTGATATGGCTTACAGCATTTTTCTCTGCTGTTCGAATTAAAAGTCATTAATTCCTACAACATAAGCTGACAAAGTTAATATCAAAGCAGTCCAGAAAAAGTGCAAAATAGACATTGGAATTAAGTTTTGCTGGATATTCCAAGGCGCGCTCAGAAACGTTGCTATGTGGGAGTGCACAACAAAAGGTTCCATTTTGTTTCCTTGTCTGCCTCCAGTTCAAACCGAGTGCGTGAGACGTTGTGTTACTTCTCTGAAAGAACAAGAGATGAAGAAGCAGACAAAAACAGGCTGAGCACATGTTGCTTGTAAAAGAATGCAAGTAGGTACACCGCCCTGTTTTTCCCATGCATCAGATCAGTTAGAATCCATTCTCTCTTGCTGTGGGAGAAAACACGAGGGGTGCAGGCGCTGGATGCTTCTCACAGTAGGACGAATCTCCCTACATGCACGCAACCCCAGCTGAGAGCTTCGCTGGGAAGTTAGACTCCTGAATACTAACCTACATTCAGAAGGAGAACGACGTGAGGCCTCCTAAGAGAGCAGATTTAGCTCCGTGGTTACAGTTTGCGCAACTGTTCAGGATGTCTCCCTCTATTTTGCTGCAGTGCATCCTGGGACAGGACATCTATAGCAGTCCCGGGAAGCCCCAGGGGAGGCTGGAGGATTAGCGCTGGTCTATCTCTTTAGAGCTGGGAATTAATTAAGTAATTATGAAAGCCAGGCAGGGGGGATGAAATATGCATGAGACCTGATTGGGACGTTTGTGATTGTGTAATCTAATTTCAACCAGCGGACCGTCCCTGCCAGCCAGGTAGAGGACACACCACAGAGCCACACACACACACACACACACATTCATACAAGCACAACAATAATGCTTTCAGGGCGCACAAAACATAACCAAAGATCACACTCACTGTTGGCAGAGTGCAAATTTTGAGTATCTCATTATGTTAATTAAAATGAGGTAATCAGTGTGGATTAATCACCATAGTAATGAGGATTGAACAGCAGATTATGTCTTCTTACCAAATCCATATAATTGTATTTATAGAAGCATGAGACTAATATGCTGGCATCCAATTAATGATAAAATGATTGATTAAGCACGTGTTTCCCTTTTTGTTTTATGTGAAAAGTGGATTTTTGCTTTTGTTTCTGACATCATGTTGATGTTGTTGTAGGTGTTTATGGATTCCGCTGAGGTTCACTCTGTCTCTGCTGTTTCTCCACTGGTCTCTCTTTCTCTTTATTGATGGACTTTAAGGCATGCTTGCAGCAAAGAGCTCCTGCCCTCCTGAAAAATACTTCCTGTAGAGTCGATACCAAACAAGGAATCGCTGAAGTCATAAGATATGCCACAGGAAAGACTTTCTAAACACACACATGTGCCGTAGCACCATGCCGCGTAACCACAAACGAACACACAATGTAAACACACACACAAGGCTCTCATTTCATCTCAATCACCTGCGAGTTTATCGACCCAGGTGCATCCTCCTTCCTTTCATTTATTTTCCTTTTTTTATGTATTGATTCGTACATCGGTGTGTTTGGAAAGCTGCATCACATACTGCTGGACTATCATGTTCTAGGTTTGACCATTTGTGTCCTTTTGCATCCATCCACTACTCTCCTGGGCTTTAGTAGTCTTAAAGTTTGACATTCAGTGTCATAATACTGTTGTTGTTATGTGCTTTAATTAAAAGAAAAGGGAGACTTTTTATATAAATGTGAGGCTAACAACCTGAAAAAGCCTGAGCTTTTTATGTTTCACTATATGCTCTAGTTCACTGGAGCACTGCAGTGGGAACCCCCAGTATTTAAACTGGTCCCCAGTGTTTGAACTCTGCTCAGAAAGCAGAACATAAAGCAGAGAGAGGATAGATACAGACAGGGGAGCAGAGATGAAAGGCTGCGATGTGCCCTGCAAAGGGGATGTGGGAGCCCAGGAGCACGCTTACTCAGTGTCTGATTGTTCCTTTGTCTCTTTTAGTCACAGAAGGAGCTGTTTTAAAGCCTGAACACAGGAAACGTGACAGTTGGAAGAAGGACTGCAGGTCGGATGTTTCAAGTTCGCGTCCATGCTGCTCTACACATCGTGGGATTGCTTTCTACGGGCATCTTTGAACTTTGTCACAAAAGAAGGAGGTCAGAGTTCATAGAGACGGGGGTTTTGTCCGACTAACACCCACCACCTTATGATTCTTCAAATAACATGTAGGAGATGAGAGGAGCAGGTGTGTCTCCAGCATCAGATGTTCACCTTTTCCAACCCCTGTACGCAGGTGTGATACTTGCTCATTAATTCCTTCTTGGGTTTTGACCTACCTTACAGGACAGTGGTGCCCTATTTGTTCTCTTGTCTGTCTTCTACATCGTATCTTTGGAAGGAAAAAAAAAGACACAAAACTAGACTTTAAAGATCGATTTTCTATCATTTTAGTGAGATAATTTATCATGTCACACTCCCATTTTGCTAGAGTGTCTCCTCTTTGTGCTTCTCTCCGTGTGGCATGACAAGTCGCTCATATTTCATGCTTTTATTTTGATGTCTCTCTATAAAATTCTGTGCTATCTGCAGCGATTGGTTTAACGCTTTTGTTTAAACAGCTACTTTGTTGCTCCCTTGTCTGTAAACATTGTGATGAGTTAAATCACTGGTACACTGGGTTTAAGTGACTGAAAAACTCTTTTATTTACCATCACAGCAATATGACCTTATTCCTTTAAACATACGTCCTGCTTCCTGATTTGAGGCTTTTGTGGATTCAACCTCAACTGACTGCTTTGCATGGATTTGACTAGTAACCATGGATGGATTTGCATCCCTTTAAAAGAAAACCCACCTGAACTGCAGTTGCTCAAAGGTCAGAGATAAAAAAATAAATAAAAAGTTTTTAAAAAATGAATACATGGAAACAAGATAAACTCGTGATTATTCTTCCAGCCCCTGGTTACTCCAACAACCTGCCAATAATATTGATTATCCCCATTTACAGATGTCCAGTGCAATTTGTGGAAAAATCACTCTGCTCATTGCGCTCTATTAATATGGAGAACTTCTACTCAAAGCTATGGAATCTATAATTAATTGCATTTTATAATGAACATGACATGTATTATCAATTGTAACCATATTCCTCAGCTATGTTACAGACAGTCAATCAGACAGTTTAGTGCTGGAAAAGTGCTACGATTTCCCTTCTAACTCATTTCTATCTCTTTCCTTCCTCCTCCTCCTCCTCCTCCTCCTCCTCCTCCTCCTCCTCCTCCTCCTCCTCATCTCTCCCTCCCCGCCAGGCTTCCACCTCTAGAAATGAGGTGATATTGGTATGATGGGAGACCATGTCCAGGCAAACAAAGCACGCCCACTCCTGAGCTTTTTATAGGCTAATAAGATGACCGCTGGCTGGCTGTACTGCAGGGTCAGCTCCTGTGTTATCCATCCTTTGTCTGCAGAAATTACACCTTGATTGGCCATTTAGACAGACACCGAAATATAACATCTACTCAGCTTGCATGAGGAATGTGGGAAAAAAAATGTCACTCTGCTGTATTGATTTTTCTCTGCCTTTATGCCCGTAAAGGTGAATTGTAATATTAAATCATTATGGCTGATATCGTGCTGTAAGCCACGATGGCACCCTCAGTGTTGTGTTGCATAATGAGATGCCACTTGTCATTGCTGGCCACACCTGTGGTGAATCAAACAATTCACCGTGCATTTGGTAGAAAAATATGAATTCATTGAGCAGTTTGAGCAGAGGCTTTTTGTCAACAAGTCTTGCAGTTTGTTTTTTCAGTGTGAAGAATTACTTTTGTTTTGTTTTGTTTTGTATAGCTGCTGAATAAAGCACTAAAATGGGTCACGCAAACCTTGATTGTTTCAGATCAAACCGGCAAAGTCGTGTCACCAGTGTAACATATCAAATCAAGTCATCTTAATTCTTGCAAATCTCACACCTCTAAATATTGAGCAGTTCATATGGTAACTAAATTTGGCTCTGTCTCATAGCAATAATCTGCTTGTGCAGTTATGTTACTCACAAATAAAACACAAATCAAGCCAACACAGCTATTTTAGTTTTAGGGGGATGCTTTGCCTCGGTCTCCACCCTTTCTTTGTGGCAAGCAGCAGTGCAGTGATGGCAACTGCTGAGTATTATTTCCGTCCAGATCTGTCAGCGTTTCCCACCAGATCAAGGCTGTGATTAATAAAATGGGCCTCCTGGTCCCCTCCGGCATACTCTCACCTTCTCCCTTTACACTGCTTCTGCAGCACATGCTTGTCTCCCGGTGTCTGCGCCTCTGTCAGTTTCTCTCCTTATTCTCATTCTCTGCGTCTGGATTTCGCCGTGGCTCCCTTTCAGCCTTTCCCACCTGCATGACTAGAGAATTTCTTTCGCTTTCGCTCCCCTTTCCCTCTTTGATTCTCTCCCCCTTGCCATCTCTCTAGAGCTCGGGGTAAATGATGCATGGTAGACGCACAGCCGCTGAGCAATCATTAGTGAGGTGGCACAGGTGAATGGGAGCGATGGATGATGAAGAGAGGAAGGGATGGAGGGAGTAACAGAGGACAACAAAAGTCATGTTTCCACCCCAAGGCGTTTCCCCTACATCGTCACAAAACTAGAAGTTGTTTTTGTAAAACACTAGTCGGTGGCATTTCTTATGCCAGTAGTCATTAATCTAGACACATAAACACACACAGGTGCACACACACAAGTCCATACAGAAGCCATAATGTTGCACTCACAGATGAAACCCTGTCTTGCGGTGTCCCAAAGCCCATTGCTACCATAAAAAAACTAGTCTGGACTGGACTCAGGTAGCGAATGTGCTGAGCAGCCAATATTATGAAGTGTACATAATGCTTCCCTTATGAAATATCATCACTCAACAATGCCCTGACGCCCCACATCACAAACAAAATTTGGGTTTACAGTTCATATCAGGACTAATAAACTCAGAGATTACCTGACAAAGGCCCACAGTGGGTAAGAAACCCCCCTCGTGAAGATTCACTGTGCAGGGTGGTTACCCCCCCCCCCCCCCCCGTAATCACTCAACTAAACATATTTTGTTTGATAGAAAATTACAGTCACATTGTCTTTTCTAATAGCTGTCGATTTGACATTCATATCAATGTCTCTATTTCCAACAGATGTTGTGCTTAATTAGTGCTCACACTCACACCCACTCCTCGCTGCAGCTCCAAGTCTCACCACCTCACAGCACTTTCGTAGGCATGTCTTCCTCTTTGTCTGTTGTACCTCATCGCGTATAACACTTCTTTCCCTGTTGTGTGTCTTAATAAGACAGTTCTAATGAGTACAATAACAAACGGGAGCTGTGAGAGCAGCGGTGGAAAGTGCATTTACTCAAGTTTAGTGAACTTTTGAGGAACTTGAAATTTACTTATCTCCAATTTCTGCTCCTTAATGCTCATTTCAGAGGGTAATATTAGGGATGGGCGATACCAAACTTTTTTTTATTTCTGAAAACATGGTGAAATTTGTTGACTTTATTTTCTGATTTATGGGTATAAAGTTTATTTATGGCACTTGAAATACAAAAAACTGGGGGTGTTTCATGTTTAAATCTGTTAAGAATGTTACCATATTGACCTATAACGTTAGTGTCTGGCTTTAAAATGAGATTGTAATTATGACGTTCACGACTTTAGAGCAGACATGGCAAAAACACGACCAACAGCACTTCCTTGGCAGAGACAAGAAGTAAAAACAGTGCTACCTGTACGTAGATAAGCTTTGCCTCTTTGTCTTTGTAACTTTCCGGGTGTGTTGTTCTTAAATGTTTGAAGAGGTTACTCTTGTTGCTGCTGTGCAGCACTTTCTTGTCACAAATAGAGCATCCAGCAACAGGTAAAAAGCACTTTGCCGTGCTACATTTTCTTTTTTGCCATTCTCCATTCTCTCACAACATGAGTTTGATGTGCAAGTGTAGACGATACTGTGTGACTGTGTGACCAATAATGGGCTGTTTTGGCCCAATTATCAAACTGAAAGCATCTGGAAGTTATGCAACCACCTCAGTTTGGCATATAATGTTATTATTGATAGTTGTTTTTTTTAAAGGAATCAATATCAGATGAGTAACTTGTGAGTATTGAAGTATCGATCCTGCAGTATCGATCCACCTATCCCTAGGTAATATGCACATTTATTTGACAGCTTTAATTACGTTTAAGATTATAATTATGCAGCAAAAAATATGATAAACGTATGAATGACAATGCATTGCTAAAAAAAAAAAAAAAAATTAAACCAGGAGTTATTTTTGCTTGTGAAGCAGTGTCTAGTTAGGACTCCTTGTCACATTGTCCATTCTCCTTGTCCGAAGCCTATGAGTTGGAAGCAGTTTCAACAAAATTTTCCTTCCAACCTTCTCACGTGGTCTCATTTAATTAACTGTTCAGGGCCAAAAAGATAAAAAAAAATCTCCAATATTCTACAGAAACCAAAGAAAATTCTGTGTTTCTTGTTTTTGTTTTTTTCATGATCCACTTAGATTATTGATTCTTTTGATTGGGTCGGAGTAGCTGTTTGGTAGACAGTCATGCAACACTATTAATTAGCTATAATGTAATTTAGAAAAAGAGCCACGGGGGCTGATTCTCTTTTCTACTTTTGCTTTAAACATTTTAGGTACATTTAGCCGAATACAGTTCTGTAAGGTCCTGAATGCAGGACATACCTGTAATGGAGTATTTTTACAATATGACCTTGATACTTTTACTTAATTTAAGGATCTGACTACTTTTTCAACCTCTGTAATCAGCCAGTTGTAATCTCCTCTGGGACTGGTTTCTCTCTTTCCACGCTCTTGCCCAAGTGTTCAGCTCAAACGACCAGCATGTTGCTCCTCGGTCTGCTGTTTGCTAATGATGTCTGTGTACGGCTGAGAAGAGAGCTCAATGTGATCATGGCCATTAGAGAATAAGATGAGCATTAAGCTTCCTATTGTTCCTGAATATCAACAAATACAATTTGGGCATGGAGCTAAATCCAACAGAGCAATCTTATAGTCTACAGTATGATGTATGTGGTTGATGAATTCTTAGTTTTCTTAGAAATATGCTTTAACTGTTCTATATGAGGATGAAAGAACAGGTCTACATTTAAATCATCTCTCTTAAGTTTAAATTAACTTGAGGTTTGAATTAATTCGGCAGTAACAGAACTGATCTTTCTGTATATTAAAATCATTTCGATTTGTTTGTTACGATGCCGTTTCTGTACAGTGCAGTTGAGACAGACGTGTTAAAAGTTTCCTGTTAAAACTTCTTTTTTTTCTTTTTTTTTTTACCCCCAGAAGCAAACGGGAGAGCAGAGTTTCTAGGGCAACAATCAGTGTAATTGTTCTAAGTCTGACACATGCAATCTGCTAAAAGCCCTGAAGCCCAAAGGCCCAGGTGTACCCAGGGATTACAACGGTGGAGGACAGGTGAAGTCAATGCTCACTGACAGGGACACACTCACATTCTGTCTTACCCTCAAACACACACACACATACACTCAAACACACTGATGGCGGTCATGAACACATCCACACAAAAATACTAGCAGCCATCTGCATATCAGCACATGGTCGCATTTCATTATTCACAATTGAATATGTGAGAGGTTTTTCTTTTCTACTAGTGTGTTTACAGGCTGAACAAAGCTCACAATGGTTATCCAAATATATATGTTTTTTGGAAGAAAGTAGTTCCAGTGAAAACTGTTCATATTTAGGTCTGAGGATTATCCAAAGCAGATGCTTGTATGAATACTACTTGAAAATACTACAAGTAAAGGTATTGAATTAAAAATCAAAAAGAAAATATTATCAGCAGCAAAGGTACTTAAAATATCTACTTTTTTGTTATATTATTATATATTACATTACAGTATTATTGTTACGAATTTAGTCCAAATCAATGTATTATATATATTTTTAAGCTGATCTTATGTTGTTGTTTTTTTTTTTTGTTTTTTTTTTGAATGTTTCATTGTTTGTTTGTTTTTATAATTGGTACACGTCTCATTTTCCAACGCCGAGTTCACTTTTTCAGCAGAACAGAAGTCATTTTGTGGATTAAACTCACCTTTCAACACAAAATGCATTCGGTGACAACATCGTTCAAAATTCAGATGTTTTCTCACTCAAACTCAGCCACCAGCCAAAACTGTGTATTTACACTCCAATTTGCATGTTTACACACCATTGTGAAAACTATTACATTTACACTCAAAACCTAAAATAACACAAAATTACTTCACATCAGACGTCACCATTCTGTGACATCTGAAAAGGAAGAAATAAAAACACATAAATCCCTAAATGGGACAACTGAGCACTTCTAAGATTCTTAGATGTGTGATAAGATGTGCTTTGATTGCATTAGTGCAATTTGGATGTCGGATTGTGCTCAGACGCTAAGAGAAATGTGTACAGTTCTGAGCAAGGGAAATCAGTGTAGGGAAATGTGTGTTACCAATTTCTAAAAACTGTCAAATTAACTAACAGCTGTCAGATAAATGTAGTGTAGTAAAACTTACCTCTGAAATGTAGTGAAGTAGAACGACGATCAAATGGAAGTAATCAAGCAAAGTGCAACTAAATTAACAACTTAAGTACAATACTTGAGTAAAATGTATACCGTAACTTTCTACCACTGGTGCAGGGCAACAAGGACACCACTTGAAATTTCAATCACCTCTATTACATTGGGGTGGAGACTTCTCAAGCTTTGGCACATTAACCAAAATTTTCGATATGGCCTAAGAAAATAGTGAGACAATGAAACAGAGGACACTGAAATACTGCAATATACATCTGTGAACATCCCCCCAAGCCAAACTCTGATGATGGGTATTATTATTATTATTATTATTATTATTATTATTATTATTATTATTATTATTATTATTATTATTATTATTATTAT
>JBBPCS010000573.1:13998675-14017780 GCA_037974645.1 Hollardia meadi | reverse complement strand
TGTGTGTGTGTGTGTGTGTGTGTGTGTGTGTGTGTGTGTGTGTGTGTGTGTGTGTGTGTGTGTGTGTGTGTAACCCCCTGGCTTTGCTCTACAGTGGAGAAGTTGCGGGTTGAATATCAACGAGAAATCAAGCCCTCCAAACGATGCTTTCATCTGATGGAGAGCGGCTCATTAGCATACTAATTAGATTAATTAACTAAACACATCTCACATTAACAATATCTGATGAAACTAACTGTTGCTGTACAGCAGGATAGAAACTCAAATGTGTGAGAGAGTTGAGATGGTACAATTACTATTAATTGATATTTCGTGAGAGAGAGGGGAAAATACTTTCTTCTCTTTGTTATTGTTTTCTGCATCGTTATTTTTAGAGAGATTATCGCTGTGTTTAATGCTTTGTTGAGCAGAAATGGTTCACCACTCCACTAATGCAGCAGACATCATTTAGGAGCCACTAAAAATTAAACTGAATGTAGTGCAAAGCTTTACAGGATATGTTCGTAAATTACAGAACGTGTGAAGACTGATTGTAAAAAAGATTTAGAGTGGGATAACAATTAATTTGGGTAATTTCATGTATCATTTCTAGTATATTCTTGGACAACAATTGGTATCAAGGCCTATTAATTTTATTAAATCATTCTTTAGGAACTCCTCAACTTCCTGCTCATTCCAGCTCATCTCTTCATCCTGTTTTCAGTTCAATGTATCTGAGTATGTATGTATATACATATACATATAGTATGTATGTGAGTATTTGGCCGCAGTTACACGTGGGTTTATGTTACTCTGAGTTGATAACGGTGGGGGTAGATTACAACAAGTGACAAATGTCTTTATTATTAATCCAGCTGTGAATCCTATTGCTCCTGATAAAGAGCTCAAAGGATGGGATTTTACATCACATTATCAAATGGCCAATTAGCAGAGGCTGAGAGAAAAGAGGGGATGAGAAAGTCAGTAAATGAGAAACATACACTAGAGACAGGAAAATGAACAGAAGGGAATGGGGGTTAACAGAGGTGAAGCTTCAGCAGAGTAATCCCCCTCTCTTCAGCAATCCCTGTGGTTGCTAGGCAACCCAAAATATGAATAGGCGGGGGACCATCCTGAGAATGGGCCCATCATTTATGGATGAGTTACGACACAAATCGCAGACACACACTGACACAGACACACATGGTTTGGCTGAGCTTTGGTAAAGCCACTGTGACCATCTGACATCTCAACACCGGGCAGATAAACTGGCTGATATACCTGCTCTGTGTGTGTGTGTGTGTGTGTGTGTGTGTGTGTGTGTGTGTGTATGTGTGTGTGTGTGTGTGTGTGTAACAACTTTAACAACATGCGCAGCGACAGGCCAAATCCCTCCCAACTCACCCAGGACTCACTACAGGGATTATCAGCTTCCTATGTGTTTCACTCCTACATGCCAGACAAGAATCACATATCAGTTGGAGTCAAACCTTGTATTTCTCCACGTATTATTGCGTCTCTCTCTCTCTTCCCCCATCTTCCCCAAACAGCATTGTAACATTCTGTCAACATTTATTTTCAAGTTTCCGCCTCACAACAAAAATTCACCTATTGTCTTCCTCCCTCCTTCCTTGTACTTCAAAGATCTGTCAGGAAAATATAGCGAGGGGAGTGGGGAGGGTGATCGGGTAAAAGATGGGTGGGGTTGGATGAGGTGCGGTGATTTAGCAGGTAACTCAAAGCCACACTTAAATTTTGTGGCATTTTTATTGTTCCAGTGAAAGAGAGAGAGAGGTACCATCTGACAAAGATTATGAGCGAAATTGGAATTAATGATGCTTTTAAGATGTGTATGCTTCACACATTGCCCTGTGTCAGTGTGTGTGTGTGTGTGTGTGTGTGTGTTACCTAGGATACAGCCCAACGCCTATCTCTTGCAGCTCTCCGTCACTGATGGTGAAACAATTACATGTCACCTAAAGGAAGGAAAGAGCATAAAAGAGTAGAGACAAGAGAGAGAGATTAAATTGCTTCAGGGAACCGACAATACCTTTCATCATATGTTCTGAACATTTTTACATATCTGTGGACCTGCAAAACCCCACTGGCACTGCAAATGAAACATGGCATGCAAGGTTTTTGTGTTGAGATGCAAAGGGATTGGATCGTGTAAAATAACCCTGGTTATTTTTGAGCCAGGGAAAAAAATTTTCTTTAAAAGAAAAGTAAAAGCTTTTTGAAATAAAACACGTCTGTTAGATTTTTTTATCAACTGAGTTAACAAAAAAATGTCAATCTCAATCGGTGATCATACTGAAATGTTTTTGTTTCCAGAAGGGCCTGTGGAAATGAGAAAGTGACTGAAATTGAGAATAAATGTTTAAAGACATTAGTCTTCAAAGAGAAAAAAGGGAAGCAGATAACACTTAACAAAATAAGCCCAGTAATTCCTTTGAAACAAAACTGATAAGAAAGTCTGCATGAGAGATGAATGAGAGAAAAAAGAGAATAGGAGAGAAGTTGAAATTGGAATATACTCTTCTCCTTGGTCTCTCTAAATAAATAAAGAAAAAAAACCTAAGTGCCATTAAAAATTCTGAAGGAAAAATGTATTTGCAGTTACATTTTTGCAAAGCATGATTTGAAAGATGACACTGTATAATGAAACGCTAATGGTCGTTTAGTTTGCTAAAGTGGAAGTTAGCTATAAAAATTATTCCAGTTTACTTCAGTTACTGTATCTGTCCTTGGATATGAAGCGCAGCCTACTGCACTTAGTGCCTTGTAAATCTTGAGAGAAGTGGCTGATTTACTGGAATATAACCTTCCCCCAAATGTTACAAACAGCAGCATAGATTATCCCAATTTACCCCAACACGATTTGTATCTGCCTAAACATTAGCATGTTAACATGCTAAACTAAGATGGTGATCATGGTAAACAGTATAATTGTGAAACTTCAACATGTTATATTATTATTTCTGTGAACATATTACACACTGACTTTGCATTTTGTTCAAAGCACTGCTGGTCCTAACTAAGGCTACAAACTGTAAGACTACTCAAAGTCACAATAAGATATTAAATTAAAATTTACGTATATACCTTCCAGAGCAATTTATTTTTTAAACAAATTCAGCACTGAAATGTACAAATGTATCCAAATCCTGAGACCGTGCTTTAATCACACACAATAAAAACCTAATCAACACTTGTTTACGAAATTATAACAAATCACAAATCTTTACAATTAAATGTCTAATCACATGCTACTGAGTTTTTCAAACACAAATAATCAATAGTGAGCCAAGAATCTTTCCTCTCAAATCTCCATACCACAACGACACGACTCAAACTCAATTCAGCTTCATAATGAATTTTGGCTATGTTATAACACTTGTGTGTATGGACCTCCCACAATGCACCAGGGTGGTCTGCGTGATTTAAAGGACGCATTTCAGACACAAATTTATGAAAGAGTTAGAGCTTTCAGGAGATGGTGGAGAGAGATGGTTTGTTTCTTCCAACTAGGCAGAGATGGTTTGAATAATAAAATGTTTGAAGAAGTTGTTTAAAAGAGAGAGAGACAGAAAGAGACGATGAGGGAAAACAGCAATAAACACACTAAAACATAAAATAAGTTAAAGTGAAAGCTTGGAAAAAGAGGAAGAATACAAAATAAGCACCAAAGTCTTTGATGTGTCAATCACTGAGCTAGTGCTGGTAAACAAGTGTGTTGGTGGTGTGTGTGTGTGTTGGTGGTCGTTATTCCTGCCCCATGCAGACAGTAGATAAATAATTGTAACTTCAGTAACATGAGTATTCAGACAACCAAAGATAAAGATGCAAACAGAGGCATGCAGACAGAGGGAGGGTAAGATTCAAAAACAGACGTTCCCCATCCTGCTGATATGCACACCAGAATCAGAACTCGGCAAAATGATTGGATTTTAATCAGCAGTTGTAATAAACATAATCAGAATCGGGTCTCACTGGCAATGAGGAATTTTACTCAGTTTATGCATTATAAAGCCGACAGGAGGGAACTTGATTACATGGAAAAACACAGACACACAAGTCTATGACAAAATCCTCCTCTCACACACACGCACGCATGCACACACACACACACACGCTCATTTTGTCTTTATGTCACACACTTACATACACTTCATTGTTATTCAGTTTCATCCACCATCTGTGCCATAAAGTATGCATCAAAGGTTGGGAGACAGATCATATAATACAGCAATATGTTGTACCTGAATTACAATGCATCAAGATAGAACAGTTTAGTGCTTTAAAGTGAGGGTTTTTTTTTAAGAAGTTTTTTTCATGTCTTCAGAACGTAATTGTTTCCGACAGGTAAACTCTCTGGGCTGCCTTCAGTCAGGCCAGCTGGCTGGCTTTTCAGCCGCTGTAACATTACCGATACAACAATGGCTAAACAAAGTTCTTTAATGTGTTATTTTAAAAAAGCAAGAGTTGAGGAAGACACTGCCTTCATTGACCAGCCCAGTTCTTCAGACTCGGCCGCTGGCTCCCCAGTGCCTATTCTCTCCGGTCAGCCTGACATAAGTTTACCTGCGGATTTATCTGCAAGCCCCACTCCGTTTCACTGGACAAGTTTCAAAGCTACAAGGCCAACCAAACTGCAAGCCGGGGAAATGTGTTAAATCAAATGAACCATGATGCCATGGACCATTGGATATTGTACTGTTTTGTGCCAAGCAGGACATCCCCCTATGTGAACACAGGGAAAATGCAGATGCGCTTTTAATCAAGGAAACTTTATGGAACTGTTCAAGTTCATGTGCAAATATGATCCCCAGATCCAAAATTGTTTAGAGCAGCTGCCCAAAAAATGGAACTATGATGAGCCCAGGTGTTCAAAATGATAATTATGCTATTATGCTGTTTGTGTGAGATACGTTCACACAGGAAAAATAAAAGAACTGCAGCAGCCAAACGAAGATAGAGGTGCTGTCCCTGCTCCAACAAATACAAACAAAAAAGTTCATATTTTTACTCGTCACAACTATTTCAGACCAGCAATTTTGCCACACAGGGTTTACAAAACCCAACATTGTCAGTCTCTGAGTGCATCAACCTAATTGAGGGACTAAAAGAGACATAACTCATTTCATTTAGGGACAATTCAGAGTGTGATTTTGAACATATGATGGAGCTAACATGCATGCTATATCTAGCAGTATGTTAACACCTTCTCTGATAGTGGGTAGTCTTTACTGTTGTGTACTGTATAGACTGAGCTCTGTTGTTAAAGTATCTTGTATAGGCAGTGCTTTGCTGTTATTGCCTTTATAATGCAGAATGTTGCAGTTTTTTCAGTTTGTCTGTTTGTCCTTTCGTATCTTTTCTTTGATATTCTTTCTCTTGTGGGAAAATATGGCCCATACACTTTTGTAGTGGCCCACCCAAAATACAATTTCTGCCTGCACCACTGGTTCCAGCTTTTCAAATTTGAGGATTTGTTGCTTTTTCTTTGTCTTTTGTGAGAATAAACTGAATATCTTTTTGTTTTGGATTGTAAAAATGGATTGTGATGGGCACAATTTCCAAGAGCTCTTTTGCTTGTTTTGTCCCCCAATAGTCTAAAATCTAAAGATATTAATTTTACAAAGCAGAAAAATCTCACATTTAAGGAGTTGGAGAATATTCTGTATTTGTCCTTAACTATGAAATAAGACATACAGTATATGATTAATAGATCATAAAAATTGTTTTTTTTTGCAGATCCCATAAACTTGAGTGACTAACTGTTGAAGATGTAGAAACTACTGAATGTACATTCATGAGACTACTGACACAGGTTAATCTGAGGGCATCAGCATTCAAAGACACTTGAATCTGCAATTTATCATTAACACATTATTACTAATCCCAGAATAGACACACCCACATACCAAATAAATCAAGGTAAAAAGGAGGGTCAAAAGGCCAAGTTAAATGACATTTGCTGACCCATTCAGATCAACTGGAATTAAGAGAGATCACCAAAGTTGGTGAGCTTGAGAGAGAGTATAGAAAATTGTAACTGAAACCTAAGAATGTCTTTTCTTTTTGACCACGGCACACATCTGTACGCCTGTTTAAAACAGGGTATTTGAGTCGCCCAGTTTTTACCTTTTTAGGAAAAGGCATCTTTGGTTAGTGACAGCTGGGATAAAGGGATGGCCGTGCAGAGAGAAAAGAAAGGATGATTTACAGAAGAGGGAAGGGGCTGATGAAGTGCAGGGAAAATTTAAACAAACAGTGTTAGGGCACTCAGCTGGGCAAGGATCTCTCTGTCACACTCACACACACAAGTACACACACAAAACACCAACTCTCTCTCTGGGGATGAAAATCAATCTAGCAGAACATCTACCACATCTGCAGCGCTGGCTGGTGGGCACCTTTTGCATCCCAAATACACACACACAAACATACTGTACGTATACAAACAGGTCTCCTCGCTTTACAGAAATGTTACACAAAAATTAATCTTATGAATCAATTTCTGTATGTTTCTACCAGCCTCCCACAGCCTCATCTTCCCTGACTCCCTACCTGTCTTCCTGTCTCTTTACCCTCTTTTCTTTCTGCCTCTTCCTGTCTGCATGAAAGTAAAATCAGAAGCTCACATCAACAGACTTAGACCATGATCAATTGCAGCTGGGGTCACCACATTGAAAAATTTACCTATAAATTGTCAACAGACACCTTAAACGGCTCAACAAACATTGCTTGCTTGTTGACAGCTGATGTCAAATTTAGCTAAACTGTAAACATGAGCTCAGTCTGATTCCATCCAGTGGAGAAATTTCCCCAAAATGTTTTGTGAGGACAAGAAGTGGACTTCACGGTTGCCAACCATTGCTGAACTTACTTCACTTTTATTTTTTCTTACATTTCTTTCTAGGGTGGGTTTAGACTAGAGATAAAATGGTTAATTCATTAGCCTGATTAAGTAAATGATCTGGCTCTAGCTTCTCAAATGTGAATATTTACAGGTTGTCCTGTTCTGTAAACAGATCTGTTCTATAGGAGTAGTTGTTATTGTCGGCATTGTAAATTGTACGCCTTAGGCATGCTGCCAAAACTCAGCTGGGTGGTCAAGTGAGAAATGGCATCTTTTGGGTTATCTTTCCTTGGTGTTTTGCTGATAGGCCCACAACGCCTACAAAGGGTTCAGCAATGATTTCTAGTGCTCCAGGCTCACACCCTATGTGACATCTTCTCATTAGGAGGCACCCCTTTCTCTTCATCCCGGGCCACTGACTTCCCCTTTCACCAGCTCTGGAGAGGTCTTTGACTGATTGCCAGTAGGCCATGCCCCAAACTCAACAGGTCAGACCTTCACTTACAACCATGCTGTTGAGCGTCAGCTATAAGCTCAGCGTACCTCAGTTTCTTAAACTCGTAGTCGTCCTCCACAGCATCCCAGGGCACTGTAAGCTTTATGATGTGAACAAGGTGAGGCTGACCATAGCACATGGTCTGGTCTGAGATTGGTTGAGGCAATCACAGCTGGGAAGCCGAGCCACTGCCCTAAGTCTGCCACCATCTTCCAATCACGTGCCCCGACCAGCAGTCTGGTATCTGGCCTTGATCTGCCAAGTATGACTTGACCCGCACCTTCTCAGACAAATGCTGTTGTCAGAGAGCATGATGAAGGGGGAGGAAGTGTTGTGTTGACGCTCGTCCGCTGACAGCTGCAAGACACAATAGCACCTGGATGTGTGGCCAGGTGTAACTGCCTTTAGTGAGGCTGGTCTTACAGCCCACTCGGATGTGTTTTAGTGTTGCTGGTCTAAGACAGAGGGAGCATGTGAGGTCTTCTCTTGCTTGCCGAGATTGTTGGGAGATGGCAGGACATCATAGGCAGCCTTGCTGGTGAAGCTCACTCTGAATGTCTCCATTTCTGTTTCAGTTTGCATCTAGACTCTCGACTTGATCTTCATCTTTGCCAGTTTGATGTTCTCGTCAAGTTTTCCCAACAGCTGTATAAGCCTTGGTCGTGGTTAGTGTTGTCAGATCATCCTTATGTGCTGGCAGACGGCAGCGTTGGGCCGGGTCTTATCCGCTGTCCTTCAACCACCCACCGAAATGCCTTAATGATCACCTCCATGGCCACAGAGAAGGTTAACTACGGCGCCCGGTTACTACTGCGCAAACTCTGGCTCCACATCACCAGCGCAAGATGGCAGCACTCATATCCGATATTTTGGCTTCATTTTTGTACAATGGGAGGAAGTGGAGACACGTTGCCCATATTTATTTATGTCAATGGCATCTGTTCTTTTCATCTATTGTATCGTTCTTTAAAAAATTAGCTCAAAATTGTCTATAAGACTTACTTAGAGAGATAAAGCACATAATAACACCACAGCTGGGTGAGCATATCATCCATGAGTAACCATGGCAATGGCTGTTTTCCTCTTATAATGAGAGATGGCAAGAGCCTCCCACTGTTTACCTGTTACTTTATAACCTCCCGTTAATAAAGAGAGGCCTCCACTGGCCCTTCAAGTCCTGCAATGAAGGGCCAGTGAGAAGAGACCAGTATAGGAGAGAGATGTTGCAGTGTCTAAAGGGCTCCTTTTACCCATTTTGAGTGAATGAATTGTATTCCACAAAATGAAATGGAAGGAGCTGAGCTCTCCAGCAAATAAAAGCAGAGATTCTTAACAGCAGGTTCCTGATGGGGATTACAAGCCTGATATGATTCAATGATTTGGCTGCTGCCATGCCACTGTGGAGAAGCACACAATTACTGTGTCTTTACAAAAGATACCAAAGTGAGACATTTTTTCAAGAATAATTTTCTTCAAAATGGTGCAGAAAATGTCAGTCCCCACACATATTTATTTGTTTGCTCATTTGTTTTTCTGCCTGTCACACACAATATGTCTGCTGATTACATTTGGATGAAACTTGTAGAAATGATGAATGTGAGATAGAGGAACAGAGGCAAAGACAAGCGAATGACTGAAGGGTGTGGTGAGCAGCCTGTGATGTGGAAAATGGAAAGTGAGATCAGAAACGCCCCATCTCCAAAATGCCATCTCCTGAAGAGGAATAGAAAACTAATTTTTTCAGCAAACATTTTTTTTTCATGCTGATGATACATTTTGGACTGTAATACTGTTTAGGGTAATAAACTCCAAATAGGTGTTACATAGAAAACAGATACAGAGGTTAATAACAAGACTTCAATTCTACCAAAAAAGAAAAGTACAAAATACACAAACAAACAAATAAATAAATAAAAATGGAAAAAAAAGGTCAACGAGTGAGTTAGTCAGCTGATTTATCTCTTTCTGTGTACTTTCAACTGTCTGTGCCTGTTAACATACTCACTCATGAACTGCACACCTATGGCGCTTAATTTATTGCTGAACAAATAAAGAACATACTGTACAAGACTGTCCTCCCAAGAAGAATAACATCACCAAAGTGCCCCGAAAATGACTTGCCCTGTCGCTCCTGCAGTAATTATGACGACATTATGACGAGAGAAAAGGAAGGAAACCAGGCAATGTCTTTATAAAGGGACAAACTCCACATAGGGAGGAGGTTTGGATGCACGGATAGATCAATAAAACATCAGATGTCAACCTTTAATTATCTTTAACAAAGCACTTACTTTAACCCAAACATGGCACTGAGAAATGATATCATCAGGGGCATCAGATCAGAAAATTAAGAGGGTATGCGCAAACATTTTTTTTTTGTTTAATTTGGAGGACTTGTTGGAACAGATTATTCTCATCAAAAACAATGAAAAACAAATGAGGATGATAAGATAAAACTTATCAGCAAGACTGTAATGTGCATTACTGGAGTGTCCACTTCTCTTCCTTAAAATCTGTTGTACAGACTATTAATACAAACTGTCACTCAGTCGTTCTCTTGGTCTTGGTCTCTGTCACTTAAAATGAAAATATGGATATGAGAAGCATCTTAGAAATGCAACCTGCACTTGATTTACTGTTAGGATGAAATGAGGATGGATGTAATTAAATCAAAACTGAAACATATTCATCATCCCTACAAGACAAAACTAGAAAAACAGCAAGCTGGATAAATTAACCTGCTCGCAGTAAACTCCATTCAGTTGCACTGTGAAAGTATTCAGGGAGGGGGGGTCGGATCAAAGAACAGTGACATTTTGGAAATGTATATGGGTGGCACATCTCTAAGTGGATGGATGGGGGTTTGGGACCGTCGGGAGCGGGAGGTCCTGTCATCTCATATCGAAGGCTTGGAATGCTTTGCTCTGTCCTGTCAAGTCAGTTCAAAAAACTTGTAACTGGATGGTTTATCTCGTCAATGTTGCTGGAATAGGTTCAATTACTGTCAATCTGGAAAAAACTACAAAGGCCATCAGACACAATCAAAGGCCGCATCTGTTTCTGTGCGTGTGTGTATGTACGTGCGCACACACTCTGTTAATGCTTTGATAAAGTATTTATGACCTAATCATGGTTCTTTCATCTCACAATAGACAGGCAGACAAAGAGACAGAATTCCGAAGGAAATATAAAGAAAAAACAGGGATAAACATCCTCTCCTCACAAATGTACACTGTTGCAGGCAGATACACACATCAAAACACACTTTTTCAGCTTTAATTATTATAAATATCTCTCCCAGTCTCAACTACAATTTTATTACCTTACTGTCATTCTAATTTGGTGATATTTCCAAACTGTGCACACTTCATTTTAAAGTGACTACTGTATAAACATTTTTTATACTAACAATGGATTACAATTACTTGAACGTTAAATAAGTTGCTCGTAGTACTGACTCTGCAGTTGACCTCAGCTGTACAGAGCATTTTAGTATTTTTGAGCTAATTGTTTTGGTTTTCTGGCCCGCCCACAAGTTTGGTTTTTTGATTCACTCTCACTGCTCTCACCAGTATTGTTTTAAATAGCAGCAGGCAGCTGATGACAAATGCACAGATAGCATATATCAGATAGCAGATAAGGAGCCAGATATTTCTCTCAGAAGTTGGTGAAGACCAAAACAGAGCTTAAAGAAGAGTTAATATTGGACTTACATTTGGCCAGAAACATGACTTCATTTGAATGCTGATATTGCTCCATATTTGCTGGATGTTACTTGTTACTGAAGGTTTGAAGGGTATTTTTGACTCATTTTCATAAAGCTCTTAGTGTCTGTCTTTTATGTCTTACCTGAATTGTCCTTTAGTTCCCCTACAATGTATGTGTGTATGAGTATGGATCAGTGCAAACATAACAGGGAGGACTACAAAAGAATTTATTTTCCATGCAGATTCAGTTCATGTAGTTACAGACATCATGTCATTCAATATCATACCTAAACAGAATACTAGATAGATAGATAGATAGATAGATAGATAGATAGATAGATACATAGATAGATAGATAGATAGATAGATAGATACATAGATAGATAGATAGATAGATAGATCACTTGTCTGCAGTGAGACTTTAGTACACGCTGAATCCAGAGCAGTGCTGTGCGCGCTCTAGGGTCCGGGTTTTCTATCTCTCTCCTCCCATCTATTTCCTCCTCGCCTGCCACTACTTCACCTTCACTTGTTTTAGCCTTCACTCGGAAAGGAGGAGGAGGATGGTATATGATTGGCCAGGCGGGGACTGGTAGTCCTGGTAGAGGCTGGAATTGTGCTCCAGCGTAGATGCCCGTGTTCTTGTTTACACCTTGCGGACGAAGACGAGACCAGAGACCCACGTACGGGCTCAAAACAGACTCGGGAGTCCAGTCTGCGGCGGACGCGGCTATCTTGACAGCATCTCCCCCCCGTGGTACTTACTTTGTGTGGTCGCAAACCAAGTTTCTCCTCGCTGGGAATCGGACTCTCGTCTTATTTCATCTCCCCATTCAGAGCAGAAATGCGTCAAACTTTTTGGTGACTTTTGTGGCACCTCTGCGCGTAGATCTCCCATTCAAGCGAGTTCCAAGTTCGGCTGGAAATTGAATCCGCCAGAAATAGTTGCGACAAATTGTTCATTTATATTCACAGGGTGCGATATCTACGGACCTCTTCAAACTTTGATTACGGATGGAAATTACATCCGTTCAATCGGCATTCACAAGCTGCTTGGTGATGGATGCGTTTTGAGCGTTGCAGTCTATTTGCGTCAAGAGTGAACTATTTAGCCAACCAAAACAAGCATCAATTGCTGGACTCGTTGGTATAGATCATTCAGGGATAAAGACGTTTTCTCTCTTTTTTGGACAAGAACCACTTTGGTGTGTCAAAAGCACCGCAGGTTACGCTGTGTGGACAACAGGGGAAGTTTCGCAACGGCGTCGCCGCAAAAGATGCTCTCTGTTCGGATGCAGAGTGGCCAAGGTGTCGCTCCTCTGGTTCTTCTCCTCCTGGTCAGGGAATGTGTCGTCTCTGGCACTGGTAAGTTTTGAAATTTAAAAAATATTTTTTGACTGTAATTGAACACAGACTCACATGTGTGCGCGCGCACACACAGACACACACACACACACACACACACAGAGGTTTTTATTTTTTATTTTGAACAGATCAAGTTAAACAACGAGAAAATATTCAGCCTTCAACCTCAAAGACACTAGCAGACCCTAACTTTTGGTGCAATTTAAAATAGATTCCCTGGATTATGCAGGGGTCTGGGGTCGCCTGCTGATCAGCACTTGATTTTTTTTACTCGCAGCAAACTCTTCCACCTTACACCCAAGTTCAGAGCTCTCTTTTCTACTTGGAGCGGAAAAATCAAACTCCCCCGGTGCGCAGGGAGTAATTAAGGTTGTGCTCCATGCCTTCTTGGCCTCTCCAAAAAGAAAAAGTAAAAAGCCTTGTGAAAAGTAATACAGAGCACTTCAAGTGCTTCAGGGAAATAAATTCTTTTTTCTTCTTCTTGTGAGATACGGAGTCTAAATTTAGTGACACTTGTTTTAAGTTTGGATTCACAAGTTGTTTTTGAAATATTGAACACGCTCAAAAGATCACAAACCATTTCTACCTCTCTAATCATTATTTTATTAGACAGAATTTCAGTGTGAGCAGAATAGAGTCGGCTTTGATCAGTGGATTGCCCAGAGTCAAAGACTGTAGCAGCTCTCATGGAGATGAAATCACTTGGTACACAGAGCAGGTCACTGTGGTGGGTGAGGTGATGGGACAGAAGGTGGATGCTGCCCGTCTCCAGCGTTAGATTAATGATTTCACTCAGTGTGGCCTACTGGTATGTGAGGCTGGACTTTTTGGGGTTTTTGATTGTGGATTAAGCTCGGTTTACAGTGGGGGGGGGGGCTGGAAAATGCGAACAACAATGATTGAAAAATCTGCACAACACAAGCTTTGCTAAAAGACTACTCCAAGAAATAAACCTGAGTATCCGGCGAAGAGGTTAATCTTCTACTTAATGACAGCAATAATTGTTCGAAGGTCACTCTGACTGTCTGTCCGTGTCTTTGAATGCCAATAAGAACCCCCCACCCCTTGTACATCCCGAAGTCCTTTTGTTTGTATTATTCCCTGAACAGGCGGAGCAGAAAAGCAGCTTACGTTTATTAAAATTGTGGACTATTCTGAAATCCTTGCATGAGAAATGAGAAATGATGATATGAACAGTTGAGGATTGGAGTGAGGTCCTGTTAGGGGAGCAGAGCCGGGAGGAGGGGGACACCAGTGGACAATAGCTCAGTGTGCCCCAGTAAAGTTTCTGTCTGGGAGAGAGGCAGGAAGAGATATATTTAGGGAATGCATGATGGGACAGACAGATTGCATTTATCTTCTCTCCCGTTGTGTGTATACCTTTCCTCTGCTGCCTCCCCTCAGATCCCTCCTGTCTCGGTCTCTGCCTGCATTGTGGATGTGCTGAGATCACATTTCTGCTATATGGTGCTCCTCTTTCTGTGTTGACATACACATTAATTACCTAGACTGCCAGTAACACTTGTCTGGAGTAAGTACCCTGCTGTTCATTGTGCCTCTGCGTGTGTGTGTGTCATTATTAATGAGTTCATCAGAATTAGAAAACTGGCATACGGGAAGTGTGTTCACGCACACTTTGTGACACATCAGGTTTAAATGAAGACAAAAAGCAGGTGCTCGGGGGGGGGGGGGGGGGTGTTGTCGAGCAGTCGACTTTTAAGAGTTGGGGATTGTAGCATGTCAGTCACATGTAGAGGCTGGCTGAATAGTGACAGTCTTCTACGATGTGCTGTCTAATTTGTGTTTAGTGTGAGAATCCTCTTGCCCCCGAATAACAGTAATATTGTATGTGAGCTCGGAAAAAAAAAAAGGCTTCTGAAATATTTGTTGTCCTGCTCGACAGTTTGGTCTGAAGACCTCTGTAATTTTCCCACAGCTAAACATATGAATTTTAGACGCACGGAAAGAAAGGAATGTGACAACAAAGCACACCTCAAACAAACACCAAAGATTTGGCTTCAAAGACGCTCAACAGATTGAGATGTCGGATTAGATTAAAGTGTCTCTGAAACATGTAGTCATAACAAAAGTGCTGCCAGGCTGTTGCATCTGCAGAGGTTTGGACAGGTGGTTGCGCGCCGTGATAAATAAACAGACAGACAGCTCTCTTTGGGCCAGGCCACGAGCCAGTCTAGTTCCTCAGACAATTCCTGCTGGCAGACCGGGCCAGACCAGACCACATTCAGTCCCGGAGCAGTGCATTAGTTTTACGACCATCAGGCGGCAGGGGATGGGATCGCTGGCCAGCTTCTGCCCTCTCTGCTGTATTATTCATGCGTACAAAGTGGTCTTTGTTAATATTTAAAATGCGCTTATGATGCTCAAATTCTTGACATCAGAGACAGCAAAGGAGAAAGAAGTGGGCGGGGAACAGCTGCTTGTCTCTCAACTGACCCGGATGGCTACAGGGCGTAGTGAAGGATTTTAGCGTACCAATGGGCATTTATAGACCAGATAAAAGAGTGTCAGTTTGAGCAAGGGTGCCAATTGCAGCCCCGGGCTGTGGCAGAGGATGTGTGTGACCGAAAACAATGAGAGGGGTTACGCAGGGTAGTGCTATCCATCTGAAAGTGGGGAGGAAAAAACAAGAAAGAGGAGACGCAAGAGAAATTAATTTGCGAGAGATACGTCTCAGGACATGGCTTTTAAATATTCTTTATGAGAAAAGAGCGAAGAAGAAAAGTCCACAGCAGTGGCATTCAAGCGCCATTAAACCTCTGGCACAGGCCAGAGAATGAGGCGGTGAGTGTGGGGGGGGGATAGGTGGAAAAGAATGAGAGGAAGGAGAGTGATGTGCAGCAGAACCAGGTTACAGCTCAAGCAGCTCAAGAGACAGTGGTTAAGAGAGAAGGATGTTGTTGAGGAGGGAGGCGGAGGGTGGAAAGTGAAAAAGAGAGACACAAATCCAGTAGGAGGATGTTTTTATTAAGGCTCTTATCGATGGAGAGAGCTCACAGTATTAAGAGAAGACATGTTTAATGCTTTGCCAATACTGTGCATGTTAGACCGGACCATAAATCTGCAGCAAACGGCAAGGGCTCTGCCGGAGGGGAAAACAGCGAGGTAAATGGAAGAGGAAGCTGACTATAAAGAATGGAAAGAGGAATTAGCAGCAGAAGAAAGTTTCAAGCAGAGATTGGCAGGCTTGAGATGAATATAGTTTTAAGCACAGGTCATTATTTATTTTTTTATTTTAAGTATTTAGAATCTGGGGTAATAATGATTGAATCAATATCGCTGAGCCTGACAACTATTTCAAACTGTGTGTCATTTGAAAAGTGTCCGTGAATAATTGTCTTTAAGTTGTTATTTAAATATTTAATTTAATACCTGCTTGGATTCTGTTTAAAAATGTTTTGTCTATGTCACAGATGTCAGATGGTCTGTCCTGCCTTTGTGCCTTCACATAAAACACTGATGAAATGCAGGAATGTTTTAATTTAATCCTCACATTTAAAAGCCACTGAGGTTTGAAATGTAAAAATGTGTTTGACTGAGGTATTTTGCACCCAAGGACAAACTAGTTTTCTTCTTAGTTACCACGAGGTTCGTTTTATTCTGTCAGTGACTTTTGAAGGGATGGATGGATGGATGGATGGATGGCTTGGAGGTGGATGAGGGAGAGTTTCGGTGGCAGATGGGAGTTGCTGCTGAGCCGGCAGGACAGGGTACCCCCTGCCCCTCCATCCTGCCCTGTGGGGGGAGATGGGTGGGGTAGACAGGGAAACAGGAAGAAAACCTCTGTGGGGTTCCATTGTGCTTTAGATGAATAGGAGACTCCAGAGAGCCTTTTCTGCCCCTTTGTGTGGGGTAAAGGGGGGCAGCAGCAGAACACACACACACACACACACACACACATACACATACACACGCACTCAGAACTTATTCACAACTTCAACAGGGGCTATACTTGCATGTGTGTGTCTTCATGCTCCTTAGAGGTGTGTCACTGTTGCATAACCACTCGTGCGCAGGTGAAGATCACACCTGTTTGCATTAGCTTTAAAATCCCTGCTTCTCGTGAGGATTCATATGCTAATATGTGCTCTGTGACATCTGACATCAAAAGTACTGCTCCCACCCCACCCACACACACACACACACACACACACATATGCAAAATGGAGCCACATCCTCCGATGAAGAGGTAGCATTTATGCGTATAATGGTGGAAGACCTGCTGGGTCACTTGGGAGGAGTGAGTGAGTGAGTGCAGGAATTTTCATTTAAGATCTCAGCAGCACTCTGAGCATCGTGACCAATAGGATCAGGATTCACTACGGGGGGTCACGCCAGTTCCTGAGCAACCCCCTTAGACACATTTACACACACACACACACACACACTTGGTAAAAGTGGTTGCACTGATGTCCATAGATCAGAGGCAGCGTTAGCACTTGATTGGCTGTGCTGTGGTCCGGCGCTCTGTGTGTGTCCTTGTCTAAAAAGGCAGTTTTTCAGGCCATGTAGACTCCCCTCATCTTCTTAGCAGAAGCTGTTTTGTCTTCAAAAGGCAGTTGAGCCAAGTCCACCCAGAGCTTAGACCACAGCCAATCTGTTAATGCTTGTGTTTGTGTCTGTTTGGATTTGAGTGTGCCATGTGGGCTCGGCGTACAGGAGGAAAATTCTGCTTAAATTGTGTAAATAATACACTTTCCATCAGGAGAGGAAATGTGCAGGATTATCGAAGGCTGTGGCGGTTAGTGTTATTCTGACTTTTCTTTTATGAATTTGGCTTACACAGCTACATTACCCCACATCTACATTAATAAATTGCCTTCACGTGTCCCTATTTCCTCTTCCTTCAGTCTTTTGATAGTCTCATCAGGCGTATTTATAGCTTTACAGTCTCACATATACCAACCTCTGTCATCCTTATCTCTCTCACTCCATCATTTTTTTTCTCAGCCAGTTGCAGGGGTTTGGGAATTGCTCTTTAGAAGGCACTGTGAAGAATCCTATTTCTATGAGTGTAATGCTTATTAGGGTCCCATCTGCCCTCTGGGTACTTATGAATGTGGGGGGTGTTGGGGTAGGTAAAGGAGGGGAGTGAGGGGAGCTTTGTCATGCCAGTGTGTAAGTGGATGTGGGTGTCAATGGGGGCTTGTGCGAGGTGGGAAGGGGCTCTTTAACACTGCAGAGCACACACCGAGCAGCTGGTGTGTCTAAAGTAGGGGAATGACACACAGACCTCCCCGGAGAGACAAGTGTATTGAGCATAAGTGTGCACATCTCCAGGCTGAGGGAGGAAAGGAAACTGATCCTGCGTCCTTCTGTCTGCGTGGCAGGCAGCTAGGCAACAGCAGTACTTTCAAACAACTTACAATCTTTTCCCCTCCCTTGTGTTTTAAATCAAGGCGAATGATGCTCACTGAGGGTGAAGGGGTGTGTGGGGGTTTGTGTGATTGGCTGCATGTCAACAGTGTGCTGCTCTGTTATTTACTTTAGCTACTTCATTGAGTTAAAGTACCATGTGTGTGTCTTAAGATCATTGCCCCTGTCAGTAATGGAGCAGTGTTTGGCACTTAATCAGAAGTCAATAAGAGCACATCCTTTCCTTTCCTTTCCTTTCCGTCCAATTTCTTGCCTCTCCTTTCCTTGTCTTTTTGTTCCTCTCCTCTCCTCCCTTCTCCTCATTTGGAGCTTTAAAGACGGTACTAAAGGAAAATGTCAGCTATGCAGTATCTGGCTTCATCCCCAAGACATATGCCGACACATACAAACACGCACAGGAGGGGCAGTAATCCCCGTTTCTGCTCAGACACTCTTGGATCACAACCCTCGCAAAGAGAAGAGTGAAAAAATGAGATCTGCCCCCATCCACCCTTTAATTCCTCCACTCGTCTTCAGCTCCAGGACTTAATTCGTACTTTTCCTCCAGTGGCTTTAACTGGGAGCCTCCAAACACACAGTAAATATTCTGTTCTCGCCTTGGATGCAGATCTTAATCAAGGGCTGACCGTCCCCTTCTTGGCTGGCTTTGTGTGCTTGGCATGAATGTGTGTATGTGCGATGGGCGTGCGCTGATGGGGAGCCAGACGTATTACTTAGGTATTACTCCCTTTTCTGCATGGGTCACAGTGGGGTCGCACTCCCAGTCTCAATCAGCACACAGCTCGCACAGACACCCATCTCCCTTGCTCAGGCTGCCGGTCTGATTGCACAGGAGGAAACCTGGTTTATCCTCTTGGTTCATTCACCACGCCAGGTGCACGCCGCGTACGTTACAAAATGCCACCAGTCCGTCGCTGAAGAGTTAGGAATCGTTTTAAATGAGCGCCATGTGTGAAGTAGTGAGACGAGGTCTAACGTGACAGATGTACCTGCATGTAATTAAGGTTAGATTTAAGTGTATGAGCTCACACGCGCATCAAGTGTGTCAGCGGGTGTGTGTTTCAAGCCTCTTACCTGCTGCCGACCAGATGGGCTCAGCAGCCGACCTCATGCTCACCTCTCCCTGCTTCTCTGCTTAGATTAGCTTGTGAGTTGAGCTAAGCCGCACATTATAATGGATACACCATAACTCCCCCCCCAACACACACACACACACACACACACACACACACACACACACACACACACCCACACACACAACCCCCAAACACACAAGCACACGAGCAGACTACACGAACA
>JBBPCS010000573.1:13985169-13995411 GCA_037974645.1 Hollardia meadi | reverse complement strand
GCTTAGAGAGGATCGGACCCTTTAAACGGAGAGCTGGATGTTACCTCCTGTACAGGGGTGACTCGGGATCTAACAGTGCATATAATAACCAGTCCACTGTCCCACTATAACCAGTCCATTTAGCTTCTCTGTCCCACTGTGCCCCTTGGAGTTTTCAAACATGTTGAGCTGAAAGAGGCTCTGCTGTCACAGCTTTGACAGAAAGAGCAGAAAGTCCTCACACACCTCACTGAAGGTAGAAGTTCATAAGCAATAGCAAATTTAGAAATCACCACTGAGGATCCACCGTGAGCATTTTAGCTTTTAGCATTTTGACAAAACTGGCGTCACCTGTCAATCACGTAACATCGGGGTGTGTTTGATTTGTTTCACTTGGCACACTGGCCGGGTGGTGCGTTAAATCTGATTGATTGAGGTCGATGCAGCCACTTTAAAAAATACTCAAAAAAGTACAAGTACACAAAAAAACAACTTAATTACTGTAATGTGAGTACATGTAATTTGTTACTTCCATCCCTGGTTGCGTACAGGGAAGCAAACAGAAGTCATACAGTGTGGTTTGACATTCAACAAAGGTCACATGAGGTCAAGCAGCTCTCTGTTTGAGAACTGGAGTTGGCCTTAATGTGTTTAACGTGTCTTTTTACTTGTGTAAATCCGCCCCCATTCATGGAGACTTAACTGTTTCTCTGAACTCACTGGGAGATGAAGTGAGCATTCTCGTGCAGCTCAAACAGACTTGGCGTCAGACAATAGACCGGGGTCTTCTACTGCACTTAGCTGGAGCTGCTGAATAGACTCTGAATAGACCTGGAGTGGTGCAGCCATGCAGCTGCTGGACAATAGCCTGCTCAGCAGAAAGGCAGCGGCTGACCTCGAGGTCTGCCCCGGCCCTGTCCACTCTGATCCCTGAACCCTCAGCACACAGAGTCAGCACCAGGAAAGCCACAGCAGAGACCCTTCAGTAATTTGAGCAAATCAACCACAATGTGTGTGGAGCCGTAAACATGTTTATACAGTTTAGCTTCTAGTGGCTTGCATAAAAGGAATACTGTAGCTCAACATTTTGTGGGAAATACATTTATTCCCTTTCTTGCTGAGTGATGAGAAAATCAGTACTATTGATGTATGCTAAATATGAAGAGTCAGCGGCGGGCAGTTAGTTTAGCTTCTCTTAGCTTAGCACAATCACTGGAAGCAGGGGGAAACGGCTAGCCTGGTTGTGTCCAAAGTTTTAAAAACAACACCTCAAAAGTTGACTAATTAACACATTATATGTTGTTTGTGTAAGGCATACGCAAACAGAAATCTATTTGCAAAAAGTTGTTGTTTTATAGACAGTAATGTACTAAAACTTTGTCAGGCACAAAAATGTCAACTATTCCTTGAATATTGAAGATCAGTGTGACACTGCTGTATGAGCTAAGTCTTTCGCCTGTACTGGAACCATATTAAAATCAGTCCAGGTAGTTATTTTACATTTGACTGTGTATTCAGAAAACTGTTACTGTCTCCACGTAACAATAGGTGAACTGATATTCACTCTCACCTGCCGCTTTTTTAAACAAGAGTGGTGGAAGGCAGTTTGTTTGCACTGTTTAAACTGAATGGGTGCCCAAAATGGATAATGAATATTGGGTTTAATGGGTCTTTGTCTAACTGCGTGGAGGTAATGTTTTAATAAATGCGGATCCCACTTGGAAATGAATGCACTCCATTTGGCTCTGTGACTGAAAATGTTCAGGAATCCATCACACTGAGGGAATTTCTCTTTGTTTGAGCAGGCAATAGGAAGCATTTTTTCCCCCCACTTTAATAATAGCAACTCTCTGAGCCCCCAGCATACTCTAATTTCCCAAAATAAACACCCTCATCATTCTTACACCCCAAATCAAACACAACTTTATACAAATCCCACCATCAGGAAGAGAAACATCCACACACGGGCGACGCAGCTCTCCTCCCTGCATTTGATCACAAGCGGCCTTCCTCCCCATTTGTGTTTATTCTGGGGATTATTCTGACCTAATCTCTTTGGAGCATAATTCAGATTAGATTTTGCGTTATTATTATTGCAATGTCCATTCCCTACTGTCCTGCTGGGAGTGCTCCTGCTTTTGGAAAATTGATTAAAACTGCTGACCGCTGCCCTAGATAGCACAGGCTTTGGGAAGTGGATGAAAAAAATAAAGGCAAACAAATGATACAGTACTACATATTCTAAAAAAAAACATGCACTTTCTAATAGAACTGTGGGACTACACGCTCAGTGGCAGCCAATGTAGAAATCTCCCTTTCGTGTATTTATCCTGCATTGATCTTACATTAGAACATTAATGTTAAATACTTGTATACTGAAACACAATATAAATAAAAAATGCGTGCGGCTCCATCTGTATTGGAGCTGCCATATTGGCCTGAAAGTTTCTCAACAATTTGATATTCAGATGTCATGTTAACTCTGCATTTTTAAGATGGTGTTTAAACACCATCTGCCTTTTACCCCTGTCTCTAAATAACCCCTGAATAAATAACAATGTATGCATAAGAATTCACAGCGAGTACAGAATAAAAACACGTTCCTTGTCCTTCATTATGTTCATAGCACAGAGGGTCCTATTTTGAGCATTTTTCTCCCAATTTTCTTGCCATATTCCCTTCCTGCCTCAAATCAATAACATAGATTTATTTAGCCATTGCGGCATTTGAGCCAAATGACAGTGAATTCTTACATAAAGTCTACTCCTTTCTTGAGTTGTCACTATTGTTTTACACCTCAGTGAAGAAAAATGCCCTCCAATAAGTGAATTTGCACAAAAAAGGAAAAAGGTGAATACATTTTTGCCACCGTAAGCACCTTCGTCACTCACTTAGTCCCTCAGTCCCAGAAATCCATGACCTGCACTTAACATCCCTCCAGTGCTTTGCAGTCCTTTGCTGCTTGTTTTTCTCAATTAAGATGAATTATAGAATTGCATTGGGGAGCCGGGACAAGGAGCGCTTATTGTGATGTCGCCCTGAGGCACTCAGTCAATGAGTTGGAGAGAGAAACAGAGTGCTGTGGATATTTTGGTCTCTGTGCCTCACACCCCTCGGATTCTTAATGGGCCGCACGATATGCAACTTTAGTCAAACGTATGTGGCTGTGTGTGTGTGTGTGTGCGTGCGTAAGGAGAGAAGGAGGGAAGAGGAGGTGAAGCTTGGGTTTATTGTGCATGTGTGGAGGTGGAGGAGATGAAGGAAGTGAGACAGGGAGGGCGTGGGGATTTCTGCTATAGCTGTTGGAAATCTGAACATTGACCAGGCCTGCGGTGTACATTTCATCACTCTGTTCTCCTCCAGAGGCCCAGGTGTGTGTCGCAGCTCCTTCTGTGGGCAGCAGAGCACCAGATGATTAGATGAGCTGTACCTCAGTAAATGGACGCTATTGATCTCCACACCTTGTTATATGGACCACCTCGGAACATGATGAGTCTTGGACAAGACGGCATGATGAATCTCACACCGTCCAAAATTGCCTCTTCTGCTCAGCTAACTTTATCTCTTTTCTCATCTTCACACTCATTAAGTGCACAGTTAGCTTTACTTCGCCCCCGTCCACTTTCCTTTCTGTGTCCTTCTGTCCCTGTCTCCTTCTTTTTTATTTGCTCCACTGATCATTTTCTGCTTCTCCACAGCCATTAAAAATGATTGGAGACTGTGTAATATATATTAATGTGGTTGTGCTTTTAGTAGTTTTGGCTGTGCTTGCTATAATATTTTATGGGGAGAAAGCATAGTTGCGAGCCTCTGTCAGGTAATTAAATTCAGATTGTGATCCGTTGTTTTTATACACGTATGCAGAACAGTTGCGCACTCTCTGGAGTGGTCGCCACCCGCGAGGAGCCTATCTTAGGTGCAGGTGAGAGCTGAGGTCAAGGCTTACAGAAAGTTGAGCTCCATGGTAACGGCTGAGAGATGCTTCATAGGCATGTGCATTCAGCCCTGATAGCTCATAAATTTTTTTGTCTTGCTTTTTTGTCTCAATGAAAGTTGCACAAATATAAACCCTCCATGGATCAAAAATTCATAATAGAAAAGGTGGTCTACGGGAAAAATTCTTTTTGGGCCGCTGGGGAAGAAAAATTGGAAGAAAGGCTGAGCGGCGCCGTTATATCCAGGTCTCAATAATACATTCATGTGATGCTCGTTATGTCAGCATTATGTAAGGTCTTAGCGCAGCAAAACCATGAAGGATGTGGAGTTAACGGAGGGCTGCGACCTCTGACTTACCAATTTGCACTGGATATTTTGCAATGGTAAGTTGTGATGTTATGAGTGGACTAGTGTGAGCTATGATGCCAGAAAACACAACGTGAATACTGAATGTTATTGTCTAACTTCAGTATGCTGTGGAGTGTGTCAGGCATAAATTTTGTATGCTTGCAGAGAAGCTGCAGACAGTGCTGCAAACAGTCTCATTTCACTCACATCAGTCATTTACTGTTTGTTTTTTTGGTCTGGTGCTAGCGTGTTAACCATTGAAATAGCCCTCGTCTTATTGTTGTGCATATGATATAAATCATAATAAACAACAGAGTCGCCACATCGTGTGTCTCGCTCGCATGGTTTCTGTAATCTTTCCCAAACACCACTCACGTATGTGTTCTCCAGCACATCCTCTACACTCGCTGCACACACACTAAAAGCTGGTCCTTTGTTGTTGTGGAAAATGGAAGTTGTGAAGTCAGTCATGCTGAATAAATTGTAAATTGTGGGAAAGATATAAACACCTTTATGTCTGCAGCCTGCCATTGTGCTTCACAAGTGACCTAAGTGACCGCGGCCACATGAGGGTCAAGCAGTTCTATTCTTATGGTTTCCAGCACAGTGTGGCTATTCAAGGCCTCCACTGTTGGTGCTCTGTGGGCCATCAGTATTAGAAAGGCTAAAAGGTTTGTTACTGTTACAACACCTGCATACTTTGAACTCTATAAGATGAAGAAGAAAAACTGCTCTATCTGTAATGTGTGTGAAGTGAAGTGGTCACCACAATAAACACAATAAACTGAGAATCAGACGAGAAGCAGTAACAAATCAGCTGATACAAACATGCAGACAGCACTGCCGCATGTTGATGTAACATTGTCATTTTCAGTCAGCTATGTTTCGCATTGCTATCGACAGGAATGAGTAATGTTAAGTTCCAGGATTATGGCTAACCATCTTAATCCTCCTCTAGATGTTTGCAAAAGAAATGTCATTACGTTATCCGTGAGCCTCTCTTCCCAAGTTAAATCCAGACAATGAATAATATTTTAGTGAACCAGTGAGTGAATACAGCTTCTCAATGAGCCGCTGCTCTGTGGAGAATGCACATAGCTGCAATAATGCTAATGCTAAACCTTATAGCTGAGCAAAAAAAGACTGATGACAAGTGGATGGGGGAATCAGTCTGTCGTATTACTGCAGTGCAGAGCGGCATGGACACTGTGTGAACAGGTGAACGGGGAGTTTTCCACTAGCCTTGCAATAGATGAGAACAGCACCTGCAACTATCATACCTGTACAGCATGCTCTGAAAACATCAACATTTAAAAAGCAAGTCAAAGAAAACACTTCAATTTCACTGAGAATAGACTTAAAATTTGTTGAATAAAATCTAGACTAAAGCTAGCATAAATAAGGTGACTAAAATTGGACTAAAACAAATTTACAAGACAGCCAAAACCTAAATCAAAATAAACCCACAGAGAGTCTTGACCCAGTTCCGCTCTACAGTGCGTTCTAGCACTAGTTCTAGTCTTGGTTCACTCTCACATCTCTGATCAGCATCTTTCCAGTTCCAGCAAACAGGTTAGTATTGACTTGGCCTCTTTCCAAAATGTTGGAATGTAATGTTGTTTTATACATGCCCAATGTGTAAATAAGCAACTAAGGTGATGATATGTCAGTGTTGTGTTTACAGCACTGTCTCCAAATGACCAAAAAAATCAGTTAATGCATGTTTAATGTGAGAATCCATTTATGTACTGTTCACTACGGGAGCTGGTGTGGGTCATTATGATGATTTTTAATGACTACTTGCACTGTTGACACTAGATATGATTTCTTCACAACTTCTGTCCTTTTTAAAGACTTTTAAGTCTTTGTAAGAGCAACTATTGTCTTTGCAGATTTTGTTGTGTTTGCTTATACGCGCTTATGTCTGTGAAGCGAAGGAGATTGTGCTGTTTGGCAGGAATTTATGTGCTACCTGTCTCATTTTATTGTACCATGAGTCTTGGATGGCGCATCAACTCAGAACCCTCAAAGCGATTATTCCAAGTTAATCTATGTGAAGCAGAGTAATCCGGACTACAAACGGGGAGATGAGCCTAAGTGTTGTGTGTATGCATATGTGCGTATGGTTCCCAAACCCCATACATCATATATATACACATTCGATAGATTGCCCCATAAATTCCACACAGAATAAAATCTAATCAGATTATAGTCTCCCATATGCTGCGTGTGTGCTCTTGTTAATATGGTTTGTGTGTGGATTCAGTCACACAAACAGTTCCGGTTCTTACCTGTCATACTTAATTATGCGTCCGTCTGTATCATCCTTCGTAGCAATGGATTAAGCAGCTGACTTGCTTCCACCTTGCCAGATTTAAGGCAAAGCAGCTACAATAGTTAGATTCAGCATGTGTACATTTTGTTTGTTGCCTTCACCCAGTTCTGTCTTTCCAGGTCTCTACGGGTGAGTTCATTTATCTAGTCTCTAAGCAGAGCTCTTTCTTTGGCTTTTCATCCTCAAGTAATCAATACTTGTCCTATGAATCCAGGTCATCTTGGCTCCTGTGGCTTCTGTCTGCTGTTCTCTCTCCCGCTCTGTCTTTATCAATCTCTGTCTCTCTCACTTCCTCTTCTCCACTCTCGCTTTTACTCTCTATCTTTGTCGTCTTCCTCTCTATTACTGTCTCTTTTTTCCTCTTCTGTACTCACATCCTGTCTTCTTCTCTCCCACTCCCTCCCCTCCTGAAAAATTACTCTGCCCATCTGGACAGAGCCCTGTACGGCCATTACACGATTAGTCCCCGTGTGGAACTGATTAAAAATAGATCCAAGTACTGAGTCAGAATTAGTCAAGACTTTTCTTCTTCTCTGGCCCCCTCTTGTCTCCCCTCCTCATACACTGAACTCTATTGGCTAATGTTAGAAATGGATACAAGATTAGAGGTGAAAAGTTAGCAGCAAAATATCCCAGTCTTTCTCTTTTTTTTCTCTCTGCTGAGACTGTGTGTTTGTAAGAAGTATTGAGTGTTTGTCGGCGAGTACGTGTACCGCCCGCGGACCTCTTCGCTGGGTGCTGTCTCATGTCGAGCGGTGTGTTTGAGAGGCTTGTAGAGGTAAAGCTCCTGTCAGCGCCTGGCCGGAGGGAGTGTACTGATGAAAGGCCTCTTCATCATCCTAATGGGATACACAAACCTCTTAACCAGCACTGCTGCCATGGCTTTGGCTGGGTGAAGCCGAAGAGAGAGGGAGGGAGAGAGAGAGGGCATTGAGTGACTAGTCGGGCCACACACACAAAGGACCACACTGAAAACATACACATCTGCACAAGTCAGAAAAATGTACAGTGTAAACAAAACAATGCTGCTGGGAGGCAGTGCAGAGGAGGAGTCGTGACTCTGGGCTGCCTCGGGTATGTGAGAGGCTCAGTATGCCAAGGCCATTAGGATCTGGGAAGGAGAGTTAATGCCCTGCTGTCCACCCAAGCCACTGCCATGTGCCCCCTTTTCTCCATTGGCATAAACCCAAAACAGAATTTATACTTTTGATCATGTCATTCCATTTGATTTCTAGGCTTGCCACCACTTTGATCCAGACTGAAATGTTTCAAAAATCTATTTGATGGATTCTCATTCCATTTTGTACAGACTTTCACGTCCCCCAGAGGATGAAATTCTAAAATGCTAACATGCTAAATTAAGATTGTGAACATGGTCACATTTTAACCTGCTGAACGTCAACATGTTGGCATTTTCATTGTGAGCATGTTGGCATGCTGATATTAGTATTTAGCTCAAAGCACTGGCACAATACAGCCACGCAGGGTCACAAGCATGGCTGTAGACTGTAAGTCCTGTTAAATAAATGATAATATGCTGGAGCTTTCTTACACTCTTTCTGTTGGTGGCAGTCTACTCACAACACGGATGTCTCTGTCATTTTGCCTTAGCTACACCACAAGACCAAAGACCCAAAAAAATTCAGGTTTTTAAACATCAATACTTAACAAAGACCTATTTTTATGTGTTTGTTGTTGTTTTTTGGATGACTCTTCGAATATTTGCACTCTTGGATGGAAAAACTTTTGGGAGTTGATTTCTGAAAGTTTCACTCGACAGGGGTTTGGAGGATCATGAGACTTTGCTTGCTGATGCGATTAGACCCAAGCCAGCGGAGGACACACGGTCAGGGTGTGGATCAAAGCACTGGCCCGCTGCAGGGGGTGACACAAGGAGGAGAGAGGGAGAGGAGACGCAGAAGCCTGAGCGAGATTGGGAAAGAGTCTCTCATCATCATTGTCAACGTGTCACACACTCTGGCCACTCAGCGTCACCATCAGTCTGCGTTGGCCCTGGGCGTCTGGCGGGTGACACTCTGCCTCTCCTTCCTTCCATCCATCCATCTCTCCCCGTTTCACCTTACACCCACATACACAAGCACGTTTTTTTCTCTCTCTCGATCACAGTCACCTACTTTATTTGTCTCTGCCAAGGGGATTTTTGTCATGCTCTCTTCAACACCGCTCTCCATCACTGCCATTCCTGCCAGTCCAGTCATACTGGTTCCGGCCCGAGGCTCTGGGATGTCCTCTTTTTGCGTTCTAGCCCAGCCCCCATTCTACCCCTGGGTCAAGGACACGTTCCTGTAGCTTCAGTGAAGAGCAGCGAAAAACTTTGACATAAGGCAGGACCCAAAGCCTCATGAATGATTGATGCGTGAATGCTGACTCATCACACGGGGGAAAGAAACCAATATTTTGACCTAAAGCTTAACAAGATTTAGGACTGTAAAGCAGAGCAGAGATGCACACAGGCCGTCCAGGTTGCAGCGATGATACCAGTTCCTTTGTGCAATGTAGCGTTATCAGTTCTCTCATCACTTTCATAATCTGTTACCAGCTGAGATTGGCAGATATGGAAAAGTTGGCCTGGCCTAAAGTCTGTGTGATGCTTGCGCTTTACCTATTACTTTCATGTTGTGGTGCTGCACTGCACCGAGATTACCTGGCAGTCAAACGGTGCGGTGTGTTTTTCGCTTCCTATCTTGAGCTGCACATTTCCTTCTGTTTGACTTCCTCTGGGGTTTTTTTTTTTCTGGCTTGCTGTAGGATTGGAAAAACAAAAGGTACCACAGTAACTATTAGAAAATTGCAAAATGAAGCCCAGTTTTTTTGTTTTGTTTTTTTGTGTAGGAATAGTAACTTATATTTAAAATAGGAAAACAAACATGCAGAGTAAATTCAGATGTGGTTCACTGGAAGGAGAGGTTTGGATGGAAATGTCTTCTTTCTCCTTTGGCCTGATTTGAGCAAGTGTGTCCGAGTTGTTGCAAGGAGGGAAATTTATTTTGAGAGAATGATGAAGCGAGGGATAAAGAGAGTGAAGGGAAAAGATCAAAGGGATAAAATACTTATTAGCTTCTGCACAGGACTGCTTTCGCTGACATTCTGCAGGGTGAAGAGATTGAATCTCACCTCTATTTTCTGCTTCTCCATTTGTCCTCCTCTGCTATCGCCACATCACCTCTCGTCATCTATCTCCTCCAACATAGATTTTCTGCCTATTAGTGCCCTCATCTTTTTCTGTGCCTTGTCTACTGCTCCGTCTCTCCTCGCTATCTGTCTATTTCTATTTCTATCTTTCTCATTTTTATTTTAGGACATCTCATTAAAAGCTGGCTTGTTTTTTTTTAAAGAGTTCCTGTTAAACAGTGTCATCCGAGCCTTGTTTGTTCATTTAACCAACAATTTGATATAATTGTCAAGTATTCAATTTTCGTTAACCCTCAAATAAATTTTGCAAATGCTTTTGCATGCAGCCTGTTTTTGGGATGATGAGGCACTTTCTTCATTTCAAACATGCATTAAGCGGTACTTTTGGCCAAATTTACAAAGCTCAAAAGCCCATCTCTCTCTCTCTCTCTCTCTCTCTCTCTCTCTCTCTCTCTCTCTCTCTCTCTCACTCTCACTCTCTCACTCTCACA
>JBBPCS010000573.1:13916248-13978420 GCA_037974645.1 Hollardia meadi | reverse complement strand
GTGTGTGTGTGTGTGTGTGTGTGTGTGTGTGTGTGTGTGTGTGTGTGTGTGTGTGTGTGTGTGTGTGTGTGTGCTCTAGAGAAGAATACCAGAAGCCTGTGTTTGCTCTCTAGCTGTCTGCTGTCTGTCATTAAAGTAATAAAAGACTTGCTGTGCTGCACAGCGAGGAGTTATTGTCTTTAAGGTTCCTCCATTCCGCACAAATTGCCAGCTGCTGAGCTCTGATGGATGTTTGTATGCTGGCCCAAAAACACAGGTTTCACTTTAAACCCCTGGCTCCATTATCCCAGAGAGAGACAGGGGGAGAGAAAGAAGCTGTCTGTCTGTGTCCTACATCTGTCATCCAAAAAAGCGTTTTAATTAAACTCTACCAGTCTGCAGGCCCCAAGAACACATACACTCATTACACAGAGAGTAAGGTTTATCCAAATACGCAGGGCTGTTCCTCCCATTCTGTCTCCATCTGAACCACCGTCTCTCTCTCTATTTGTCTCTGCTGCATTCCTCTGCTCCCTGCCTCTTTTTCTCCCTCCGTGCCCCCCTCTCATCGCGTCTGAAGAGTGACAGGCTGTGTTTTTCAGCCGGTGTTGGAACACCGAGCGATCAATGCCGGACAAAGGGAAAGAGCGGGGGTGAGGGGCGGGGAGGGGCGACACAATTGGCTATTGACAGTGAATTCAAAGTCTGAAAGACTGTAGGCGACAGCTTAGTAAGAGGAGAGCAAACTGACGGAGAGGAGAGGATCGGGAGATAGTCACGACAATGAATGTGATTCATGGTTAAACATCACTTTGAGATGTGTTAACTTTCATTATACCCATCGATTGTGTTTACCTGCATGTGTGCTTACTTGCAGTGTTGCGTGTGCTTAATCGAGTGTGTATGGGCGACATGAGGTGAGGACCCCTGCCAGGGTGTAACCTGTGGTAGCAGAAACAAGTTTGTGTGTATATGTGCCTGCCTTGTGTACTGTAAGTGTGTGTGCATGGAAACGCGTGCACGTTTATGTGTGTCATGTCTTATTAGTTGTATTAGAATTTAGATGTTTCACTAAAATAAGTTTAGTTTCCGACAACTTTGCTATTTTTAATGTTTCTGTCCATCCACATTTTGGGTGAGGTAAAAAACTGGTTGTTTATAACATGTTGAGGATTTGGCAACCAAATTGCCTCATTTCTTTTGTCTTAGCAGATGATAAAAACTCTAAAAGGTATTTAATATTTGTAGTTCTGTCAGTCAAAAGTCTTTTACAATACACAGACACTTAATGTAAAACAAATGTAATCAGACAGATCAGGATTTTAAGACTGGGCTGGTGTTACTCTGGAGTAGGTTAGGCGTTTTCCAATTTGAATTCCCCTATATCATGTGCATCCAGTTCGATCCTGTCCTGTTAAGTGGCCAACATTCAGTGTGTGACAAAAACAGCTCTTGAGATGGACAAGCCAGCAGCTCTGGTGGAATTAAAAAGGGGTGAAATGTCATATACACCATCTTCAACAAAAAAAAAGAAGGAAAAGAGGGAAAGATAGACCTCCTCACTCTTACGTTAACCTTTTCAAATGAGCTTTTATTATCTTGTTAAAGTCCCCCTCGCGTCAAAAATGCATCTTTCTTCTCGTTCCTATGTTGAAGCCTCACTGTGCCGAACTTGACACAAGAAGGCTGTTTTCATATTCATCTGCTAAAAATGGAAATCTTCTCTGTAATAAGGGGGCCTAGAAGCATGATTTGTGACGTCACAAATAGTTTGGAATCTAAACCCGTTCCAATATTCGGCATACACAAGTGTGATGTGGAAACCCGAAGCCTCCAATGCACATACACAGAGAATGGACTTGTGAGTAGATGTACTTTTAAGGATTTTAATAAGATTCTTTTGTGGTAAACCATATCAGAAACACATTATTAGTACAGAGTTTTATATACATCTTAAAACATATCTGCAGTGCACGTTTCAGAACAAATAGGTGCAGTCATTAGAGAAAATAAGGCACTAAGCATGAGAGTTGGCATGAAGGCACACGCAGCTGTCAGTTGTTTGTTCACACAGCCGTTGACTGAATTAGCGGATACAGTGTGTTGCATATGTGAGGACGTCTCTCTCTGCTCCTGTCTGAACCCATAAACAGATGGTACTTTTTTTTTTTTCTTTTTTTTTTTTAAAGAAAAGGTGGCTCGGTTTTTAACCAATTGATTGGAAGTGATTATTATTTGTTCAAGTAGCTGTGTCTAAATATACCAAATCATTTATTACATTTTACCTGTTAGTGTTATTACCCCAAAGAAGAACATTTCAGTGCAAGAAAAATCATTTTCTTTACTAAAACTTAGAAATTACTCACACTTAGTCAGCTCATCCCCAGAAAAAGCATTTTTGCTTGAACTGTTCAGCACCGGAGTCTAGGTAGGAGGGGTACAGCATAAATGCATTAAGTGGTGAGGGTTCAGTTTGGGGTCATGGGTTAGTGAATAAAAGGAGTTGGTGGAATGTCTTTATAGAAGAAGTGGCTGGAGACGAACGAGGATGTGTTTGCTGGAGAGAGGCAGAGATGGATTAAGGATGACAGGTTCATCCTGGATGACCGTTGGGCCTGAAGCAGCTGTTGCCCTTTCTGCCCGTCCTGTGGCCACAGCCCTGCCTGGCTCCGAGCTATGGGCAGTGCTGCTTCAGCCTCTTATTAGACTGGAGACTTGAGTCAAACGATGGGTCTATCACAGTCCTTTAAGGTGGTATAGTACTCTTGAATCCCATGAATCCCACGTCCTTCATGCTCTGTGTGTCTCTTTGCTTCCCCTCTAATGTCTCAGACAAACTGTCAAGGGGGAACTGTGGGATGGGTGTGGGGAATTGCTCACTTTCCTAAAATAGGAGATGGTACCTTTCTAAGTCATTTCTCTTGTTCCCTGGTTGTGGAATAACTAACCAGTTTAATACGTTTTAAATTCTGAATGCTGCTTGTCTGGTTTAAGTCTCATTGTGGAAATGAGGCTGCATCTGCCCTCCCACTTCTTTCTTTATTTACTGAATACAGAGAATGAGATTTTAAAACTGAGTGGCTGTGAGAATGCTGTGTAAGAAAAGCATAATGGCCTAATATGCCTGCATTTGTGCGTGTGTGTCAAGGGAAGGATTTGCCCATACTTTATTTATTTATTTTTGCATCTACTGTCTGGAGCCGACCCTGCCAATCCCCTGCACTCCAATCCAGTCTTCCATTTAATGCTTATTAAATTTACATCTCTTTCGTAAGCAGAACAAAGTTTTCTGCTGGAAGGTCAGACCCATTATACAATTTATAATAACCCGGATTAGTCAGAAAGTGACGATAAGAGTTTGATAGTCGATACAAGACATTTATATAAAAAGAGAGGGAACATTTCTGCCAACTTATGACTTACAGTGGCTTTTGAAACATTCTTTAACAAAGTGTATCATTGTGTTTTGTGTGCATGTGTACATGTCAGGTTTCGGGCCACGGTCAAGTTATTCCCTCTGGCAGAGGCTACTGCAGTCCTGTTGTTTTGCAAGTGTCATGTCACAAGCTCTCTTCCAGTCTGCCTCTGCTTCGGTGTCTTGCTCAAGTACACAAGGGAACAATCTAGTTGATGGACACACATAAGTTGTGGCAAGGGTTGAGCTTGCATCATAGTCTGCCACCCTGTAAACGGGAAAGTGTGACTGATACAGAATTTTTAAAATTCAATTCCAGAACTAAGACCCCGATAAGAAGATTGACAATGAGAGATGTCATATGTTTGTTTGGCATTATATCACTTAAAAAAACATAGTACATAGCAAAGTTATCAGTACAAGTACTTTACTGCTGTAAAAACTTGTATATAGTAGACAGTAACATTGCAGCATTGATATACTGCCTGGAATCCATCCTTCAGGTCAGAGTGAAGTGGGCAGAGATACCGTGACCTTCCTGCCAGGAGAAGCTCTTGGCAGCATTGCTCGGAGGGATGTGTCACATCCAAAATGTCATGAGATAATGTGCAATCAACAGGACCTGTCTGTGGAAGGTCAGCCACTCTCCTCCCCAGCTGAGAGGCATGGACCCTCTCAAAGAGACCAGAACAGGAGGCCTGCATTGACTAAGATTCCTGGCAGTACAAGGAGGTGAAAATGTCACGGTTGCCCGTCTGTACAGTGCAAACTGTCAGCACCTTAAATGTCCTCTTGAAATACACTTAACAGGTTTGCCTTATCGTGTACAGTCAAACACTGCCACACATTCATTCACACCTGCCCTATGCTGGATTAAGACAAGGACAAGCTTTCACACACATACTGTATATACTCCCTCCAGGTATGCGCTATTGATCCCACGTGGGTCGTTTGTCATTTGCTTATTTCTTACCTCCTCAACAGTGAGGTCATCAGCCACAGAGCAGCCATCCGAATACTGGAGATTCAGTCTTCCTAATCACTTCTGTGCTCTGTGTTTTCAGATAGCAGCGACTACAGCGAGGCCGAGGTTCTCCCCGACTCCTTCCCATCAGCACCGGCAGAACCTCTCCCAGAATTCTTGCTGGAACCAGAGGACGCTTTCATCGTAAAGAATCGTCCGGTCCAACTAAGGTGCCGAGCATCACCAGCCACCCAGATCTACTTCAAATGTAACGGAGAATGGGTCAATCAAAACGATCACATTACCCGGGAGAGCCTGGACCAGATCACTGGTAATACACACAGTCAGAGGTGTACTGTCAACACACACACACACACACACATACACACACACGGTAATGTCACCTTGTATTTCACAGACATAAACATCATACTCAATTACAAACATCATTTTCAACTACATAATCCATTAGCTCCCATCGGCTTTTATGTGCACATTAACAGCATTTGGCCTGCAGCCAATGCATTATTTATATGCACTGTGAAAAGTATGCTCCTCTGATCTCTCTCTCTCCCTCTCCCTCTCTCTCTGTCTCTCTCTCTCTCGGCACAGGTCTGGTGGTGAGGGAGGTGGACATCTCGGTGTCTAGGACCCAGGTGGAGGAGCTGTTTGGATTGGAGGACTACTGGTGCCAGTGTGTGGCCTGGAGCTCGGCTGGCACCACCAAGAGCAACCGTGCCTACGTTCGCATCGCATGTCAGTACCAAGGCCTTGTGTTTGTGTGTGTGTGTGTGTGTGTGTGTTTGTGCCTGTGTTGTGTGTGTGTTTGTGAGAGAGAGAGAGCAAGAGAAAGAAACAATAGATGAGAGACAGCAGAAGGGCAAATGTTTCCGACTTTTTCCTTGTCATATGTGTCAGCTTAAGTGTATATGCAAATGAATTTGCTGTAGCACTCCATCATTGTCCCCCGTGGTAATGTGTTGTGTAGTGTGATTGACAGTCTGCATGAGGGTATGAAGTGGAAAAAAAACATGAAACACTGACAGCAGATTTTTGGAGCTTTGCCTGGTGTGTGTGTGTGCATGTGTGTGTGCATGTGCATGTGACAGCCAATGTCACTAGGATAAACAGGATGTCACTGCTGTCACAGGGCAGCCTTCAATAAGTGCTGACTACATCTGTCTCACCCCCTGCAGACCTGAGGAAGAACTTTGAGCAGGAGCCACTGGGGCGGGAGGTGCGACTCGAGCAGGAGGTGCTTCTGCAGTGTCGCCCCCCAGAGGGCATGCCTGCCGCCGAGGTAGATCTCATCCTCCTCATCCCCATTCTTGGTGCTTTTATTGTCACTTTGGGGGTTACATTTGCATTTTTGATACTGAGGGTAATAGTGTGAGATCATTTGTATTTTTTATAGCTCTTTATCTCAAGCTAAGATAATAAAACCGAGATCTAAATAATCAGTTAAAGAGCAACATAAACATAATACACAAGGGAGCATATTAACAGGCGAGCCACTGAATTTAAGTCTATCCAGCTGTGTGGCACCATCAAGAAAGAAAACTCACAAAAAAATATAAGAATCAGAAATAAAACGCTCTGTTATTGAAGCAACAAACAACAAAGGCTGGGCCTACCAGTAAATCCATTTTGTTTCATGTTTTAACACAAAGCTGCTTTAACTGTACAGCACTATATCGGACTGTTTTATTTCTCTCATAAAACAGCAGTGCAACAATAGGCCTGTATTAAAAAAGGAAACATTAAATTATTCTTAAATGTAGATTTTTATGACTCATGTAAATATTTATATTCTGTGAAGCTTTATTGTTCTGGTTAGTAGATAAATAACATGTTACTATGTGACATAAAAAGCACATAGCACGACAGTGTAAAAGCTAGATGTTATGTGAATACAGGAGAGCATTAAATTCAGTCATTTCAGAGTGTTTTATGATAAATACTAATTTCATTGCTTGTGGTTGTTTGCTATTAAATTACGTCCATTAGTGAGGAGGATGTGTCAAAAATCAAAGTAAGTTTTTCCCACAAGAAGCCACACATTCTACTTTTCCTGAGCAAACTAAAAATGATCAAATATTGACAGTGTTTGATCAATAGCACGTAGCATTGAAGTGTGTCGTGGCTTAACGCTCTGCAGGAGTACTGTGTGGGTCTGCGTGTGCGGTGTGCTGACTCGTGTTTATGCATACACACCTGCTAATTTGTACAATGAGTTATGTGAAGAGTTATCTGCCAAAAGAATTAAAGTCCATCATTCAGATTTATTATAACAGATAATAATGTGTGATCGCGCTGGTTTGTATCTGCGTGTGTGTGCCTGCCTCTCTATAGGTGGACTGGCTGAAGAATGAGGATGTCATAGATCCATCGCAAGACTCCAATTTTCTGATCACCATCGATCATGATCTGATCATCAAACAGGCCAGACTCTCAGACACCGCGAACTACACCTGTGTGGCTCGTAACGTGGTGGCTAAAAGACGCAGCAGCACAGCTACTCTTATTGTTTATGGTAACACACACACACACACACACACACCTGCTCTTAAGGTGTTGTTTTCTCTGAGAAGTCAGACAAGAACTTGATTGAAACTATGAATCTTTCACTTTTGAATGAATTAATTTGAATGAAATACGATTTGAAAACCACCATACTTGTTTAAAATAGTGTGTGCAGTTAGAGAATGGAAATTTTAAATACACCTGATTACATCACCTATATTTAGGGATTTTCACTCATCAATTATAAAGTTACCTGCCATTCTCGCTCACTTTGCCCGTCTCTTTGCCCATCTCTCCGTCAGTGAGTGGAGGCTGGTCTTCTTGGACTGAATGGTCGGAGTGTAACGCTCGGTGCGGGCGGGGCTGGCAGCGGCGAACACGCAGCTGCACCAATCCTGCCCCTCTGAATGGAGGAGCCTTTTGCGAGGGCCCACCCTTCCAGAGGGTGACCTGCACCACACTGTGCCCAGGTGACATATACTCATCTGCATTATTTGTAACACCTTCAGACAAAGTCGCTACGCACTGGAATGTCAGGAAATTTCCCAAGTGGGCCCTTTTGCAGGAAGCACCGGAATGAATTTTAAGCATCAGATGCTTGTGTTCAGCTCCGTTCCACCACGCCAAGGTTTAAGTTATAAAACCAGGCTGTGAACCTATTTTCACATTTTTTTCAGCTCAAAAACAACTTCAACCCACCAGCACAGGATAGAATTTGGTGTAAATGGAGTGATTTCATCATGAAACATCATCATCTACATCAGGAACATAGTGTTACCTGATTTACTGTCACATGCCCCTTTGCCACTTCTTGCTTTGCCCCGTGTGTCAGACCAAAATCGTTTAAAACTAACCACCGAATGAATTTAGCAAATGGCAAAATTATGCCATTACATACTGTATACACATCAGGCTGCATTATGACGTCACGTCCCAATTATCCTCTACCTGGACTGATTAGCTCTTGGTCAGCTGCAAAATGACACGCCTCTGCTTTCGCATTCCAGTGGATGGCGGCTGGACAGAGTGGGCAAAGTGGTCCGCCTGTGGGACAGAGTGCACCCATTGGCGCAGTCGCGAGTGCCAAGCGCCCCCACCTAGGAACGGAGGGAAGCACTGCAGCGGCAGCATGATGGAGAGCAAAAACTGCACTGAGGGGCTGTGTGCGCGCAGTAAGTCTACTGAGCAAAGTGTCTGAACTGGAGTGGTTGTTAAATATCAAGAAAGTCAATATCAGCAAGTACAAGTGCACATAGATCAATTGTGTAATATCAGAAAGAATAAGGTGTTTTTGAGGTATCTGTTGGGGTCTATGCCCCAACAGCCTATTTGCTGCTTCAGGAGGTTGTTGAATTGTTCATAGCAAGTCTTGCAGGCGGTGATATCTTTGCTCGTAGTTTACTTTCATAAGATGCATTGCATTTCAAAGCTATTTTGTGTAGAGCTGTATTCCCAAGGTGTTTAGTCATCGCAGCATGGTGAGAGCGTGAATGATGTGGAGAGAGATGAAAGGACAAACTGCTAAATCGCAGACAGATGTTTCATGAGGCAAAATTTAGGTTCACAAAGAGAGGAGGCAAGTGATCCACATCTAAAGGGCACAGATGGAGAGAGAGAGAGCAAGTGCATGGAGTGAGAAGCGGGCATGACACGGCCAAGTTGAAAAATTAGCACAGGGAAGAGCATATGAGAGTGAGTGAGACTCACACTGACACCCCATGTGCAGCCCGTGATGAGCTGGGAGAAATCCAGCTGACAGCGCATTACAATCTTAGAGACTCACATCCACAGAGGCAGTGAGGCACACTTAAAAACACATACACACAAGTTCACTAACCAACACACCCAATGCATGCAGACAAACCTTGTAAAATGCACGTGCAAGGGAAGGGGGGTGGGGTGTCATATGCACACTCAGAGCAACGGCGTGCTTCGTCTGTTAGACGTACACGCGAATCTTGACATAAACAGGCTTCCGTGAAGCAGCCAGATTAGACAAATACACTGTGTGATTTGGCTGCACGGAGCAGAGCGTTCTCATGGGGCTGTCAGGGAAACATGCACTCAAGGGGCTCGGACAGAGGGGGCAGAAAATCTGTAAATGTGTCACTCGGCAGACTACTGACTTGACTGATTTATTTTCCCAGCACGTTAGTGTGACTGTTCTGCAGACAAATTGTCCTGATGACATTATTGTCGTCCTACCTTGCTACAGACGAACAATAGAATCTGACTGTAATGCCTCACTCATTGTTAATCCCTTTGAGCATAAATACCCCAGTTATTAATGCAAAACTGCTCTGAGACACCACAAACCATCATCTTCACTGCCTCCTGTTAGATTCTAATTGCTTTTGGATGAATGGGAAAGTTGGGGAAATCAGTTGGTGTTTTGACAATGCTTGGAAGAGAAGATTATTTGGTTTGAGATATAGTAAGTGACCCGCTCCTGAAAGATGGTTTCCATATTCAGAAAGCCGCTCAGGGATGATTCACTTCGGCGTTATCTTGGATAAGATTTTTCCCATTAGGATAGAGATTTTTTCTTTTTCATGGGATGAAGGTGATAACGTACCCTGCGGGATGTATAAAGAGACGTTTTTTTCCCTACATTTTCTCCCTCATGCACCACAAAACACCAGCATCCTTTTTTACAACTGTCTTTAACTTTGCCACTCTCATCCAAATGATCCTAATCTCTTTCAAAGTCACATCTTTCACATAGGCTTTGTGCATTATGTTAACAATTATGCTGAACTTCATTCCACAGCATCACACATTCTCACACATTTCTAGAAGATGTTATTATTTCTAAATGTTTTCTTGCCTTTCATCAATGTTTACATTTCTGGTTTCCTATTGATGAGCTATTGTTATTCTCCTGTTTCTGCTTTGTATTATGTTATTTTTCATTTGCATAACAACTAGTCCATCCATTTTTATGTTGTTGTGTTTTTTTCTTTTCTCCTTCTCTTGTTTTTTTCTCCTGTTCAAACAGATAAAAAGATTTCTATTGAACATGCAAGCCATCGTAAGTTCACCTTCCCATGACTTCACTCTTTCACTGCTTCTTTGTGTTTGTACTGTGTGTGTATGTGTGTGTCTGTGTGATTATGAGTCCTAACATCTGTGTTAGCACGTGAAGCTAAATGCGTGCGGCGTTTTGTGTTGAGGCTGTCTGTCCACACTTTGTCATCTCACATCGAGCTCGGTGAAGACGCGTCTCACCTTCTTGTCCAGCCTGCTGATGAGTGTTGTTGTCCCATCGTGTCTAACATGTTGACTAAGTGCAACATAGGTTGTTTCTGAGCAGGCTCCATGTTAGTTCCTTGCATCAGTAACATAACAGCTTGCTGCAACCGTAGATTGGAAAACAAAGAAGATACAGCTGAAACAAAGGGATTAATAGATGTAGGTGTAATTAAGCAAACTGCCTGTAAAACATCTGCAAGCTGTGTTGTGAACGGAGCAAAATGACAGGCCTCTAATCTGAGACTCTTTGATCCATAGGCTATGAGATGGAAGCATAGCAATCGCTGGAGAAGAACAGTTGATTTCTGTCTGACTTTCAGTTAATCTGTGATATGGTTTACATTTGAAGTGATGGTAATTCCTCCAGCTCAATGCGACATGGGCTGAGAGGGGAGAGCAGCCGCGGTAATGCACCTAATTTGCCATTGTTCCATTTGCGGTAATAAGTGCGGACGGCTGTCGGATTCGGTTCCATCGCGCCACGTGAGCTCTCCTCTTCCAGCCCCGTCTGCCTCCGGCTTTCCTCTCCTCCACTCTTTCTTCTATTCTCACTGCTGCTCTGTAGTGTCTGTGGTTTCCTCCCAACTTCTTCCCCACTCTCTCTTGCTCTTTCAACACGGGCCTTTTCCTCAAGCACAGCTCTCCTTATCTCCTCTCTCCCCCTCACCACACTTATAATCCGTCGGTCCTCTCGACAAATCACAACCTTATCTAACTCCTTCCTATCCGTTTTTTGCCAAATTGCCTCTCCTCCAGCTCGCTACTCCTCTGTTTATCCTGCCTGTCTACTCGTTCTTTTTTGCTCTTCATTGTCTCCCGCCAACCTCGCTCCTTGTCTTCTCCTCTTTTCTGCTGTGGTGTGACGGGCTCACGTGCCTGGGCTGAGTATGGCTCTGCTAATGTTGAGGAGTTAGAGCTAAAAGCGGGCTCCAGTGGGCCAGCTGACCAGTCACAACCAATCACCCAGCAACCCAGCCCAGCAGGGAGCAGGTGAAGTTATGGCCAAACACCTCCCCACCCCGCCAACCTCACTTCGATCCATGCTGACTTTTGTTGCCAGACATGCCCCCTGCAGGGGGAGGAGCTGTTTATTAGTGTTGCTTTCCTGGATTATCTCTTTTAACCAAAAACGGATCTTGAGCTAAAAACAAATTGACCACTGAGCACACCCTAAAGTTTAAGAAACGGTTTACATTTGACTCTGATCTGCAGCCCATTGTTGGTGTCATCCCCCCTCTCTTCCTCCCTTTTCTGTCAACTCAACAGCTGTCCTGCCAAATAACAAAAGGCCTCAAAAGAGTGCTGACACACACATACCCAAAACCCACTGATTATTTTAATTTCTTTGATTAAATTTTAACATATCAAGAACTCTCCCCGAGCCCCCGGTGACAAAACGGGCTTGGTCTGTCCGATCGAACATCCAAAGATGTTAATTTTCCAATATCATAAAAGAGAGAAAAGCAGCAAATCCTCACATTTTAGAGGCAGGGACCTGCGAGTGTTTGTAATTTCATCTTGATAAATCAACTAATCATTGAAGCACTAATTTAGACTACAATAACTAATTTATGCCACTTTCTGCTACAACCTAAATGTATTAAACCAGAAGATATCACTTGATTGTATTTTCTTCCCTCTCGTGTGTCCCTTGCATTCGCGTCTGTGTGTTTTCCCATGTTTCTCTTTATGACGTCTTGACCGCCGTACCGTCCTGTCCTTCTTTCAGCGCTGGCCCCAGCTACTGGTGTCGCGGTCTATGCTGGTCTGGTGGGAGCTTTGCTGCTGTGTGTGATACTGGTATTGTGCGTTGGAGTGCTTGCATATCGACGTAGATGCCGCCATCTCCACGGAGACATCACGGATTCCTCATCTGCTCTCACGGCCGCCTTCCACCCTGGCAACTACAAGCCCCCCAGACAGGGTCGGTTCACACACACACACACACACAAACATACACACACTAAATCACACAGTACACGTCAGTCAGTACACATTCTCACGCATCATTGTGATTATTTTGAAAACTTTTCTAAATTTTACTCGTCTTCATAGAAATACTTCTTCACAATTCATTTCATTGTGACGCTGCTATTTATATCGTCCCATAAATTAGTTCTCTTTAAACCATTATCTCCTCTCGCTTAGTCAATTCTCATTTCTTTACTGCATTACATTTTCTTACTCTTTAGACATTTGTCATGGTACTCCTTCTCTTGTTCTTGCCATCAAATATTAATTAGCAGCATTAATCCATTTCACTCTTTAGTCACTTTTAGCACTCTCAGCCCTGCCTGTGTCATTTCTGGTGATAAGAGAACAGTTCCTCTCTTCTCCCCTGTCTATAGATAACCCCAACCCTCTGCATCCCTCAGCTCCTCCGGATCTGACAGCCACAGCGGGGGCTTTCCGCGGGCCGCTCTTCTCCCTGCAGCAGGGGGTCAACGACAGCCCCCACAAAATCCCCATGACCACCTCTCCCTTGCTGGACCCATTGCCCAGTCTCAAAATAAAGGTGTATAACTCCTCCACTCTCTCCTCCCTGGAGCTCCCCGCGGACATGTGCTCAGACGGGGAGATCCTCAGCCTGAAGTCAGTGGGTACTGTGGGTAGAGAGCGAGACTACCACAGCCACACCCTGTCCAGAGAGCCTGGGCTGAGCACCAGTGCCACACTGGGTAACCTGGGAGGACGCCTTACCATCCCCAATACAGGTAATGTATATCGCCTGCAGCAGCTCACATTCACCAGTGATGTTCAATTAATCACAAATAAGACAAGTCATGACCCCTTCTCCCATTAGGTGTGAGTCTGTTGGTTCCCCCCGGCACAATCCCCCAGGGGAAGTTCTATGAGATGTACCTCATTATCAACAAGTGGGACAAAACGACGTGAGTGCCCTTCATGGTTTTTCCTCTATTTCACTCAATCTGTTTTGCAACCACAAGGCAGAATAGACCTCATTCTCACCTCAGTCAGACGTTTTCGCATTGCAAGGCTCAACTTCTGCGAACCACTTCAAGTTCATTGTGAAGATCGATCACTTTTTCTTCGGATAAAAAAAAGAAGGATAATCTTGTCTCAACTTCTACACTAAAATTGGACTGGATTAATTTCTTGCGTGTGTGTGTGTGTGTATGACATTTACAGGCTACCCTCTGAAGGCAGTCAGACTGTACTGAGTCCTGTAGTGAGTTGTGGTCCATCCGGTATGCTGCTGAATCGCCCTGTGGTTCTTACTTTGCCCCACTGTGCCCAGCTAGACACACCTACACTTGACTGGACCCTCACACTCAAGACACAAACGCACCAGGGGGCTTGGGAGGTGAGACAGCCTCTGACTGGCACCAAATGATAAATATCTCGTCGTACAATGTAGCGTCATTGAACTTTGATATTTTTTTCAGGAGGTGCTGACGGTAGGAGAGGAAACTTTGTCGTCTCCGTGCTACCTGCAGCTGGAGGAGGAGTGTTGTCATGTTCTCATGGAGCAGCTGGGAACGTACAGCCTGGTGGGCCAGTCGTGCCCTCCACAGCCTGCCTGCAAACGCCTGCAGCTGGCGCTGTTTGCCCCCCGTGCACCCTGCCTCTCCCTGGACTACAGCCTCCGCATCTACTGCATCCATGACACCCCACATGCACTTAAGGTGCTGCCTGTGTAAACTCTAAACTGTAAACTGTCTTTATGCGTTTACCTCTTTATCTCTTTTCTTTCTTTACTTTTTCTTCTTCTTGTCTATCTGTCTTACTGCTTGTTTCTTTCATTTCTTTGATGCGTGAATACTATACTCGTAGTGTAAATATTAATAAGTGCATTACTGATAATTTTACTTAAAACTGCAAGATAGTTTAAAAAATACACTATATAATATGAAGCATGAAACAGGATAATCACTTAGTTAAGTTAATATGACTTATTCCCATCAACTCTAAACTGAGGTGCTGCAGATCCACCCTACTCACCCACATTAAATTCCGGTATTGAATTGAAGCAACAACTAAAAAATAGTACAGCACAATATAAATCCTCAACCCAACAGCGAGCAAGCACTCCATCCAGACAATGTTGGACTCATTGAAGTTAAATATTTTCCCTCTCTCAGTCCCTTTTGTATAAAGTGTTGACACAAAGGTCGGGGTAGCAAACATGAGCATGCTGCGTGCAGTTTACTGGCATCACATTACATGATTTCCGGCTGCAAAAGTTCAAAAGCTCTCACACATCTCCACCTGGAGGCACCAACTTAGAGGAATGCACTGCACGTTTTTTATTACATGTTTTGGAAAGCATGTTTTGAAGCGATAAATAATAAAGTTGATCAGATAAGTCCCTAAGCCTGTCTTCTCTCCGTCTCTCTGTGCAGGAGGTGCTGGATTTGGAGAGGAGTTTAGGTGGAGTTTTGCTGGAGGATCCCAAGCCGCTGCTCTTCAAAGACAGCTACCACAATCTGCGCCTGTCTGTCCACGACATTCCTCACACTCACTGGAGAAGCAAACTACTGGCAAAGTATCAGGTGAGACACGCGAAATTCAGCAGATAACAGCCTGTTAGTATGTGAAGGGTTTTACAGATATTAATGGTCACAGAGCACATATCATCAGCAGCTTGAATAATGTTGAATGACAATCACCTCAGTAGATTAGTAGACTGTTTTCTCATGAAATATAGTGGACTCTGTACTTTTCACTGCTGTTGAGAACATCCAAACCCTCTGCTGCATCCTCTTGCCAGCAGCTGCAGCGAGATTGCAGTCTGAAACCCTCTCTGAATAAACAAACGGAAAAGTCTGATAGTGGTTCTAATTTATGGACAATGCACTTTAGAAATACATTTTCTGTGGACACACGGATACCCAGTTGGTGGAAACACTCAATATCAAAATAAAGTATGTTGCACTCTCCTTGAATAGAAACCGTGTTCTAGATCCTTCCTGATTGTGCTGCTCAGGACAAATCCTCTTTAAACACATAGTAGAGCACTGTTTTTTCCTTCCTTATAAACATTATTCTTTGTTCACAGGAGATCCCGTTCTATCACATCTGGAGCGGCAGTCAGAGACCCTTGCACTGCACCTTCAGCCTGGAGAGAGGCAGCCTGGCGGTGTCGCAGCTCACCTGTAAGATCTGTGTCCGACAGGTAGAAGGGGAGGGACAGATATTCCAGCTGCACACGGATATTCAGGAGGTAATGGTGACGACAACGGAAAATAACAAAGATAAAGTTGCTATAAAAGCCCCGCCGCTATGCCAAAAAAATGAAAAGGTTGTCCTCAACTCTTCTCACCTTCTCTGTCAATCCAGACGCTACCACCACACTCGCCCCTCCCATCAGGAGGCACCTGCCTGCCTTCCTCTCAAGTGGGACCTTATGCCTTTCGATTGCCCGACTCCATCCGCCAGAAGATCTGTGCCAGTCTGGATGCGCCCAGTGCTCGAGGATGTGACTGGAGACTACTGGCACGCAGTCTGGGCTTTGACAGGTCAGATCTGCCGCACGTGTTTTACGTGTGAAAGGCAGTTTAGGTCACGTTTTAGCTGGAGAGTCCAGGGTTGATACTCAGGGACCTGCTTTCGAGTGGTAGCTCAGAAGTGTGTAAAAGGTGGCATGCAGACTTTCACTGTCTGAGGTTAGCTGTATGGGGGTTATGATTTAAAGGGGAATCAGACTGAGAGTTAAGTTTCGAGTTGGGTTTAGGTTAACGTGTGAAAATTGTGTGAAAGATAGTGTTAATATTAAGTTCAGGAATATGATTCAGCCATGCTTTTGTTTTCAAGGTATTTCATCTTGCTAAATAATGTCAAAATGAAGTGGTATTGGTAAAATTGTTTCTAATCAATAGTGGAGTGCTGCCTTTAGTCTGTCCATTTCTTCTTACTTGCCTGGTCTTTCTTCCCCTCAGGTACTTGAACTACTTTGCAACAAAGCCCAGCCCCACAGGTGTTCTGCTGGACTTATGGGAAGCTTGTCACCAAGCTGACGCAGACCTGGTTTCTCTGGCGACCGCGCTAGAAGAGATGGGCAAAAGCGAGGTGCTAGTTGTCATGACAACAGATGGGGAGTGTTGATTGGTCAAGGAAACGAGGGAGCAAGCAAGACACCCCCCCCCCCCCCACCACCGTGATGAAAAATAAGAATACCTGCCTATGAATATGCACACCCGGACACAAATCACAAGCATTTTGGTTCCCTCACATGTGCTATATTACCTCTGCCTCATCTTTCTCTTCACTGCCCCCTGATCAGCCACTGTAGCTACATAGCCACCGTAACCCATTCCCATGCGGACCATCCCATGATAACTGCTAACCTGATCTAGCGTGAATCCTCCAAAGCAACGTTGCATCTATAAGACGTGAAACCGATTTGAGGGTACGAAGCCGTAAAATGGGTGCTAAGTCATCTGTCATACGCGGTGTTGAGATTGAAAAATGACACTTTTCCAGTATACAAATAACAAAGCTTTTGGACAAACAAGAAAAACATCCATGTATTCAACACCCAAACGCTAACACAAGATTTCCCACGCTTCAGTAGCAGCATGAAAGTGCATGATTTAACACCCTCTCACGTCATGGCAGGGGCTTTTGTTTGCTCCGTGGTCATTCGGTTGTGTGCAGTGGATGACAGGCAGCACCAACCTGTCTGCAACCTCCTCAGGCTACAGACGCACTCCAACACAGACAAACAGGTCATTAACCAGCTCTGAATCAGACAGGCTAGGATTTCCTGTCTAACTGCTTCGACCGTCAACAAATCATACGAGGACTGAACCCTCACGCTTTTAAGGGTTGAGCATATCGCTTTGGGCTGAAAATAAAAGCTGCCTCTTCTTTTGTGGTTGCAGGGTGAATTGTGAAGTTTGTGTAAGAATTTGCAGATAACTAGACTGAGTGACTCTTTATATTGTACCAACAAATGCCTCAAAGCCTTGGCATATCATTCTGACTCACAGGGGTGTTTCTCTTTCATCTCTCCTCGCATTCCTCTATCGCTCTGCCACACTCCTCCGATCTGTTGAGAATAAACTGCAGGAGAGCTTTCTGGTTATCCCTTAAAAGTTTCCTTTAGGGAACGCTCTTTAAGTTATTATCCATATTTGTGGATTTTTTTTTTTTTTTTTTTCATTGTCATTGCTTTTAACGATCATGTAGAACCTGTTCTATCATCAGGCTACTGAGCTGTTTTATTTTTTATTCTAATAAAGCAGGGCAAGTGGGAGCAATTGGCGCACAGTGGATGTCTCAGTTGTGAGTGACAAAAAAAAACAACATGTTTATTTGTTATTTTTTTTAATCCTGTGTATGTATTCAAAATGCAAAATGTAATCTGTAAAACCTGATTTAGAGGTGGTCAAATGTCCAGGTGAATATACTGTAGGTGTTTTTGCTTTTGCATTTGACTGAGCGCAATTTCCACTGTTAAGAGCTGGATATCACGGAATAGATTAGAGGCTTGAATCAACTAGACGGCAAGGGACCATCAAATTTACCTCAACACTAACTGCATTATGTTTCAATCTATTCTCTGTCCACCACTTATCAATGTCTCCATCTGTCCATCCATCGCCCCGTAATTCATTATGCCCACCCCCCTCTCATTTTGATAACATATTGTTAACCTCCTTACTAAGCCACCTGCCTTGTGGTCAGGGTCCTCAAGCTATTTGCATTATCAATATTGTTCTGTCAGTTATTGTTGGATGGGAATTGAAATGCTGTCATTACTTAAGGTCTGTGTGTTACTGAGTGCTTTTCTCCCCCAAGGCAAAAACAAAAGTGTTCATATCTTTGAAACCACAAAAACCAAAACACAGGCAGTATCCCTCCTCTTTAGCAGTGAGCCATGTCACTGTTTTGTGTGAATGAACTGAAACTGTGTGTGTGTGTGTGTGTGTGTGCCTGTGTGCGCGCGCGTGTGTGTGTGTGTGTGTGTGTGTGTGTGTGTGTGTGTGTGTGTGTGTGTGTGTGCTTGGGCAGGTGGGTGTGCACTCTCAGTATGTGCACATGCTTATGATCTGTCATTTCTCTTTGTAAGTGCTATGCAAAGTACAAAAGAAAAGAAAAGCATTTTGACTTCTTTTGTTTCCTGGAAGAATAATTCTATTTTTTCAGATCAGGGCATTGACAGGGTTTTGATATTGTATCCTAAAGTGATTTAGGGGTGGTTTAAGCATATTTTTGGTGATGGTATTCACAATCTGGATCGGAAGAAGTGGATTACTGACCAGGGAAGCTAATACTGACATGTGGGAAGGACAAAGCAACATATGGTGCAATGGCTACAAAACAAGTTTGGACTAATGTCATGAACTGGTGCCCTGCAGGTCTTTGCCTGTGAGGAAATGTCTGAACACGACCAGTTCAGTACTTCAGATCCCTGAGCACTGCAGGACTTCTTTTTTCCCCCCCTCAAATCTTGTTACAGACTGGCTAACTGTAGACTACAGTGTTTATTCGTCCAGATTTCTTGAGTATCTGTTGGATCTTTGATCTCATAAAAGAAGAATTTAGCCTTTGTTCAAGAAGACAAACATTTTTTACAAAAGACGAAATGGATTCAGTGACATTATTTTATCTCTGTAAAGTACCAATTGTAAATAAACATCTAGCCTTCTTACCTGTAACTAAATATAATTTTTATGCAATAAATTATATTTCTTAGTTTACCAATTGTGTGTGTTTTTTTGCCATTGTATTTAAATGTGTTATTGCAGAAACCAAACAATATAGGAGCAGTTTACAAGAGCAGGATGTGTGGGGATTCGTCAGATTAGGCTATGAGTCATCTGTGGTGAGTGTGCTCTGCAGTATGGTCTTGATGGCAGGCAACACTTTGCACCTGTTTCATTATGCACTGCTAATGAAGGACTTATATGCCTCTCTTTAGTGCATAAGTTAATCGAACATTTTAAAATATTCAAAGTGGTGCTATGGTAAAGCTGACTGCAGCTTCAACCCAACCCCTCACCTCTACACAGGATGTTTTAGTCACTTTTTAGTGAATAAATCGGCAGTATATTTGAATTTACACTAATATTTGAAAGAATAAAAGCATTTTGGAGTTTGTTATTTCTGTTGTTGCAAACATCAGTTCGGGAGCTATGAGTTGGATGGGCTCCACATTTGGACAGTGATTTAGTAATTTGATCATGATTAGTTTAGTTCAGTTGTGTCTGCTCATATGTCAGCCAAGAGTCTGCAGGTTTTCACTCCAGTAAAAGGCACAAAATCACTTAGTGTCATGTTTGACTCTAAAGAGGAGTCTTAGTTTTTTTCCCCCTCTCATAGGTACTGTAATTGTTTTCATATTCCAGGGAGCAATAACACGTGACTCCATATGCTGTCCTATGGTGCCCTCTTCTGGTAAGTGTGATGCGTAACCTTGACTTTTCAACAAAAACTAGCACTCAATGTGGTACAAATTGATATAATCAAAATGTCGATCTGCCATCGTTTTAAATAAACAGGAATTATTCACAGTATGAGGGAAGTTTTACGTGCTTTTTAGTCTTTAATATGTTGAAGGAATGGGAAGTTTATGCAATTGCTGTATTTGTTTCACCTCCACTGGTTCCCTGATCCATGTGGATACTTTACCTCTTTGTCCCTTTTTGGAAGGACAGTCTTAGGGCTGTTTGGAAGAGGTGGGATGCGTGGCAATAGGCCATGCTTATGAAAACAATCATAATCAAAACAATTATGAAAACTATAAAGACCAAAAACAAAAGAACATGAAGGAGGTTAAACCTCCATAAGTACACGTACCGGCAAGTGCTTATGAGTATTGCATCTGCAAATATGTTTGATTGTGTTCTGAATGCTTAAGAAGAAGATTACTAAGTTACCGTCTCATCTCATCTCAGAGACAGGAAGTGCATTTCCTGTGCAGGTGTCACAAGCCTGCATGTTCTGTGTCTGTTATACTGTCAGACGATTAGTTGCTTGAGCCATTCTCATTTAACAGTTGCTTTTCTTGTTTATATTTCATGTTTCTTATTGCAAGAATACAGTTTAGGTTTTCTTTTCTTTATTGCTCATTTTTAATCATGCCACTGACATCTTTCATTGTTTTTTATTATATGTTTTATTGATGTGAAGTATATAACCTTCCATATAACCGACCTTTTACCATTCATATTCAATCATGGGTTTTATGCCATTTATTATAGCAATTATAATCATCCATGTGTGCTGTTGGCATATGTTGTATTAGTTCAACTTGCGGTGTGTTCTAAGAACAGAGTATATCATGTTGGTGTACTGAGGAGGGGGTTTCCGGTCTTAAGAGCTGCATCATGCAAGTTGGCATGTACACATTGTGATTCTGAGATCGGGACTTGCCCTTTTCAGCGCAGCACCAGATATAAGGAGTGACTTCGTGCCCCGTACAGGAGAATCTCGGGCAGACTCCACCGAAGGCACACTGCTTTGAAGCTTAGGCTTTGAGGTCTTTGAGTTTTTCTTTGTCTTTGTAATTTTTTGACACTTTTTGAACCAACCCCATCTCTGGCCTCTGTGAGCGAGGAGAGCGTGTGGCCCCCGAGAGATAAGTATCAGAGCATCCACACCATGTCAACACCACTGATACACACACACACCACTTACTACTAACCACCTTAGAACATAGGCCGGATAGAGTAGAGTGTTTGCAGCGCTTATAGTAAGAAATCAGCCACACTCACTTAGTTTTGCTATACTAAGAATCAGGAGACATAGGGACTTAGAAATATAGAACCATAACCATACTGATATACACCTGTATACATTTCCCCTAGTCAGCATATTGATCAGTTCTGACACACCTGAGGGCAGCCCGTCTCGTAAGCCTAGTTTTGAACAACCCCCCTCGCTTCAATAAAACTGAATAAGAAACCTCTGTGTACTTTTTTTTCCTTTTCAGAAAGAAAACTATAACAATGGACATTTGGGGATACATTTCCTACTAACAAACATTTTGTCCACAACATATTGTATTAATAGCTCTAAGCCACCAAGTAATCTGTTGATGTTGCAATGATTTACATGTGATATCTGAAGGCTGATCATGGAAATACTATAAATAATAGCCTATTTTATTTCAATTAGGCCTATTCAAACATGCCATTAATTTCAGCGCTGATCATCACTCAGAAATTTTGGGAATTTATCTCAAGATACCAAATGAAACCTACATATTATGTGGAACTACTGCTTGCCAATACTAAAAGAAAATACAATTACATTATTTGGACAAGTGATTAAATGTGTGCTTTTATTTTAGAAAAGCTGTACCGGAAAAGAAGTAGGCTGCCGCCCGTTAGTAGCACTAACACTTCCGGTTTGTGGGTACTTTTATTTTCAAGATTTTTCATTTAATTTGCTAAATACTTTTTAAATTAGCCTAATTTTAGCCCCTAATCTTGGGCTAAAAGAAGTACTGCGTACATGTATTGCGTTGTTTAAATACGTTTTGAGCCAGTCTGGTTTCGATCTTTGTAGATAACGGTTGTATTGTGAAGGATTCGTACCGGAAGTCTTCCTGTTGTTGCTGCCGGCGGGTCACAGGCTGGAGAATGTTGTTTGTCAGCTGACCAGAAATAAAGTGTGCTGTGAAATGGATTTTTGTGTTAGTGTAACACTTCTTCGGGAGACAGAAGCAACAGCCAATGAGTCACCAACAGTGGGGTATGTTTATATTTTATTTAACGAGCTCAACGTTAGCATGTGTCGAATAAGTTAGCTCCGTCTGTGGGTACTTAATACGAAGCTGAACTACCCACTTAGCTAGCCTTTAATATTAGCTTACATGTTTGACTACGCGGCGGTGTAAACACTTAACAAATAAAACATGTCTATTCGCCTGAAGACCCTATTAATGAAGAATGAGCAGAATAATAATTTTGCAATGGATAGTGACAACAGCGTTGGTGAAACCAGCTGTCCGCAGTGAGCCGAGGCATCCTGTTAAGTGCAGACTTAAAGTGCGTGTAATTGCTTTTTCTTGGGTAAGCATCATGTGAACACTGGTTCCTCATTAGTGGCACAATCTTGCTTTAAGTCTGTCTTCCTTTAATCTGTGTAAATAGTTCAACTGATGTTTGTTGTGTAACACATTGTGCAAGCAAATGTGCTCGTGAAAGCCCATTTCTGTCAGTGGTAGAAATCTCATGACTGTTCCATCATTCGCCACTTATTTTGGGGTTTGTGTGGTGTTGCAGAGTGTGCAGAACACTTCAGTTGCGAAATGAAACTGTAGTGATTGCTGATGTCAGTATGATGAGGCAGACAATCACATGCCTGAAGAGAATAGGTGTGATAAATGCTGACTTTTATCCGATTGACCATTTGACTGAGAAGAATCAAATCAAGGACTGATTCCTGCTGTGGGAGAGCGTTGGGTTCACATCCACACACTACTGTCAAATAGTAATGATTCCACTGCCCCCATTAACACTGTTGGTGCAGCAGTGGCACAGTGAGAAAAGGATAATGTGCTCATGTCTCATTCCACATCAATCACGATGATTGTTTAATTGTGTACCTTTCCGAATACCGCTTCTCCATTTTCTCCATTTTGCGTCTTACATTATTTTACATGTTGATCTATAAAGGGATATATTTGGAAAATACCTGTCAATATGTCCAGAATTTAGGGATCATTCTCAGGGTTAAATGTGACTCCTTGCACTGCAGCATCACAGGATCTGGACAATTGGACTGATCTCTACCAAGTACAGCACAGAGACCTCCAGACCATGGCTCCGCAACAAAGACGGCACGAGTAAACGTAAGCATCATCCAAACCCCATTTATTGCAATAATGTTATTATTTCACAGTGATTTTTTTTAAACTCGTGTTTTTCTTGTTCTCCTTCACAGCTTACTGTTCAACATTTCCTGGCTTATTATTCCTTTATTGCCACAACCTCCCCTTTTTTTTCTCCCGTCTTTTATTTGTGAGCATCCCGTATTCTGTCCGTGAAAATGGACGGCACAGAGCCGGTGCAGCCCAGCCTCAACTCCTCCTATCTTCCGACTGCTCTTGGCAACCACGAAGTATCTGAGGACGAGGAGAGTGAGGACCAGAGTTCCTCTGCATCGCTCCTACCCAAACATTCCTCAGTGCCTCTGTCTGTGCGCTACAGTCCAGAGGACTCTTACAATTTAGTGTACATCATCTTCTTTCTGATGGGCATCGGCTCCCTGCTGCCCTGGAACTTCTTCATAACAGCCAAACATTACTGGCTCTACAAACTGAGTAACAACACTCATCACAGCAGTAATGAGGATCAACTTTCAGACCTCGGTGTGAGTGAAAGGGATACTAAATATAATGTGCTATGTTTTTTGTGCGTGCATGCGTGCGTGTACTCAGGAAGATGCACATATGTGCCATTCTGCATTCTTTTCATGTGACGATCCTGTGACTGCTGCGAGGACTGAGTGTCCTTTAACATCTCACAGAGATCTCTTGTAAAACAATTATACAATTAGAAATGCCAAAAGGCTTGTTGATGGTAACTTAAGTGAAGGTAGAGAGGGGTAGAGTCAGGGTACTAAGATAGATTTGCTCGATAATTTTGTGGGTTTTTTTTTATTTATTTATTTATTTGTTTGAAGAACCAGAAAGGACAAGAATGAGGCAGATGCTCCTGATTTCAGTGAATCCATAAATAAGGAAGGAAAGAATCTGTTTGATTTTTATATTTCTTCCCACTCCTTTCACTTCATCTTATTTTGTTTGAGACACCATGTGACTGTGTTGTTATAGTCAGCAAATTCAAATGTCTTGTTTGTTTTTTTGTAACTATTTACAGGACTTCTTTGAAAGTTATCTGTCCATTGCCTCCACGGTGCCCTCTGTGCTCTGTCTGATACTCAACTATTTCCTAGTTAACAGGTTGATACCACACACACACACACACACACACACACACACACACACACACACACAAACTTGCCACATTTATCCAATCTGGCCCTTATAGATTAAAGTAATGCAATTTACTCTGCTGCGTTGAATGCTGTTGGTCTCTTTACATTGTCTCTGTTGTGCTGGAGTGAGATAACATGTGATCCAAGAACACAGTGTAAAACATCTGCTTCATTTTGTGTGTTTGATAAACTCCTGCCTAATTCCAGTACGTCTTGTCTGTAGGTTGTCCCCAAACATGCGGATTCTGTCATCTCTTTTTGTCATCCTTCTGGTGTTTGTGGTGACCACGGTGCTGGTGAAGGTGGACATGTCCAACTGCAGGTTGGAGTTCTTTATTGGCACGCTGGCCAGTGTGGCTGTCGTCAGCGGAGCCTCCAACCTCTTCTCTGGCAGCATGTTCGGGATCAGTGGGCACTTCCCCATGCGGATTTCTCAGGCCCTTATATCAGGTACAGTTCTCGTTCAGGATCGTCTCTTGTTTATGCTATTTTGAAAGACACTATTAGTCTTTGTATCATTTATACAATACCATACCTTTTCTGCTGTCTTAAAATCCACACAGTAAAATAAGTTGTTATCTTCACATTTGTCACGATGGTGTCTGTCTGTGGACACGCTCTGGTGCACACAACAAGCACACAAGGATTTGTATCTACATGACAGCTTCCTCCTATTTCCCCCTTATTTTAGAGCATCTTGTTGTGATTGCATTCTAATTAATGAACACTGATTTTGCAAAAAAAAAAAATGCAATTCCAGACCATTATAGTGGAATAGATAGATATTTAAATGAATAAATGGGTTTAATTATTGGTTATAATTATGTGTCTTGCCCAGTGCAGCGCAGGAATAAGCAGGTATATAAAATGTATAACGTTATTGGAGTTTTGGACAATGATCATATAATTGAAACATTCCCAGGTGAAGTTGTGAGACACTTTGTTGCCCGTTATCCCCCTCTCTCCCTCATTTCCTGTCGGCTCTTTAATGAACTCTCTAAAAAGGCAAAAAATGGTTGTATACTTATATTACTATATAGAGGTAATTATGGTGAGACATCAGGCAGCTCAAGCGTCTCTTGTTAGTCGACTGCAACAATTTATTAGTGGTCCTTTTTTGTGTCAGGCCAGGCCATGGGAGGCACGCTGAGTGCAGTAGCATCAATAGTGGACCTGGCAGTGGCGAAAGATGTGACAGACAGCGCTCTGGCCTACTTCCTGACAGCTGACATCTTCATCGTGTTCTGCATCATCACATATCTGCTGCTGCCCAAGTTGGCATATTCAAGGTCAGAAGCAGCCAAATATGTTTTGGTACCCTTGCAGATACATACACTACCTCTTAAACCTGTATTTTCATTTACAAATGTAGGTGATGATAACATCCTCTCATGTCATGTAAAATGTACTTAAATCTGAATCTGCATAGTACTGTCATTATCTGCCACAATGACTTTCTTCATACTACCACCAGATGGTGCCAAATAAATACTAGTATTCCAAGTTTACCTGTTCCAGTTATTTTGTTTGTGCATTTTAAACTTGAAGCTAATATTTGATTCAGGTCACTAGCAAAGCACATAAAAATAAACTATTGTTCGTGGCTTCTTTTCTCTCAAGACACTACATGCTGGCACTGCCAGCAACGTGCACTGGTCCAGGAGTGATGAGCGAGGGGGGAGCAGCAGCAGAGACAGGGAGCAGAGTCTCTGTCCCACCACTGCAGCCTATCCTCAGGAAAACGTGGGTGCTCGGACTAAGCGTCTTCTACGTCTTCTTCGTCTCCATCATGGTGTTCCCTGCAGTGTCTTCAGGGATCCAGTCTGTCCACAAAGACAGCAGCAGCCCCTGGACAACCACTTACTTTGTGCCACTCACCAGTTTCCTCCTGTACAACATCGCAGACTTCTGCGGCAGGCAGGTCACAGCCTGGCTGCAGGTCCCCGGTCCCACCAGCCGAGTCTTGCCGATATTGGTGCTGTGTCGCTCCGTCATGGTGCCACTTCTCGTGTTTTGTAACTACCAGCCGAGGGGCCACCTCCACACTGTGCTTTTCACCCATGACGTGTTCCCTATGGTCTTTAACTGCCTGCTAGGCCTCTCTAATGGCTACTTAGGCACACTGCCAATGATTTATGGCTCAAAGGTGGTACCTCGGGAGTTGGCAGAGGCCACAGGAGTGGTCATGTCCTTCTTCCTCACTCTGGGACTGGCTGTTGGATCTGCTTTCTCTGTGCTTCTCGTGCACTGCATCTGACCAGCCTGTGAAGCAATAACCCAATCATTTACAGTGGTGTAGTGAAGCTATATGACAGACAGCAGCTGGGCAGATATAAATGCCATACCCTTAAATCACGGTAATGCAAAGGGCACCAGTAAAGCCAGTTGCCTGCCACGAGGGAAAAGTGCTGATAAGCTTCTCATTTCCACTCTTAACCATAAAACCTTACTTCCTTCATACCTCACATTCATAATGTGTTATGTTTACACTGACCCTAGGGCTGTGTCTGCCGTGACTTGGTCTCTACATATTGGAGATCAGAAAGTGACTCGCCAATCAGCATTGGCAATCATTTAACAACAAAGCTTTTGTTTTGTATTACAACAAACACATTTTGCACAAATTTATTCGGTTTAAGGGGTGAAAAAAAAAATTGTGGGATGTGATATGTTATGCAGAGGATGTTGAATGTTATTAGAGTTCAGTTAAAATATGCAGGTGGCAAAGAAGCACCACATCTTGTTGAGGGATACAGCTTGAAAAACGTGGCTGATTGTTGAACATGCAGTGGATGTGTCTGCCATCTGTAAACTGTGTAACCAAGTTTAATCAGACTTTATAAACTGAACAACTTGTGGATTTCTGTCATTTTCAAATGTGCACTTGAGCTAGTCCATTAGAAGTGATAGAAAGTAGACACCATAACCTTGGAAATATTTGATGTTAAAAACCTTAAACCTGTAAGCCTTTTGTCTGCATACTCAATATTTATATTTTTGGAAGTATAGTGTCTTTAACTTGGGCTAAAAGTAGCATTTCTTCCTCCCAGAAACTGTAAATGTAATTCATTACTGCTAACCTTTTTTGTAAAGCCAAAAAAAAAGCCTCCTTGTTGAAATTAACAAGAGACTTACTGAGTGTTGTCATTTGAAGAAAAAAAATCTGCAGCTGTTGTTACATAGTTGGCAACTTTTGATTGTCATAACGTGTATGAATAGTGTCAAGGGAAGAGCATTCTTAAAAATGACCCAAACATGACTGCAGAATCCTCTAATAAACAAGGTTTATATGACAAGCTTGCTAAGAATACTGAGCTAAATTCAGATTACAGCAAAAGAACAAAAAGTGAATTGGGATCATTTTTATTGTTAAAAATTCACAGATCAACTGACAGTTGGCTAAGGGTTTGAAGGGGATCACATAGAATTAGAGATGCTTTATGTACATTAGAAACGGTGATTTGCAAACAGTATGAAGAGTGCAAACAATGAGATCAGAGTGTGAGGTACACTCTTAGAATTACCTCCATATCAGCTCCTTAAAACAAGAACAGACAATTTCTACAAAATATTTGTTTTAAGGATCATACTGCTAAAAAGTAATGCCTGTCATTCTTAACATACTGAGCCATCTCTCCTATTGGCAATAACCATCAGAACGCAGCCATCTGGTGCCGTGTCTACATTGTACAACTTGTGAACACCCAGAAAGCAATAAACCCGAAAGATACAAATCTGCGAATCCTGAAAGAGGCTTTGTGACTTCTACTCAGTGAAGCAGAAAAAGGCCAAGCTGCAGGCCACTATACATGTAATCACTCCTCCCACCCCCCACTCAGAGAAAACAATGTCCAGTCCCTTTCCGCCATGACATCATCCAAAATATCCAAGTTAATTTAAACATATTGCGGTCATGTAAGTCAATTAAAAAAGAAAAACAGGACAAAAATTAAAAGTGGGAAGCAGCACTACAGTATTTTCTTTTTTAAATTCCCTACAGGTCAGTTTGTGCTCATCTTCCTCTTCCTCTATACCCACACATGGCGTCTGCAGTGAGCCACAGCCTAAAAGACAAACAAGTGTTAAGACAGGCCTCTTAGACCACATTTGTATGAAAAATCTGTTTCAACACATCACTTGTTTTGTGCAGCACAGTTAAAAGGGAATCATCTACTGGACAACAGTCACTGCAGTTTTAGTCTAAAGGGTAGATATGCCCAAAACAGGCTCAAGAATCCCACTCTACTACTCACATTGCATCGAGTTGCCGTCTCCATGTTCTTGCACCAGAAATTGGGTCCCAAGCTGCACTGTTCTGTTCCCAGCAGCCTGCGCTCAGCTTCAGGGCAGGCTCCCACTTTCTGGTAAGCACACACATAAACACAGCTCAGATGCTAAACTGGGTTGTAGTGACACCCACATATAACATTTACTGGCCATTACCAATAGCTCTAATGTCAGGAATGACTTCAATTCTTCAACAATGACCAGGATCAGTAATCATGTTTCCTGGTAAGAATAAAGTGTTCACATTAGTTCTGAATTTATCTAGTTTACCATGCACACAAAGTCTGGGTCGAGCATCTGGAGCAGCAGCTGGACAAGCACCGGCTCGTACTGTTCAATCAGCTGGTCACACTGTTGACACAGACACACGGGTTGATGCACAGCTGTCACACTGACAGGTAAAAGTTACAGGTAAGGTAAGAAGATGCCGCTCCTCACCTCGGTCTGGAGAGAGTCGGGCAGGAAGCTGCACACTTTCCTCACAGCCTCCTCAATCTGTGCCTCTGTAGCATTCTTCTCCAGGATATTATCGATGTACGTAACAGCCATCTTGCACACTTCGCAGTAGCCACCGACCTTAAAGCGTGTCTGGTCGAGGGCAACTGGAAAGAATCGGAACAGAAATCACCGTTATTAACCATATGTGGAAATGCGCCTTTGGCTTCACAGAGACTAGAATTACGGCTTTGCAGTTGTATGCCTCCGCGCACCAGTGAAGTTGCAGGTTACATCCATGTCTATCCAGACCACTGACTTTATATAAAGATGTAGTACATCATGAGAGCGCCATGAAAGTGAAACAAAACATCACGATTGCCTCCTGGTGGTGGGATGCAATATAGGTAACAAACTCCTCCCCCTCAATGCAATCAAGCAGGACATGGGCCAAACTAAAAAGTCAAAGAACACTTCAAATAAATTTCTCCCAAAGATCGTTTTCTGTCCTTTAGGTAGTTCTTTTTTTTTTTTTTTTTTTTTAAAGGGTGAATCGTCAATGTTGACAGTTGAGCCCTGCTTGCGATTGGGCAGGCGGGTGTATGGGTGGGAACTCGATACCGTGACTCCGCCACCCAGTCATTACTGCACAGACTCGGGCTCAAATGACGTCACCAGCGCAAGATGGCAGCGATCGTATCCAGAGAATTTTGGCTTTTGGCTGTGTAATGACTAAAAATTTGTTTAATAGGTCACAGTAACCTTGACCTTAGACCACCCAAATGTAATCACTTCATCCTTGAGTCCATGTGAATGTTTGTGCCAAATTCGAAGAATTTCCGTCAAGGTGTTCCTGAGATATCACGTTCACAACCCGAAAAACATAATGCCTTCGGCCACGGCTGTCATAATAAAAACGGATGATACAATAAGACCTTACACCTAAACTTTACCACCAGACCTTACCACTGCAAACTTGTAACACCTCCAATTAGACTTTTGCACAACATCTCTGTGAAATCTCTGCCATCAGCAAAGCCATAACTTGCACTCAGTGGGCTCGGAAGAGTGAAAACTTACGGACATATGCACGGCGAGCGTCATTGCAGAGTGCCAACACTGTGCAGACAGTCTTGGGGTCAGCCTGCTGTACCAGCAGCTCAATGATGGCCTGGCCATAGGTCTCAATCAGGTCCTTACACTGGCCACTCAGAGAGGAGGGCAGATATGTGCACACCTTCTCCACAGCTTTAATCACCTCCTCCTGAAACAAAGACAAATGGATCAGCTTGGCACCAGAGTCAAATTAACTGCGCCAACAGTACATTGGCAGTGTTTTGTATATTTTTATGGCCATATTGGATACATCTAGTAGCACATATCCCACCTCTGTTGTCTGATCCTCCAACATAGATTCCAACTGTTTCATCACAAATTCACAGATGGCACACATATTGGAATCACGGACACGCACCACAGACTGGAACACAAAGAGGCAAATCTTATACAACTGTACTGGGATATGAAACAGATTTTTATCTTGTATCAACAGCAGGTACCGAGAGTCAGCAGTCGGGTGCCCACCATGTCTTACCTTGGCAGATTTGTCAGTGGCAGACTCCACCTTGGTGGCAGGGACAAGCTTAAGAGCAGGTACAGACTTGGCAGCAGGTACAGTCTTGGCAGCCTGCAGCTTCAGCATGGGAGTGGACTTCTTCATAGCAGTGCAGAAGCCAGCATGGACACAGATATCCTTGGGTTCCTAAGGACAGAAACACGCAATTATGTTAGGATACATAGCCAAAGGTCTACAAAAACTTGTCACATTGCATGCCGTTGGCATAAAACATGTGTTTCTAATCTACATGCTATTCCACAGCATTACCACCCATGCAATATGCATAAGTTTCTATAAAAAAAACAAACAGATAAAAGCAAAAATGGCAACACACACCCATACTGGCAAAAATATTAACTTCTGCAGCTCTGACTGAGACATGATGGCATCCAATAAGATTAGCCACAGCACAATAAAGATGGTGCTTTTTCTGGATGGTGACAGCCACATCAATGTTAGTAAAGACCAGTGCAGGATGTGCAAACTAAGTCACAAGATCCAAGCATATTTTAAATATGGCAGCACTGCATGCTCATTGGATGTCAAGAAACAGGAGAGAATCTTAATGTGGCCCTTCGCTGTAGCGTTCCAACAGTTCACTTCAGTTTCAAGTCACAAGCCAAACAAGGAAGAGTGTTCAGGTTAAGTAAAGTAATCTCACTCATAATTAGATCATGTACATGAGTTTCTACAGCGTCAAGTGAGTAGTGTTAGGGGTGGACTACACAATAAGTAAGCGCTAAGGGTTAAAAGGCTACAGGCTGAACACAGAAAGACCTACCTGTTCCTGGGGAGCAGCACACAAAGCCCAGAGCAGGAGAAAACAAAGCAAGACAACATGAATGGAGGGTAGAACAGTAACACAAACCAACAAGACAACAGAAAGTAAAGAAAAAAAATACAAAGACAGAAAGCGATTTAAAGATGTGAATAAATTGAAGTCAGCAAGCCAGGTGGTGCTTCAAGACTGTATATGGGTTTAGCACCATCAAAACATACAAATGATTACAGACTCATTAGTTTTGATGACCAATTCATTAAGCTCATTATTGAATATTAGAATACAATGACCAATGATGTTGTAATGAGCCTTAAATATGCACAATGACAAAAATAGGTTTTCCTGAACTTCTTTAAAAAAAATTATTTATTTATTTTTTTAAATCAGTGAAGCACGTGGGTTACAACACTCACCATGGACATGAGCTGCTGAACAACGACGGTACCATACTCGCTGACATATTCCTTGCACTGCAGTGAGGAATAAAAAAAACAGTTAATATACACAACTTTTTTTTTTTTTACATTTTAGAGAGAAATATGCATTAAAACTTCTACACTCCTGTGGGGTTCTCACCATTGAAGACAAGGCTGGTCCCAGCAGGTCACACTGGTTCTCGATATTCTCAATGAGAGAGTCGACAAATGAGGAGTTTTGCTTTGCTTCTGCTTGAGCATCAGTCAGAAACTTTATGCAGTCCTGGCACACATCATCACTTTCCTACAGAAAAGGTACAATTCAGGGCCGAATGAAGAACAAGTGGAGAACATATTGTTGTTCCATGTAGGTGCACAAGAAAAAACAAACAAACGTGTACCTTTTTTGGAGTCTCTTGTTTGGGGATCTCCTGCGGATAGAGGAGCTGGGGCACATTGACAAGGAAGGGAGACACTCGCTGGGAAAGGTCAACCATGGGGATTTCATTGGACACGAGCTGCTCCTTGGTCTCAGCCTTAGCCAAGGCTGCCTGCTGAGATTGACACAGCCCGATGGCTGCACACACCACACCGGGATCCTCCTTAAAATACACACAATTTTAAGTTACTTCAATAACTGGCACATTTTTATAGTCACATTATAAGTGCTTTACTTAAAAAAAAGAAGTCTCGTATAGATGTTAAATGTAGGCAGATATAAAAAAAAACCTAAATTACCCCAAGCTTTAAAGGTTGGATGAACCACAAAGTCAGAAGAGTTTAAAAAAGAAATTCAACTTGTACAAGACAGTCTTTTTTGTTTTTATAGGATCTGGAAAGAACTGAATCTTTTGTTCCCAAAGTTGCTGCAGCAGGTTAGAGTTGAAACAAAGAAAACTATACCCAATGCCCCCAGTCACGAGGTTCGGTTATTACACAACGACTACTCTGTTCCTGTTAGACATGGACTCACTTCCCCATCAATAGCCCTTATTCAGCTCGCTGCACTTTGCTCACACTTGTTTTCCCTTTTGACACAGAGGGGCAGATGGACCATTTACTAAGGAGTCTTAGCTGAAGCTGAACAATGAACCGAGATGCAACTCAAACTCCAACAAGTTTCAATAAGATCTGACAAAACCTGTTTACAGCTTATTTGAAAGCATTTAATAAAGTTTTAAATGCCAACCTTGTAATGGCACCATTAAAAGGCTAATTTGTGTGGTACCTAAACTGTTATTTTGGTTCATTGTTACAACCCTGTACCTTCTACCACAGGTTTTCAATCTATATTCAAATTGAAAACAGGCCAAGATTTGGACAAACAGGTTGATAGTGCTAACCAGTTCTCCAGTAATGATTGCCAAGAGAATGGGGTAGTAGTTATCCACCATCTCCTTGCACTCTGCAGTTAAACCTTGATCAGGGATGAGCTGGCAGGCCTTCTCCAGGTACCCAAGAATCTCACCCTGCAATCACAGGAATAAACGGATATCAGTCTTGGAAAGTTTTGGTACAGTTGCATGCCACTCATTTGATTATCAAAGATTAGCTCAATGCTCAGGGATTCTTTTTAAATCTTACCTCAGTGGCATTGTCCTTCAGTATCTGCTCCACCACCAACAAAATCTCTTTACACAAGTCACAAGGAACTGATTTCTGAAACAAGACAATTCAGTATGTAAACAAAATATATTTCCCACACAGTTTAAAGTGTACAAAATATCTATAACGCATAAAAAATACATGCAACTGAGAAAGAGGCCTTCTTATAGCGATACATTTCATACCATTTTAAGAACAAGCAGAAGGATATGAATAGCACCTTCATAGAAAAAAAAAAAAAAAAGTCTTACCATCTGGGGTTTATTCCATACGTTTTGCTGGCAGTGAGTTACAGCTCCACACAGAGAAGCACTCTTTACATTCCGACACCAGTAGGGGGGGCCACGAGCACACTGCTCAGTGCCAAGCAGAGGAGTCGCTACAGCTGCAAAGTAGTCAAACAGTAAAATTTAATACCCTAGAGACCTTTACTACCAACATAAAAAGCAGACACATTGGGGGGGGGGGGGGGGGGATAACCATTTATATACATTTTATTACTGCATAAAAAAAGGAAAATAAGGCAAAAAGCAGAATCTGTCTTAGATTCTCCAGATTAAATATTCAGTTTCTTCCTTTAGTTAGCACTGCACCTATTGGTTTGAATTATCTAGAATAGATGTTTTAACAAGTCGTGCACAGAGCAAGTAAAATTTTCCCAGAATGGATTTCTGGTAAGTTTAGTTTAACTAAGATGCTACGATTTTACCACACCTGGTACCAGTGATGACAAGGTGGGGAAATTCAAGGTTGACATAGGTCCTCTAAACATTAACAAAGGAGAAAGTTAATAAATTCTCTCTAGAAAAGGAAGAAAAGCAGTCAACCTAAACCTTGTCAGCTGACTTTTATAATGTTCTGCCAATGACATGTTGCATTTTTGTTTTTTTTAAATTTAAACTGAACCTTTACCTCTGAGCTACCAAACATGATAAACATGAACTACTTAAATTTAGCACTGAAGATCTCAAATATATTTAAAGTGACTCAGCATAGCTAGGGTGAAATGGGATTTTCTTTCAGAAAGGCACATGTCTTTTCAGTTTTGGAAAGGTTCATGTTGACATTTCAATAAAGAAAAGCACTTGTGAGAGACCTGTCAGTTAGGTTAAAGACAGAAACTAACCTAAACAACCAAGTCACCCGTCGAGGAAGCCAAGAAAAATCACAGAACTTGCTCTGTGAGACTAGAGCTAGTACAAACACTGAACACTGAGGTTAAATACTCTCAACTGTTTCATAACTGCTATCAAGGAAAAACACACTAAATCCCATTAGCTCAAATTGCTAAGTCGTATGGCTCCAAATCTGGTAAGCTTTACCACGACTATCCACCCAAAACCAGCCTGTCAATACCACCCAGAAAGCAGCAGATCATTAGGGAACCACAGGGGAATTTATAATTTAAAAACATGGTTGCAAACATTGGTCATTATCGGTTATGCAAATGATAAAAAAATATCATCTCTGGGGTAAATGCAAATAAGAGGTTACTGTTGACAGTTCTCTATTTTAGTGAAGTAGAAAGGGTGATGTGGGAAAGAACCTAGTTTGCAGCAGTCTTTCCTGTTTTAACTATCACTTCCTTAAATCCTGCTTGAGTAAAAAAAAAAGGATGAATAAAGATCATCTCCACATCTCCTTTAAAAATCAGGAAAAACTCATTGGAATTATGACTAAAATGGCGATGAACATCGTCTTTGATAGGAAATGAAACCAATCTTCAAGTGGTTTACACAGAATATAAAACTGATCAGTAAGTAAGAGTTGCCCAAGTCCATCAAGTAGTAGTGATAACGGCCAGGAATTGGCACCAACAAACCTTCATATCACCATTACAGCACTGCGAGACCCCTCCTGCTCATCATTAATACCAGTATGTTACAGTTGATACAGTGCAGGCAGGACACTCCCATCCACCACTTGAGTCACATGAGCAGTCACAAAAAAAGAACAAGCTGTTTTGAAGTAAACACACTGTTCCAATAAGGGGGACATCTCTGTAGACAACATTTTTTAGCACTGCAGTATAAACTGTTCACAGCTAATAAGGCAATACACAGCAGCAGAAAATATGTGGTATATTTCAATTGGCTTTATGCAATCAAATATAGCAGAATAAAAAGTAATCTGTTAGACAAAGAAAAGGGTTTTGTTTGTATGAGATGTCAGCAAAAAAGGCTGCAATAGCTACAGTCCTATATTTAACTGACCATGATTCTGAAACAGACAACTCATCATAATGCGAGTGAATCAACATCACGTGGCACAATGATTCAGATTGCATTGTCAACAACAGCAAGTGGCCCATGAAACAGCAGGCTACACATCAATTTGACCAAACAACTAAAGATTAGCACTACTCGTTAGGTATATGTAACACTTTTAGACCAATATGATTGAGGCCTGAGCTTACGGCCTTTGGGAATGTCTGCAGCAAGCACATGCAAGAATGTGAAAGTGCAAAGAGAACTAAAGAAGAGGCCGATAAGTACTAAATACACAAAGCAAAAATACCATAACTTAAAAACCAATATTGCCACTAGACTGAAAGAAACCACAGGTGGTGCTCTGATAAAAAGCATAACAATTTCAGACACATATTTCAAATGCCATAATGCCAAGTCAACATTATGCAATTGTAAAAATAAGCTATCCTAATTATCTGCAACTTATGCGTAGCTTTATTGCAGCAATAGCTTTTGTTGATTTCACTGACCCAGTTTTGTCTGAACATAAAGATAAGCTAGCTAGGCCATGAGTGGCAAAAGTGCACATCAAGACAAATGCAGGTATCATCATAAAAAAACATTCCAGAGGAACAAAAACGAAAGTACTGACATTTTAAAACCAAACCAGGGGTCTACAAAGCACCGTGGATACAGTACATTAACTTAGGTGGTCACAGCAGGTAACGTTAGGGTGGGTCTGAGAGATCAGAGAGCTTTTGTTGAGTAAACATTAACCTATAAGTTACCTATATAGGACACCATGCAATTGACATTGAACATGTTAGCCATCTAGCTTAAGTTGCCTGTACATGTAACTAAAGTTATCTTTCTGTTCCATCGTATCGATACGACAAATACTAACTTACTAAGGCTATTCGCCATTCTAATTGTACGCTAACGCTGTTGTAGTATTTAGCTCGGCAGCTAGCGTTAGCTGGCAGGCTAATGTTAGCGGAGTCGTTAATTCAGGCGAGCAGGCCAGCAATAACGCCTTTAAACTCCAAAAGGCAAATGTTCGGGATTCACGTACAACCTGTTTTTAACAGCTATAGCAAATCTGTGAAAAATGTACATCTAATAATATCTAGCCAGCGTTTCATGATAAAGTCAACGTTAGCTGATGTCGTTTGTTTACCAAGGCTAACGCTATTTCAAACGCTTCCGCATTTCCATGTTGAAACGCACTTCAGTTACACAACCAAAGAGGCTTGAATGTGACTTCACTGAATTGACATCTGTCTGAATCGTATCACCGACAATGTACAAAACACCACTCATCCTATTCATTGCGTGTTGACATTACCTGAAGAGACAAAAAGTAGAGCTAGAAGCAGCATGACTCCGCTGTTTCACGGCTTGTTGGTCAGTTGCGGGTTTAGTAGACTGTCTGAAGAACAGCGAGCACTGCAATGCAGGCGGTAAGGGTTGTTGATGCCTTTATGATGTCTCACTGTCAGCTGACTACTCAACAAGACATGTGACTAGCCTCGGCCTTTGGTGTCTGATGATCACTATTTCACAACGTAACGACATTTCAGTCAAACACATCTAATTACCAGGCTACAAGTGAAATCTTTTGGGAGTTAATTATTCTACAGCTTTATGTTTGTACACTAAACACTAGGTTTTTACTTTGCACAGTAGTGGTGGCTGTATAGCTTATGTCTTATATCAGTCTCAGTATCTAAAAGGAAAGGCATTTGAAAGACAGCAAGATTAAATGTTAATTTCTGCCAACTAAACTAAAAACTGTGAAACTGTTAAAGTTGGACTTACACAGATCAACAAGCCTGTGAGAGTTCCTGGCAAACACTGATAACCTTAATCTCTTAAAGTCATGTGGGGTTGTTCATTTTGAACCAATGAGGACAACTCGCCCCATATTTAGAAAGAAAAACTTGCAACTAAGATAGAAAAAGTAGTTTATTGTGACATAACATCCAAATGTAGGCAAGCAGCTATGGAAAAGGTCAACGGGGGAAGCGTCACACTGGACATCTTCTGGATATGAGCTGTGAAAGCCTGTAAAACAGAGGAAACAGCCATTACATAGGGTTCGGTTACAGCACAGTCAGCCCAGCATGATCTCCATAAAAAGAAAGTAACAGACTTTGACTGCATGAACATGTTTAATCAACACTTTTTATGGTTGAACTGACCTCATTTTAGACCCTGACTGATACTGAATTTCTGAGGATGGTGTCAATATTTAAGAGTTATTTATGATGTACCAGCATTAACATATTTATCCACTACAGTTGTTTAATTGTGAGATATGTACAGAGTGTGAAATTGTACTGCAGAAAAATAAACAGTGCTTTCTGGTGGACAAACTATGTAATAGCGACATAGTTTCTAAATTTACATATTTGTGCCATTTCTGTATTGCATTGTATTTGTTAATAGTCCTATAGCAATATACTAATATTAAATCTCCCACGCAAACATATTGCACCGGCTCTACTACATTTGCTACATGATCGGACATATTGGCATTGACCAAGAAAAATATATCTCTGGCATTGGTGGGTGCATTTAGGGTGTAATAGCCAACACATTTGATGTGTTAGCTCCTGGATTTACATTTCTGTGAACTCTCTTATTAGTGCAGCCATAATGAGTCTACACCTGTAACCTAGTGGTGGAATATGCTTCTGGCCTGAATAGTGTTCTTGTATCCTCTGCCTCTCAATTAGGAAGTCTGAATTTTTCAGCATAAGAAGCGTTGCAATAAGACTGTCATGATCTAGTATCTGTCACTGTATTCGGATTTTAACTCCCTAACACCATGTGTATGTTGTTCATCTTTTGTTAAACTCGCAGTGTTTTCCAATCAATAAAAACAATAGGCCTACAAGTATTTGATAGTTGCCAGCCTATGACGGCCAATACCAGTATTGTTGCACATTTTTTTGGTAGTCTTAGTAAAGTTTTTCACAACAATCTTAAAGTTTATTTTATTTTACATTTTACAAATGGGGGAATTGCTTTTGTAGATTTGGAAATCACTGCTATTGATTGCATCATGGTAACAAGCAGCTTAATAGATGTCATTACTTGGAAATTAAACAATTTTAATGATTTTTAAGATTAAATTCACTAATCAGTTGATCAATAAAAGTCTTTGGCTGGCCATAAATGCCTTCTTATTTGAGGGACAGCTGTTAGGGACAGCCCTGCTGCCTAATATCATACATAATGGGTCGCAAAGCTGCCAAATAAATAAATAAATAAATGCACACAGGATTTTTATCCTTTACTATGCACTAGATTGTACTGAACTGATTAGTCAATTAATTGAGTGGTCAACTGACAGAAGTTACATTAAGTCTAATTACTCTTCTCGGTTTTTATCAATTATGCAGAACAGCAAATAAAATGAGTTACTGATCACTTTGAGCTCCATGTTAACTTGTGATAGGACTTTGTCAATGTGTTGACACTTTACTAATGAAATGATTGATTGATTGATTGAGCCGCTTAATAAATGTAAATATTCTTTAGTTGCAGCCCCAAAATCCATTGATGCACCTGGCTTTATCCACACCAGCCGTTCCTTACATTTAATCACTGTTGGGGGACACAGCAGTTAAGGCTGGACACCTGGGGGTCCTTCTTCAGCACAGTGGGTCTCACCACGTCCACATCACGGTGAAGGTGATCCAGTAAACCCGTGAGGATGTTGGGGGCTGCGTAGAAATCGACCAGAAAGTAAGTCCCTCGGTTGTGCCTCTGGTTGTGTTTTGTTATCTTGTAGGGCAGCAGTCTCTCTCCAAGGTTCTCCAGGTCCCTCACCACCGCGCCCCGCTCCATCAAAGTCTCCACAGTCCGCCGGAGAGCAGCCGCCGTCTCCGGCCGCTGCATCGCCTTCAGGATCAGGGCCAGCTCATAGCGAGGCATGGCTTCGGCAGAGAAATCCTCGGTTCACACGTTTTAATTCAAGTGGCACTGCGTTGGTGTCATTGCTAGAATCCTTAGTACAACGACGACCATGTTATGACACGAGGGACGGTAAAGGTCTTTGGTGATGACGTATAAATCATGCGACCACGACATGTTGCGCTTGATCAAATATAGACGTGTAATTTAATTAGTACGATAGTGGACTTATCTAACAAATCGATGCCTTTTCATTTTTACTTGTATTTTATTTGTTAACCAGTAGAATACCGAAAGGAAAATGATAGCTGTACCGCGACTTCCTAGTAACACTAGATCGAATCATTTTTCAAATTCAGAGCTACATCGTTTATTTATTTATTTATTTATCTATTTAGAGAAAATACTTAGTGGAACTAGATGGGATTTAGGAAGTTATTTAGCAGCTAACTCACTAAATTGTCTGCTGACGTGTATGTCATCATTATGCGCCTGTGCACATGCCCACAAGTGACGGTTCCGTTTACTTCCTTCCCTTCCAGACGGAGCGTGGTAAAGATGGCGGCGCAAAACTCGATTCCCAGTGATCTCTACAAATGCGTGTATTCGTTTCTGCTGGAGAACAAGTTCACCAAGGCGGCCCAGCAGTTTCTGAAACAGACAAAAGTGGTGAGCGGCTCACCTGGTGTGGTTGTCAAGCAAATGGATGCGTTGTCTGTCTCGTGAAGTTGTTAAGAAGACAGACTGCACGAGGAGTAACTCGTAACGTCTGCGACGTGCTTAGAGCGTACAGCGTACAGCCGCCCGGTGTTAGGTTAGCACGTGTAACGTTAGGGGCTCGAGCGCAAACTGTTTATCCTGAATTAATTACCGTTGTCATTGTGAACGAGAATCGTTCACTGTATTGCATTGTAGGGAATTGCGACTGAATGTTAAATTGTAAAAAAAAGTTCTACAACTGTTGGAAACGATTCGTTAAGCCTGTGCTTCACGTGTCTCTTTGCAGACTCCACAAGATCAAAACGAAGACAGCCTCGTCAACATCTACAATTTCTGGGTGAAGTGAGTTGTTTTTTTTTGCTCTTTTTCGTTCCTATATATTATATGTCCCAAGCCTGCTTTGTGGGTCGTTTACTTTCCCTAGCAAATGTTGTCACTTTTAACATTTATACAATTGTCCTATTCTAAGCGTCAAAATATACTCTAAAGCAGCCTTTACACTAACTTTGGACTGTAAGGTCAATATTTGCAACTATAGCAGATCAGAGCTTAAACTGGGGACAATATTTGTACACATAGTTGATCCTCAAACCTTTGAGTTTGTGACTCTGTGGGCTTTTTAGGCATATAGAGATGTGAAACTATAAAAATATTCCCATATCCAGTTAAAATTTAGTTGCAGCTAAAGTAACATCTGGGCCATGGATGAACCAATTGGCTAACATGAATAGCTATATTTATAGGGTATAACCACTGCTGCTGTCCCAGTAACATAGTGTTCACCCTCTTAGCAGCAGCTCTAAAATTTGTCTCCAGCTGATATCGTTATGCTTCGTCCCTTCTGTTCAACTTGAGGAGGTAACTGGGCATATTGAAAATAAAATCCCCTTTAGGGTAGATTCTTCCTTTTTAATATCATTATGATTCTTCCTAGGTCTCCTGAAGCCAAGAAACGAAAAGTGCCTCCCAGCAAGGCTGAAGCTGCAAATGGTCCATCAGCCAAGAAAGCAAAAACCAGTGCAGAGAGCTCCAGCAGTGAAGAGTCGAGCAGTGAGGATGAAGAAGCTGTTGCAAAACCACCTAAGGCAGCGCCTACAGGTAGCATCAATATATTTGACACAAAGGACTGATGAGTCTGGTTGAATTCTTTCACTAATGTCATTATGCGTCATTCTGAAACATGAGCATTATCAGATTACATTTCTCTTTAATGCTTGGTTTAGCAGCCAAGGTGGTGCCTGCCAAAAAAGCAGCAGCAGCAGCCGCTGCGTCCAGCAGCAGTGATGACTCCAGTGAGGAGGAGAAGGCTCCTGCAAAGGCTCCTGCAAAGGTAGGAGGAAGTATGCAAAATAAAGAGTAATCCCAGATCTAGTCATTGGTGCAAGGCTATATTTGTGATGTTTAGCTACTATTAAAATGAAGTTTCTGCATGTAGGCTCCTGTGAAGAAACCTGCTGCTGCTCCTGCAGCGAGGAAGAAAGACAGCAGCTCTAGCAGTGAAGAATCTGACTCTGAGGAGGAGCAGCCGGCCAAAGTCCCTGCACCAAGTGAGTTTACAGCCAGAAGTCATTAATACTGTGTAATGCAACTGTGTTTAGCTGTGAACTAAAATTGAGCTGATAATGAAAATAAGTGTTTTAATAATTTGTCTGATTTACATCTAAATAATAGAACCCAAGGCAGGTGCAGCCACTACACCCAAACCAGCTGGTCCTGCTAAAGGTGCTGCTCAGAAGAAGCAGGAAAGCACCAGTGAAGATAGTTCCTCAGATTCTGAGGATGAAGAACCACCCAAGGTATGCTAAAGAATCTGGCCACATCTTAATATTATTACACATTTTTGTTAATATTATTCAAAATTTAAAAAAAATTTTAGGACAAGGTAAATCAAATGGTAATTGTAGTAGGTAAATGTATAGCGAACTTTGAACTGTTTACTTAACATGTCCTGACAGGCTCCAGTCAAACCTGCCCCAGGAAAGACTGCTGCTGCTGCTGAATCAACCAGTGAGGACTCTTCATCTGAAGATGAGGCTCCGCCCAGCAAAAAACCCAAAGCAGGTGGGTTTTAATAACTTTTTTTCACCATTATATGCTCAATAGCTTCCACACACTACACTATAACAGCCTGACAATAATACCAAAGACATGTTTTGCTGGGAATAGTCATGAACATGCAATGAGTTCAGTTACATTCACCAATCAGACCACTGCATTATTTGTTTTTTAACATGTTACTAGCATTCCCAAGTCAAACAGTGCTACGTGGAAAATAACCCCCAAATTATTTTTGCAGGATATACAATCTGTACTGTCACCATTTTTGTCCATTTCAAAAATGAGATGTAAAATTGCTAGTGCCTTCTTACCCGTTAGACATGCCCGACACCCGTTTGTTCCGTCCACACGGCTTTTTACCCCACCAGGACCGTTTCTGAAGCGGGGCGTTGTGCCTGCATGACTTTGTTGACTTGTTCAGATTGTTTATTTTGTCATTTCCCTTGGATGTTGTGCTTCTACCATGGGTGAGTAGGCTATGTAGTTACGTGGTTTCTTTTTTGGCAGTTTAGAGACATTTATTTTGAAAATTGAGCAGATTCTCTATACCGTTCCTGTGTCTGACTTCTTGCCTGACTCATTTCTGCTCTGTGCAGCTCGACGCGACTCTGCACATATTCTTTGCAGCGACTCAGACATGCTCGTTGGAATCTGGGGATTAGAGACACTGACACTGCTCATTCCTCCCTATATGCCCATTTCCATCTTTTCTATCTATGACCCTGACTGTCCACCAAGTGTCATATTTGAAGACATTGTCAAGAGTTGGTCACCTGGTCCTATGTGTTAAAAATATTGTACCAAGGGCCTGTTTTGTGCGTCATGCTGATCAATTTCCTTTGTCTTGGTAGGAGTGTACAGCGCAGTCCCACCACCTCCTTCGGTCCAGAAAGCTCCAGCTGTACCAGCTGCCAAAAAGGCCAAGGACAGCGACTCCTCAGACAGCAGTGATGAGGAAGAGGACAAGAAAGTAGCTGGTAAGAGGAGCCCAACTTTCTCAACTTAAACTGTCAGTGCTTTTAATGGCATACCTAACAGCACTGTAATCCTCATAGCAAAACCTGCACCAGTAAAGACCCCTGCTGCCAAACCAGGTGTGCCTAAACCCGCTGCAAAGAAGCCGGAGTCCAGCTCTGAGAGCTCAGGTAATGATCAAAATCTCACTCAGTTAGGTGCATGGAGCGAAATATGGCATTATTTTGCTGACATAAGCAACAGTAAGGGGAAGCCCATGGACACCACAAGTTGGTTAGTTAATGTGCTGTTAGTGTTTCCTGATCTTTTAGGTTTTGCCACAGGATCATTTCAGTAGTAGTATCAAGATATTTAGGGGGGTATTGTATCAGTCATAATTTTGGTATCGTGAAAACACTAGCGTGATCCAATGGCAAATTTTTTTTTTAAATTCCCATATCTATCCAGAGTCAAGCTCAGATGAAGAGGAGGCAAAGAATCCCCCAGCCAAAGTCACCCCAGCTAAAGCAGCCCCAGTCAAACCCGCCCCAGCCAAGGCTGCACCTGCTAAAAAGGAAGACTCAGACTCTGACTCAAGTTCAGAGGACGAAGAGGAGGTGAAGAAACCTGCAGCGAAGGTGACTCCCGCTAAGGCTGCTCCAGCTAAACCTGTTGCAGCTAAAGTCACACCTGCTAAAGACGACTCCTCAGAGGAGGACTCCAGTTCGGAGGAGGAGGAGACGGCACAGAAGCCCACAGCTAAACCTGCACCTGCCAAGACTACCCCAGCTAAAAAAGATGAGTCCTCAAGCTCAGGTAAGAGACCCCAGATTTTGAGCTTGTGGTGGCGGCATTTCAGTAAGAGTTTAATAGTATATTTATTGTGATTTTGGGCTATAGAAATCAAATTTACTTGACTCGTTATACCTTGAATTTGCTTTAATTTCTGTAAATCTCTTTGCCTGTTCTACCAGTTTGTGGTGGGATTAAGGTAGTATTCGCCATTTAATTAATTATCCCTTAAATGTAACTTGTAATTCAACAGTCCTGCAATAAATTCTACCCTCATGATGATATAATGTTCCGTTTTTGTTGTAACTGGTTTAGAGAGGTTGAGGTTGATTCAACTTTGTGATCATTTTTGACCGTATAGTTGAACTGTTGGTGTTAAACTGTATTGCATTATACGGAGAGGCATTTCTATTCGCCTATAGCCTCTCATATAAATGGGGTGAATAAATTAAAAGGAAAAATCTGTCAATATAACAAAAAACTAGCCAGGAAACCAGACAAATCTGCATGTTTCATTTGGCAGATACGTCTGGCCACCCTCTCATTCAGGGAGATTTTCCTTGCATCCTGGTTTGTGACGGGCCACAACAATGGGACATGATCGCATCATCAAGATTCTGTTACGGCATTGCCCATTTCCTGTCTCTAATGTTTTCAGGAACACATTTTGGCATGCTGTTTAGCTGCAATTTGAGAGTTTGTGATCAGGCTGCCATTTTTGAAAAAAGACCAAGCACCACCCCAGCTTGCTTGTGGTGCTCAGTGCTATGTCACATGTTTGGAAATGAAAGATAAACCGTGATGTTCCAGACTAGGGTTGGGTAGTTTTGCCGGTCCAGTCTGGTATACAAGTTTAAACCAGTTTTATTTTATGCAACTGAACCAGAATTTGCCAGGTGTAGGTAGAAAGAGCTAGCAGCAAGCAGCTAGTTAGCAGAAGCCGATCCTCGATGCATCTTGATGCATCAAAATTTTAAGGTTTTAATTCAGGAGGTGCCAGTCAGATTGTATCCATCTGCAGCTGCCTAGTTTAGAAGTAAACATGATATAGGCCCTACATGTTACATTTAGGGCTGGGAATCGTTTCGTCAGATTTTATTCAGAATCTATTCTTGATTGAATGAATAGATAAGGGGGCACAATTTTCATTCTCTTGCTCCAGTTTCCCTGAAATACAATATGAAAGCTAACTGGCAATTAAATGGTCCGCAGCCTTTTTATTTTAAAATTTAAACTTAATCAATTAATGAATTAATCAATTTGAAAGCATCATACAGTCTTCTGCATGCATGAGAATAAAAAAATGAGGGGGAAGCAGAGTGCTCCGCTGTGTTAACGTTGTGTCTCCAGCAGTGGAGAGCAGCCTCTCTGCTGCATCACTGTCCAACATGCAGAGCAGGTACAGAGTTCTTGAGGTGAACAGACTGAGCAGAGAGGGATTTTCTTCACCACAGAGTTGGTTTAAGTTGTTTAATGCTGCAGTGTGTGTCGATCAGCCGCTCTTGTTTGTTACAGCTGATCGCTGCTCCGCTCCGTGAACGTCTTAACGTCTCTGTGTGATGGTAAAAAGTATTCACAATACACTTAACGTCTGTCTCGCAAAGACAATTATTTAGACACTAAATCAAAACATGATTGCACCTGCTGCCTTGTGAGAAGATGAAGTACATCTCTCCCTGCTAAGTCTAGCGTGTGCACGCTGTAGACTGTCCGTGTGCTGCACTGCCCCCGCAGCTGAGTTCCGCCTTTTTCGCTCCGTCAACATCATGTTAAGTAACAATTAGAAAATCGATTTCTGACATTTATGAATCGATCCAGAATCATCCGCATCGCGATGCATCTTAGAATCGAGTATTTCTCCCATCCCTAGTTATATGGCCTAACCCTATTCCAGGCCAGGCTAATACAATACAAATCAACAGCACCACAAACCGCAGCCTCTAAAATGATCATACAGTTTAATCAACACCTCTGAACATTAGAACCTTTGTGAAGGTAGGATTTATTGCAGGACTAGGTGTACATAATAAACTGGCAACTGAGTGTACATTCATATGTCAGCTAAAAAAATGTATTTATTGTTCTTCCCAGATTCAGATAGTAGTTCAGAAGATGAGGCTCCAGCAAAACCTGCAACCAAAAAAGCAGCCAAAGCCACACCTGCTGCTGCTTCTAAACCCCCAGCCAAGGCAGCAGAGAGCAGCTCTGATTCAGAGGACTCCTCTGAGGAGGAAGAACCAGTGAAAGCCAAGCCAGTGGCTAAACCATCTAACCCTGCTTCAAAACCGGCTACCCCTGTTGCAAAGCCTCCTGCAGCAGCGGAGAGTAGCTCAGACTCTTCTTCTGAGGATGAAGAAGAACCAGCTAAGGCTAAACCAGCAGCTAAACCGTCTACCCCAGCTTCAAAGCCTGCTACCCCCGTTGCAAAGCCTGCTGCAGCAGAGAGCAGCTCAGACTCTGACTCTTCTTCTGAGGATGAAGAAGAACCAGCTAAGGCTAAACCAGCTTCAAAGCCTGCTACTCCTGTTGCAAAGCCTGCTGCTGCAGCAGAGAGCAGCTCAGATTCTGACTCCTCTTCTGATGAAGAAGAACCAGTCAAGGCTAAACCTGCAGAAGGTAAACCTGCAGCAGGTAAACCAGCAGCGCCAGCCTCAAAGCCTGCCACTCCTGCAGCAAAGCCTGCTGCAGCAGCAGAGAGCAGTTCTGACTCCGACTCTTCCTCTGAAGAAGAGGAAGAACCTGTGAAATCTAAACCAGCGACCCCTGCTACAAATCCTGCAGCAAAATCTCAGGCAGCAGCAGACAGCAGCTCTGACTCTGACAGCTCAGACTCTGAGAATGAGGCAGCCACACCTGCACTCAAGAAACAAGCTCCAGCAGCAACAGCCAAGAAACCTGCCCTTGCTGTCACCAAGGCCCCTGCAGACTCTAGTGATGACAGCTCCAGTGATGAGGAGGAACCCAAGAAGGCTGTGCCGGTACGCAAGCCCGCAGCTCCAGCTAAGAAGGCTGAGGAGAGCAGCTCTGACTCCTCGGACAGTTCTGATTCAGAGACGGAGACCAAGTCCACCCCTGCTAAGCCTGCGGTTACCAACGGCAAGTCAGCCACTCCAGCAGCCAAGGCCCCAGCAAAGCCAGCAGAGTCCTCATCCAGCGACAGCAGCTCTGAAGAGGAAGAAGAGACCAATAAAAGTACTGTAAAACCTGCCACACCTGCTGCCAAGACAACTACAGCAGCTAAAGCTAAAGAGAGCAGCAGCTCCTCAGACAGTTCATCAGATGAGGAGGCAGCACCACATAAAGCAGCCACGGCACCCACCACCCCCGCAACTAATGGTAAGTCTCAAATATTGAACATGATGCAGCCATTTAACAAATGTAATGCGTAACACGGCACATTGACTCCCCAAAGAGCCATTCCTAGAAAGGTTACCACTTTTATTGGTCTTTTGATCGTTGCGGAATTTCATGCATCTTAGGTTGATGGAACACTTAGGTGTACTCACCCCCCAAAACTTGGATGGTTTGGGCTCATCATGTAAACCCTGCTATTGCACTCTGATATGGGACTAAACAAGCAGTTGTTAGCACTTATAGTTGATCTGTTTAAGCCATATTTATGCAAATAATTTGCTAATCATGGTAATGCATATGCAAGTCAAAATAACTGCAGCCGTAAAACTTAATTTTACACTATGACGGTTAAATTTTCCAATTGATCCGCAGACCACGTGTGCCGAACCGTGGGGAGCCATCCGTACGGACCACAGATCAACGACGTTCCGTTACACCCCTATTATTAACTAAATTACTAAATTATTAACAATTCAAAAATCTATATTTCTGAATCAATTATGAATTGCAGGAGATAAAAATGTATTTTTATATATATATATATATATATATATATATATATATATATATTCCCCTCTAATATGAGCACAAGTAACTCTTTTCCCTCTGATTCATACAGGTACCAATGGAAAGAGAAAAAGAGATGAAGAATCAGAAAGTGAAGAGGAAGATACAGAAGTCAAGACACCAAAAAACAAGAAGGCAACAACGACACCACAGACCTTTCCTAAAGCCAATAAGAAGGTATGACCTGCTTAGAGACTGGAACTTGGTCTTATGCCTGAGTTGCCAGTGATTGTTGGGATTTCTATAAGTGATTGTTTTCCTGAAGGGAAGAGATCCATAATCTGATGGAAATAACTTGTCTTTCAGTCCTCCAACATACCGTTCCGTAGAATAAGAGAGGAAGAAATAAATGTGGATCCCCGTCTTGCAAACAACTCTTTTGATGCAAAGGTGAGTTCAGTAACCACTGCGAACATTGTTACAGCAGCACTGCACCCTAAGATTGCTGAGGGTGACCCATTAATTCACTGTCGGACAACATGTTTATTTGACTCAACTGCCATTTCAGATGGGAGCCACGGGGGACTGGGGCCAGAAAGCTAACGATGTACTCAAGTTCACAAAAGGCAAGTCATTCCGCCATGAAAAGACGAAGAAGAAGAGGGGAAGTTACCGCGGGGGAGTTATCACCACCTCAGTCAACTCCATTAAGTTTGACAGTGACTGAGGACCGTCTCAGTCCCACCTGAACTGTGCTTTACCTGTGATCAGGACTATTGGTTGCTTCCCCCCCACATAAACGTCCCCGCATCACCACCCAGCTGCAGGAATGTGACCTGTAGATCTGAGCTGGCGCTTACATTTAGTTAGCTGCCCTTCGTTTTGTAATGGACACCATTCATTTGATCTCTGATGCGAAACTACAGTTAGTAGAGCTGTGGCAGCAGGAGAGGGATGTTCCCAGCTGTGACTTCAGACTACTAAAGGTTGACATCCATGTGACCTTATTACCACTTATAGCCACTAGGTGGCTGCAGGCCACCTGTTAATGGTTAAAAGCCAGAGTGTGTGTGTTGGGTACCCTTTTTCTTGTTTTGACTTAAACCTGTACTCTGAAATGACAGATTTTGTTATACATTTTTCATTTATCCATGTTTGAATTGCAGCCATCCCTCCGAGCAGGTTCTTTATGCGTTAAGAAAAGGCTGATGTTGATTTTAGTGGATTCTTGAAGTTTGTCCATTTTTATTTGGCCACATTTAAATGTGGAGAGGGTGTGTGCTGGGGTTTTTGTCTTTACATTACACAAACATTTGGAGAGTAGAACTGAGTTTTATACTGTGTATTTATTAAGTTTTATTCCATTTCAACCTTTATGACCTTTTCAAGCCATCTCAAGTTATTCTCAATCCATTTTGTATTGAAACTATCATTTAGTTCTGATGTTAGGATACCCCTGTTAAACCTCTAAATCTTATATCTCTAATCTGTTCAGCAGTGGTATGAAATGTATTAATCACTATCATAAGAGAGCCAATTTTGTTTCAATTATTTGAATTTACTGTAAGAGCTATTGTGTACCTGTTATTTTTTTATTGTCAATTGTAGCAGTAATTAAAGACGTAACAAATGATGAAATGACTGGAATAATTATTTGAGGCTTAAAAAAAACTCACTCACATACACAGAAATGTGGATTAAGTTTAAAGTAGATATTCTCTTCTTTTTTTTTTAGCTCTGTCAGTAATAATCCAGGAAATATATTACACCATTATGTATCTTTTTTCTTTTTTTGAAGACTATAGTAGCAAGGGGTGATGCTGACTGGACATTGATCCAGACATTTTCATCACAGCCACTAGATGGCAGTCAGGTACCTCTTTGCTCTGACTGTGGGGAAAAAAGTGAAACGAGCCACGTTTCAAATCGCATACTTTTTCTTTTAATACACATATATTGCAGCTGCTCTTATAAAGTCATACTGTTGCAAGCAGCAATATGTATAATACTTCATAACATTGTGCCTTGAACTTTGACCCTCTTGCTCATACATCTGTTGCAGTCTGTATATTAATGTATTAATTATACACGTGACAAAAAATATGAAGTACTTATTTAAATGCATTGCCATCTGTCTCTGCTCTCTCAGTGGCTCAGTGGATGTGACGTGTCTTCTGTGGAACATCCTGGTATTTCTGGCATGCTGAATTTAACATACTATGTATTGGGACATACTAAATCTTCTGGTATACTATATAGTATGGTAGTATGGGTATTGGAACGCAGGGTAATAGTAAAGCATGTGAACGGACACCTTATCACTTGCCGTGGGACAGTTTTGAGGGTCCAGTGAATTGCACATGGACGGATGGTTTGTTCCACAATAAACACAGGAAAGGCCTGTCAGGAATTGCAGGTGGACAGATGGCAGCAGGCCACTCACTTTTTTGAAGGGGTACTCCAACTATTTAGCATTGCACTTCCATATAACTGGGAGATTTGACATGACATATTAAAAATAAAAATGGTCAAAATGCAGGTGAGGCTGAGATAAACCTGTATAATTACTCACCTGGCGCATACAACAAAACATTTTTCTAGCTTCTGGTTTACTTATGGTATGAGGCCCACTGAATATGCACAGTCGTCTAGACTTTCAAAATGCTATCAGACTGAATGGATCCAATTTTTTCGCCTGCCGCTCTTCTTGGGGGCTTGGGCTGGACCCTACACTTCCCATTATCCAAGCCCAATGCACAGGGTTATTTTCTCAGTCTCGAGAACAAATACAGCAATTTTCACTGATGGCGTAGTACATGCCATGAGGAGTAAACCAATATTCCTGTTTAAAATGGGTGGAGTGCGCCTTTAACTAACCTCTTTGTTCCAGACATAGACCATAAGCCCGTTCATGCTCCTGGTTTTAAATTGTCAGGGTTTTCAGTTTCCCACCAAATCAGAAGAGCATTTTACAACACCCGAGAAGAGACAGCACGAAGTCAACAGATGCAATGCACATCTCCAGACTGACAATCTTCCCTACGATTACATATTAAAGCCTCTCTAGAGGAAGTTTTTTATTTTTTTCACCAAGCAATGACAGCATAATGAGCTGATAGTCGCATGCTGTAAAGGATCTCTGCTTCTCACCTGGCTAATTCTCCCGCGCAGATAGAACTGTTGTTGAGGCTCCATGCATGCTGGAGGCGATGTTGCTGGCGGCAAGTTGGAATCTACAAAGCCACCGTGGACTACAGGAGCATTTAAGATTTGAAAGCAGGAGACCGGTGGGATTTTTTTAAAAATAATTGAGTAAATGTTTAAGTCAGGCAAAAAATTCCAAGTATTCATCGTTGTTCTGTGTTTTAAATCACTTGTACATGGCTTTTCTTTGGATTATTGACTACGATTTGGATATAAAAAGCAATTTCACAAATTACGAACCCAAAAAAGCAACACGTTTTAAACAAGTTGGCAACAACAGGGGCAACGAAAGACTGGGAAAGTTGTGGAACGCTCAAAAAACACCGGTTTGGAACATTCCACAGATAAACATGTTCATTGGCTACAGGTCGTAGTATCATGATTGGGTGTGAAAGGAGCATCCTCGAAAGGTGCCGTGGTTTTACAAGCAAGGACGTCAGTAGAAAACAGTTTGTTTGCAATTGTAAAAAGTGTCCCAGCATTTTGAGAATCCGGGTTGTGAGGATGAGGATCTTCTGTTAAAAATCATTTTAAATTCCATGCGATTGTTAATGCCAGACATAAGCTGTGGAAAGAACCTGGCTGAGGAATACTGATGAGAGGCCCTTCAGTCTAATCTCCTGCCTTGCAATCACTCCCGAGTAGCACTTCCGTCTGTCAGTCAAAATGTGCCCAAGAGAGTCAGACAGCTTGTTTACAAGCCAGTGCATCACAGTGTGTGTACAAAGGGGCTGCAGGACAATCTTTTAATGGGCAGCAGAGGCTGAGGACTGCGCATCCTGTCCAGTTCAATTTGAGAAAACTGCTGACTGCTCTTCAATACACACATTACCATCTTTTTTTCTTCCTCTGGCACACATTCAAAGTCACTGCACAGAATCAGCCATGTATGTTTGTGTTTACAGCGCATTTCGTTACACATGACGAGTGACTTCCTTGGTGCCCCTTGATTTGTCTCACTTAGCCACAGCAAAGAGGGAAAATGAGAACAAGGCAGGACAACAACCCAACGAACAAGTCGAGCAGAACACAGTCATTCATGAAAAAAAGCGCAATCAGTTTCACATTATTAAAAACATCTTTTAATAGGGCATTTCTTTTAACATCCATCTTATATAAAGTGTTCCAGCAAGCAATAATAATTATAAGAATACACAATCTGAACAGTACATTGTAGACCAAGCCTAGCATCATTGAGCTTTTATGGAAACAGAATAATAGGAGTTAAGATGCAGCTTGGAACCAACAGACTGAATGAAAAGGTGCCAACAAGATGACTGCCCCAACACAGAAATGACTAAGGGTCTGCTGCCAGTATAGAACAGTCTCACTGTGGGATTTACACAGCTGAAGGTCAAATAAGCTTGATTCCACTTCTTCTTTGTCTTGCCTTTTGTAGGAAAACATGTTTAATATATAGATATAAAAGTGCAGTTTTTAAGAGTTTGACAAAGGTTCACACAGTCACCTGCTGACATTGCATTCCCTTATAAAATATGGCAAAAATAAACATACAAACTTTGTATATTTTAAAATACCCATGATGCCTTGGACAGGCACTCTAGAGAAGCCTTTCAGGTCACACTGCGCTGTGTCAGCATGCTTCAGTCACTGTATTGATAGTTTGAACTACTGCGACATGCATTAATGATTGATGATGCCCCTCAGAGCTGCAGTCCTATTGAGTTTGTTGCATTAATTGTCTATTTAAATTCTTTCGACCTGTTGAAGGAGAGCGTCTTTGATGCTACGGTTGCCTCTTCTCTCCCGCTTTGCATGTTGCCTCCTGGTCTCTGTTATGTCTTTGGTATGGCAAAGTCCCAGGCGGTATCCTGGGCACACTTCCACATGGCACGCACCAGCCGAGTGAAGCCCATGTCCTTGGGTTTCTCCAGCCCACGCATCAGCCGCTGCTTCATGATGGCTATGAACTCCTTATTACTGAGCTCTCCATTCCCTGAGGAAGACGGACGGGGAGAGGAGTAGAGAGAGGGACGATGGACAGGGGAGAGATGATGAAATAATAGTGGAAGAATCAGTAAGAGCAGCAGATGACTTATTTAATGATGATTTCCATCTGTCAGAGGAGGCTTTTTTTTTTTTTTTGCCAGACAGGTACTTACCGTCACAGTCGAACAGAGCGAACACCACGTCGCACACGTGATCCGACAGCTCCACTTTGGCCACGGTGCGGGCCACCTGCTTCATGGTAACTGAGAGACGGAGGGAGGGAAGCACAGATAGAGAGATTCAGCGTTTGTGGGATTGAGTAATAGAGGCGCAAGTCACACAATCCAGCTCATAAATGGCCCACGTGGAGAACACTGTGTGCGAGCCAAACTACTCGTGATCAATTGCAAGCAGGGCTCCCATTCACGCTTATCTCATAGAAACAAGGAAGAGAAAGAAGGAGCAGAGAGGAGGAGGAGGAGACAGAATCAGGACATAAAAGTGAGAAAGGCACTGGCTGAGAGGGATGAGAAATAGATGGAAGAGTGGAGGGGATGGAGGTGTGGAGAGTAACATAGGGAAATGGAGAAAGAGCAAGAGAAAAAAAAAGCCTGAGGGTCATCTCAGAAAAACAAATAGATAATACATTAAGTAAGATGATGGAAAAACTCCAGCCTGAACCAGAATGATTGATTATCAGACTTCAAAGGGCACACAAGTGAAAGAGGAACAATGGAGGAGTGTGAGAAAGAAGAGAAGGCCTGGATGAAAAGAAGAATGAAATAGCAGAGAGATTTTTGAAGAAACAGCTGAATCACTCGACCAAGAATCTCGTTGATGGCCTTCTTTTCAACCTTTTAAAAAAAGACAACGTGCAGTTCCAGATAACACACTCACATATGAAAAACTGTACTAAAAGGGTGTTAAATCATTGGATTTGAGAGTGAGATGAAAGAGATGAAAGGAAGGGAGAAAAAAAAACCCCAAAGATATAAAAGACAAGAGAGAACTGCGAGAGCTTGAAGAGAAGGAGGACGAGTTCACTGCGGAGGACAGAGATAATTTTTTTGCGGATGTATCCCTGGCAGCTCTCCATGAGCCCACAGCAGCCTGGTGTTTTCAATACCCCTCCACAACACACACCCACACCCACACACACACACGGGGGGCAACAGATGAGAAAACTCATGGTCACCCTTCTGAGTCACTCTATAGTCTCGCTTCATGTCCTGCCCACAGCACATCTGATTGGTTACACATCATGAGTAATAGCTGGAGTTGTGTGTTGGAGTGAAGGCAGCAGATTTTAAACATCATTTATGATCTTTTTCTAGAAGCATGCCCAGTTTACCAGTTGCACCACTGAAAATGAACACTGAACTGCTGAAAAGTCGTTGCCTTAAATCAGTCACTCTTCCCTAACCCAGTCAGTACACACACACAAGCATTCTGATTTTTCACTGCAACTCTGCCTCGAGAATTAGGGAATTATTTATTACTTTAAAACTAATAGTGGCAGTAAAACTGTCTTTCACACTATGATGGTTACATTTTGCAATTAATCCACGGTTCACATGTCAAACGTTTGGGTGGGGTGGTGTTCCGTACAGATCATGGCCCAACTCCACACAGCTGCCGTTTCATCATTGAATCAGAACTAATGGATATGCTGACAAAAAAACAAACATATGGAGGCCTATTGAAGGCTGCGACAAAAGAACAAAACATTGACTCATCAAACAACTGCCATATTGTAAAAGCTACAGGTCCTTGCTGCCTGTGCTCCTCACACATTCAATTGATTTTCTTAGGATCTGGCAGACAAATGAATTCTGTAAAAACTAACATATTGAGGAATATAATTGAAATAAGACTAATTTAATGACTGATTGGACACTTAGTAATTGGCTTCTTACATGACAACTGTAGACTCATTCTTCAGGGTTGAGAATGCAGGGTCAATAACACTCTGAGATTAAACTAATCCTTTAGATTTTCATTCAATTAAATCCAAAGCATGTACATTCAGTTGTGTTTACTCTCTTAACACTTTGTCATAGCTGTATTAAGTTACCACTAATGCAAATGGAGCTTCTTACTGCAGCTGCAGCTAATTAAAAGCGTTCAATTGGCTGAACGAGGGGTGGCTTTTCTTGAGAAGAAATTCTCTATATGACAATTTTAATGTCTTGCTTCAGAGTACTTTGTTTGTGTGGGTCACCCTCCAGGCACCAGTTTGCAGATGAAATACTAACCCTAACAGTGCTTAAGAGGGAAAGAGCAACCTCTCCCTCCCCCAGTGATGGCACTGACATGTGTCAGCAGGCATCAGAAGGCTGCACTGCCATGTAGAAAGTGGTATGTCATGTGTGCATGTTCAGGGTTCTTGGATTTAATCATGCGCTCTCCCACAGGCCTGGAGGAAAAGGCGGCAGATAAATGGATGGATGGACAAAGCAGATGACAAATGGCTGAACAAGGACTGGGAGTAAAGCCATGCAAAAAAGGGATGTGGGAAGTGGATCTGGCTGGCTGAGTGTTAACAGCTCTGAGAGGATGAAACTGACAACAGTTGAGTATAAAGGGGTGTAATTAGGAAGAAAGATAGAATGTCAGGGGAAAAGGGCAAATGTGAGTGTACCTTTGTCTATGGAGGCTCCAGCCATATGGTAGAAACTCAGAGCCGTGTCCACGTCATTCACGTTCTTTAGGAAAGTGAAAAAATTCTCCACCTCCTCAAATGTGATGCCCTGCACAAGATGGGAAAATACAAAAAAAAAAAAGGAGTCTGGGTAAGAAAGCCTGTGACAAATCAGGAACGAATCATTCCTGCAGTTTTACCCGAGCCATTGGACCACTGCAGTCCTGTGAAAAATCAACCAAATATTGTCATGACAAGAGCTGTGACTACACAGTGACATTTTGGGAGCAGCTCAGCAGTGTGGCACAAACAACAGGAGGAAGTGGGCAGAGGCAGTCGACACACATGGATGAACGATGTGCCGCGGACGGAAAGGGGAACAGACGGTCTAAGACACACATGCGCATGTACACATCTAAACAGACTCACAGCTGCCACAGTGCTAATGAACTTATTTGCAAAGGGAAGTGAGCAGCTGGTGTTCGGCAGTAAATAACACTTTTCTCATTTACATTACAGGGTATGCCAATGCTGAGAGACAGAGCGGGATAGAAAAAGAGATGCTTGCTGTAGTTTAATTCTTCAGAGACACACCAACTCTGGCAGCACCCAGCTTTTTACTTATGCCTTGGAGGAATGGCAGCTTCTCTGCTTTCAGTTTTTCTCTCTGCTAAGCACTGCATTTAACCATCAAACTTGCCTTAACATAGCTCAGTCTGACATCTGTGGTGCTTTAATGTATACCAACAAGCTATTATGTGATGCTTAATATAAAACACTTACTGCAACACTTCTGGGGATAAGATATGCATGGGCATAACTTCAGTCAATTGACTGATGGGCTTATTACAGTGAGGCAGTACCAGCATGAAACCAAAGTTCACTTGGAAATCGGAGAGGGTATACTGAGGTTGGCTTCAAGCCCTCTGCATCTTGAATGCTTTGAATTTTTTTTCTCTGTTTGGTCTGTCCCAGTGGAGCCATTTTACTTGCTTAGGGCAATGTGGTGGTGTTTGGTGTAGGACTAAAGGAGGCGAAGGAGAGTCAAAACTCTTTTTTGTAATAAATCTTTCATGACGCTGCTCAGCCTGAAGTAAACAAAAATGAAGAAGTTGTTTTGATTGATAGGAGAGCAAATGAATTGGACAAAAACCTGAAACTATTAGAGTTCAGGCTGTGACACTGACAGAGAAAGGGCTTGTTGGGAAGCAAAGATAGACGGAGGACTAATTATTCCCTTCTGCTGAGCACTGGCTCCTCTGTATTTGGTCACCACATACGGAGGTAGTGGAAGGTAGAGAGTGTCGTTCAGGTGGATAACGTCAGCCTCCAAATGTGCTGTCCTCTCCCGGTGATGTATTATCTCAATCATAATGTCCCAGCACAGTCTCCTTTTCCCTTAGGCACACAACGTCTGTCACATATCCTTGCATGTAGGCCAATTTATTAAAACACAAAATCTAGCACCCTATGGAATAGCAAAGTACCAAATCGAATTTCCCCCATGGGGATCAATAGAGGATTATCTAAAAATCTTAATCTTAAATCACTTATCTCGGAGTTGCATGGAAGCGTGAATAAGGACACATATTTATCTACCTGGGCATCCTTAAACATCTTCTTCAAGCCCTTCTGCATCAGCTTGAGTTTGCGGGACTGGACGCCACTGTAGGCCAGCAGCATGCCCCCAAACTGTCTCTCTGTGATTCTGCCGTTCACAGGATCGTTCCTTTCAAACTGGAGGGGGACAGAAACAAGATAAAGATTGATTGACGTGAAGAGGGACAAACAAATTAAAAGGAGGGGGAGGGCCTGGGAAGATGGAAAACAGTAAATACTGGTGTCAGGCTTCAAGTTGAATCATGCATGGAGCTGGCATTGGTGACATTAAATCTGCATGCCTTTTTTTTTTTCTTAAATACAATGTCCCACTGGAGCATGGCTTCAAAGCAGTAGGCCTTGACTTAGTCAGGTCAATCCAGTCGATTTATGTCTGAGGCTGTTATGCACACAGCTCCCCTCCCTCCTTTCTCTCTGAACGTGCCGACCTCTCAAAATGTTAATTTGTCCGACTTGATGCAGCTGATGACTAAGGCAAAAAGCCTGGAGTGAATATTTCAGGGGTGACCTGACCATTCAATGCTCCTAAGGAGGAGCTACCTTTTGTGACATGAAGACATATTAAACTAGCAATAACTGGTTTTGTGGCCATTGGGGACAGCGGAGAGAAGCTGTGAACACAATATTGACATGTGTCATCTTTTAAGTTGATATGGGAAACTGATGTTTCTGGCTCCCTGATGGATGTACGTCCAGAATTCACTCTCTCTTTGCTCTTTTTTTTTATTGTCCAGCAACTCCTGAGGGAAATATCTGGCTCTTTAGCTACTTAATGCTTCACCAGCTTGTCTGCTGTTTGGTGCTAAGCATGTAGTGTTTTGGGGGTTTTTTTCTCTGAAACTAGCTGCATGCTGCCACCATAACACTATGAGACCATGAGAATGAACCAAAACAGTAAATTTGTGGGCCGGACAGCTAAACAATGAGCTGAGCTGAAACTGGCAATACAAATCAGTAAAGCCGTCACTTTAGTTTCACATGGTGATTTGATAAATTGATGTAAAAATGGATTATATTCGCTTTAAGGACAGTAGCTCTTGTTATTCTGACATTCCTGTTATTACACTTGGACATGGTCTTGATGAAAACAAACAATTAGTTTTCTTCCATATTGTGCTTCCCTGCATTTTGGAAATGTATGGTGTTATACTGTGAAACCAGATTGCAATTCCAGCTTCACTGGGGAATTCATTAACAAGGGGTATTATATAAGAGTTACAAAAACAAGAGTAAGTAAAAATAACAGAGAGAAGGAGTTAAGCACTCAGCAAGCTAGAATTACCGCCTTCTGGATGTACGTATGCCTCCATGCACCAGTCAAGTTGCAGTTTCCATTCATGTCTGTCCAGACTCATATACTGTATGTAGTAAAGACTTTGAAGAAATTTTAAGTGCTTTTTATGGCAAACTTTAAGTTAACACTATATTGAAAAGTATGATTCCAGTTGATTTCCAGCAAGAAACATGCCGTCTTCATATAGACTTTTTGCAGATGAGCACAGAAGACTAATAGAGAGCTTCGTCACATGGTGCAACTACAATCACCTGAAGCTAAATATCAGCAAAACCAATGAGCTTGTGGTGGACTACTGCTGTATGTATATTAGTCTGTAAGTTCATTGACAGAAACAACAAAACAGAGTCAAATTTCTTGTACTGTGTTCACAGAAGATCTATACAATCACCGCGGTTTCAAGGTGGGGTACCCAAGATTAGTGTCAACAATTCAGTATCTGACCAAATGTGAAACATGGTCACTATCTCCCCTTCTGTTCCTGAGTTATGGTGTTGAATAATGGCCAAGTGTTTTTGGAGAACATTATGATGTCACAGTGAAGTTAAAATGTCTTCACTTCTTCATTTTATCTTATTAGACATGAGTGAAATTTTGCAATAATTAGCATATGTTTTCTTGGGTTATGGCCAAAAAAGATCCAAGTGGAAATTTGTGCCAAACTTGAAGAAATTCACTCCAGGCGTTCCTGAGATATCGTATTCACAAGAATGGGACGTACAGACGTACGGATGGAGAATCTCATAATGCAGCCATGGCTATCGCCAGAGTGGAGCCATAAAAAAATGCTACAGCTGGTAAAATATGGTCTAGAGTGAGCTGCAGCCTCATCAAATAAAGCATAGTTGTATCAATAAGACCTGACAGATAGTGCTTTCTTTCTGGCAAATGCCCTGCCTTGAGTCCTATCCTTGTAGCTTCAAAGCGCTTATTAAGCTTCAGTGTATCAGTTAGGCACTACCCTGCTGATTAGAAAAACCATATGCTTAACAAAACTCACGAGTTGCCGTGACTGTGGAGGCAGGGGAGGGGGTCTGGGAAGACGGCATTTATATGTAACTGTCACAGCTTTGAGAGAGTGACACTGACTGATGCTGACAGAAATTCCACGCAGTACATTTGTCATCCTCTCTCCTTATTTTCCTTTGTGTTGTGTATAACGCACACCTGTCACCGCCTCCGTGCTCTTCCCCTGGCTCTTGAACATTTTTTGGTTATTTGTTTGTTTACTGTAGGAACAATTTCCTTTCTCTGAGTTAAGAAGCTGCCAATTTTAATGTGTTGTTCCTGAATGGGTGCAGGGAGACTACGATTTAAGATTATAGCAAAGCAGTAAAATTCTAATTAATTCATTATGATTGTACACAATAGTCCAGTAAACCAACAGATGAAAGAACCGTTTGTTCCTCCACTCATCCCCTTTCCATCACCTCTAGTTTAAGCACATCATGCTGCAGTTTCCTCTGAAACTCCAGAAAGCTGCCGATGGTGAGTTTTCCCTTCAGGTCTTCTCCAAAAAAGTAGGTGGTGAGAGCAGAGCTGCAGCCGGCTGTCTTCAGGGTGTTTCCTGTGGTGGACCGGTCTCGGTGTCGCATGCCCATACTGGTTTGGGAACGAATTATACTCTGGACCTAAGGATGTAGGAGGTCCCATGTCAACCAGGATGGCGGAGTAGTTATGACTATTTACTTTCTGGAATATATACAATCATTAACAGTATAAGAATTGTTTAATCAAAAGGCTGTCGACAATAAAAAGCTTATGAGGTTTGTGTAAGGTTAACTTGATTTAAAATACAAAGCAATTTACCTTTTAATTTATTTTAATTGAATCTATCTATACAAATAATACTGTACATATAATACTGCATTACATAAACCTTATCAGAGATAGCGGTATATCACAGGGTGCAGCGCACAGCACTTATTTCTCAGTGGTGCACATCAATACAGGGACCTACCTATATTGCCTGTCAGTGTGTGTTACTGGTCACTGTAATACAATCAAGAGCTACTATAGATATGAAAGCACAGCCCAAGCATGTGGGCTAGCTGCTTCAACCTCTTGTCTCTTTCAATATGGTGATTCAGTGGATGTTTGTGACTGCTGTATGCAAGATGTGCTGCTGTTCACAGTCTAACCTGGTCGAACTCCTCCAGATCCACCTCTCCATCACCGTTCAGATCAAACATCTTAAAGGCAATCTCAAAGTTCCTCTGGGGAGCTGGACACAAAGAACAAATTCAGAAATCAATACAACACAATATGAAAACAACATGTCACCCTGAATCGACCCAGACAACAGCTAGCTAGCTAGTTCAAGACGGACTCAGCCATTATACATGAACTGTGTAACATCTTCAGCTTTTATCTTAACCCCCCCGCCAAGTGGTTCAACATGGAGCAATCTAGATGCTCTTTTGTTTTTTTTAGCCACCAGGCTGCACAATGATTGCTACACAATCAGCCACCCCCCAATGTCTGCTGCACTCAGCATGAACAGATGCAGCACAGCGTATTTTCAACAATTGTATTGGCTTCCTTGTGAAAAAAAGAGACACACAAATCAAGTTGGGACTTCATAATGAGGTCCCCAAACATGTGCGCAACTACCGGTACTTCAATCGCTTCAGAGACAGTAACTACTTCGCCTCGAGAGGCAGCTCAAGAGATTTTATTCTTTTTAGAAGAGTACAGCGAGCCAAAATACCTTTTTATACACAGCAGCAATAGAATGGAGTACATTTCCAGTACCTCTGGAACTCATTGAAGCGGAGAGGTTTTAAGCAGGCATTGTATTTGAGCCTGTCAGTCTGTCAACGTCTTAATTTGAATGCAATGTACATTCTGCATATCAGATATATGGGCTGTACATTCACATATTAAATTTCATCAAAATTCAACATCCTTGGTAAACATGCAAGAAATAAATGAATGTTACATTCAAGCCCTTTCCAAAGGAGTTCATACAATGCTGAATGTTTAAACCTAACCCTACCAGATAAATCTGTCAGTATTTTGCAGTATACCAGTCTGTGGCGACTTTCCTCGTTGGCACAATGGTAGCGATGTATTTTCCATCAACCAGCAATGATTAGTCTGCCAGAGCTGAAGGAGGGAATACGAGTGTGCCGGAGCCTATAGCATCATAAGCCAGTCAACAGTGTTTGTGTAATTTCTTTCACTGTCAGAAGGGGGAGCCAAAAGTTCCACAGTGCAGGTTTAAATAAAAATGATGCAGTCATTTGAACATTTACAACTATTCCATACTGCATTCATTTCATATTGCTACTATATTTACACCTCTGATATAGCACTTATAAGTTAATGTAACCACCGCCTCATCACATCATGCCTACTATTTCTGCTTTTTTAACACAGTGACCTATTCTTTGTTGTTTTGTGGGACTTTGTGTATATAGGCTATAATTCCTATGCTGAAAAACAGAGCCAAAAAAAATATTTACATACTACATTATATAATCTGTTTGTTAAATTATTTTAAATGATTCATTTTTTTTTTTTACTACTGTATTATATTATGACAATTTACTGCCTTTAAAGACCAACTCCTTCAAGGGATATATTAAATATTAATTTTGTCTTGTCTTGATTCCACAGATTCAGACTGTACAAAAGCAGTAAATATGTGCCAACATGAGGCCCTTAAGCCAAAATATGTCCTCCTTTGAACTATTTTTGTGGCCGTGTTAAATGGATTGAAACCAACCATAAGGCATGCTGTCCTGTCCGCTTAAAAATGACTTGCCCTTGAAAAC
>JBBPCS010000573.1:13906040-13916148 GCA_037974645.1 Hollardia meadi | reverse complement strand
CCCCCCCCCCCCCCCCCCGAGATTTTCTCCATATACACAGATTATAATAAATGTTTGAGCTAAGCTGGGGGATAAAATATACTAGAGGAAGGAGCTTCATTTTCATTACTATGATTTTTGACGCATTCAGAAAGGAGACAACGTGGAGTTGACTCCATGTATCTAAACCAATGCCATTTCCAGCCAAAACAAACTGATTTTGTGAAGCATAACATATCCAAGGCAGCTAGCTTGAGTAGACAAACATCATTAACTCTGAAAGAACTAGAGATCATACTGAGCGGAGATCCAGCTTTGTAGCCTGGCTAATAATATCATATTGGAAAATATTACTTTCTGTCTTCACTGAAGCCGAAAGAAAGCAGATAGCAGAGAAGGCACAGGAGATTTTAGGATTTCATTTATGTACATTGTCTAAGATTTTAAGGATAAGGTATTGGAATGGGATGTCTGTACATTTCAATAATATACTTACTGGACAGCACAGTGGTGAGGAAGATGTAGTCAGAGAAAGAGATAAGGCCACATTCTCCCAATGTGTAAAATATGCTGTCCTCATCTGCAAACTTCTCCCTCTCTTGGGCGATCTTCTGCTCATTCAGGTCCGAACAAAATAAAAGGAAGAAGTTACATTAAAAAACGTTTCACCTGATTCAGCACAAGCCTTATAGCTTTTACAGCTGCCCCAGGTGTGGTTTTGTGTGTGTGTGAAAGCAAGGTTGTGTGTGTCTGAAGCTAAATCAGAGGCTATAGAATACTGAAATGTACACACATAGTTTACTTCCACACACACAGTAAGAGTTACCCTGGTGCATAAGGATGACAATGGATAGATGGGTTATCACAACAACACTCATGCAAATGCTGCATACACATTTAGCTGTACAGGCAGGTGAGGGTGGTTGTGATGAAAAAAATTAGTCTGTGGTCAGTTTGAGTACAAAACACGTGATCCACCGCAGGTTGTACTCACAGTGTGAAATTGACATAAACAGAGGGAAAACATCACAAGAGACTGTCGCACAGACACACAATATAGATTAGCCATATCCCTAACACAACCAAAATGTATTACTCATTAAAAACAAAGTGATTATAGCTCTCTCTTTCACACACAAACGCAGAGTTAACTGACGTTTTCTCCTGTTGGCATGTGTATATTCACAGCATTGCATGAAAGTGAGACCTCATGCACACTACAAACTCGGTGATAAAGACTTGAAAGACAGTGTCCCACTAGTAGGACGCTCCACCAAACAGTGGACAGACGGACAGAGCATGCCTTAGCAGGGGATGGGGGGTGGGGGGACTGGGTCACGCTGAGCCCACGTGGAGTTACCTCCGTCTGTAAGGTCCAATTCAGAGGAGGAAGGAGGAGAAACAACTGTTAGAGAACAGTGTGGCCTCTGCTGTCTCTAGCAGGGCCTTGAACAACAAAGATAAACATGTGCATTCATATTGTCACACACACACACACACACAGAAAAAAATTTGCTTAAAATAAGATAATTAGGGGATACCACTCAAGTTAAGAATTCAGATATGTCTTGCCATCCCTGCAGTCTATAATTAACATTTGCATGCATGCATTAACAACAATGCTTGCCAAAATTAGAAATAATCAAGCAAGGACTGATTTCCCCATAATACAAAATGATGAAGTTATAACAATAATTTATACATATTGTCTGTCTCAGTTCTTTGTTAAGTATTGTCACCGGAGCTGTATGCTGAGTGTACATTAAAAATGAAGGCTAGTCCATTATTCTCTCTGGAAAAGAACATAGAATTACATTAATTGGGAAAAAACATATATGAAGACTTAAATTTGGTGGCATCCCCCTTAATAGCATAAGATAATCAAATTCTTTAAAATTCCCCATACACCGACTCCCTCCTCATGAAATACAGCCTTTATAATGGCTGCTATAAACAACTGGTATAAGCATATAAAATATATCACTAGCTCCAATTCGTGTCTATCTCAAAACATCAGTGATGCAAATAGGAAATAGTGATTCCTACTACATTAAACAGTATAAGGGGAGAAGGGAGTGGGAGAGAGAGGGGCAGGTGAGAGAGAGAGAGAATAGTTATTTTAGGAGCAGTGCTACTAGATTAAGAAAAAAGACAGAGATAACAAAAGGGAAAATGTTAAGTCTTGGCTGGTTGAAGGCTTTCAATGTGTTTGCATGTGTGGGAGCATACTAGAAAGGGACAGGTATAAACATATGGAAAGAGTAAAAAAGAGAGCGGGTGAGAGTGAAAGAGGTTGGTATTGTCCCCCGAGTTTGGAATAATGACACTAAGCCCTCTGGGCCTGACGTGAGCCAGACTCTTAACTCCAGTCCACAAAACAGAAAACGAACACAACCACACAAGTGTGTATTCCAAAGGCCAAGTACAGACTCGCCCCTCTACACATCTACGCACATGAGACATAAATGCACTGGGCCTCACACCAAATAGTATACAAAATGTTCTATCACACTGTCCATCAATCCAACAAATCTGTATGCAACACTGTGTAGTCTCCCAACAGACAGATGTATAGTAAGTGTGTACCTCAAGCTGTGCTGTGGATTTCATCTTGGCTTTTTTTAAGCCTTTTTTTGTGGAGCTTCTGGCTCTGCTGTAAGATTGGGTCCTGTCTTCCCCCTCCATCTGCCATTATTCTGTTACTGGTAAAAGCCTCAGTTTCCCACTGAAGTTGTGCAATACTGGGTGCTCCAGCAATTCAACAGTACAAGAAGGCATAGTGTATATAATTTAGATAAATGGTAAAAAACAAACGTTTTATCTACAAGAGATACCTATTAGATTACTCGATTCCCCAGACAGTATCTGTGTCTCATCAGTTTTGATTCACCGACCTAGAGGACATAATGCCCATAAAACATGCTGCCGCAATCACTAAAACGATTTAAACTATATTGGAGTCAGTATCTAACACTCATCATAGATTTTTTTTTCCCAAAGCACTGATCTACAAATGACTGTAATCCTAATTGCCGCAGCACTTAAATTAATTATCAACTAACGCCTGGTCTGTCACTGTGCGTGTGTGTCGATTAGTGTCAACTTTGTAGGCATCTATGTGCATGTGAGCATGAATCCCTTTTAAATCCCTGTCTTGAGCCTGCTCATGTGTTCATACATGTCTGTGTGTGTCAGCTAGCTACGCTACGGAAAAGTCCAGGAGCTGCGTCCAGATGACAGACTGAAAAAACTAACTAGCCTGTGAGCTGAGGCAGAAACGCAGTGCTGACAGAGCTGCCGGCTGGACTGTGCTGGAGGTGGGGCAGTCAAATGTACTGCTGTCATACACACACAGCAGGGTTCAGAGTGTGGTTAGGGCTAATCTCTCCAGTGCACCAGGCTACAGAGCAGCCTCAATAGCTGTCCCGGCCAAATTCCAACTAGCCCAAGCTGAAAGAGTCCAACAACTAAGACTCATGCAAGTCAAGCACAGCCAGGGGCACGCATGCAAAAGAGGCTGAATTTCTTTCTGCTCATTTCACGAGTGGCTAAGAAACACTTTCTAAGGACACCATTGAAAAATGTCATACTTAAAAACCTGGACTGCTTAAAAAGGTATTTACGATTGTCACGTTTCATTGGTAAAACCCAAAACCGAGGAATTATATGCCTGCACAAACATATTTTTATATAACCCTAATTTCTATAACTGTAGAAAACTTTCGTTGACTTTCTAACAAATGTAGAATATGAACAAATCCACCACATGGCACTGTGTAGTGCTGATGAGAAGGCACACACTTCTGGGATCCAGCGTCATCAGGTCATCAAAGAAAAAAGGCAGCTGTTGAAGTGACTGTGATTGAGATGAGACATAATTCGACACTGCAGGCTTCTAACATGAACATTTGGATATATTTACACTGCTCCACCAGCACGTTGTGTGGCCATACACTGGTTTGGGAACTGATGGCAGCTTAAATTTGGCCCTCTCCAATACAACTGTACCAACTGCAGTGTTTTGTGACAGATTAGATCTCTGACTCTTTCCAACACCTGTAGCTGCACAAGCTATGATATCTAGAGAGAAAAAAAGAGGGAAGCAGATGATGAAAGAACTGGATATAAGCCAAATAGATTGTGTTAAAGCTTTAAAATATTAATTGTCACAGTAAAGACAAAATTACTTTTCTCGGATTAAGCCATGTGACTCTTTTGTCTGCATGGTCTCCTCTGATCGCCACAACAAAGAGATGAATTTAAAGATCTAGGCTGAGACTTGCCACTGAAGATGAAAAGCTCAAGCTCTCAAGCCCTCACTCACTTTGTCAATGCATTCATGTGTGTGGCAAGAGTGTGCAACCTTGAGTGATATCTGAACCAGAGAGACCTCTCATCTTTTGTACAGGTGAGTCTCAATGGAACTTGGTGTACTGGAGCGCTACACCAGTGGGTGTATGCTGATATATATATATATACTGTATATTAAAAAAGTGTGACAGATGGACAGCACAGAGTAAGTGAAAAAGAGAGGAGAGGGCCAGACAAATGCATTAAAAATGAATCAGTGCCTTTATATCGCTTTGTGAGTCACTTTGGCAGGTACAATGAAAGACATGCATTTCAGGGGAAAGGGAATTCAGGATGACCCTCTTGAGGGGTAAAGTCAACTTGGGTCTGAGCCTGACATTTATGAAAGGTGGCTAAAAGCTCTCACGGTGTAAGTGCACCTTTGCTGCAACACATACAACAAGGGCACCATCTCCATTCAAGCCCCAAAGAAAACCACACACACTAAACGATTCTATGCTAGGTACTCTGCCTCTAACACCACAGAAGAAATGCACACATTAACCAAACTCCATCCTTGATAATCAGAGAGATCAAGGGTAAATATTTTCTCCTTTAACAGCATTTAACAGCACAGTCTGTATGTGAACCTGCAGGTGTGTGTGTGTGGTTGAGAGAACATTACTGTATTAGCTTTCCAGAGCAGGTGCACTGCCAATAACTTATTCTGGGAGCACAATTAGAATAATGGACCCTCAATAAACCAATTTTGTCGCTGAGGAATAGCAGCTGTCTCACAACAGGAGAGAGGGAATCTAATTAGCTGATCAGATGTACAGACAACCCAACCTCAACTACTGTAGATTAGGAAAAAGATACAGAAAGATTAAATGTGTGTGAGCTCTTATAGAGACATGAATATTGACAGAGATGGCAAAGAAAGCATGTGAGAATTAAAGATGGTGTGAAAAGATGGAGGAACAGAGTGGTGACAGTCCAAACAGCAGCCCCTGGGAGCTTCCTGTGAAATTAGAAAGAGTGAACATGACAACAGTTGGTGTGACAAGAGGCTTGTGACCATTGGAGCAGCCCCACTCAGCATTCCCTCTGAGTGACAGGAGTCCGCTCTCAGTCGTAGCAGGTCACACGGCAGACGCTGTATGTGGCTTTACATACAGAGAGGGCCACAGCATGTAGGAACAGTTTGGATACATTTTAGATGTACAGACCAAGTCCTTCCTTCAGTGAGTCTAGAACATGCTCTACAGAAATCATGCAGCACTGACATCCGGACAATCCAAAGGATGAATTTGTGAAGGTTATCAAGCACATCAACACAGCCTTGATCTTAGCTAACAGAGACACTTTCTGGGCTCAAAACCACCCTGTGATGCCACCATGCGCAGAGAGGGGGCGTCCCCACAAGCTACTTTCTCTGTGAGACACAGGCAAGAGAGCAGTGCATGCCGGGAAAAAGGCCAGAGCGCCAAAGCGTGTTGAAAGCTAGACCTGATATTTCTTAAAAGACATGGAATTATGAGGATAAAGAGGTTTATAAAACAAGACAGAAAGAGCGCAGGGGAACAGCACTGCTATGATTTAGCAATGACCAATACAAGTTCCCTATGAACGACTCATTTTTTGCATCTCAGCTTTATAAGACTTTCTATAAGCTTTATAAGACGTTCTTAAAATTTGATTTCAAATGTATGTGAACCTAACTTTGAAGTACAGACTAGCATGTATTATGTGGCAGTGCTGCATTGGTTAATAATCTTTGTAGAGTCAAAACATTAAGACTTTACTTTCAATAATTTAGCAGGGAGGGCATGGCCCGCAGCTGTCTCCAACAAGCTATCCAAAGGGTACCGGGGAGGTCACCAGCACATGTCCAATAACAATGCAGAGTCTCCCTTTGCATATTTGATAGTAGATAAGTGCATACACAATGGGGTGCGTGCCTTATTTCAGTTTCGGACACTCCCCTTCATTATAAAGGTGTACAGGGTGTAACCTGCCCTTGCCGCTTATCTTCATGTCATCGTAACTAATGGAGGCTTTCAAACCTGCTTAAAGGCCAAATCATTTCGTAGATAAAGCTTATAGGTCAGGGCTCATTTATCCATACTTGCCAACATAAATGTGTATAGCAGAACATTGGAATAAAAAAAAAAAGGTTTCTCCAATGCACTCTGGTGAAACATTTTGGAGCATCACCGAAAACTAGGAGCAAATAAATGCTATAATGAAATAACTCATACACATTTATGCAAGTGCTATAAGCGACTAAAATGTCCCAGCATAAGAAATTAAAAGATAAGGCAGAGGTGAAAAACACCACGGCATCAAGCAGAGTGGCATTTCCTCCAGCAAATTTGTTATTTAGGACATCTCAGAGTGTATGGCTGAATCGAAATGTCCACCCTCTGGACGTATGTACTGTATCATCACGTCAAGTCTGAGGGGGCGTAAGACTAAAAGGCTATATAAGCTGCTGATATCCCTATAACCTATACATATTTGTGATCATCATGATGTGGTTGAATATTATGTTTTGCCAACAAGATCCATTGACATTTTAATAAAGTCATTGTTTTACACATTCATCTTTGTTTTTTCAGTTGGCAATCGGAAAATCTGCAATGTCATGTCCGTAGTGCAATTAATTGTGGGTAATTGAAGTCTGATGAAGACTGCACCCCAAGCGGACTCTCTGGAAGTCTTCAGTCTTGAGGCCCATTGTGGACTGGATGAAATATGGGTTTAGAGAGCCGTCAGCATTCGCAGACTTCCCGGGAACACGTCCACAAAGTCCGCAAGTCGGCAAGGGCAGTGAGTCTGGACGTTTGGATTCAGGCTACTTTTGTACTCATAGCATGGCCATTTGCATCAATGCATGACAATGAACAGACCCTTCTTTGCAACAGAAGATCTGTGAGGTCATCTACAGTTTAATGTACTAACCTGTTGACCAGCCAATCAGCCACAAGTGCCTTCGGTGACCATTATATAATCTGCCTTATTGTATGAGAAAATACAGTGATGAAGCTTTATTCTACTTCCTTCCTCATAGTATTTGACTTCCCCTGTGTGCAACAACTACAGCACATAAACATTGAGAGAGATGTTTGATGTAACTTCAACATTTTATTACCAGTCTAATGATTTGTTAAAAATATTCACTTTGAATGCATAGTTTGGCTGCTTTCCTATCAACGGTGGTCGTAAACTTAACTGAGGCCATGACTGTAGTTTAACACTTGCTTAAGCTGAGATGTGGTAATACAGAAAAGCTCTTTACTTCGCTGTTCCCCTGGACTAACAGCAGTGAATAGCTATGCCCTGCATATAACAACAGAGGAGTGCAAGACTGAGTAATTGAAAGATAGAAAAAATAGAGACATAAGGTGTAGTAGAGGATAAAAGTATAAATGAGTGGGAAGAAGGGAGTAGTAAAAAGTGCAGTTTTTCATTCAGGTCAACACATGCTACTCGGCACACACCCCATACCTGCCAGAAGTCCTGCAGAAAGGGAGGGGCAGACCAGGAAGGAGATGAGGACGGAGGGAGGGAGACAGAGGGGGAGATGAGGAGGAGGAGGAGGAGGAGGAGGAGGGACGGGGGCGTTTGTGGGTGGAGATGGGGATCGGTAGATGAAATGAATTGGGGGAGGGAGACAGAGAGAAAGTGAGGATTTTGGGAGATGGGGGGTTGAGGACGATGTTTATTCACGAGGAGGGGAAGAGAGAGAAAATGGAGGGATTACTTGTCATGTGAATGACAGAGGACGGCTGAAAAGAGCACGAGAGAATAATCAACAGTCAACAATGGTCACATCAACATAACATTACGGCAGCTGAAAGAATGTCCACATGATCGGGGTTGGAGGAGAAAACACAGAGATGGAGTGAATTAAAAGCAGAGTCAAGGTGCAAATAAACGGTTGGGCAAACAAGCAACTTAAAGACTTTATATAACTGTGTTTCTCTGGACAGGAAAATAAAAAATAAAACAAACCTGGTGCGTCAGTATGAACAGTAGCTGTTAAACAACCATATAGGGCATGTAACGTGTACATATAGCCTGAATCTGAAAAACAATTAGTGGCAGCAGGAGGGGTCTGGGAAGGGGGTTGTAAGCGAGAGGCTTATAACACATACACTTTCAAACACTCCTACACTAAATGTGGCAAAACAGTATGTATGTAGCAGATCTCTCAATTGGCTTGACCATTTCTAAATTAAACCACAGGAAGTGAGACACAGAGCTCTTTTAAGAGAGCTCTCATGTTACTTACACAATAATGTACACCTCACTCCCATTGACCTTAGCCTTCATCCCAGTTTACCACCCAACCCCCAGCTGAAATGCTCCTGTTGTGCTTCACCACACCCTCCATCAACTTCCCGATTTACACACTACAGATATTGCACCACTGTACAGGCCGTGGCCATTTCATTTCAGTCCATTTCAAAGCACTTTTAAGTTTCATGTGAACTAGATTTCATGGGTTCTTGGCAGGAAACAGTAATGGCTTATTCCTCCAACTAGCTAGGGGTGCCCATTAAGCCAATGAGTAGGAGGCACGTGTCTCCGGGCGAAAAGGGGTTGGGCAGAGCCAGGGAGGGAGGGGAGTTCTTGGGACTGCTCTGGTTATGGCAGAAAAATCTCAGGGGAAAACCAGAGCTAAATACAGTATCAGAGAAAACCATGCGTGCACAGGAAACACAAGGCCTAGAGATAGAGATGACATGTACCTAAGCAAACAAGGGCCATAAATGAAGTGTGTTTCATTTCGATTTTAGGCCACGACACAATTTCACATTTACTTTTAATTCATGTATAGCCAACACTTTTTAGTTAATATTCTTTTGAAATATGTGTGAAGAAGTCTCTTTCACAAAGCTTAGTATAATTACTACTGAGTTGCAGAAGGCAGTAAAAGAGAAAAGTTGTGACAAAGAGTTCTCTCTTTAGCCTCACAGACTCGGTGTGGCTCAGCTGAGTCCAACATGGACATGGGGTACAGATGTACTCATCATACCAGCCTGAAGGCTGATGGATTTTGATCTTTTAATGAGGTTAGAAACTACAATCACCACACTGATGATTAGCGAAAATTAAATGAATGAGGAAGGTTGGCTACTGGGCGTGAGAGATGCTCTCTGGGATCAGTGAGAGGGCATTAATGGTCACAAATCAATATCAAGGGAAGCAGCAATGAAAATAATGATGTTGGTGATTTATACTGATGGCTTCTATTTCAAGACTATGAACAGAGAAATGTCAGCATTTAGAGCACAGAGACCAGCTCCTCTTAAAGTCAGTCTGTTGCCATGGGGCTAGCCTGTCCAAAGTTCATCTGCTGTTATTATCTTTAAATAGGTCATTATGCACTGGGAAGGCCCACTTTGTACATGTCTCTCTTCATGATTAAGTGCGGAGCTGATCTGTTCAAGAAAAAGGCTTTTCTGTACTAGGTTTAACTAACTGGATGCTTTTAGATTGAAGCAGATAGTTATAGGATCCCTGCATAGGTTGAAAACAATACATCTCTTGATTATAGGGATGCACGATATTGGATTTTTGCCGATATGCCGATATTTTCAAACTCATTTAGGCCGATTGCAGATGCCGATACCGATATATACACATCTTTTTTTTTAAGAGAACCCCAAATCTCTACTGTACTAAAATTAACCTATTACTCTTGTTGTGATGGCCTAGCCTACTTGTTGTAGATATGGACATAAAACATTTCGTCTGATTATACCCTAAATGTATAATTTTACCAATGTAGACATTCATGAAAAATAAGGAAATCATTTCAACTTGGACT
>JBBPCS010000573.1:13885815-13905940 GCA_037974645.1 Hollardia meadi | reverse complement strand
TATCGGCCAGGCACATCGGCAGAATTTTTTTTATATCTGCAGATGCCGATAATTAACTTTTTAAGCTTTTATCGGCCAATACCGATATCATCGTGCATCCCTACTTGATTACCCTTTAACTTTCAGACTTAAAAAGTCTCAATTACAGTGACAGGAAAACAATATGAGTTTACAGCTGAGAAGCAGACAACAAAGCAAAGACATAAGACAGAGACATTGTATACAGGATATAGTCTGTGGAAACATTCTTTCACTTCTTCTTTTGAGGAAGACCAAAATTTCAAAATATTCATTGTAGATGGTCTGAGCTGTTCACATTTGTTCACCTATAAAACTTGTACCTGCAGTGGACGTATCTCACTGTGACATCAGCTTGTGCACATTTGGCCCGATATCGACAGAAATAGCAGCAGTATCTGAAGATTTGTTTCTTCAAACTCGCCTTTGTCTCGCCTTGTACCATCTAGTCTCTGTACTTTTGAATTTTTTTGAAGGTCCATTGTTGCTAATGTTCAATTATTTGTTTCTTTTTCTCATTTATTAATTTTGTTCTATGAAAAGTGTTATACTAAATTGAATTTACTTACTGAATAGGTAAAATACACCTAAAAAGAACAAAGTGGACACAGAAACAGCAGCTAACACTAATAACTTATTTGGATTTTTTCTATTCTAATGGTGTTTTCAATTCTCTCCACTATCTCTTTCTATATATTTTACAATGCTTTAACCCAGCTGCCCCTGATGAGTAGTTGTGTATTTCTATGACACCAATTATCACCTCCATTTGTATATCATTCCAGTTCTATTTAACAATTTTCTTCAATGTCATTTTAGCATGAAAATTTAAATGAATGTGGCAGTTCTCCTTTTATTCTCTTTATATTGCATTTCAGAGAAGGATTCCATTATGTTATTATATAATATCACACTGAATGTACTGAATTAAGGCCTCATTTATAATCTTCTTTGGATATGCACATTTAAAATCCAAGTCATGAACAGATAAAACTATTACTGTACTTTTAAAAAAGCCTAATGATCTTGTGCAGATGTCATTTTCTTATTTTCTGTATGAAAATAAGATCAGGACCAATAGGATATTGAATAGTTAAGGGAAAGATTTCTGATAAAATTTAAAGTACGTATCAACTTTAACATTAATACTGAATTTTTATCTGGAACTACTTTCTATTGAAAATAGTGTACATGTAAATTGCTGAAGAGTGAGGTCAGTGGATTATCCAGAATAACCAGAATATTTGTTCTGCAAGGACATGGTAGTCTGTTTTAAATTACATTTTTCATCTCTGTTGCATCAGGGTAGTCGTCGAAGTGATGGAAGTTTCGGAGGCAGATATTGTAAAACCTTGATACATAAAACTGAAATTGTCTTCATAGCCAGACACCATCATGGGAAATTGGAGTAAGTCAGAAAATGTGTTTTTTGTACTTTGGATAAAGTGGTTCTGTAGGCCATTATGATATTGACCATTCTCGGGAATAAACCCCTCTGGTAGACGGGAAAGTTGTTCAGTGAAAAGCAATAAGCTCTTATAGTTATTAAAATTGGAGCTTTCTTGAGAAATGCAGAACTCGTTAAGTTTAGAGTATATTCATGTAATCCATCAATATTAATGTTTCTCAGACATAATTATTAAAACTTCCTCCTGCTGACCTTCTAAGATGACTATCCTCTTTACCACAAAGATGCCCACTTCTTACCTTCCCATCATAGCGCTTGACAATAAACTGATCTAGGCCCAGACCTGAAAAAGAGACAAAAAAGAAAATGAACAGACATGCATATTAGGAGACAAATATTATAACAAACGAGATGTGAGTCAGACTAGTTACACAGTGTGGGCATAAAGATTTATGCCCATCATGAAGCAGAGCAAATGTATTTACTTGGTGTCATACCAAACCTCTGGTAATCACTGACATGTGCTTGAGATTAATGATAGTCATGAATAACCCACTTCCATTTTGCAAATTCTTCAAAATAAGCAATCATCAGCATTCAGCCTCAACTCTTCTAATCAGCAGTTTGAACAAAGTTCCAGATTAAGATTGATAGTAGGCAGAGTTATTTGCTAGATTTTTATATCTCTGTTACACATTTTTTGTATCTAAAGGTGTTTGGGTTCACCAGAAATCAATGTCATGTCATGCTAACACAATGAATAATGTCTTCAATGAAGAACACATATGGATCAGTGGAAAAAAGAGTATTCTGCACTGTGCTCTGGTCTTTTATCCTGTCAGTATTACTGCAGGTGTATTTCTATCATGTCTTTCTAAGCAAAAGAAATCAATTCATGTATTGAATGTGATTCTGCACCCTGCAAAGATGATATGAAATTTGTTTTTCCTCATTTTTTTTTTTTTTTTTTTACTAAACTTCATCAAACCTCAAGCATGAGTGGAGAATTGAGAATTTTTTCCATAATAAAGAAAATCCTACCTCAAAGCTGATGTAATTCAAACAAAAAAAACCTTGCTGAGTTGATTATTTTCTAATCTGAGATCTGTAAAAGGCATAATATGCAGAAAATTACGTACAGACTCATACAAAAAGTAAGGATGGAGGATCAAGGCTATTTATTTCTCCTTGTACAAGTTTGTAGTCCCCATTATGCTACACATATAGAACATATACACATGGAAATTTATTTCCCCATTGTGGGACTAATAAAGGAATATCTTGTCTTATCTTAATTAAATTCAGAGTAGAATGGGAAAAAAATAAAAATAAAAATAGAGGAAATATACAGTTATTTATAAATATACCCAGCAAATAATGCTGTGCATATTTTAAATTTGCATCTGGGTGAATGTTATGTAATGTAATGCCTCTCAACTATCACTTATGACCCACTAAAAGTTTGTGGCAGTGTCTGTATCTGCAGAGTCCATGCCACCTGCCTCTATTTTCTTAGTATTTTGCTTTATTTGTGATGTTTCTGGGTATAACCCATTGGGCATTGGATGTGTAGCCCACAGCCTATAACAGAGCGAGCTCGGGACTCTATAAATATGTAGCGGCCAAGTTACATGCTTTTTCCATCTCTCTCTTCTGCTCTCAGTCTCTCATAAAGAGTGGCAGGTCTTTGAGTCTTTTGGAGCGGGGTGGAGGCAGAGAGGTAAACAGCAGACATGATGAAGCATGTACTTTAGCTGTATTGTCACTAAATTCAGGTGTGGGCATGTTTATTTGTGCTTTAGAATGGAACCGCTGTAAAACAGAAAAGAACATGTCCATTCTCTGATTTACTGCTTTGTTTTTGCTAATGCCGCTCCCTCTCTCCATTCACTTTCTCTGTCTTGCCCGCTGGGCGGGGGAGAAGGGACCTACTATGAGTGGTGAGTTTATAAACAACAACTGACAAATTCTGCATATTATGCCTTGAAATCTAGCATGCAAAAAGTAAATATTCCAAGAGTCACACAGGCTCTCCATATCAGACCGAAAGACTAGCAGCACATTGACCTGCTGAATGAGATCAGATTAACTTTGAGGGTGGCAGTTAGAGAATAATCTCATTAAACTGAACATCATAATTTTATTTGAAGTTGGCTTCATCATCATTACAGATCACCTAATTACATAAGACCTCTGCAAATGGCCCACACCTTCTTCTGCTTAGTCATTTATGCTTAAACTTAAGGTCAGTTGCCAAAATCACCAGAGATTCTAAATTCAAGGGCTGAATCGCTGAGCTGAAGCCCACATTTCTAGGTCTGTCCCATTTCAAAGGCTGTTTAAAATTTTAATAAAACAGAGCCTCGTTTTGCCAAAATTTGAAAGAACACAATTGGTCTATCCAGTAGGTCTCATTTTTCACAATCTGTCTGTATCTATAATCCAAGTCTAGTTAAATAAAAGGGCAACATCCGAGACATAAAAATAAAATTTTAACTTAACAAGTTGATAAAGACCAGTTGAAGGCTGAAAGCCATGCTCTCTGTATGGCTAGGCTGGCAGATTTGGGGATGCTACTTGAACTATATAATTCTGAGAATCTAGCCTACGATTGTATGATTGTACTTTCAAACCATGTCCAAACAGACATAAAATGATCTTATAATTTTTTAGGTCAATGGATTTATTCATCATGAATTGGCCTGAAGATTTGCTGAGCGTTAAAACAACAAAAGCAGATTTTAACCAGGGTAAGGATGGTAACCTATGAAGTAAACTGCACTTATTCTTGGACTTTTTCATCTGCTATTCTGAACCTTCTCTTATCCAACAAAGTTTAGCTCATTGTTACTTTAATTCCACTATGAAAGGGCCAAAACAGGATAAAGAAAGGAAGAGCTGGGGACTTGTCAAGAGGGCAGGAGAGGCACTGGGTCCAAGAATGGAAGGCCAAAGGGGGGCCATGCTAGGCTAAGTCTTGGACAAGGTTATTAGATGGAAGTGCTGAGGTGAGCAGGAAAGACGGTGCAGACATGACACGCCCAGGTAAGTCCTTATTGAGTGCTAACTGCTGCTCTTTTCCTCCTTTACTGCGGATGAATGTAATAGTCCTCATGTACTGAGCATTCAACTGCAAGTGTGTGATGGAGGCAAATACAGTATACTCTGATACAATAAAATGTCACACAAATCTAAGTGGATTTTAGTGTTGAATTACTGGATAATGGAAGATAATGTGTGGTGCTAAAACAAGGTAGGAGTTATTTATTTATTATTTATCATTTTTAAAACACAGGGTTGTATTACAAAATGCGAACTGTAGTCCCTTTGTGCAAAACATACAAACCATAAATAATTTAAATGGATGAATAATCATAAATCATAGTCATAAAAATAAATCTGTTTTTATGGTGTTGGGCGAAGGATGTATTTATCTATGCTAATTTAAGCTCCCGTTTTCCAAACCCCTCCCATGGCTAAAGATCAAATATATCTTAGTGGCTCTTTGTGTGACGCCTGAGATCTGCTCCGGGTTGAACCCATTAATTGCTACACCAACTGCTGTGCTGTGATTCACTAAACTCAGCACGATCGGACAGCCCTGTCACTTCTCCCTCCCTCCCTACCTCGCTTCATACTCGGGATCACGGTCAGTGGAATTGTTATACCGTGAACTGCCGTACGTCCTGAACTGCCAAGCGTGTGCCAAGTGTCCCTGTAGCTGGATGGGAGGGGGCTGTGCTGAGGAATCCTCCACCAGCTGAGTGACACGATCCCAGCATTGCTAACCTTAAAATTCTCATTCTGGATAGTGATGACCATAAACTACCCACATAGTACCGAGGCTCATGCAAGATAGCATGGGTCAAAATCATAGATGAGGAGTGGAATCAGACTGGAGCATGCCAGTGGGCCTGAAGAAGTCACTAATGAAGTAGAGGTGGCAGAAAGAAAGGCAGGAGACTCACTCTCAGGCTGCTTCTCGTTGGGTGTGATGGAGCGTATAAAGTCCTGGGGCGTCATGTAGACCTCAGCGTCTCCATGCTCGCCTATGACCTTCAGCGTGGCAAAGTAGCGGAAAATCTTGTCTGGAGTGGAGTAGGCTCTAATCCTGTTCTCATACTCCATCACCTGCCAACCAGGCAGAAAATACCAGTTAATGACAACTTTTCACACATTGGGCATGGCCACGTCTCTAATATATCCAAACATCAACCAAATCATAGACCAAGCAATATTCCAATTTTGTATGTTAGCATGGTAAATAATCTGATGGAGAGTTAAGAGAGTGTGGAGAGTGTGAAGGACTGACTAGAATAAAGAAGCAGTTGGCAGCTGGAAAACAAGTTGTCAGTCCTGATGGGGAGGTATATTAACCTCCTAGCTACCACAACTACCACATAATCGAAACAGGAAATAGAGTTTATTAATATCGGTGTGACTGACAGCTTAAGATGAAGGGAGAGTGCATAACAACCAAATAAAGCTGTGACAACCGCACATAAGGCTAACAGCATGACACATACACACATTAGCACGTCAGTGTTTGCCTTGACACCGCCATCTGCCTTTCAGCATTAAGTTTCTAACAAAAATTTACAGAGCAGTGATTGGTAGCTGTGATCAGCTGCAATGCACATAGGCAGTTATTTTTTTGTGCTGCTAAATGATTGTTTACACTTCTCAAACTCCCTGAAGAAAAAGCTTTACAGTTTTGAGGCCATTAACCACTTCAATTCGACAACAGGAAGAGTGCAAAGATACACAGACTTTGATCAAACTAGATTCTTGAGTCTGTAGCTATGATTACGTGCTTCCGTGTTTGTTCCCCCTCTTGAGCAGACCTTATTGGTCTATAGGGAAATCACCAGGAGCGTGTCCCCCAGAAGAGGCAACCATCAGTGTATGGATGAGAGGTTATAGGACAGTCGTGTGAAAAAGCAGGAGAGCCTGACTGATGGAAAGCTCTGGATATGCAGTCATCTCTCTCTGGCTTTCATCTCCTCAGATTTATTCGCTACTGATCTCAGCATCACCCACACTGATGGAGAGTCAAGCCCGTTCTTTTGAGCTTTCAGACATTTTTATGTGCTCTCTTTCCATTTCAAACAATCGCACATACACAACCAGGGGTTGAAATTCAAGTCACACCAACTATTTATTTTTTTTCTCAGATTTTCAAAGCTTGTTGTGTAACATCTCTCTAAGGTAAGCGTGGTAAATCAGTTTAAAAGTTAGAAAGTTAAGGCATTGTATTTTGAACACATATTAGAGTGAGAATTCCCTCCTATTGCACAATTTTGCTTTTGAAATGATGTCATTCAGAAAGTCCTTATTGTCTTTAAGAAAATTAAAGGAAAAAAATATATTTAATGACCAGAAACACTCTAAATAAATGTTCTAAGACATGTATAAGTACTTCCTACCACTCATATACATACTGTACAACTCCATCAACATTAAACCATTTCATGGGCAGTCTGAAGCCCTGTTGGACATTTACACCCACATATACAAACAGAATTTACTTCAGTGTGCTCTATCAAACCTAGACTCATTATTTATAAAGAGTTATTTATAAAAAGATATTTAATATAGTGACTGCGCTGGAACAAACAACCTATTTTACCAACACACTAGTGAATCGTGTAGTGCTGTGATTCACTAAAACGGCTTGTACCCCAGACAACTATATGCTCTCAGCAGACTATGGCTGCTGCTGAGGCAAGAGATACTGCACAATTTTTTCATCTACAGCGTTAAGTCAGATGTACCATTGCATCACATTCTGTTTGAAAAATAAATCCATCTACTGTTCAAAGCTCTTCCTCTTTTCCTTCTTCCTAGTCCTCAAACGATAATATGCAGGGCTACAAATTGCGTTTATTTGGCATCGTATCAAAGACCCTTTGCTCTGCTTCTATTTTGTCATCTGCTGCCTAATTAACAGCAATAAAATCTTACGGGTGGTACATTTTTCTTGTTTATGACAGCAGCAATGCATGCTCATTTCCTCCGAGTGTCTCTGTAAAATATTCTGTCAGAATATACTGGCGTTTGCATATTGGACATTGATTGGGAAGGCTTTCAAAACACCATTCTAGAGTTGAATTAAATACTGGACTTGGCTAAATGTTTATTGATTACCTTGCGGTCACGGAATCCAGAGCGTGCCTTCTTTTTTTTCCCCTCACCATCTTCATCCTTTCCTCCATCCTTTGCCTCTTCGTCTCCACTGCTAGCCTCTACCGATTTCTCTGACTCCGTCTCAGAGTCCGTATCCCTCACAAAATCCACTCCCTCTCCGCTTGATTGCTCAGAGTGTTGAACGGAAGGTCCTGCATCTGCATATGCTCTGGTGCAAAATAAAAAAATCATTCATAAACCAAGTTTAGTATTGCAATATTTGTGTACATTTGTGTTTTGCTTTGGTACCAAGTAGATTTAGGGGAAGTATGAAGCTGGAATGAAATGAAATAGATTATGTACTGCACTGTGCTAAGAGAAGAGGTTTACCATGCCAAACTCCCACCTGACCATTTTTCTAATTAAATTGAAAATTGGAATAATAATAAATAGCTCTGTCTGTCTGGGGTAGGCTGAATAATTCAGTTTAATGAGACATGAGGAGAATGCAGCCTAGGGTGAAGGCTTGGAACAGTCTCGTCCCATCAGCCCTGGGGCACCATTCATCATTCTGCCTCCTGCAGCACAGTCACTCTGTCCCCTTAGAGCTCTCACGTCAACACCCTCTCCAGTGCTTTGCCTTAACTAAATACCAGCCCTCTTAGTAATGGATAGCAATAAAAAACATTGACACCCTTGGGGTGGTGCCATGGAATGTCAATAGAAATGCAGGTAAGCTACTCCCATAGGGTGGTTTCCCCAACAGTTGTATGATTGGGAAATCGAATTTGGTATGTTCTCAAACTGCTGTCGAATACTGCAACGCAAGCAAATCCTAGTCTACTCTGTATAGATCATTGTCTGTGTTCATTTAATGTGGACCATGCCAGACAGAGGATCCTGCAAGTCATGGTGTGAAAAGAAGCAATTGTCAAGCCAATGTCAAAGTCAAAATTATTTCTATAGCACATTTAAAACAACATTAGTTGACCAAAGTGCTTCACAAAACATAGGCAAAAGAAAATAAGATCAACAGAGCAGACAGTAAAAATTATGTATATATCCAAGCAGAGGATAAAATCAGTGAATAAAGTAAAAGGAAGTAAAATAACCATTAGGAGAGCCCATTAGTAGTAGCAGTTTAGGTGGGGTCAAAATCCAAAGAAAAAGAGGTGGGCCTTGAGCTGTGGTTTGAATGAATCAGTAGATGGGGCAGATCTGATGTGGTGGGACAATTTGTTCCACAGACTGGGCCCAGCTACAGAAAAAGCACTTTCTAAATGCATTGCCTAAAGAAAGACGAAAGACAATGTACTTCAAAGATAGGTGTGTCATTCAAGGGAAATCTCTTTGATATTGTATTAAAACCAGAAAAATGCACCTCAAAGACACATGAAAAGTAAAAACCCAGTCATACAGCTAGTACTGGGGGCGGTGAACAAGTTTGTGTGATAATTTGAAAAGTTTTTATAACAAGCTAGCAGCAATCAAAGACACAACGTCTCTTTAAAATCTTTACACTAACATACAATATTTTGTAGTTTTTTTGTTATTTTTATAACTATGTCTGAATCCTTTGTGTGTTTTTATGTCCACTCCTTGAGGGACAAAAAAAAACCATTTTTGTAATTAAATTCAGTTGAAGTACAAGAAAGCCATGATTATTTTCTCATTAGTACATCGAAGCACACAGGTAAAGTATATTAAAGGGCCCAGTCCTACCGTTTCCAGAGCAGGCCAGCACTAGCAGAAACACCAGTTACTCCAGCCAAGGCTGCCAGCATCAGCCTCCTCCGGCCAGACCCCTGCGATGCCCTACTGTGGTAGCGTCGGGACAGCTGTGCTAGCCCCACCGAAACTGCGGACAACGCCCGCAAGCGGAACATCCTACAGAGAGAAAAGAATAAAAGCATGGTGAAACAACTGAAAGTCTTAATAAGGCCTACATAGGGCTGCACTGTAAAAAAAAAAGAAAAAAAAAGAAAAGAAAATAGAAGATGCTCCACAATTTTGTTTCAGGGCATTTTGTCCAGTGTGTGGTGACAGAAAATAAATAAAAAATAGGTGGCATAGATCGAATTCTGTTATTGCAAATATTGACAAATAAGACATAGATTACAGATTAAAACTGTTTCAAACTACGTAACATATAGAGTGTATCGTCTGAACATCATGCAGAAGGCTGCTAGCACCGTGCAAAGCACATTCCTTCTTCTGTCATAAGCCATGACAGTCTGAGGTAAGGATTTGGAAAATCTGTCCAAAAAACTAATTAACACTCATCTCAAGAGGCAAAGCTTAGAATGGCACTCATGGGATCTGTCTTCATAGTGCACTGCAGGCAAACTTGTACCTTTTGCAGTCAATGCATTAATGTCCTGGAATTCTCAACCATCTCAATTAATAAATAACAGAAAGCAAGGATAAAACTAATTGCCTTGAGTGCAGCTAAGCTCCAGAACTTCATTTTCAACCAGCCCGTTTCTTAATTCATCTGTGTCATGGAAAGATGATTACCAAATAAGCAAGGGGCTACTGGTGTGTATTCGTGGCTCCCATGTGTGCACATAGGACAGGACAGAGGAGTTCATCCCACCGAGGCCAGAAGCTGCCTCTTGTCGATATCCCATTAACAATTCAGACACCAATTGTCAAACTGATGCTGCACAAAGATAAAAGAAGACATCGCATATGCGAAATGGAGTGTTCAGCGATCCATGACAATGGGGACTGAGGGGGACAGCACGCATGTACACCATTTTAAGCTGGAGACAGCCTGATGCTTAAAGACTGGTGTCAAAGATATTATAGACAGCCGCAAGACTAAAGACCTATTCACTGCAACAAAACAAATTAAATGACAGCCAATGATACAAAACAATAATAGAACTGAACATGATTTCAATTATTTGTTTGAAATGGATTCACTCCCAATTTTGGATGATATCTAGCTCTTGCTCCGACAGGGTTTGAATGTGCTTAATGTAAGTTGCTTTGGACTAAAGTGTCTGTCAAATTAATGTAATTAGGAAACAAATGACATGAATTATAGCTGATGTGCAGCAGTGAGTCACGACCAGGCATTTTAAGGAGGGAGATGATAAAAGGAGAAGGATAAAGACAAATTAAAAATACAGGAGGATCCATCAGCACAACTGTTTGGACCAAAATTTTCACGAAACCCTGAAGTCATGTCTCCACAGCACAATGCCTGATTTTCATTCTGCATGACTGGGGTCTTTTGTACAGTAAGGGCTAGGCGGTATAGGCTGGGTGAAAAATGTATCACAAAAAAGGTTTCATTTTGGGCATTTAGAGGTGATTTCAATTGTCATCTTTAACCTTAATTATCAATCATCATTTTAGCACTGGGGATTTTCCTTTGGGAGGGGGACGCCAAAAGTTTCTGTATGCAGGAAAAAAAACTGTTTGCCACCAGTGGCATGTCATGATCATGTTGAGCTCCTCTGAGTAGTGCTTTGAGTTATCAGGAATTATGAGGTGGCTTCACACATGGTTATGATAAATACATGACACCTTGTCAGAAAAACAGCCAAGACCATAATGATTAAAAAAAAGGCAACGTTCTTTGAAATCATGTGTCCTGGTCCTGGAGACGCCCTGCCCTGAGTGGAAAAATAAACCGCAAACATTAAATTCATTAGTGTTGTATTGTTTCAACATGGATAAGCAATAGCCCTCAGCAATGTGTTAGTGTTAAAAATGCCCAGTGAGGATGGGTGGGATAGGCGACCACGCCCACTTAGGAGACAGGAAGTATGTACCATTTCATACCATTAGCTTGTAATGCGACATCTTTGTCCCATCTACCATCTTTGGCCATATGTGCCGATATACTTGTAGTTGCTGTAGCCTGTAGCCCATACTGAAGCCTACTTCTGCTCTGGAAAACCAATCTTTGCTAAAAAAAAAAAAAAAAAAATGAATGCATCGATACCGGTGAGCCAGCACCGTAAAGTTGTCATTGACACCAGTTTAAAAACTCCAGTCTACTGCAAAATAGAGATTTATCTGGTGTTGAACGACTTAATCAGCATTGTGTGAACTCCTTTGGCAAGAGCACAACATGCCAAGTGTGTGAATATATTATTTTTCCTTATTGTAAAAGCAGCCAGTCCAGCCGGTCCTACAGCACAATCCAGAATCACATGCAGCCCTTTCAGCCTGGTGACAACGTACACTGGGACCTGGTGCTGAATGGGCCCTAGTAAATCAACATCACTCTTGGTCATAATAATTCTCCTCCACTTGACAGTGATACGCCGAGTTTCTCACAAGAGAAACATAAGTATTAATGCTGTGTGAACATTACTTGGTACTTGGATGATTGCAAAAAAAGAGTGGGCAGTGTCACCTCAGCAGCCTTGGGCACTAAATATTATGTTTTATGCCTTCATTTGAAAGTAGTGATGCCTTCCTCTCAAACAATAGTAATCTTGTTTTAAGACGCTAAACATTGCAGTTCCTCTGTTGCTCAGGGATGTTTTCTGCCTTTGAGTGGTAATTAAACAGAGAGAAGTAATTATTGTCAGGAATATCAGGAGCACTGATGAAGAAAAGTTTGCATCACATTTGGAAACTTTCAGATATTGCATCGATCTTGAGGCAGGTTTGTGACCTGCTCATGTCTTATGACTTACAAGTTTCAATTCTAAATTCATTAATTCAAGTTCACTAAAGTTTTTCATCTGAAGGTTTATCAGAATAAAACCAAATACACTGGAGGTGTAAAAGGTGATAATACATGACAATATAAAATGGATTGGATTATGGATAACTGGATTATCAAGTGTATAAACCACAATTGTTAAGACTATGTGTACAGCAGGTGAACTGGTCAAAAGGGGGTTTCGGCCGCTACAAAATTTACAAAAATAAAAAACGACATGATTATTTTGTAATAACCTGCCCCGAATAGACAGCTAAGTTTGTTCAGACCCCACAATTTTCAAAAACTGGGGTCCAGAGACACCTGTGGGTCCACCTGCAATGTTCCCAATGACTTTCTGCATTTATAAGTCAGCACAGCACTAGCCTGACAGAGATCACCTTAGCAAACATCTTCTCAGATGAGCAGCCAGGATGCAAAACATTCCCCCCACCATCACGGTCCCCTGCGGTCAGTCGGGGTCTTTCACATCAAAATGTACACGACACACTAGTCTCAACAGCTCGCATCATGCTAGCTAACGTTAGATGGCAGATATATATGGGTAAACATAGTATTAAGCTAACTATTATGTTTGACATGTCAAAGCGGAAACCCGACCCCTAAAATTGTTCCCATGATGCACAAGGACCCAAATGTTTTGATCGTAGCCATAGGTTGGTCTCGTTTATAATTACCTTCAAATATAAGTAAGCTGTGTGTATCCAGTAATACATGTTTTCAATGTCAGCCCTAACTGCGTTTTACTTGCTACTGTCAATGTGACATGCTTCGCTAACGCGTCCAGCAGTCGGATAGTTGTTTCGTAGAAAAGCTAACGCTAGCTAGCAAACTAACAGTTAACGTTAGGATCAACAGTTTCGATATTGAGGTGTCTTAGCAAAGAAGCGACAGATTTACTCACATTAGGGGACAGCAAAAACGCCAGTCAGTCCAAAATGTTAATGTCTTCGGCGTTTCAGGGTACCTATTTGCCTTTTCTGTCTGTAGAGATGGAGGGCAGCGCTAACAGCAGTTCCGTGTTCACCAGCAACCGTGCAGACGGCGGGGTGGGGTTACAATGTGCAAGCACGCCCCATGCAGTTCAGACGGGCTGTGTCCCTCCACTACTGGGAGCAAAACAGACACTAATATGAAGAAAAATAGCTTTTCAGTGTTGGAAAAAATGACCATTGTTTCCTGAAAGCACATTAATTTAAATGGTTCCACTTTAGTATCGCTGACTAGCCTAAAAAACTGAAGTCAAAATGAAAAAGTTGAACAAACGGACTCACAAAACAAACTAGGTCAAAGATGGTGACGGCATAAATGGCCCTCATAGTATTGCTGAATGCCATAGTATATTAATAGTATTTTGAAGACCAGATCTTTTACGTATTAAATAGGATAGGACTGATGGTACAAGTTCACATATGGAATATAGCATCTCAATATGGTTTGAATGAAAAAAACGCTGTATGTGGGTTTTAAAATATATTTAATACAGCTTTGGCATTTCTATTTCTGATTTTCCCCTCCAGTCAAAATCATGTTTTTCTTTTTGCTCCTCCAGTTTAATGTTTGAGCTGCACTGTGCAGAATGATGTATGTGCAGAGTCTGACACTATAAGGCTGTTTTCACATTAATTCCTGGAAATGTACATTTTCTTTGTCCTCGCTGACAATCTGATTTTAAGATTGGGCCTACGAGCATGATTTGTGACATCACAAATAGTTTGGAAGCCAGTCCTGGTCCAATATTCAGCGTACACAATTGTGATGTAGAAACATGAAGCCCCCAGTGCACAAACACTGAGAATGGACTTTACAGTGAAGTAGGAGACATCTTGTGTCCAGCAGTTAAAAAATTGTGAAATGAAAAATATTTGTATATTCATATATTCCTGAATTTTTAATGAGGGAGAAGTAATATGTGTCTTTTTGATCATTATAGGCTATTTTGTTCTGCAAAAACCATGTCAGACACACATTAGAGAATTTTTATGTATGCCTTCATACATGTGTGGCAGGGATCTTTAAACATTTCAATAAAAGAACTGAATAGAAGTGGGAGACAGAGTCTCTGCTGTCAGTCATGCATACCTTGACAGAGCATAAAAATGTATCACAATAGGGTCTATATAACTTGTCACAATATGCCACTTAATTAGTAATTGTTTCAGCGTTTCTTAGACTGAATGCATAGTGTGAAAGGAAACTCGACTGTCTCAGAAGACAGCAGGTTTCAGGCACTTGTCAAATGTCTGCTTGGTGTGAATGTTTTTAAAAAAAAATATTAACGAGATTATGAATAAAGTAATGATAGATAGAATACAATGTTGGGTCCTTTAAGAAATGGCATGTCAGAATAGTTTATCACCAACTTTAGATTCAATTTGCAGATTTATGTTTCTTATATTATCTCTTATTCATACTTCCAAAAGTTAAAAGCATATTTACAAATTTACATTTTCTGTGTAATGGGAAAACCCCCTGAAACGTCTTTGGTCTAGTGATTTTTCATTACGTGCCATTGGCAAGAAACGTTTTGTGAATTCTCAGTTGTGAGGCCGTATTGTCATTGGTCAGACTCAACCTGATGATATTTACCTCTTAGCTCTTGGCTATGTGAAGTGACTGGACCCACCTGGACACACAAACGAACAAACAGACACACGCAAACAAATAAATGCACATACTGTATACTGTATGTCTTAAAGGCAATAGCAGGAATCCCTTCTTTGCTCACAGACCTTTTTTCTAAACTGCACATTGGCAGTTGGTTTGGCATCTCTTTAGTTTGTATAACAACACACTTCTTTAAATGAAGTCATGCCGCTTGGGTAGACTAACTTAGCTACGGAATGTAACGACACCAATCCTGCATTACTCTGCCGTATCACATTCTTGTGACACTTTGTTGGTTGTGATGCAGAAAGCCAGGAGGTTCAATGGCTTTAATGTGATTCATAATAAGATATGAAATAGTGAAAATTGAGCAAATGTTTCTCCTTTGAGGATTCACAATGACTAAGGAGAATATGATGCATTTACAAATTGATCCCTGCCCTGACAAGGGGGGCAGAATCTGACCTTGGCCAATGTATTGCCTAATCGATACAGCCATTATAATAACAAATAGACCTGTGAAAAAGGCTAGGGTGCATATGCAGTTCACTGTGACTGTGTGTCAATACTCTTTAAGCATTGTTTGCTATTTTACAGAAACTTCATACTGCCAATAAGCAGGAGTTACTGTTTTTTTAAATTACAGTTTCAGTGAAGTTGCGGTAATTATTGTCAGCAACAGCACTTTAATACCAAATACACACATTGCAAGTAGTATCTCTATCATTTCTATTACAAATTATTATCTATACTAATCTCATTGTCTGTTTTATTTTTTTCAAGCAATTTTCAATACCTCTTTCTTACTCTCTCTCTCTCTCTCTCTCTCTCTCTCTCTCTCTCTCTCTCTCTCTCTCTACCTCATTTTTTAATAAGGGAAGCTACTTGACAGTGACAGCAGCCCTCAAAAACAGGGTTCATTAATGCAAGCAATTTATCACTAGCCCACAGTATGTAATTGTCAACTATTGAAATTTCATACTGAATTTGAATAGCTAGTGTCCACAATGGCAGTGCATATTTCTCTAAGTCAAAGCCATTAATCACAAACACTATCGGTCTTTAGTTATTCTTATAAACATGCAAATCACTTATTTAAATTGTCCAAAAGAGCAGTTCGGAGATTGGAAATAACCTCTGTACGTATGCACATAAACAAGCACATGACACTTTCAAATGCCATGCAAAACACATACACAAATAACCGGGCTGAACAAGTTCGATAGCAATAGCTGCTAAATAGCTCATGACCAGAGTGTTTTTAGATCTGTCACCATGTCTGGCCGTGGTGTAGGGTTCAGGCCTGTTAGAAGTTAAGCCTTAAGGATCAGCTAACAGCCGTGTAAATCATGAAAGAAATGCCAAGTGTTCCTCTTACTTAATTTACCACTCTCTCAATCTAGCACTTCCTATTAATCAGACCTACTTCTGGTTGAAGGTGACGCATAACTGGTTGACTCAACAGTTTACCTTGCAGCCTTTGCTGCAATACAACAGACATCCATACAATAGTGTTCCTATTGTGGAAGTGCAATGGTGGAGAAGGAGATAAGACACTGCAGTGCCTCCACGGCTCAACTGTATGGTATGTGCTGTTAGAACATACAACAGTGTTGCCAGTGCCACCATGGTTTGTGTTTAGTTCAAGAGGATGTCTCAAACTTGAATGCTACATTAAAAACATGCCTGCTTGTAAATCCATAGTGGAGTGGTGGCTTTGCAGAGACAGCAGCGGCTACTGTGCACCCGAGTCCCAGCTGAGCTGCTTTGCAGAATGACAACTATGGTGAAACTTGATCCACAAGCTGTACCTCTGTATAATGATGAGAGATGGCTCAGATGAAGACTTGCATACAAAAGCAGGCTCCGGTTTCAGCAGTCATATTGCTGTGTGTTGTCTGTGAGCCATCATGTGTACAGGAGTAAGCAAGTACGGACAGGCAGCAGCACACTCTGCCTAATTTGGCCTGTGTTTATATTATGTAGTACTGGACTGGTGGTGTGATGAAATAGAAGTCACACACCCACATTTGCTTTGGGCATTGCCTTTTTTGTACAACCATGGGAGGGGATCTTTTGTGCTGCTATAGGAGACATTTCAGTCATGCATAAACATGAACACACACAGTATGCACATGCACACTTTCAAAAGCAGTTCTGTCTCTCTTAAAGAGTGTTTAACTGTGACAAAGATTGGTGTCTGCAGAGATTATTACTCTTGTTGAAGTTCAGAGCGACCCTTCTGAGAAATATTTTTACTTACCGAACAACATTTAAGAGCGGTGGCGCCACCAGTACTTAATCATGTTGTCTTGTATCTTGTACTGTCTCTATTATTATGTTAGGGAATTGCTGATTTAAAATTTTATACTTCATGCAATAATATTCATGCAGTTGATGTTTGTATTAAATTGTTTTGTTCTTCATGAATCATTTTTAACATACAGTACTAATTATAGGTACTGTGATTAGATAGAATAGATAAGATTAAGCCTACGGTACAAACAAAACCATACAAAATCCCACATAACTTCAATCAATTTTCTATACTCTCTATAAATAAATACATAAATGACTTGATGAAATCTAATACCCGTCAGTTTACTGCAGCCTCTTTTGTTTACAATGCAGATACATGCGCTAATGGATACCGCCATGGTACAGTTCAAAAAGTACTGTAAAGGTTTATATAAACCTGCCTGGTAGTATTTGGCCCCACACACACAAAGAGTGCCTTGAGGCCTTGAGCAGGTCCTTGTCCATGGCTGGGAATTTGCATTTAAATTGCATCGCCCACACAGCCTGATGCACTGCACCTGAAGAAGTATAGAAAGAGCTGGGATGAGTTCTGGAGCAAAGACATATTACTACTGTAGTTCACAAACAAACAGACGACAAGCACAATCAAAAACCATCTCAATAAAAATCTCTGTTTGTCTTTTGTCTTATTTGTCTTTTCTCTCATATGAATTTACGACAGTGAAACATTAAAAAAAATGTGTTTGCTCCTGTATATTAGCAATTCACGAGTTAGTGTGTGTTATCTTGTTTTTTCTCTTGATCAGTACAGGTGTGGCAGGCGGTATTCTATGACAGGCTAGGTCAAAGACTAAAGAGACCATGTTACATTCCACTGAGGGGAGTTTCCCTGACATTTATTGACCAAACGGACCCATTAGCACCCCCATTACCTTCATTCGTAGTGGTTGAGTGATTCTGGAGAAAACAAAACGCCTATGCTCGACTGCTTGCCATCATGTTCTGCCATTTGTGGAGAGAAGCCCTGAAATTAATTTAAAACGATACATCAGCAAGTCCTTGCTGTTTTAAAGTCAAGATCAGGTGGAGATCAGTCCGATTTGATTTGATCCTGTAGGGTGTTCTTTTGGGACATAGTCACAAGAGTGACTGAAGGACAAGCTAATATTAGACGCAGTTATAGGGGAAGTGTGCCAAGATGTCGCCTTACACAGAGTTATTGAGACAAGCATATTGCATCTTTCTCTCTTTAAAGATATCCGGAAGTGTAAATCAGCTCATACGTGCCATGTTTTGTTGTGGTAAAGGTTGAGTAGACACTATCTACTGTGTACCTATATAGGCCTACCCATGGTAACTTATTTTAATTATGCAATAACAAAAGAAAGAAACAATAAAACGAGGTCAGGAAGCTGTACTTTCTGTTGCCAAGGAATTTAAGTCTGACATGATTTTGTTTTTGTTAGAAATAATCCAAAAAGTAATGTGAAAAAGTGACTCAATACTGGTGCGTTTTAATCTCCAATATTTCTTTTACTATTGGGGTGACACCTGAGGGAAGTCATCTCATGTTGTGTCACACTTGGTTCACCACATTTATCGTGCAGTATGCCAATTGATGTTAACAGAGATAGTGATCGAGATGGTGTACGGAGGAAGCTGCGGTTTCATTTTTCAACTTCGGGATCAAATTGCGTAAAAAAACACAAACAATAAATTACAGCTCTATTCATTTTAGCTGGTCCCCTTCCAAACACACTACTGCCCTGTCACAACATGTTTACAGTCACACTTGTAATACATTTATTATGACCATAACACTTTTGTGACCTTCAGTGGAGTGACTGTGTGATCCCTGTGTTGTTGCGACAAATAGCACGCATCATGTGGATGTTATGAATTAGCTAGACAAAAAGTGTTTTTAAAAAAAAAATCTTTTGCATACTGGTGCAACACTGGGCATGTGTATGAAGCCGTAGTCCTGCCCCGCAAACCCGCCCACCACCCTCCCTCTTCCCTTCGGTGCGTCTCGGTCCGCCCGCAGCAGTCTCCTTCCCGGCGAGGTTTCACTACAGAGATGGCTGCGAAAGTGTGCAGGTCAGTACTCCTGTTGTCCCGGAGCAGCGGAGCGGTGGCCGGCAGCCTCCCCGCACTTGTCGTCTCTTCACAGCGACATCATCAGCACATAAGACCGGTAAGTCCCAGGACATCTGTGCGCACAGGGGAGAGGTGTATAGGACCTGGGCAGGCAGGCTGGACCGAAGTGGCAGTGGCGGCTGGGCTGGCTAAGGAAGTAAAGCTAACTAGCTTCAAGATTTTCCGTTCATGTCGTTTCTTCAGATTACGCTTCACTGGAAGGTGAGGCACACGATTAGTCATGGTATGTACCCCCAACCCAGTGTGATGTGGTTATTTTAATCCACAGTGGGACGCGGAGCTTTGACGGAGGTAATGCAGTTTTTTTTTTGGGAGCGCTTGCTGAAGCCCATCAACACCCCGCTGGCGCTGCCCCACCGTTTACTGTAACTAGCCTTCAGACTCTCTGCCCTGCTTTCACATAATGTCTCACATCTTTTTCCCGCGTCCTTCAACTTTGCGGGCATATTTTTATTTTTACAGCCAGCGCTGTGCTGGATTGTTGTGTGTGTGTGAAGGTGTTGGTTTATTTCTGCAGTATATGTTGGGATTGGTTTCATTAACGACGACCGGGGATGTGTGTCCCATTAGGATGTCTTGTGTGAGCATATTTTCTAGGTAGCGGCTGCTTCCTGGTTTAAGGTTTGGTTGTCAAGTCCATGACCGATGGTCTCCCCCCCCCCCCTCCTCCCATCTTTCTGCTTCCATACCGTGTGTGTGAACTGCAGCGTCTGTGTGTGGTGCTGGTGGTGCTGGTGCAGCAGAAACTCAGAATAATGAATGTGTGTGTTGGTGAGAGAGACTGCCTATTCACACACACACACACACACACACACACACACACACACACACACACACACACACACACACACACACACACA
>JBBPCS010000573.1:13866740-13877520 GCA_037974645.1 Hollardia meadi | reverse complement strand
TTGAGTCTTTGGAGGAGGTGTCAGAGAGGAGGATGCTGAGGAAACTCCTCGGTATCATGGACAATGCCTCTCACCCCTTGCGTGCCACACTGGAGTCATATCGGGGCACCTTCAGCCGTAGACGGAGCACCAGAGAACGCCACCGGAAGTCTTTCCTACCAGTGGCTCAAACTGTATAACTCCTCCCCCTTCTGTAGGAAAGACAGCTGAACATCAGAGTGACAACAATAATACTCATTATGTGCAATATTACTTTTGTATCATATCATATCATGTACAGTTATTATATGAATATCGTGCAATATTACATATTTTTCATGAACTAAAATAGAAAGTGGTATTACTTTCTATTTTAGTTCATTTAGAACTTATCTTCTATTGTTATCTATTAGGCACTGGTTTTACACTTTATATTTTTATACTTTTATTTTTATACTTCATTACTACAATTCTATTGTTTTATTTCTATTGCCTTTTTGTTTCTTTTTTGCTTGTTTTTGCCTTATTCTTGTTGCTGTATTTTGGAGTAATCTTGCACGAGAATTTCCTTCGGGATTAATAAAGTTCTATCTTATCTTTCCTTAAATGTCACCATTTCCTCTATTTGCAGATGTTGGAAAATTAGAAAAGAAAGTTGAGTTTTTTCAAGACGTTTTTAGTTTCTCTGGGAGCTCTAGCAAGACTACCAGAAAATTTAACACTCAGGAAGGCCTCTTTCTGTTGACCTTCACTGAGAATCTGAGTGGTGGATACTCAGTGTTGGATTGCTTGCCTGGTGAGAGCAATCTCCCTCTTGCAGCAGAGATCCAGAGCTGACAACAGATGGATTAGCACTTCGTCACTAATTAATGTCAGTCATGCCCTGGCAAGTTGTGCTTAACTGTCAATGTTTGTGCTAATCTAAACATTTATCACTTCCACTTTGTCACTACTTGCAGCCGTCTGACTTGTTTGAACTGTCTGACTGGTGGCTGGATTAGACGACTGCAGAGTTGTGATTGGCAGTCATGTTCCCTGATTGACAGCCGAGACATTAAATCAAGAGATTGGCTGCTGTGTTTGTCGATGGCCGATGTTGTGTTTACAGGTAGTGCCACTTCTTACTCTGTCCTCTCACAAAATAATATTTTCAATTTCGCAGTGCTTGTTATAACCGGCATGGAGTAAGATTGTGGCAGTAAAGTTCAGGCAGCCATCAGTTACCCCCAAAGCTGACTAAAAAGAGTAAGAAAATTCCAAAATTTGATCCAGAAAGCATCTTTGCGGTGACCGAATCTAAATATAAATACACACGCTACTTAATGTTTTCACCCTCAGTCATAAAGAAGTTGTGAGAGCTTTGAATCTCTGCTGTTGCGGCATATCATAAATCTGATAATTTGTGTGAGTGCATCAGACTGAGGCCTGCCAGATGTTGAGTGCCATCTGTTCGAAAGCCTTGACGGTGCAAAAGAGGTGCTGTGCCTCCATAAATTAAAGTGTTAATGAACGTTTGTGGGATTCAGGGTGTGCGGGATTCAGGAGAACTTACTGTACATGCACGCATGTCTACATTAATATACAACAAATCGCATGGCTCCAGGCACCAGTTATTAAATATGAGGACACTGTCGGCAGAGAAGCAGTGCCTTGTTTGTGGTGCAGAAGAGGAATGTTTTCTTTGTGCGTGTGCACATAACTAAAACTTTCATCAGAAAAGCTCTGTTTTTGCCGCCTGGGAATCTTTCTTGCTTGATTTTCGATGTCTCACCCTCCTGACATCTCTGAGATCTGACATCCCGTCTTATGCCTTAAAAGGCTCGGATTGCTGCTCGACAGAACACGTGACGAGCTCTGTAATTCGAAACAAATGCAGCGCATATGGACACTCCTATTTTGCTGGGCCAACAGCATACAATAGCAACAGAATAAAACAAAACAAGGGTTTCCCCAAGCTCTGCTCCTCTGCTCGTCTTCCTCCCACCCTCCCACCCTCCCTCCAGTCTGTGACACAAGTGGAGAATTCATGCTAAACCACATTGTTGTTATTCAGGCTGCATTTGACTGCCTTCTTTCTGTGTCTCCCATTGTGGTGTTTTCCTCTAAGTGGTGGTTGTTGTTCCTGGATACTGGTGTATTTAGATGTGAGAGGCTATGTGTGTTTTTATGCGTCATGCCATCGTAGAATATTTCACTTCACTGGAAAGCTGCAGTTGGATCTGGTAATGGGTGTGGCTCCAGTCTGTGTATGGGAACATCTCTAGAAACTGACACAGGGGAGGCCATTTTGTAACCTGATACTCATTAGTCTTGCAAATAAACAATTAAAATAAATGGCATAGACTAGCATAGTGTCACGTTGCTCAGTGTCACACAACTGGCTCTCAGCTCCTTCGCTTACTTCAAATAACGGAAACATTAGATAAGAGAAAGCTGTGTCCAAGTGGAATAACCAGGTTGTTGCCCTTCCTCTTCCTCTCTGCAGGTTTGGAGGTGCGCCCCCTCATGGCATGGCCAGAGACTGTTGTGTTCCTCCGCTACTCCAGAGGGTAAGTTCTCACCTCCTCTCACTTCATTCAGTTTATCTGTGACCATATGGGCTGTTTCAGGGGTTTCCCCCTGTTTTTAAAGTAAACCACAAATCCAGCCTCTGCTCCCTGTCCAAAAGAATTCTGCACCCGGAGAAATTCTGCATTGATCAGACAAGGGAGGCTCATTTTGAGTTAACAGCCAGTAGTCATTAATATGGAATCTGTCTCGGGGGTAGCATCTGCTTGTCTGTGCCAGAGGCGAGAGAGTTGGAGAGTGTAAACAGGGAGAGGGAAGAGCAAGGTAGGGGGGCTGAGAGGAGAAAGCGGCAGCATTGCAGAACATGCTGATTTGATTTTAATGTGGGCTTTAATAGCTGTGGGGTTGGAGCAGAGATAGGCACATGATTCTTGCACTGTAAGCAATGTGTCTGTGATGACAGGATAGTGGGGGACAAAAGGAACAGGAGCAGAACAGCTCAGACACTCGGGGGAAGTTTCAAATTGTCAACATAATGAAGAAGTGGGTGAGAAATACAATGTCTGCACCTCTGCGTCTTTGAACGTGGTCAAGACAGCCTTGAAACTGAAGCAGGTGCTGCCTGCGCCTGCCAGTGGTCCTTCACTTCTTGGTGTGAGCCCAAGCAGAGATCTGCTGATTCACTGCAGTGGTCCTGAGCAGGAGGAAGAGGGTGTTGGGTGCAGCAGCAGCAGCAGCAGCAACACGACAGCTTGGATCCCCTCCGCTGTGGGCTGACCCAGCCCTCTGCGTTGATTCATGGCTCTGTCTTTAGAGGCCACTCAGCATGATAATGGTATAAGCTGCGCAGGTTCATTATAACCACAGTTTGGTTACGGACCTGTAGAGCTCAGTTACAGACCATTAATTGTATTCTACAGAAATAAAGTGCCGCTGAGCAGAACTAGTGGCTCAGCTGTTTGGGACAAAAATGACAATTCTTTACGTAGCGCTACAAAATGACAGGTACAGATGAGACCACACACTAAACGCTGAAACACCACTGAATTACAACGAACTGCAAAATTATAGTTGGTGTTTATTCTGTTAGTCCAACGTGCACTTATTTATTCCATTTTTCTTATTTTCTGCTTCTACGAAAAGCCAAAAATCTTTTAAGGAATGACAAAATCACTGTGTGAACCGCAGGGACTTTTTGCCAGTCCCACCCACTAGATATCTTTTAGCCTTTCTATCGGAATAAGAAGCATCATTAACAAATCATCATAACCGTTCTATTGATGTCTCCTAAGAACAACTTTCGGTGCAAAACGACTGTTGTTGAAGACTATTGAAGTGTTTCTTGGGCTGCTGCTGCTCTTTGTCCTCTTAGGTTGGCTGCTTTAGCCATGTCCACCCACAAAGTACCCAGAACTTTGAGTCCCAGGAAACTCCTTTCAAGAGACCAAAACGTTCCTTCAGGCCGTTGTCCGGTTTCCACCGTGGTTGAAATACCTGCACAGTTTGGGCAAATTGGTCTGCTGACATATTAAGAAGTGATGGCTGTCATTTTTTTGTGTGTGACTATACAACAATGATGATGCCCTATCCATAAGACGTCCATCTGTCATAATCTTTCTTCTGATCCCAGGTTGGTGTGTCGAAGCCAAATGAACAAACTGGTTTGTGGCTGCACCTTTTTAAAAATGGTGGCTGAAATGAAATGCTGCAAGTAATCGACCAATCAGAAATGTTCAGCGTTGCAGAGTCCAGAGCTCCTCTACTTTCAGAAAGAACAACCCCCTGAGCATGGGCTTTTTTTGTAGGTGGGGGGTGTAAAAACTTAACTTAGACCCTGGTCCATGCATTACAAACAAACTGAGTTCCTTCACTGGTTCCTGGTTCCTTGCAGTGGGTCATGCAGTGGAAAAGTGACTTGTAATTGAACTCCTCCAACAGGTGAAGCTGCTGTTGTGCTGCCCCCTGCTGGGTCTCAAACCACACTCCTCTGTGAGGTCAATCAAAATAATGCTTCATTTTTGGTTTAAAAAAAAAAAAAAAAAAAAAGGTAGCATAGCACCAGAATATCAGATTCTGCAGTGTTTTGTGCTGTTTTGGCATAGACAATGTTTTGTCATAGTTTGTAGTTCACATCTATACCGTTTAAAATCCTGTAATTCAGAAGATGCCATGACTAACTAATACTGAACAAAACAACCAGTATGCATTCTTATTAGATTCAAAGGGAGCAGAGTGCACAAAAGCTCTTTTCCATGGTTCAGTGAAGACCTTATCTGTCTAACTGTTGTCTTTATGACTGCAACCCCCCACAGAGGTGACAGTGGTGTATCAGAACGGGCTGCCAGTGATCTCAGTCAGTTTGCCATCGAGGCGAGAGCGCTGTCAGTTCACCCTCAAGCCTCTCAGTGACTGTGTGGGAGTTTTCCTGCAACAGCTCCAGGCAGAGGACAGAGGCATCGACCGGGTAGCCATCTACTCCACAGGTACGTTCACAAGCACAAGAATACTACACACACACCAACACGATATCCATTTGCCCCAGCAGGTTATACATATGCATTCCCTTACATGCATTCAAGTGTTCTTGTATTTGGATACTGCTGAGTGTGGCCATAGCTGTGGATTTGCATCAGAATTTAATACCACTGCACGCACCATGAAATGATTTCCCTCTGCTCAAAGGGTTCATTATACAGAAACAACTGGCACTTGAAATCTTACTCTTAGTGTATAAGTGCATCTGATTTTACCTCTCGAGGTAACAGCAAGAAGCCTGATTGTCAAGAGATGTCAATGGTGTTTGGAGTGGGCACAGATCAGCAGTCCGTCTCTCTTACCGCCTCCACTCCCATTTGTCTCTCTCTACAGATGGGGCAAGAGTCGCCTCCTCCACAGGCATAGACATCCTGCTGCTGGATGATTTCAAGCTCGTCATTAACGACACCACACACCTCGTGCGGCCACCAAGGAGAGGTTAGGACTGGCAGAGAAAAGGCACAGCCTGTGCTGTTTGCTCCGAGTCTTTTCCTCACAGTTAGACTCAAATAAGAGGAAGAAATGCTTCTTCTTTTTTTTTTTGCCAAAAATGGGATCATATTAACACCCGTATTTGTTTATTTCTTTGCATTTGTCTGCACGTTTGCTCTTCAGAGCTGCTGCCCCATGAGGAGGCAGAGAGGCTGAATGATGTCAAGTTTCTGGTGCAGCAGCTCTATACCACCCTGCGCATCGAGGAGCACCAACTCGGCAAAGAACGGGAGCTGATCGGACGACTGGAGGACCTCAACTCTCAGCTCCGCCCCCTGGAGAAGGTCTAACTTCCTAAACACATTTGACTTTAATGAATTTTCTGTACTTGGTTAAACAAGTTCATTGTTGCTCTTAGATATACACATACATCTCCTCAAGATTTTACCTTGCCAACCAAGAATTGAACACAAAAAAAAAATCCAGTATGTAAACTTGCAATTAAATATTTGCATGTTACATAATTTTTCATGGAAGCCAAGAGGAGCTGTAGTTGTTGAGAATTTTTAAGGCCTGTTTATAATCCTCTTATCCACAGATAATTAGTTTAAGATATCAGGCCTCGTTTCCACTGACTTAGTGAAGAAGGTCCGACCAGTTGAGCCATCTTGGTTACGGGTAAGGGGCTATCAAGTTGGGAGCTTGGAAATCATGAATTTGTCATGATTAAAACAAACGATCAGCAGTTAATCTCATAATAATTTGGTTTTAATCTGGAGAGAAGGGTTTAAAAAGCTTATCCCAGCTGCTCTCAACTGTAACTTTATGCGCTGAAACTCACTAATGTGATTGGCTCTCTTCCTCGCTAGAATCTCAATACATATTTACACGTTTGAACTGCTCGACCGTCTGCTTTCCTTTTGTTGTCTGCGTAGGTGAGGGAGGAGTTGAGTAAGAAGGCAGAGCGGCGTACCACCTGGGTGCTGTGGGGCGGCATGGCGTACATGGCCACCCAGTTTGGCATCCTGGCCAGGCTTACCTGGTGGGAGTACTCCTGGGATATCATGGAGCCCGTCACCTACTTTATCACTTATGGCACAGCCATGGCCATGTACGCCTACTTTGTGCTTACACGCCAGGTAAGACACAATGAAACACAACAAATATACAAACACAAATTCATGTTTGAAGTAAAGTTTATTATTATTAATTAAATAATAATACAACCCCAATTCCAAAAAAGTTGGGACCACCATCTACATTTCACCATCTACAGCCCATAATTATCATCAAAAGATTCAGAGAGTCTGGAGAAATCTGCATGTTAGGAGCAAGGACGAAAACCAACATTGAATGCTCGTGACGGCACTGCATTAAAAACCAACATGATTCTATAGAGGATGTTACTACATGGGCTCGGGAACACTTTGGAAAACCATTGTCAGTAAACACAGTTCGTCGCTGCATCTACAAATGCAAGTTAAGACTCTACAATGCAAAGCGCAAGCCATAGGCCTATATCAACAATATCCAGCAATGCCGCAGACTTCTCGGGGCCCCGAGCTCATCTGAGATGGACTGATGCAAAGTGGAAAAGTGTCATTTGTTCTGATGAGTCCACATTTCAAATAGTTGTCCTTCGGGCTAAAGAGGAAAAGGACCGTCCAGATCGTCACCAGCACAAAAGTGCCCATGGGTAACTCGCACACAGACCTTGTCCTGTTGAGCAACTGAAGTCATATATCATGCAAGAATGGGACAGAATTCCACTTTTAAAACTTCAATAATCAATCAATAATAATTAGTGTCCTCTCTTCCCAAATGCTTACTGAGTGTTGCTAAAAGAAAAGGTGATATAACACAATGGTAAACATGCTCCTGTCCCAATTCTTTTGATGTGTCGGAGGCATCAAATTCAGAGCGTATATTTATAAAAAACAATAAAGTTTATCAGGTTAAACATTAAATATCTTGTCTTTGTACTGTAGTCAGTTCCATTCAGGTTAAATAGGGTTTGCAAATCATTGCATTCTGTTGTTCTTGACATTTTGCATGATGTCCCAACTTTTTTGGAACTGGGGTTGTAAGCTCAAGCTTCTCAAATGTGTTTTCTATTACTGGAAATTGATTAACTTTTGGTTTTGGGCTGTTGGCTGCAGGAAATAAGCAATGAGATTATTATTTGTAAAACTTATTATCAGATCAATTATATCAAAAACAATCCTTCTAGTGTGCACATTGGTCATGTTCTCAGTCTTTTTTTTGGTGACAAATAATTTGACACATCATTGGTTCTTTTAGGGAAATTATCCTTAACGCTGTGCAGAAATTCTTTTAGCTACCAGAGAACGTTACTGTCTAAACTCAGATGGTTGTCCTCTATTTGCAGCACTCTGCACTAAATCGTAATTTTTTAGCTAGTCAAAAGGCCGATCTGCTGACATTGTTGCCCTACAGAATTGAATCCAGTATTTATAAACCACCTCTAGGTTTTACCTCCAAGGACGTGGAGTCCATTTGATGTTGGATTTCTCACCAGTGTGACTTGGCCCAAGGACTCGAAATCAGAACATGAGAGGGTATTTGATAAACTGGCTCCTCTCACAAAGTGCTCCTTCTGTGTCTCTCTATAACCTGCAGGAGTATGTTTACCCCGACGCCAGAGACAGACAGTATCTGCTGTTCTTTCACAAGGGGGTGAAAAGGACACGCTTCGACATTGAGAAGTACAACAAGCTGAAGGATGATATCGCTGAGGTACAGTCGCTTGGCGAAAGCTGAGCGTTTTGTGCTGTAAAATGAGCGCTGCAGACACACTGGGGATTCACACATTTTCCACTTCAATACTTGGATTTGTAACAGCTGTACATAGACCTACTTTCATACCACTCCCCACTTGCCTTTGTCTCATATTTTTTCCCCTCCACCCTGCCTCTCTCTCCTTATCCACCCTCTCCAGGTGGAGTTGGATCTGAAGCGTCTTCGGGACCCGCTCCAGCTCCAGCTCCCAGTTCAGCAGCTCACTGCCAGTGAAAATTGATGAGAGGAGTGATTCCCTCCTCCCTCAGCTCCTACAACCTCTCTTCCCTCCTGCCGTCCAACACCCTTACTTCCGGCTATTCCCTCAGACCCCTCCCTCCCCCATTCCTCCCACACCCTCCCACACAGGAGATCCCATCCCTTTCTTGACTGTGGGAGTTTTTTTCCCCTCCTTTTTCTCCCCTTTTTTTCTTTTTACTTTCCTGACTGAAAACTCTAGTTGGAATTGCAAGTGAAAACTGCTAAAAAGACAAAGAAGAACGGTGAGAATACCAGGACTTAAAAAAACTCTCACAGCCAAAGGATGGTGAGGATGATGAAAAGGACAATGATGATGATGATGATGATGATGGAATAAAACTGGGCACTATGGATATGCCTCAAGTCTCCGGAGGGACAGCCTGCAAGGAACTCCGGAGGGCAAACAGGAATTATCACACCTCTAGACACGCCAGAACAGAGGACATGCAGAGGGGAGAGAGGGGCAGTCATTGTCCAGTGTGCGTGTGTGTGTGTGTGCGTGTGTGTGTGTGTGTGTGGGACACTGACCCTAGCCACTGCTGGACAGCACAGCAGTATAGTCCTGCTTCCTCTATCAAACTGTCGACACACACAGCTACTCTTGCTTGGGGCAGGCTCCAGGGAGATTCTCTATCCCACACGTTAAAGTTTACAAGGAAGTCCTGGATGCAGTCGCACCACCTTGGGGGACCTTTGTCTTCCTGTGGCTGAACTCTCCCTCCTTGAGCCACACCTTCTCCAAGTGAAGGACAGCTGTCCCTCCCAGTGTGACCTTTGTCTGTAGCCTGTCTCGACTCGCAGGATAAAGGCATGACGACGCCTCGTTTCCTCTTCCTGTTGATGTCCTGTAGCGGCCCGGTCTGTCTGCGCAAGTATGAAAGTACTACCAACAACAACATCACTGTGTGTTCTTTTATTCCAAAAAAACAAAACAAAAATATTTTGGCACTTTTTATTTTGAAAGCCATAGTATATTTGTTATGAGAAGAATATAAATATATATGTATACAATCAAATAAACAGATGACCAGAGGCTAGTTTTTTTTTTTTTTTTCAGTGGGGGGAGGAACTCTCTTACACACGTCATTTCATCAGAAACTCATTTACATCCACTGGAGATCTCCTGAAATGAAGGACCCCCCTCCCCCGCTGACAGTCTAACGCACACACATGCGCAAACACGAAGAGCATCATACTGTATACTGTATGCTCCTGTGCATGGCCACCAAACGGGGGAGCAATGCTGAAGCCAAACCAGGGTGAAAATGGCTTTGATTGGGATTGTTTTTGAGCAATGCAGAACATCGACGTGGCTAATGCCGTGCTCGACCTCTATAATCATCTCATGAACACAGAGGCCGCTGCCGAAATGCTTAACATAATGAAGGGCTTCAGATGTTTAGTGTTCATTGCCTCAGACAAACCCACAGGCACGTTATAGATGAAAGATGAATAAAGGAAAATTATCATTTTCAGTGACCTGGCCTTTAGCTTAGCAGCATGCGATTTTTGTTTTTAATAACTGTCCCTCATGAAGTCTTCAGACAAAGTAACAAAAGTCGACATCTAAAAAAACGTTAGCATTAATTCACAGGGGCTTTTTTCGTCCTGAAATAAGTTTTCTCCTCCCACTGTTGCTGTAATCATGCCCCCCTGCTCCCGTGATGGCAAGGCAGGGTAAACTGCATGCTGTGGTATGCCCTTAGTAGAAATTTGTGAATGTGTAGGAGCATTATTGCAATTTTGTATTTAAATGGACACTTTTTCTTTGCCACATCTAGCTGAAGTCTCACCCCCCCCCCACCCCCCCACCCTTCTCCCAGAAGGTTATAGAAGCCATATCTTTATGTTGTTTTTGGGATGATTACTGAATAAACCGTTCCAGCTTTACTTCATTTTCTGTTCAGGGTGAGGATTGGTGGCACCATTTATGTCCCAAAGCCAATTATTTCCACCCTGAGCTGCCGTAGATCACCTCCCGCAGAGGGGAAGCACAATGGCACGACGTCCCTGCATCTAGACTCCAGCTCAAGATCATCTCCTGCGTGTGTGTGGCTTGTGTGGACAGTTGGCTGAATCCTACTGAAGAGATCCTTGTGTTTGACTACAGATTTTCCATTTAAATGCATGATTTTTAGGTCAAATCAAACGTTAGCCATGCAGGTCTCGAGGCAGGATTTGGTATGATCTGTCACTGTGTGTGTGTGTGTGTGTGTGTGTGTGTGTGTGTGTGTGTGTGTGTGTGTGTGTGTGTGTGTGTGTGTGT
>JBBPCS010000573.1:13839696-13858257 GCA_037974645.1 Hollardia meadi | reverse complement strand
CCCCCCCCCCCCCCCCCCCCCCCCCCCCCCCCCCCCCCCCCCAACAGTAGATTTTGAAGTTAGATAACCAATCAGACAGCAAGGCAAGCTGATACAGGGACGCACGCTTGCATTAATCTGAAATGATATTCTACATAGTAGCTGTTTGACCAAGATTCATTTCTTCAAGCCATAATTGATTTTTTTTTTTTTTTTACATTTCAGTGCGGTTATTTATTTTGCCAGGGAGGACTCTTAAATGCATTAGCAGTGGATGACGTGACTGGTTTTTGTTTTGAGAAATCACATGACTGGAGGATGATTTTATGCTGCTCTTTGTCTTTGTATGCATATGCAGTGTTTCATTGTTTGTGTCATTTCATAGGACTTTGCCTCCCTTTCCTGCAGTGCCAGTCCAGTGTGACCCCAGCTCTATTGTTGTGTCAGTTCCCAAGGACCTTGTGGGAGGATTGGAGCTCTCCCTGTCCAACTCGTCTTGTCGAGGTGTCTCCAATGGCACACACATCAACCTCAGCTTCAGCCTCAAGACCTGCGGTACAGTGGTGGAGGTCAGAGGCATTGAGTTGAAATCTTTAGACTGAATGTGCCCTGGGTTTTAAGCTGAAGTATTTATTGCAGCTTGATGCATCAAGGAGAATCAAAGATGACAACAGTTCAACAAGTGAAATGTCAACCTGAAAAAGGACGTATATATGGTCCAGCTTGCGTTATATGTTATACAAATGTTCTCTTACCATTGGACAGTTGTTAAGTGTGTATTTAGTAAGGTCATCAGCTCTGTCTCCAGACAGAGTGGAGTTTGTTGAGGCTCGGGCCTCTGTAGCCTTGAGTACAGCAGATGGGAGTCACATCAAGATAAGTTGTACCTTCTAAACTGTAAACAAGTGCTGACTGAGGTCTTACTGAGGTCTCAGATAATTAAAATGAGCATAACTAGTAGAAACATAAATGAGGTGAATATAACTAAAGTGACCAAATATAATTAAATGAAGGAAAATTCCTTCACAGCTGCCACTGACTGTTACTGAACATTGGTCCCCAGGTGACAGATGAAAAGATAGTGGGCAGCAACCTGGTGACAGGCCTTCCGAAGAGCAGCCCAGGCAGCAGCAGGGACTTGATAGTCCGCACCAGCAAGTTAGTGCTCCCAGTCACCTGTGAGTTCCCCAGGGAATACTACGTCTCGGATGAATACCAGGCGAGTCTGCGGAGCTCAGCCCTCGAGCTGGCAGGCCACAGCGAGGGAGTCTTCCCCTTCACCTTGGAGCTCTTCAAGAACGCAGAGTTCTCAGAGCCCTACCACACGCCGCCCCAGCTCCGCCTGCACGACTCCCTGTACTTCGGGGTGGAGCCAAAGGAGAGAGTGGAGGGCCTCTCCGCACTGGTGGAGAGCTGCTTCGCCACACCGGGGCCCAAAGCTGACCAGGCCCTCAAGTATTACCTCATCAAAGACGGGTGAGTGGTGCAGAAGTTTTATCAGCTTGAATGTCGCATCTTGTGCTGCATGATAGCACACTTAATGCCTTAATGCCACACTTAATTTCTTCTGCTGGCCTTATTTAGTGTCATCAACATTTAAAATATAAATGGTTCATCTCATGTATTTGCAACCCCCCCACTAATGTATTTTATATCTAGGTTTTTCCAATGTACATAAAAAATAGTTTGAACATGTATTTTTTATGAAAAACGAGTGAATTACCCTAATGGAACCATGATCTGTGAGAGGTGGATAACACCATTGCACTAAATATTGATTGAATTGTTAGTAATGGTGTAATGAGGTACAAACAATGTTTATTAGGTTTTTTTGGTTTCTGACAACTTTTAGATGATTAAACCAAATTGACCCACGAACATCTTTGCTGTTACTGACAAACGAACATAACAGGAGGGTTAAGTAGCACGTTGTTTCAGTAAAAACTTTTTTGACAGTGAGGTCTTTTTCTATTGAGGTGGAGGCCAAAATCTCAATGACAGATATTGCAAATAACCTGGGCAAATAAAAACAAAACTGCATGTTACCGTACATGCATGGATAAATACCAGAACAAGAAATGCTGTATTGTTTGTAATTTGGAGGAACTGACCTTTCCGTGTCTTGATAATGCACACAATCAAAGCAGAATTCTGTCTTTTTAATATGGTGCAACATTAATAGTCCTTTCTCTAGCAAGGACCACACCACAACAATATGTAATCTAGAGCAGGGGTGGGCAATATTTCTTTCCAGAGGGCCATACTGACTTAGATAAAGTACGCCAAGGGCCACGAATTGGGCCGTTTATTACAGTAAATTGGGATGTTTTCAGACTGACCTTTGTTGTCTGGGCACAGTATGCTAGCCACATACTGTGATGTAGAGAGGATGAAGGGATGTAAGTAGGGATGAGAAGAGGTAAGGAAGGGTGGGGATGAGGTGAGGAGATGAATGGATAAAGGGAAGGGAGGGTGGGTCAAGAAATCTGAGACAAACAGAGCACGATGGGTTGACCAGGTATAAGTAGGCTTGACAGGTGATTCGAGGTGTGGTTGAGGCGTGGCCCTGCTCCTGAAGCTAAGCTTATTCATTATCTTCTTTGTAATAAATGTCAACAGGATCAGACCCAGCTGCTGTTTTTCTACAAAGCCTTAGCATCTGCTGTTTGACAGTTATAGGAGAGGAAATCTCGGCTCCTTCAAGAAAATGTCAATTTGAAAATGCTGCAGGCCTCATTCTCTACTTAATGTGGAAAGAAAACAAGAATATTTTGAGTAGAAAATTGAAAACACACTTCTATTATCTGGGGTTAGACTCACTTTTAGCTAATCATTTCTTCTCTGAACCCAGAATGAGATTTCCTACTAAAAATACAGCAGGGTTTTAGCGCCTTGGGGTAGCTAGCCTTGATAAAGTGGCTTTTAAGATATATGAATGACTAATTACTCTCTTTCTCCTCTTTGGCTTCCTTTTCAGGTGCATCTCTGATGAAACTGTGACACAGTACTCGTCAAAGGACCAGCTCTCTAAGCACTACCAGGTCCCCGTCTTCAAGTTCATCGGCAAGGACAACCGAGTGAGTAAAAGAGGCATGCTGGGCACCAGCTGGCAAGTGTGTGTGTGTGTGTGTGTGTGTGGGCGTGGGCTTATGCCTATACTATACTGTCAGGACTGCATTCATTGGATTCAGCAGTATCCTTACATCGTGATAGCGTTCTTCTGTAGCTCAGCTTATAACAAGCTCGTCTCCTTTGTTCACAGCAAGTGTTCCTCCACTGCCAGGTGTTGGTATGTGGGGCAGGAGACTCCCGATGTGCTCAGCGATGTCGAGGACGTGTCCGCCGGGAGCTTCGGACCGGGGAGCCTCAGGAGCAGCACACACTGAGTGGAGGCCCCATCTTCATCCTGCCTGAGCCATGATGCTGACATAAAGCCATGAACGCAAACAGCCATTTACAGAGTAACATTTAGCTTAAAGACGAACTGACCATTTCAGTTTATTTGGCATTTAAAACACCAAACTGATATGTACAGAGCAGTCCAATGTGCTGTACACATATACATGCAGATGTACAATATATACAGTGATGGTTCAGCCACAGTGCTGTAGACCACTTGAATTCTGGTTATTACATCCTAGTTTATGTGTCTTTTACCATTTTGCCCGGCAGCACAATTTACTGCGAATAAAGTGAATGACATTCCTACTCGTAATAATTTGAAGGGGCCACAGATAATTTGTAACAACTACAGCATGAAGAATGTGTTTCTAGGTCACACTTTCAGGCATTTCTCAGGCTTCATTACAGCTTGAAGATTAACGATTTAGTGGACTCTGTTTTTTATTTCACACCATCACTGACTTGAAAAATACATGTGGAACACCCATGGACATATTCTGAGTCATTTGCCTAGTGTAATCGATGACTGGGCAGCTCGTCACACATCCCTCTGCGGTGGGAAAGAAATAGAAGTGTGCCCTGCCTGGAAAATCGTGTCAGTTAAACTGCAATTAGTCATGCATTTATTCATAAAGTAACAAATAACTGGCAGAAAACTTACATAAAAGATTCGCGTAGTAGCTGCAATAGCGGCATTTACATGACACTGGCTTAAGGTTTGAGTAAATACGCAGTCTTGATAAATAGCAGCAGAAAATGAACCATGTGCACCATCGTATTTATCTTGTGTCTTTCCATCTAGAGGAAATTAATCCAACTACAATATCCTTCCCTTTAGACCCTTTGCTTGGAGTCATCAAAGTAATTAGTGATAATGGAGTCATAGAGGCCAAAAAATGGCGAGCATTGAAATGGAGTATAACATGCATAAGCAATTAAGTTTCTGAAAGTCATATTCAGATACCTAATATTTGTTAGTCCTGCCTATAAATAAAACCTGAGAAACTACGTTTGCATTCCCATATTTATGTTTGTTTGTTTTTTAAAGACTCCCAGTTTCTGAATTTTTAGAGGGCTCTTGTGAAGTATCTCCTCTCTGACGAGAAAAAGCCTATAAATATACAGTATAATCAGTAGAAATACCCATGACATGTCTTATTTGTCTGTGAAGGCATTCAGGAGTGCATAGTGTTCTGTGTCACAGTTCATCCCTCTCCTCTCCCTCGCAGACACATGCTGCCCTCTGGCTGTTCATGTAAGATCTACATCCAAGAGTCCACACTGTGTTGTAGAGAGTGTCGGCCATCGATCCACAAGCTGAGAAGAAAAGACAGAGAAATACAGAGAGGAGTGAGGAAGAGTAATGAGTATGTGAGGCGTTTCTGGTGCTCATATGTCTTAACCATCCCCCGGTACACAGCCAAGAAAAGGGGACAGGCTAAATATTTGAACCCACCTTGTACCTTCGACGCAAAGCCCAGGCTCTTATTAATGTCCGAGCAGATGCCATGAAGACACGAGCGAAACTCTGAGTCACAGTCGTACTTGTCTGTCCCACACGTTTCATAGCATACATCAAGCTGGTTGCAGCACGTTGTCATAGCAGGGATCCCCAGGTCAAGCTGTCAGAAGAAAGAACTGTTCGTGTCAGGTCGGTTTACTAATACAAAACTTGTAGTGGTGAAGATCTGGGCTGTGGATGCTATCAAGTACCTACTGCGGCATGTACCTGGAATCCCACGAGAGAGGAGCTGCAGCCGTCGGGTTGCGAGAGCTGGTAGCCGGGCCGAGGTTGAGGATGTTCTCCTGAAAAGAAAAGGTCAATTTAATTGTTGAACTACAGTGAAGGCACAATAACAAACTAATGTCATCAGGTGCTCCTAATCAAGGCCCCGCGGTATATCTCTGTTCTTGTGTGTCGTTTCACAGATAAGATGTAACGTCTGTTTGAAAACAGCTGCATTGATTGTGTAACTGTAGGTACAACCCCCCCACCCCCAGCCTGATAACAATATATTCATTATAAGCAGTCTGAGTGCACTATCTTGGACCATGAAATATATAGCTAATGCACTGACAGCAGAGGGATTGATTTGACACTTAAAGTGTGCTAAGCAAACAAATGGGACAACATAATAATAATAATAATAATAACCATTTGAAAAGCTTTTGTGCCCACGGTAAGTTTAAATGGTACACTGATAAAAATGTTTGTCTCTTCTGAAAACAGCTCGACAACAACTATGACAATCTAGCTATCTGAGCCCCCTGAACCCCTGAGCACGCCGAGTTCCACCTCCAGGACACTAAAACACTTGTGGATCTCAGTTACATAACTGTGTGTTAATTCAAGAGATTCGCTCTTACCATATCTGCAGCGGTACTGACACACACCGTTGTGTCCCCCCACCAGCTCCACCAGGGAGTCAAAGTACCCGTGCACAGTCTGGAAACTGTTTCTAATTGAGTTGAGGCTCCAACTGCTATCTTCATGTGCCAAGGGTCTGTTCAGGGACTGGTCTGTCTGGACTGGTCTGATGTCATTCCCCTCCTCCACAGAAGAAGAAGATGGTTGCTTTTGGGTGACATCTTCACCGGTAACAGCTTCTAGAGCAGAGGTGTCTCCAGCAGGCCTATCGCTGTCTGTCTCTGGCTCTTTGGCTGTTGCACCATCTGCTACAGAGACATCCACTTCATCAGCTGCTGGTTTATCCACTGCAAGTATTTTAGCTTGCAGATTGTTACCAAAAAGGGAATTAGCTGCAGGTTCCTCTTCAGCTGCATCTAAAGAGGCAGCTGTTACAGCACCATCAATAACAGCAGGGGCCTCCTCCTCCTCCTCTGCTGGAGTCTGATAGTGGGCTAAAGTTGCACACATTCCCACGGACACACAGAGGAGGAGCAGGACAACAGTCCGAAGCAGCATGGTGTTGAACTGGTGACGATCCAAGCAGAGGAAGCTCTCCACAAGTCGGTGGTTTTAACAGGGTGAGAAAAGCATCGAGAGTGATGGACAAAAACACTGCTCCTACCGTTTCTGCCAGCCACAGAGCAGACTTTGACCTATGACTAGGTTGTGGCAGACAGCAAAGCACTCCCTCATGTTGGGGGCAAAGGTTACCTCCCATATCGATTCAAAGAAAGCTTCTATAATTCCTCTAATCTTCTCATGCTCTGTGATTCCTGAACATATCAAATGGGTAATTTCATCACAGTTTTATTCACGAAGCTATGATTTGATTTTTATGAATCAAAAGTCACACGGGAGGAAAAACCCTCTTCGTATTCAATTTAACACTTTGGCACGTCTAATGCTGGCATTTCAAGCCTGCGACCTTTATCAAGACATCACAGACTTCTAAAGATTTTCACGGCATTTTGATAAAGGTCACAGACTGACACCTCAGCACTGAATATGTTCAGAGACAAAATGAACATTATCTTATATATTCATTTGGCGTATCTCTGACGCCCCCTTGTGTGTGTGACGAGTAATGTGCTCCCAATACCGTGTAAACTTTGTCCTTATCTGTGTTTTTTCATTTTATGCTACTTTATACTTCACCACATTTCAGAGGCAGCTATTGTCCTTTTTATTCCACATGCTTTCCCTCCTTTGGCTGCTCCCCGTAGGTGTCGGCACAGCAGATCGTCTAATGATCCGTATATGTGACTTGGCATAGATTTGCAATATATAGATGTAGGATGCACTTCCTGATGCAACCCTCCCCATTTTCCGGCTTAGGACTGGCAATTAGGAATGCACTGGCTTGTGCATCCCCAGTGACTGGAGAGCAAACTGGGGTTCAGTGTCTTGCCCATCGACACACTGACTGCAGAACTTCCGATCAGCGGACAACCACTCCTATCAAATAATTTTGCAAAACACTAATCCTCTTTTAATACAGGATGCACAATTATAGATTAATGTACCTAACAGTATATAAAGCAGTTAATATTATAGCTTCACCTCAACAAACTACAAATACTGCACTTTTAGAGGGGACAGCCTGCCTAGTAAGTAAATCTTCTGTACATTTTACTGTTAATATTTCTGTACTTGTACTTAAATTTGAATGCAGTACATGTAATGGTGTATTTTTGCAGTGCTTGCTAATACTGGTGGAAGTTTTAAGCTATGATATACAGTTTTATTTCTGGAGATGGCTTGTTATGTGTTCCAGGTAGATGACTAGGTAATCTCATGATTAAGTTACTTCCTGGTTGTCAAAGATGGGACTTGCACTTTATCTAGCACATACTGTCTGACTTTGAAATGTCCATCTCAAGAGTAGATCCTCTGCTGATGAAGTTATTCACTCTCTGTTTGTAGATCAAGATGTATTTCATCCCACAACATCCTAGAGGTAAAACAAATAAAATAAATAGGAAAGCAATAGTAAGTAAGAAAGAGTCACAAGTCAAGTGTCACATATACAGGATGTGCAATATAACATGTACCGTCTCATGGCCTTGCTTGCTTTCTCTCTTTTCAGCACCGAGTTGATGTTGTTTTCCAAATCCTTGAGGGAAAATTACAGAGTAAAAACAAGAGGACCCATTATCACATAGCAGGACATGCATTTAATATCTGTAATACTTTAAGTATGATGATGTGGTAGGTAAGAGGTCAAACTCCCTTGCCTTGTTGGTGGTCTTCAGATAGTCATTTGAGGCTATCAGTCGCATTATCGCTGTCTGGGAGCAAACAGAAAAAAATAAAAAACTGCAGCCGTAAGCATTTTCAGCGACCAGCAAAGACACTTCCTGCTTTACTTTTGTTTCTGAAAGAGAGAATCTAAGTGTGCAGTAGGCTCAGTGGGTACATATGCACCGTCATGTCACAGCAAGAAGGCCCTGTGTGGAGTTTGCATGTTCTCCCCATGTTTGTATAGAGACAGGATTGTATATAAAGACAGGAAAGGCAGGAAAGGACTTGAACCTGGGCCCCTGCAGTAAGGACTCAGCCTTGAAACATGGTACGCGCACTGCCAGGTGAAGTACAGGTGTGCCCAACTTAACTTAAAATATATGTTTATCTATTGTGTTTATCAAGTTTATCTCCCAGCACCTTTAGGTCTCTGGTGCGTCTTTCTGCTGCCATGGTTGTAGCAGTGGACACCAGCTTCTCCGTAACATCCTCCTCCATCCGTTGGATCTCGCTCCACGTGTTAAACACCTGAAGCCTCTTGGCTTGGACACTGCCGGTGCAGCCAGTGGCAGCTCCTCTGTCCTTCAGCCCCGACAGAGACGCATCTGTCCAAACACAGAAGGGCCGAGCATGAATGCACTGTAGTGACGAGTGATGTATCCGTGCGTACACACTCCTGCGGGCATTATAAAGTCACAGCAGACTTTCAAAAACCTCTTTATGCCTGTTGTCATGACAAAGTGATTATTTGTTCAGTCTGTCAACACCAGAGATTTAAAAGTTAGCATGTGCTATTGCCCTGCAGCGTAATATACAGCAGATGCTTAGAGGTGGTTCATCAATGATTAGATACGTATACCAATATAGTCCTGAGACTTACTCTGCATGCCACTGTCCTCTGGGCCTGTGATAGCTGGAACATTCTGCAACTCATATCGAACTCTGAGGTTAAAAATAGAACAAACTTGCTTCAGCTACTGAGAATGTTCAGTGTTTAAGTATGTATACTTTTGTTTTTTGTTCGATAGATGCTTGCAGTACCGTTTATTCTCCTCTAGAGCTCTTCTGGCCTCCTGCTCCAGCATGCAAACCTCTTTTTCAGCATCCTCTAACTCCATTTCGCTTACTTTGCCATCGCCAAGGTTTTCCAGTGAGGTATTTGGCGACTAACACAATAACAATAACAACAGAAACATATTAAGACTTTGCAGACTTATTTGCATGTTTGATTATTGGAAAGCTATTTGAGGCATACCTTCTCTTGTGGAAAGTTTAACTATCTGTAATGTGCAACTTTCTGAGCCCCATAAACATGTTCTGCTATTTTAGAAATAAACGAGGTAGTCTAATATTTTTTAAAAAGACAACACTTTTTTCTGGTTCTACTACTTTGAACGTAGTTTGCTGTCAATCAAGAGACAGAAGGGAATCAATGTTTTTGAATGGAAATAAGGTCAGAACTCACATCGGAGTCTCTAATCTTATTCCTGTTTGTATCATTAACACAATATGGACGGTGTGCTTTACCATGTCGAGTAGAGATGATTGGGAAGCCATCATGTGGTTGACATACAAATCATAATCTGTCTGGAAGAAAATAGAATACATTATCACATGGCTTTATTTTAATCAACACAACTGTAGACATTTATCCTGGACATGACGGCCAGGGTACCGTGCAGATCTTATGTATAAAATATTCAGCTATCTTAACTGTTAATAAAATGTTTCCCAGTTACTGTGATATTTTAAATTAAAACAAATACTGTATTTATAAGTGCCTAGTGTGTTCGTGTCCTAATAAAGGATAATCCAAAGTATTCCTGTATCATCATCCTCACTGTATGCTCATTGCAATAAGTGAATGTCAAGCAATGACCAGTTTAGTTCAATTTCAATTTTGTTTATACAAAATGCACACTAAAAGTGCAATGCAAAATTAGTATGTGAAAAGCTATTGTGTGAAGAAATTTTTTTTTTGCATGACTGTAAGACATTTCTTATGAATGAGCACTAATCCAACCGATGCCCTCTAGTGACCTGCTCCCTGGCACATCATGACCAGGTTCCAGTAGTTGCTCTATTTCTGCTTGCTACACCAGGGACTCACTCTCTCTTGGCTCTAATACGTCTGACGGCACATGCTAAAAATGTGCTAGTGGGTACAGAGGAAATGGAAAAACCTTAATTTCCCTCAGGATGCGTCCAAATACTGGTGAGCCTTCACATACATCATCAAAGACGTCACTGAACACCACAAGGCGGTCTCTGCTGGGACAACTTTGCGCTGACAGCTTCTCCAGCTCCTGAGTATGACGAGAACACACGCACAAAGTCAGCAAGTTAAGATATGCATGTGGGTCTGCAAGAGCGTTGAGAGGGCATTTCAGAATTGGCATCTCATTAAAAATGGAGAAGCCTGAATTAAAAAAAAAAATTTTTTTAAGTGCAAAAGCTAGCTGTGTGATGTCATTGTTTGTGTGACCGTTCTCACCTTTTGCAGTTTCCTCTCATGCATTGCAGCGACATTTATTGCACCCCAGAGGTCATGGTTGGCAATAACTTTCCTGCCAAACTGTTGTTTCATCTTTAGCTGCCCGTCTTTTTTCAGATCTTCTTGGTCAGATTGCTTTGTGCAAACTTGCTGTTTCCCCTCAGGATCGGATGGAGAGTCAGACTTTTTTTGTGACGAGGCTCCTCTTGGCTGGACCAGCAGAGACTTTGAGGAGCAGTGAACTATCTTATGTAGACTTGCATCTTTTCTTCTGTGTGATGAGTGATCAGTGGCCTGATCTTGTCTTGACCTCTCTAGTAAAACTGTGCGAGTGGAGAACTCAGAGAGGGACTCTTTCATTTCTTTCTTCTGTGCAGAGGCCAGAGCCATTGTCTGCTGTGTCTGCTGGAGTGTCAGAGGGATTGGGGTCTCTTCTCGGCTCTGAGACATCCTCCAGAGAGACGCCCTTTTCTCCCTGTGAGACTGACTCTGGTTCAGGCTACGGGGTCCCAGATGACCTGAGGAGTAGGCCAAGATATCAGCCTTCTGACTAGCTTCAGCAGTCTGCAGCAGTTTGTGGATGTCGCTCCCAAAGCACCCAGACATGGCTAGAAAGGCACAAAACGTATCAAGGTAAAGTTTGCTACCTTGACTGACCTCACCTCGAGTACAACACATTTCCTATATTATACGGCAGAACTGTGATTATTTCAATAAACTGCATTCATTTACAGAGCGCGTTCATCCAAAACCTTTCACAGCAATGTTGTGTGCCTGAATAACAATAATTTGTCCTAAAAAAAACTTCGTTTCACTTCAAGTAATACAAAACTAAATCCAGATAGTTCATGTTTCCCCAACCGTGAGACACCGAGCAAAAAAAAAAAAAAATCCAGCAGTGTTTCGCATTTTTGCTCGCAGCTGAAGCATGTGGACAAACCCAGACATACAGAAGCCCTAAATAATAACCTCCTCACCTGTTGTCTTATGTGCGGAGTCACGACAAACAACAAACTTCCTTCCTGGCCGCAACACTCTGCTCTTTACTCGGTTGCCAAGGAGACCGAAAAACGCGTAACGCCTGTGTTGCGTTCAGCGTCTTGGTAAAATTGGTTCCCAAGAGCTTTGCGGTACTACATTTCCTACATGATTCATGATTTGTACATGATGAGACAAATGGGACGTTCATGTGTACAGTGCATACAGTACCCGACCATGAAAACTGTTTTATACACATTGTGCCCTGTAGCTTAAAGTTCATGTTTATTAACTACAAGAATTCAAATGGTATTAAAGGGGAATTCCGGTATTTTTAAATCTGGGTCTTATGTTTATATATTTGGATGTGTAAATGATTCATGGTTCAGTAAATAATCTCAGCCGATAACTGCGGACACGGCTGCAACTCAATCCTTAGGGGCAACACTGACCGTTAAAGTAACGGCCACTGAAAGTGTTTTTTCTTGCCTCTAACAGTTTCAGATTGTTAGTCTAAGTGTCTGGAAACATTACGGAAAGGATCCGACAGCGATAGTCCTCATTGTTAGAGTAAAATCCTCTTTGTTTAGCCGGAAGCACGATTGGTCGCGGCAGGGTGGTCATTTATCAGGCTCCACCCACTGTACCCATAGAGTCCAGTAGGGAGCAGAGCCTGTGTAAGATAGAACAAGGGTTACAACAACATAACCTACCATTTCCTTCCTCTGCTTTTTTGTTTCAAACTGTCAATAAACATAAAACAAAGAAACAAAACAAAAAAAATGTTGTATTACCCATCTGGAATGAGAAGATATGTATGGGTGATAGCAGGTATGGAGCTCTGACTATATGTAAATTAAACATCTGTGTTTGAATCCTTGGAAGCCAAGCAAATTAAAGTTATGGCTTCCCTGAATCCCAAATCCCAACTCATTTAATCCTATCCTTTCCATGACCCCATTCCATTCTATTTTGCTCCCCTATCCATTCTCTGATCTCAACTATTGAAGAAAATGGATTACGCACCAGGTTTTTATGTTCTTACTACTACCATTTTTTAAAAATTTCTTTGGGATGGAAGAATCAGTCTGTAAGTCAGCAGACTCATCAGTGTTGCTGTTGATCATGACAAATTTGGTCATGAGCCAGAAAAAACACAACGTGACATGGTTGAAAAGTGGCTTCATCAAGTTTTTTTTAATCTTTATTTTGTGACACTCAAATGTTTCATGTGAGTTGCCACTGTTCTTTTAATTACCAGGCAACTGGTGTAAACTGGTTATTGGGGGAAATCTAGTTACTCCAAAACTCCTGTAAATGCCTAAATCAAACTATTATCTTAATCTGGTTATTTATAGTAATTGGGTTATAGAGGGCACACAAGTAAACACACAGCAGTGAGTGTAAACAACAGAACAAAAGAGATAGTGGAGGAGAAGGAGAGTGAAACTCAGCCTCAGGGTTTAAACAGTTGAGCATGAGGAAATAGAGTTTTATGCTTCATTGAAACAAATAGGGCCATACAATGGAGTCCTCCATTAATGTTTGATGTACTGATGTAAAATAGAACAATACAGTGTAAAATGGAAGAAGTTCCCAGAAGTTAACTTTGACTATGCAACTGGGCTTATTCCTAGATTTATGCATTACATTAAAAATTAGATAAGCGATAAGTGTCAGTGATTATAACCGTAGAACCCATAGAGCCAAAGGAGATTGATAAATGCCAGATAACTAAATTGGTAAAACATTTGAAAGTAGTAAGTACAAAAACAACCACCTCAATGGCTTGAATGCCATTAGTTAAAAAAAATGTGAAGCCCCATCAAGCAGGTTTTTATTGAAGAGCTGCTTTTTGGGATTTGTTTGTAATTAACAGCACTGTATAAGATGCATAATGGGGGTTAAAGCATTTATTGTCATTGTTGAATATTCAAACCTCAAACAACAGATCCAAGCATGCCACCAAATTAAAAGTTGAACAGAAGGAACAGCTCAAAAGCCAAGATATTACTGCAAGAAATGCAGTAATAAATGGATCAGCAGTAAATCAGTTAAAAGGGTTAATTTATGAGATAGGTAAGAGGGGATGAAATGTATGGACATACTGTATACCGTAAGTAGTAATAATGGGGCCAAAGTCATGTCACAAATTTCTTAGATGATTGTTAAAAAATATTGTATAATTTTAAATTGGGTGATGAGACATTAGGCTGTATGTAGACTGTGGTCCTCTGTTTGTCCAATAAGAAATTAAGAGAAGATGTTCTCACCATTACTAGTATTTTTGTTTATATTCATAATCAGAAAAAAATGGATACATGAATTGTATCAGCCCAATAAATAACAAAACAAAATTTATATTATCAGCCATCAGTCCAAAAGGAAACAATAGCCAGTAAATAGAGCCAATAATATGAAGCCGAACTACGTTCAAAGACTTAAACACAACATCTACACACTCCGTTACAGCTTAAAGCAGCCGGGGCCCACTGGTGGGCCGCGGAGGCAGTGTTACAGCCAAATGGTTAGAATGTAGTACATTTTTTATTGTAATTTACAAAGATAGTTATCTTTATATCTAAAGGTGCTCAAGACAGGGGACATAGAGTTCTGCCACTGCTAGCTAACATTCCCTCAGATGCAGTGGCAGAAAATGATTTTGAAAGAAAAAGTGACGTGAGAGACAACCATACGCAAGTAAAACCTCGAAAGCATGTGGTGAGGAAATGTGATCCTGATTACAATGTACTTTTTTTTCTCTGGCCATGTTATGATTTTTCTGTCATTTATTTGAGAAATTTGTTGGCAATCAGAAATAGGTCTTAAGTTACGAAAGGTTGAGAACCCCTGGTTCAAAGTTGGTTTGCGTTAAACACAAAGAAGAAGAACAACAACAAGCACAGCATGCTGCTATTGCGCTCATGACATCAAACTGCAGTGTAGACACAAAATACGGAATGATCAGACACAGAGGTGTATTTTTCAGGTATTTAATAAAAGTCATTTGGGCTACTGCTCTTACATTTACCGTTGAGACATTCCGCAATTATTCTGGGTAACAGTAACATGTCTAGACCATTTTGTTTATCTTAATGTTTACTTTGTACAAAACAAAAAGGCCAACATTATTTTTCTTTGTATAAAAAATATAAGTTAATTTAAATTTAACTCTAAGAAAATAACAATAGTAATAATAGCAATAATAATAATAATTAGCAATAATAATAATAATAATGATAAAGATCATAAGCTAAACATAGTGCAGACAATGGGATATAACTGGTGCTAAAAAGTAGAAGGAACAGTGCAGTGTTATGGACTTAACCATGTTCTCAGGTGGGATTGAGGGGAAAGTGTCAAAAGCTTTCTCTCTCTCTCTCTCTCACACTCACACACACACACGCACACACACACGATCAGAAAGTGCACGACTGCCATTCAGTTTAGCACCATCAGAGCATACATCTCAGTTTGTACAAACTAATTCCTAGATTGTACACACACACACTATACACCTATTACTGTATATGCAAAATTATGTATAAACTTCAGTTTTAGGTGCATGCTAATTGTTGCTCTTGTTGAAGCTTACTGGAAGCAATTCTGAAAAGTAAGACAGAGCACATCATGGAAAACCGCCGCCGCCGCCGAGAATCTGCAATCAACAAAACATTCATCAAAATGTACATTCACACCATTGGGGGCCACAGTACCAGATGTAAAAACAAATCATTTGAGCAGTAATTTCAGTCTTGGAGGGACAATGTCCACTGGAATGACAGTTTCATTCAAATCTATTATCTTTTGGAAGATCTCGGAAACTCATTTGGAAGAGTCCAAATTTAACCCCCCCCCCTGCATGATGGTGGAGAGTCAGCATGAAGGAGGAGGTGGTTTTATTTCCTTCGACAGGTTGTGATGGGCAAAAAGTCAACCAACATTCTTGTGTTGCAATCCCACAGATAGACACTTTAGCTTAACAGGTTTGGCATTATTGGAAACTACAGATTTCAACCTGCAAGGACACCGGCCTATGTCCAAAAGTGACTGTACAGGCTCGGACTTAATCTACCCTTCACCATTTATTTAATGTTTAAACCATGTGGTATAAATCAGGTTGCTGTCTGGGTAGTCAACATGCAAAAAGTTTGTTGCGTCACTGCAAACAAACATCTTTATAATCTGCTGGGACAACTTGTACAGTACCCTCATTTCACATGTGTTTTATTCATGGTTGCAGAAATGATTACTAATTTATGAAGAGGAACCAGATTGTAGTGTAAAATAATTTATGATGTGATAGTGGCATGAAAAATGTCATGAAAGTGGAAATTCAATTGCATGTAGTCTTGGCTTAGTGTAACTAATTTGAAACAGATTCTATTTGTGCATCTTGCTCTTTTTTTTTGCATCTTGTGAACTCTTTCCTACAAACATATTACTGCGGGCCTGGGATCAGATCCCGTTAATCAGAGGATAGTCGTTGTACTATGCAGCGGGTCCCTAAATGCCAGGGGGGGCCGGGGGCAGTGCTGTGGGGTCCACTTCATGAAGAAACATTATGACTCTCTTGTGACTGTCTTAACAAGTATCGACATTATCTAACTCCTCTCAGCCACATTTGGTGAATATGCTGTGGGGGATATCTGTCATCTCCACCTAAAATAGGCTGCATGTCTTTATTCAAGTACTGCAAAGGATTTTTGCTCAAAAAGTAATAAAAAGAAACATTCTGACATCCACCTTCTCAGTAAAGTGGCAATACACCATACATCTGCTCTACACATTCCTTCCGTCTCTGGGAATACCTTGCTGAAGTAGTGTGTGTATGATAAATCTACCACAGAAGGCAAACAGTACCATTTTAAAAAAAAAAAGAAAAAAAAAAAGAAAAGCCTGAACCGACAACATTTCACATATTCTAGCCTGCGAAAGGTTCAGAGTAAGGCCTCTGCAAACACAAGACCATAAAAGAATCATCTCACATAAAAAATATAAAACATAAAATAACACAAAAAAAGATCAAATAAAACAACCAAAGTCCATTCTACCAAATTAATTCTCAAGCTGTTTGGATGTAGGGTGATGGATTTAAGTCCCTCCCCATCGACTGTCCGTCAGTCTCTGGGATCGGTGAAACCATCTGTGTCGACACCTCCGTCACCCAATGAGGTAACTGAGTTTTCAAAGTCAAGTCGCCTTCCGCTGATCTGTGTCCGGGTAACACAGGATGTGGGTTCTTCCCCCCTACAGAGTACTAGGTCCATGGCAGGATGCAGGTTGTATTCCTTTGGCGGGCCAGCAACCCCTTTGGTAGTCAGTTGTCCACCTTGACAGGGCCTGAATCATAAGGCCGACTGGGCACGACGTCCTCCACCTCGCCCCGTGATATCTTCTCCCACTGGCCCAGGTTCTCCCTGCAAACGTAAAAAAAAACACCTCCATCAGATTCGAACTCTTAATGTTGTGGGTTTACAGTCACAGATGAGCTACTAATGCAAACAATAAATTTCTATATATATTTAAAAAACTGAATATAATTCTGTAACCACATTTCATCACAACCAGGCAGCAGCAGCAGTAATTCATCAGTCATCTGTAATAGCTGTCCCATAAGTTCTCCTCGTCATGAAGGTAACCCCTCGCCCCTCTGTGCTTTAATCAAGCCTGATATACATGTGCAGAAAGTGCTGGCCTTTCAATTAGCCAGCCTGATGCAGTTTATGCGTGTGTGGCAAATCCCACAACAAGCAGCTGGGCTCCGCGGGGTCTAGGCCCGCTGCCCACCCAGAGCCCAGTGCTGACGTACAGCCAGGGCTTAAATAATACACTGTGCTCACTTTGTTTGCATTCCCCGCAGATCAAGGTCACGGCGTTTTGAAAACCAGCGGTTACCCCGGAAGCGCAGGAAAATGTGTATTACGACCCTGTTCAACATCAAAAACTACACATATAAATACATTCTTACACTCTTACCAAACATACTGACACACACACACACACACACACACACACACACACACCGAGATAGACAGAGCAACTGTTTCCTGTTAGTACACTGTATTCTATATTGAAAAGTGTCTTCCTGAAAATGTTTTCAGCACAAGTTTGTCTAATCCAACATCAGTAGTCGAATGTGCGTTTTGTGTGTATTTTCAGTTTAACGCTTGGAATGTACACACGCACGCACACACACACACTCCTTATCACCTCTAATCTTATTTGTCTGGTCAGATGAGGGCAGCACACGCATCACAAGCTGTTGTCACTGCATTTATTGACCGTATCAGATGTGAAATCAGCATAACAACAATGTGTGAAGCTACTCTTTGATTGTTTTATGCTTTTGACCAACAACTGTATTTCACAACTAAAAGCATACATTTACAGACCTACAATTATACAGTTATTTAATTATTTACTCCTGACCAAAATATTGCTTGACTTTTTGTCAAAGCACACAGTGAGACATGAGACGTTTCCTTATACTTTAAAAGCTGTAACTTTGAATACTTACTTGCAGGCTCTTAGAAGGGGATTGGATGGAGGGAAAAGCGTTGCTAGTGTCGTGTAACATGGAATTGCAACAGCATTGTAGAATCCCACCTTAAAAAACAACAAAAAACCATAAAAATGTTGCTGGTGAGTATTATTTGAGGTTTGTGCCTGTAATTTGGGCACCAACTATTTGGTGACTTGGCAACTGTATATTGCTGCAAAATTACACATACTGTATACATTACTTGAGTTACTGTGACGCCCGACACACCCACACAGGTGTTTTCAATTACTCCAGCTGATTAGAGCCTCAGTTGAAAGGAAGGTGGGTGGAGCTATGCTGGAAATCATGTGGCATCATCAAAGTGAACCAATAAAAATAATGGTGCAAACTGCCACACAACAAACAAGTGCTACAAAAATTAACAAGAGAGCGAAGGACCTGTCAATCAACAATCTGTACACGCCCACAGAGACTTGGGAAGAGATCTCTAATCAGGTAACTCAAGTGAAAACAGCTGTGGGTGTGAGGGGGGGGGGGGGGGGGGGGGTTTTT
>JBBPCS010000573.1:13813569-13839596 GCA_037974645.1 Hollardia meadi | reverse complement strand
TCCCTCACTATTTTATATATACCTAAGTGCTGTAATTACTAAAGCAGCTAGCTGATTTGATTTCCTCACTGGCACGGAATTTGTTAAAATGGGGACACAGAGTCAATCAGTGGTTTAACCTTTATTATTTATCAGCATGCAAAGTTTAATAAAATCATGCACACATTGGATTCTGTAGGGGCTTCTTACACTTTATTTCTATAAGAATGGTAAAAAAAAGAAGCTATGCTAAAATTTCTTCTTTTCTCAATATGTAGTTATGCTATCTTTGATTTCAAGTCATTATTTGCACTTTAAATCAACTTTTGCTAATCTTATTTGAGCAGGAAATTCTAGAACTCTTTCCTCCCCTGGCATTTGTAGTTTATTCTTCTTATTTTCAAAATGTTTTAAAGGACCACAAGCTTCAGTTTTGTAGTTTTTCTACACAATCAGAATGTGGGTTAGAGACACATGAGTAAAAGTTGCTGGTCTTACTTGGCCTTGGGGAACCTCGTCCTTCTTGTCTCTGTCCATCATAGGGATTGGCTGCATCCCAATCTTCTTCATCTCATCTCCCTGTGAAGGAACAAAATAAAGAAATACATTTACTTTTTATTTTTGCATACTGTAGCAAACCTTCACACCACTAGGTGACACTATTTTGCACCTCACAACTTGTAGGACAGCTTGTTGTATTAGCATTTACAAGTACTAACAAAGGTCTGATCTGCTAAACTGGAGGCACGATCGTCACACGATAAAAGTGTTTCAACTCCAGCAGTATCCCACTGTACCTCAGCCCAGAACTCAGCATAGATATCGTTGGCTGTGAGTCGTGTTATTTGCCATCTCTTGGTAACAGAGCACAGGTCACATGCTGTCATCATCAGACCAATCACACGGTCCCTGCAGGAGAGCAAAGCCATTTCAGCCGTGTGGAGAAACTCAATGTGCTGTTCATGTGCGTCAGGGTCCGCGTTTCTCTGTGTGATGCTGTGAGACCCATTATGATCCTGACCTGACCTGCGCACCGGTGCGAGTCACCATGACCTGACCTGTGGGAGTGGTTGTTCAAGTCCAGCGCATGCAAGGACAGCAGCTCTGACAGCTGCTGGTGGTTGTTGAAGTACAGGGCGAGGTCCGTGGCGATGATGGCCTTCCGGATTATCTCCAACACCTGCTCGTACTCGCTGGAATTCAGGTTGGAGAAAATATTGTGCCCTTCCAGCTATGAGAAACAAAGAGATCAATAAAAAAGCAAAAGCTCCACTTATGAGGCGTTCAGCTCAGCTAGACTACTACAGGTTGTAATTTCACGTCCATCTCAGGGTCCACGCCCTGACAGCAGATCCTGGACATTACACAAGAGGGAACTACATGATGATGATGATGATGATGTGTGCGTGTGTGTGTGCATGCGTTTTCTAAAAAAAAATAAATGTTGATTTAGGTACTATTATTGGATATATGTGTGCAAACTAGAATAATTGTTTTACTATGTTTCTAAGTGTACATCTGTCTACCTGCATTCTGCTTTGCTGATGAAGTTCCTAGATTTATATTTGAACTTAAGTCTTAAGATCATTTCCAGCGGTGTGCTTAAGTTGGATTCAGAAAAGATGCTGAGCATTAAAAAAAACCCTTGCTTAAAGCAGCTTCTATGAATCCCATTTGCAACTTGCGCACTTGTGATCTATTAATCTCAAATCAAATTTAAATTGACGACACCTGCCTTGTGTTTTCCCCTTATATAATGGCAGCACAAATGCTAGGTTTGCATTTATAGTCTGGCATTAAATCGTAAATCATAATTCCAATCACACTGTTCATTAAGCAAATGTAAAGTTCACCACAGACTATACCCCTACATAACCAGCAGCAAACTCACACGTCAAGTTTAGGCTTTGCTTATAGATAAGATCATTCCCACGTGAAAGTCAGGTTTTAGAAACAACTGCTTATACATGGTGTACTGCTTAAGGAATGTGGTTTGTCATTCTTTTGCCCACTGTCTGCACATCTTTTGTCAAGTCAGAGATATTCTGATAGGCTTCAGAACAAAAAGGTCAAAACACGTTATGCAAAGCACATAATTTCAAACTAAATATCAGAAGTTAATAAATGATAAATAAAGCATAAAGAAATGGTGATTTTAACTGTACAGTAAGTGCTGCATAGTGGAGCTCTACCTGTAGGATTGAGACGGTCTGAGAGAAGTGGTGCTGCTCCATGGTGGAGGTGGAGTACAGAGCAGCCAGCGGATGGTCGAACTTCTGCAGGTAAGTGTTGCTGTATCCTCGATGATCCAGATCATGGCACAGGCAGGCTATCAACAGACCCTTCTTCTGTAAACCACAGAATTACAAAAGACCACACATGCCAATCCGGCTTTTAATTTCATTTATTTTTGTTTAGGAGCAGGAAAACTCAGACCCAATAAGGACCAAACCTCTAGCTCTGTGAACATCCCAGAGGTTTTCTGCAGGATGGCGTACATGCAGTGTGCCACCGTCACTGCGTGCTTCCAGTTGTGGTAGGGCACACGGCGGTAGTTCTTCCGTACAGACATGGTGAACCGACACAGCTTTTCCAACTCAAAGCTACACACGGAAAGAAAGGACGATTAAAAATAAATCATCCCTAACTGTGACGAAGAACTGATGATGACACTGTAATGGCCAGGCAACACCTTACCTGGTCTTTCCGCAGGAGTTATGAACCATGTAGATAAAGACAGCAGGCCAGATCTCCTCAAAGGGATTAATGTCAAAGTGGAACCTGGAGGAGGAGGGGCAGAGATCGGAGGAGAGTCTTAAATCAGCATGTACAGCACACAGAGGGACAGACGAGGGAGCTCGACCAGGTCTGGACTCTGTCGCCGTCCCTTTCACAGACACATGGCTGTAGACCAACTTATACACAGCAGAGATAGCGACCGCAACACTGCCATGAATCTGCACCTGAAAGGGCACTCACATTTCAATCTCTTTATAAATGGGCGCAGGAAGGTTGAGCTGGGTAAGAGTCTGCCATTCTTCTGATGTGCAGATGCTGTGATAAGACAGTTTTTCCATCGTCACTCTGTAAATGCATTCAGAGTGCCGGATCCTGTGGTACATCTGCAGAGACACACAGGGATCAGCGTTACGGTCACAGAACAGGAATTAGTCTTTAAATGTCGACACCACAGTGCTATAAATACCATCTTCTGTTGAATTCTTTCAGTATCATTGTGTGTTGAGTTTCCAAAAGGGTCAGACAAAGTTAAGTCCTGTATCATAATTTATCTGCGTCTCCAAAAAGTGTCTCCACATCTGGTTTTTATCCCTGCACCCATCCCAGACAGGCAGGAACACAGGTACATGTGCCAAGCCTCACACCTTCCACCATAAATCCCCATAATTCAGGAGCTGGGCCCAAGTGAGTTTCCTAAAGACGCGAGGCATAAATTACAGCTAAACATAAATCCTGTCAGTGGACGGATGCAGACTGCTTGTCTTAAAATATTAACATGCCTCATCAATTTTAAAACCAACTTTGTGACGCTGCTCCTGCGTAAGTTTGTCGCACGAGCTGATGGTGAGTCAGGCCCCACAGAGAGGAGAGGCTCTGAAAGACAGACCACACAACGCAAGCTTCCAGAGTTAACGTGGTCCATGAAAAGTCTACGTGTTCCATGCAAGGGATAATAAGCACTGCTGGAAAATTAGCTTGTATTCATGTTTTGGAGCAATGCACAATTTAAACAGAAGCTGTTGGCACTGTGTGTCAACCTTGGAGGAAAAAATGAAACTGGCAAACAGGGGAAACCAGCAGCCTGGTAACAGCTGAAACAAGCCTTCCAGCTTAAAGTATGAATTTAGGACGAGGATGAGGCCACTACGTCAAAGGTGCAGTTATCTGAAAATAAGCCAATCAGGATCGAGTATTCAAGGCCATGATGTGTTATGTAATCTTCACGTCACCTACCTACACTGCAAAAGATAAAGAGCAGGCTTGTGCAGAGAGACATAGAGAGAGAGAGTGGATTATGTTTTTGGTGTTGGGGAAGATCAGTTAGTTGTTAAAATATTGTCAGACTAATTCAGTTTACTCACGTTTGCACAGTGTAAGGCCAGAGCACAAAAGACAGCAAACATCTTAAAGTTGTTCTCATCTGTTTTAGTGAAGGCACTTCCGCTTAGCTTGTTCACCATCTGCACCACACCTATAACAGTCCCCCTGCTCACGATGGGCATGCACAGGATGTTCCGCGTGGTGTAGCCGGTTTTGAGGTCCACTTCTCTATAGAAAAAATCAGTCATCATCAGTTTGACATTCATCACAGAGGTCATTTCCTTTTATATTGTGAACATTGGCAGAAGAAGCACAGTGTGTTTAACTCCTAACTGATGGGTGTACAATGAAGGCCTCTATAATGACGAGAGTGTTTCTATCCTAAATAGAGAAGAAACTCAACTCCAAGGAAGTTAATTAGATCTGTCGATTATCACACTGTATATAATGGAAGGGATGAGATAAAATGGATCATTGCAGGATCTGTTAGTGTTTACCGGTTGAACCGTGGGTCTGCATAGGCATCTGGGATATTTAAGACTTCCCCTGTCCGAGCCACTTGTCCAGCTATTCCTTTGTCTATAGAAAACCTACAGGGAGAGAGGCCAGAGTTAGGTTTGTGCAGGGTGGGTGGGTGCATAAAAAAAAAAAAATCAATAATAAATCAATAATGTGAAAATCCATGTGAAAACCTGATTTTAAAAATGCAATTTACAGCACAAATAGTCTGTAGATTAACCATTGTTACACAGAGAGGAAAATTATTATGTTTGATTGTAACTGCGAGTAAAAACGGTAAAAAAAAATAAAAAAATCATTGGAATTTTCCCCACGTTTTTCTATTGATTTTCTGTTACTGAAAGCACTTTTTCTGAGCTGTCTTTGTCACAAGATGGCCACTTTGAGATGTGTGGAGTAAAAAAACCCATTTGAAAATGTATCTGTTTTACTTCAAAATAAGATCGAATTTTTCAATTAAAATCCGTATGAAATGAAAACTATAAGAGTATATCAAAGAAAAACAGACACTATGAAAATGACATAACTATTTAGTACACTGTAAGAGAAAAGGGAAAATCTTACACACCTAATTTCTTTGGTTTTCCTAAAGACAGGTTTGCCTTCTTTCTCTTCCCCAATATCGAACAGGTCAGAGTACAGTTCTTTGTTGTTGTGATCTACCTGGAAGAGTGCGCACCTGTCCGCATTCACCAGGTTTTTTGCATATATCTGTAACACAACACCAGGGAAAGAAGCTTATTAGCAACACTGAGGGGTGGGAAGAACTGAAACCCCCCCCCCCCCAAAAAAAACGTTTAAAATGATGTCTAGCACCTGCCACTTAATTTAATCAGATACATCACTGCAGTTTTAATTGTCTCTTTTGAATGGAACAGTTAAATGTTGAGAATAAGAAAAACAAACACTGAATAACAACAGATCATTCCAGTTCATTTCAATGTTTGAACCAGATGACTTGAATGTCCTGAGATGACACCACAGTCACAAGGCAACAAAATACATATAAACAGAGGGGTGGGTTTCAGTAAAAGAAACAGGAAAGTCATGTTTTACACACAGATCACATTTGTTTTGGATTTGCAAAGTAGAACACATAGCTTATTGCAAGCTGGAAAACTTGAAATAGATTATTATTAACAGTATTAGGATTATTATTAACATATATAAGATCTTATTAATGTCAACAAGCATGTACAGGAAACATTAGCAGTGCCTGTCAAGTATGGCCTGAATTACAGCAGCATTACTTCTTTTTTAATACACATAACACACACAGGACCCAAACCAGGATGTATAGCCTTGAAGACAATATGAATAAACACATACTTGCAGAAATCACACTCACCATAATATGTTCAAGTAGAGAATCTATTGCCACAATGTTATCAAAGTAAGTTCTGTGCGAAAAGAAGAAATGGCGCATTGAGATGTTTGACAAATGGGAAGCTCTGAGCACGATCACATTCAAGACATGAGCGCTAAGTTGCCTAAAAATGCAGTAAATTCTTTTATTTTGTGACAAAAGAGTTATATGTAACCTTTAACCTGACATGAGGAAAGATGGAGACACTAACTCAATTAAGAGTTATACTTAAACTATCAACATGGTCTAAATACATTTTTTAATATGTTTTCATCTGCATTAATTTAGAGTTGGGTAACCTTTCCGAATGACAGCTCTTACTTTGACACATCTAGTAGGAAGTCATTGAGCTCAGTCTGTTTGGCGAGGCCTCTGCACACCTAAAAACAAGGAAAAATAGGTCATGACCCGGCACGCAGATGCATCACACGTTTCTCACAGGACACATACATCCTGCGTGTACTGTAAACGAATCAACTTGATGTCTGCACGTTTGGCTGTGGGCCACCTCCATGAGTTTCAGTGGTAACAGAGTGATCTGCAGCGAGCAGCTAACCCAGGAGTGCAGTGTGCTGCAGTGCTGTACAGCTCACTGAGGCTCAGAGGTCCACTGTCGCCAGTGCTGCAGTGGGAAGCTGCTTCTCTGAGGTGTTATGCTATCCGTATAAAAACAGCACTGGGGCGTAATGACGTCTTTGGGGAGCTGTTTGTTGAATCTATGGCTTAGTTGATTGGACTGGGCCCAGTGACAACCCAGTTCCTGTACACAGTGGATTTCCTCCGTTAAAAACACCAGTGCAGAACCAGAACAAACAAAGTCACCTAAGATCATAATAAGTGGGACAGGCAGGTTTCACCTTGTTCCAAGTCTTCGGTGAAGTGTTACAGCACGGAACATTGGCTACAATGTGCAATTTTAAATCCAAACCAGTCCTCCGTGGATGTTTGCTCACCTGTACTTGATGAATGGCAACGGATGCCCACGCTAAATTAGCTGTTGCAACCTGGAAAAGAAAGAGAAATTTAGCTGCAGCAAAAAATAATATATCACAATTATCACACCTTTTCAAGGTTTAATCAGTTCTTATCACATCTGCTTTTTTTTGTGTGTATTTCAATGTCTTTTATTATCTGTTCTGCACATCAGGCAGACTCATAATCACAGAGGTTAGCCCACAGATTTACAGCCACTCTGGGGACACACACTTACACCTGTAACACTGCTATGTCACCATGTTTTGTATCGTGGATTAAAATGTAAGCAGTGCAAAAAATTAAAGCTGCACTCAAGAGATATTTTAAATGAAAAAAAGAGGTCAAATGACCACGTGACTCTCACCAACCTCTTTTTCAGCATGTGTTTTCAGTGAAAAGGCTTTGATAAACACACTGTATGCTACCTTTCAGAAAGCTGGTTTAACAAACTCAAGAGTTTAATCCTGACTTCTGGGTTGACCGATCCCGAGATGGGAAACTTGACAGTTTTCGGTTCCAGAACAGCTGATCGGAATTAGTTCAATCAAGTCTGAATATGTTCACTCAGAGATAAGCACGTGTGTCGGGGATAAAATAAATAAATAAATAAAAAGGCATCATCAATCAATCTCCAATATGATTCACCAAAATGGGTGAAAAAGAGCAGAGCCTCCATTTCAATCCAGTGGAGCTAGAAATATGAATGCATGCCGATGTAGACCCAGACATTATCTACAAACATAGGAGCGGAGGAAGGAGTCAAAAGGTTAACACTATTACATTTTATTCAGCGTAGTCCTCTCATTCATCATTTACTGACTTGAATTTCCCTAATGGATGGTGAAGTGCTTGAATCCAACTGTAGGCCTACGTTACATTCGATTTTAAATAGACATATATTCAGCTGTAACCTGACGGGACAAAATGCAACAACGGAAGCTGAAATTATGGATCAGACACACAAGATTAAGGTTCAAACTGTATCTAATTTCTAGACATCTGCTTTAGGTTTTAAAAAGTCTTGCGCAACAACATTTATATTTCAATGTGTGTAAATTTAAACAGTCACTGAAATGCTGTCAAACCACATTAAGACTATGTATATTCAAAAACTGACTTCTAAACTACATTTAGTCCAGTTTTAGAATCTTGAAGTCGCTTCAGCTGCACCACAATCATCCTCACTCAGATATATTCCCATAATATCTTATGTGTCTGCAGCTTGATATTGATTTGTTTTATTTAAACATCGTCATTATAATAGTAAACGTTTCAGTGCAGGGACAACCTGACAGCTGCCTTAGTGTTCACAGAGGGACAATGTTATAAAGAAGAACAATGTGGCCTATAGATTTTATTCTGGTTGATAAATCCACAATGTTCACAGATCGCTGTCTCCGTCATTACATTAATGACGGATTGAACATAAAAGTGCCCTAAAGTCTTTGGATAACAAACTAATCTCTAACTGGAATTTTGATTTGAGGTTTTGGATGGTCGATGGTTTGATGGTGAATGCGTTCCGATATGTGCTTTAACATCGACTTTATGAATGAGGAAATTAAGAGTAAGAGGGCAACTCCAACAACTTAGGTTAGTAGAATCTGTTACCACAAGTTCAAGATAGCTCTCTTTCTAGTTTCCCTCATCTAAGGCTTAACAAACCCAGAGTTTTCACTAAACCTGCTTTCTGAAATAGGGCTCTACTCAACCCCAAATACAGACTAGCTTAACAACTAGCTGTTGAACCAAGAGGAACATTTAGTCTAAAGAGCCAGATATTTCCCTCAGGATTTAGTGTAGACCAAGCAGAACTAAAAGTTAAGTGAATATTGGACTATATAGGACTCATCAGGTGGTCAGAAACACAACTTAAAATTAATGCTAATGTTGCAGTGTTTGCAACACATTACTCAAGTCACCTTAAAAGGTGATGATATGCCAGTGTTGCCTGCCTCCAAGTGGCCAAAAAGATCAACTGCCGCAGGTTTAAATAAAATTAAATCAAATGTGGAAAAACAACTCATGTCAGATATATAAAACATATAAGATTTTAAAAAATGTCAAGAGATGGTTTGTTTTTGCAAAGTTGACATGACTATACATGCTTTAGCAACCTGTATAGCAACACGAGTAGAAAGTCCTCGGAGACAAACAGCATTATTAAGTTTTTTTTCACATTGAACTGAATCCCACAAATCCAATAGAGATCTTAAACAGATCCAGATTAAGGTGAATACCAGGCTAACTGTAGTTCTGTGAGCCTTGCTCCAGCCTCTCCCTCTTGGTGTGTTTTGTCTGGGTCAGACTGACCTCCTGGTGGCTGAGGTTGAAGGGCTCCTTGCCCCAGTGCCGATGCAGCTCCAGGATGGCAATGAGGTCCCCGATGGCAGTGACGATGGGGAGGCACAGGACAGAGTGAACATGGATCCCTGAGTCCTGCCCTGTGCCGTCGGGGAAGCGCTCATCCTGCAACGCACAAGTCAGTGAAGGGCGTTATTAGCAGGAGGGCACGGGAGTTTAACAAAGCAGGTCAGTGTAGCCGGTACATTCACATACAGATGACAAAAAGAATCCCAACATTTGGCCCTGAGCAGGGTAAACATCTCTGTTGCTGTATACACCCACTGAAGCATGATAAAGAGTTATAACTTTTATTTGATTTTTGGTCTTTTTCTCATGTGAATGAGGACACTGGGCCTCTAGTAGGAAGTAAGCACTGCAGTGCACAAGTGCAGAGCACTGCAAAAGATGCAAAACTACTTAATCTTAAATTCAAAGTACAGTATTATTTTTCTATTTTTAGCTTGATAGTGCTGAGTGCATTGAACCAGGTGGTGATTTAATGAAACATATAGAGGGCATTTTAATTCTCGTGTCAGTCCCCTTGACCAAGGCACTGGCTAAGACCTGGAGTTGGTCAACAGGTACCCCACAGTGGCTCCTCATGAATGGGATAAATGCAGAGGACAAATTTAACTTTCTTGTGATGAGTATGATTGTGTGGACGATCAAACATCACGGCTATGCTGTCAACTGCTCCTATTCCTGTGATTGGTAAATCTGCACAACTTGTGAGAAAACAGCCTTACCCCTGTGATGTCCTCTACTAGTAGTGTTTTGCGAGTCTTGGCAACATGAGCGGCAATGGTTGTCCCAAATGCGATGGGGCCGGAGGGGATGAGGCTTGGAGGGCCATCCTTGGCACCCGTTGGAGTGAACAAACATAAACTCTATTGAGAAGCATAGACAAGAACAGAGAGGGGAAACAGAAATGGAGAGGGAAAATGTCAAATACATGCACACAACTGCATTAGTGCGTAAAATTTATCCAGCAAATGTCCTCTGCACTTACATTGTTGCATTCTCCCAAGAAGTAAAGTGCAAATCCATCTGCTTTTGTTGCTGCAGAAATAAGAGACAGGTCACATGTGCATGTGTTATATACAGTTAGACAGTCCAGTACCAATTGCCATTAACTGTAAGTGTATGTCCATGTTACATTCTCTCATACTGTCCAAAAACACATGGCAGGTATACCTGAGAGGAAAAGTGTGACAAGGAGGCAAGAGTCCAGTTAAAATCTAATAACAATCTGTTAACAATGTCCCACATAACAACGAGGGCACTCTGACCGAGGGCTTTGACTACCATCCAGTTCATCTCATTCCCAGTCCGCCTTTCCAGTCTCATTTCACACTGATATATGGGTCATGTTATCATACAATGTGACAACAGAGAGACTGGTGGAGCATCAGCTGATCAAGACGCTAATGAGCAGTGTGGTTTCCGGTAAAAGATCCGTTGGTTTGATTTTTTGTTAATGTATTTATAAAAGGCAACATATGAGACTTTGTCAAGGTTCGAAGGTTAACGTTTTGGACTTGTTTCTGTTGTTGTCCTGGTGTTTTCACATGTATCAATATCTGGCATGGAAGGTCCAGTGTGTAGGATTCAGGGGCAGAAAGGGAACATAATATTCATTATTATGTTTTCATTGGTGTATAATAGCCTTATATTAAGAGTTGTGGTGTTTTAATGATCTTAGAATGAGCCATTTATAGCTACAGAGGGAGCTGGTCCTCTTCCACGGAGTTCGCCATGTTTCACTGCCATGTTTCTACAGAAGCCCAGAATGGCCAACTGGCTCTAGAAAGGGCCTTTTGGGTTTTTCATGTTTTTAGCAGAGGGTGAGATGAGGGATGTTTAGTTGGTTACAATTTGCCACCACACCGCTAGATGCCACTAAATCCTACACACTGGACCTTAAAGAAATATGGACTAAAATGCTAGAAAATGGAATCATATGAACAATAGACTTTTCTAATTGTTTAGATCCTTTAATCACTAATTTTATTTTGGTGTAGGAGAACTGGGACTATTAATTTACAAAAATCTCTTACTGTGTATGATGTATTTACATTTCTAACTGGTGCAGCATATGGGTGAGGTTCACCAGAGGAAAACCCAGCTGTCAGAAAAGTACTACAGTGAATCGCACTCCTTTTAAAACAACATTTCTGCAAATGGTATTTCGACTCTTTATCCACAGTCTAACAGGGAGATTTTGTGCAAGCACTTTTCATTACCATGTCAGACCTGCCAACCTTGGGAAAATATTCTGAGTACCACAATAGCGTAAACGCTTAGTTCACTTCGCTTAGCACACGGTCATTTCCCTACTCACCGCCATATGATCAAGTCTAGTTATTCAACATATAAATCAACTAGATGGGAATTTCATTAAATAACTTAATAAAAAATGGAAATGATTTATATTGTATATTGTTGCATATGTATTCATTTTCAAGTATGTACACATATGTTGTCATCAAAAAAATTTTTTGTTTTGATGTAAAACACTATAAACTATGAATAAAACCCAAGTTTCTGTTAAGGATTTCCATTTTATTTAATAGTTAATTGAATCCGCTTATATAGGCACACATCATGTAGTCTAATGAAAAAAATGTAGCTTCAATCAATTGAAAAAAAAAAACTATCTGGGAATGTAGACCTTTGTAACTGGAGGTTTAGCTACTTTCTAGGTAACGTTATTTATGCCGCACGTGCACCCGTTTTTTGTTACATTTTATTTGAACGTGCCTACGTTTATATATGCGCACATCACGTGCTCATTTCAACGCATCGCATTGGCTGTTACCAATTACACCACATACGTGCATTAATTCATCAAAAAAAAAACCCAACATCCCCACAATTTGAAAGCACACTTGTTCTATACACGTCAACACTGCCACGATCTGCTCCTCTCATTACGGTTACGGGTTTGGCTACAATAATAATTATGAATACAGCACTATGAAAACTCACATTTAACAATCTGCGACACACGGACAATATAACTAACGTTACTTTGCCAACTTAAACGCCTGCTGAACAAGCTAGCTAGCTAGCTTGCAAATCAAGTAACGTTAGGCTAACGTTATTAACGTTAAATGTGTCCCCATGATTGGCAGGTCACAATGTCAACTTTCCCCATTCACCCCAGCCCGTTTACCTTTGCAAAGGAGTTTAAAACACCTCCCTCCCTTGTGAAACTCGCCGGACGGATTGAGGAGGTGGGACGAGAGGTTTAAAAACCTATTTCGTGTTACTGTCGATTTGCAGTCTCTTAAAAATGATTGACACATTACACAGTTGTCAAACATCCCCGCTGGATATTTGGGCGAATTAACCCAGGGCTATGATTGGTACTCTTCTTCTTCTTCTTCTGCAGGCTACGCTGCTGCCTCTTGCTGTTACTTGAGTACTGCACGTGCACTATTGAACTCAGGCGTCACCAGCTTTTTTGCGTAGTTTAGAGTGACAAATCGTACCAGCGTACTTTGATGTCAAAATGCGTGCCCGCTGCGCAAAATGCGTACTGGTTGGCAGGTCTGCCATGTTATTTCTCCAAATACCAATTTAAAAAAAAAACAACCAAATCTCAAAATTTCTCTCCAAAGAATGCATGTTTTCAGTATCACTTTTGGGTTGTGCTACCAGTGTGATGTGAAGTGAAGCCGAGAGGATCAATGCGCTGAAATCATTGCTACTTTTACCTGTTTTGATGATGTTACACAGCTCATAGAGCAGGAGTTTGTTGTCTCCTCCAGTGTCCAGGCGCTGCTCCATGTAGCTGTTGAGTTCATACACCACACCCTGCATATTTGTGTCCTGGTACTGCTGGACGCAAGACACGCATAAATTGCAACCCCACAGCCTTGCCATAAACACTGATATTGAATTTCAAAATTCAGCAAGTGCTACGACAAATAGAAAAATGTGACAAGAACTCTGTACTGCACCCATCTAATGTTGCAGCAACTGCAGCAGCTAGCTACTAACTAAATGGCCATTCATCACAACATTGCCCTCCACCGCACCCTGAAACTTCCCTTCACTGACGCATTCTAGCCCAGGGATCCCCCCGCAGTCCTGAGAGGAGGCCACCGGAGCCCCACAGCTATGATTAGAGCACTGGCAAGCTCTGCTGCTCAGCCTCGGCTTAAAAGTGTGGTTATGTAAGAGGCAGACCTCCTGACTTTACGGGGCCAGAGAGCCGTCTATTTCTGCGCGTGCAGAGAGGGTGAGGACAGGACGGCGGGGAGAGTGGCGCACTTGAAAACCTCCCCCACGGGACGCCTTCTATCCTCCCACATCCTGTTTGCAGACGTATAGATGACGCACTGAGGGGTTGAGTGGCCCTTGTTTTGTTTTCTCCCTGTGTGTATGTGTGAAGTCTATTCTATCCAGCTCTGGGGGCCTTCTGTGGGCGCTGACACCTGGCCTCCTAAGGGCCCGATACAAGTAAGGTGAGAAAAGTGTGAACATACTGTACGTATGTGGAGCACAGGGGATTTACTCTTTCCCATAACTTTCCTGCCAACTGTCTCAGTGCAGCAATTCGCATTATTCTTGTTAATCATCTATTTGTGGTTGACCTGGACATAACACAGAGCCTGGCCTTTTCTGCACAACTCCAGTGTCAGCATCATAAGCATCACTGTTGTGCTGCAAAGAATGCACAGGCATGAATGAATTTGTAAACTTTTTCAAGATTTTATTCACATTTTTCAAATCAGTGAGACAAAGTCACAACATCACGGTTCACAGCATGAAGTGCAATATGCATCTTAATAAAGTATGTACACGAGACCATTTTTGGAGGTATTGAAGGACATTATGTGCTGTGCTGTCCTTGAATTAGTTCAGCTATTGTGTCCCGTCTTGTATAAGAACTCATTTAGTCACTAAGGTTAGATTTGGGAAATAGGGGGAGAAGCTTCATGTCGCTTGTCACATAAACATGTACAGATAAAATTAAAATTAATATCTTACCCTGCTGACTTCTTTCGCTGATGTGTCATCTGTAAAGAGAAACACAAGTTACAATACGAATCAAAAAAAGTTAGATTATACTTTAGGATCAGCTCCGCTTCCTTAACAAGGTAGATGAGACATGAAGAATCAGGTTGTACAGTATATACAAACTTGTGTACTTGTAACAAGCTAGTCTGTTGGTTCTGTACTGTTTAACAACACTCTTCATAGCTTCAAGTGAGTGTGAACGACAGAACATATTTTTCTTTCTACAAATCAAAACTTTAATTAACAAGTCATAAGCAAACTTCACGTGGATATTACAAATTGTAGATATTACATTACTGAGTCTGTTTGCAGACTTGAGGACTACCTGCTACTATCTTTTGGCTTTTACAATTAATTAATTATGTGGCCACAGTGGCTGTGGTTGGGCAAAATACATGCTATAGTCTTGCGTGAATGAAGACAACTTGATAAGAACGTTGTTTTTGTTAATAAGCTGGTGAAGCAACTAGAAGAGGAAGTAAGCTGATGCTAGACTTTCCATGGAAACTCTCTCCATCCCCTGCCCATGTGCCACTGAGGAAAATACTTCATTAAATGATTAAATGGTAGACGTCTGTGAAAACTATGCAAATGTCGTCGCTGAAAAAGAGCATGCAAGCACAATCAGCTCTGTCTGCTTTAAAAAGCTGATAAACAACAGGGTGAGCCACAATGAAATCTAATACAAGATAAACCTTTATGGATCCCCAGTGGGGAAATTTGGTTAAAGGAGCAGCACAATGATAAAAAAATAGTACAGATAAGTATAGAAAGTAAAATAAAATAAATAATAGGCGTATATAACTAATAATAATAACTATACTATAACTAATAACTATAACTAAATTAAGAAAATACTACAAAATAGTACAAATTGGAAACTTTACAAGACCATTTGGAGACAAAATGTGGACAAAATTACAACGTAATCGGGCCTGGCTACTTGTTGGGTGGGTTACAGCGTCTGTAAGCAAAACCACATGTCCTCACAACGGTAGTCAGGTGTCAGCTAAATGAGTCCAGCTGACATTGGAGGAGTGGTGGGGTACACCCTGGACAGGTGACCAGTTCATCACAGGGCTGATGCATAGAGACAAACAACCATTCACACCTACGGGCACTTTGAACTTCGGCCAGCAGGTTTGAACGCAGGCCTTTTTTTCTGTGACGCAACAGCGCTAACCACTGCTCCACCGTGCCACTCTAGCACTGTATAAATTATGAATGAATTCATCTACTTTTGATGCAGGGAGACATTTGCTTAAAATATGTTCCTTTTAAAACAGAATTAAGAGAGGCACTAATCTAACTTGACAAGTGCGGAATTTTATGGCCTCGAGTGAAAATTCCTGGTCTGATTTCAGGCTGACAGCAGACATATGACTATTGTCTTTGGACATAGACACTCAAGTATGTGATAATAATGGAAGCTTCCGCCAATCATAACAGTTTCTGGACTTATAGTCTCGGAATGGGTCTGGGAGTTCTACTTGGGATTCAAATAAAACCATCGACAGAGATCAAGCAGTTCTTCATTGCGTCAACAGCACATGAGAACAATAACTGCTCAGATCTCTTGGAAAACTTTTCATGTGATCAGTTCAGACCATGCAGAAAGCAGATTTTAGAAACATATACTGAAGTGCTGACTCAAGCTGGTCCTCTTTTGAAACAACCCTCTTTGTACATGTGAAAAAAAGCAATTACAGCCAGCTACAATGTTTGTTGTTTTAAACATTCCTCCAATATGCTATGATTTTCCTAACTTAGCCGTGAGAGCTATTTTAGAGTGAACCCCTGGCCGGGCATGACGTCAATGAGAGAACAGAGAGCTGCACTTGAAAAAGACTTCAAACAATTTTGAAAAAAAGGAAAAATATACACAGATTCTCTTTTTATAAAGACCTGGTGAGGCCAAGAATATTCTGACATGAACCCCTTTGAACGACAAATTTTGGTATGGTATGTACAGTACAATGTTGAATGATACATGAGCTCTGTGAAAGGTGCTTGAAGGCTGTGTAAATAAACCTGATTTAACTATAAAGATACCAGGAAATATAATACTCTCTACTTAGTTAACTCCAAATTATTTTTGGAGTTTATTTAATTCATTGTATGCAGTGCGGTCGGGGGCCTGGGGGGGGGCGGGCTAGATCAGGACTGCCAGTTCAAAACCAAATGCAAGCAGACAGAAGCACAAACACCCTGGCTGACAGGTGATGCAAAGTGTTCCCGAGCCCATGTAGTAGTATCCTTTATGCAGTCTTGTGTTTCACAAAGTGGTCGTCCATCCTTGCTTGTGAACAACTGAGCCTTTCGTGGATGCCCCTTTCATACCCAGTCATGATGCTATCACCTGTTACCAGGAACCTGTTTACCTGTGGAGCGTTCCCAACAGGTGTTTTTTGAGCGTTCCACAACTTTCCCAGTCTTTTGTTGCCCCTGTCCCAACTTGTGAAATGCAACTTGCTGGCATCAAATTCAGAAAGAGCATATATTTACAAAAATCAATGAAGTCAATAAGGGGAAAACATTAAATATATGCCTTTGTGTTATTTTCATTTCATCACATTCTGTTTTATTTATGTTGTGCACAGCGTCCCATCTTTTTTGGGAATTGGGGTTGCACTACAATGTTATCCACGATGAAAGATAGAAGTTAGATCTTGAACCTTTTTTCTATAGTAGAGGTGAAGTCATTGTTGGGATGCAGAGGAGCCACTATATTGTAAAGCATAGTCAGCGATTTTTCACTGCCCTGCCTGTTGATGTCGGCTGCCATGATGCGGTCGTTGGTTCTCACCAACACATCATTGCTTATCATTATTGCTGTTGCCAAATTATTCTAGCAACACTGATACATCATATAATATAAGTAAAATAATATGGTGATATGATCACAAACAGTAATGTTACCTTATTGTAAAATGATGTTGTGCAAATGAATGAAAAATCATTCAAGTTGTTGTTTTACACATAAAAAGAATCTAATGAATTGAATTGAAGAGGACACAATCCATTTCATTGAACATCAGTTTGATCTTTTCTATAAGGGATTTTGCATATATTTGCCATTAACTTCTGTATATATTGGACAAATTATCATTAATATTTCAAGCATATCACTCAGTCCTACATAATCACCTTCCCATTCCCAGTGGTATTCGCTTTGCCAGGGCTTGTGGGACTCACTCCTGGAGGAAATGTCACCTGGAACCATTTGTGGTGTTACAAGTCAAATTATAGTCCACCAAAAAAAAAAAAACCCACCTCTGCCGACATCTCATGTGTAACAGTCCCAGTGGAACCACAAGGGGGGCACGGAACACTGTGTCCACACGCTGAAAATTTCTAAGGGGGCAAAAAAAATGACAGGAAGCAGTTGTACTTGCAGGCTATGTATATACCCTGTAAGGTGAAATGTAGAACCTTACTGTGACTTCCTGTATGGGAACCACAGAGATATGAAAGCAAATGCCTTTGAATCATTTGTGTTGAACCAGTTTCCTGGTTGGGCCAGTTCCAGTAGTTTCTTTAAAGAAAGCATGTGGGCCCTTGCACACATTCAGCAAGTGCAGGTTCAGCATGACTCCCATATTCCTGGTTTTCCTAGAAACCGGAAAAGCTTGAATATACACTGACAGATGAAGTGAATGACGTTGATCATGGCTACAGTACAAGGTTCTAGTGGAAAACCCTGGGTCCTGGTATTCATGTGGATGTTCTTTGACCCATAAAACCCGCCCAAGCATTGTTCCAGACAAAGTAAACCCCCTCGTGCCAACAGCACTCCATGGATCGCCATTTTTCAGGTACGTCCCATGTAGCTCAATTAGATTTGGATCTGGGGCATTTTGAGGCCAGGTCGAGACTTTAACCTCTTTGTCACGTTCCTCTTGCTGTTCCTGAGCAGTTTTTGTGGTGTGGCCGCACTCATTGTCCTGCTGGGGGACCGATGTCATGTCATGTCATGGTTTGTGTCACTTGGCATCCACATGAATGCCAGAATCCAGGGTTTCCCAGCAGAATATTGCACTGTAGTGAGATGGTCAATGTTATGTGAGAAAATGTGCGGACATTTTCAATGGCCAGAAACTAGAACATAAAATAGGTTCCACAAAATATATAGCATATAACATATAGCCTGTAGGCTATACTGTATACATATACCGTGTGAAAATATGGGTGTCCTGTTATTCTTTTGCAACAATAACATCTTTGTTTCATCAGGTGTGAGTCTGGGGATTAACCCTAAGGATACAGCTACCCCTGAGGCAGCGAGAGAAGGTGCTGTATGTATACAGGTGTGTGCGTGTGTGTGTGTGCGTTTTATCACCATACAATATGGTCAGTCATCAGCACAGGGACAGAGACCAGTAACCTGTTCTGGTGCAATCCCATATTTTCAAGAACACTGTTGTGCTTTCAGTAAACACAGGAGGAGAGGGGCTGAAAAACTCCTGAAACTAGCAGAGGGTAAACAGACCTCTTCTAGTAACTTCATCACTCCATTCAAACTTTTCCTGAACCGGAGCAACCTCAGTGATGCCAGGTGCTTTTGGCACGTCTCAGTTTGGGATAAGTGCTATTCTTCCTTAAGGTGGGTAGATAAGGTCAACACTTATACAGTCCTGATCCTGTAGTAGTAGTTAATTATGAGTCATACATTAGACGCTTTTGTGCACTGTATTTTTAAAATATTAAATTAGATTTTCAGTTTCACAGAATGTCCTGTTGTGGTACGTTAGCTTGAATCATCTTGCAAAAAGTGTAACAAAAGAGAAAGAGAAAACACTCTCACAGACCATTTTTGCAAAAACAAAAACAAAAAAACAACAACCCCAGAACAAACAGCGAAGTTGAAATAAATGGATCTGCATGACGTCAGACAGGACAAACCCTCTGTGGTCTGGATGTAAAATTTTATCCTTGTTCCAACACCACAAAAGCAGCAAGAGTAAAAGCCCTTTCACACCGCACAAATTATTTGCATGTATTCATTTCATGGGGTGTAATGAAAGCTCCTGCGTCAGTGTGGGAAACTTGTTCAGCATACACGCACGCACGCACGCACGCACGCACACACACACACACACACACACACACACACACACACACACAATTATGGAACAAGGAGTCGAGCAATGCACAGTTTATATATCCATGATAAAAGTCAGTTTGACTTTTACTAAATCATTTGAACATATTGATACTATGTCATATCTTTTGACCAGCTATCAGACTGACAAGTTGTTTTTGCTGTAACAAGCTTTGTACATCTGCTTCCTCAGTTGTGTAGTATAGTGGCCATTTATCTAATCTACAATAATAATAATAATAATAATAATGTTTCTGGTCTCTGGTGAACTGATGGTGATAAACATAACATATCACCGGCCTCGGCCCGAAGTTTTCCACAGGGAAAAATCTCTCACTCAGCTGGGTCTAATGTGCAAGATATTCGATGGGTGCTTTATTGATCTGCCGCCACAGACACACACATACAGGACGGTCAGCTAGCAGTGACTCAGCAGTCAACAGTCCTGCTCCATGAAGGGCGTGCAGCTCCCTCCACACTGTTAATCTGTGTAGTCTTTAAATAGAAACATCGATGACACTTTCCTTTTATTCCCTAATTGTTAGGTAGTTGTTGCATATTTTGGACAACAATCAAAAACTTTAAACAAGATAAAGATGTTTTCTAGCATTTTGAAGATACTTTTGAGTGAGAAAAGACCCTTTAAGAACAAAAAACTTTTGCTTGGCATATAAATTTAGTTGCATTTCAGACTACACAAAAATAAAATGTTAAAATGGGGGGGTGGGGGGGGGTATGAGGTCCTGCTACACAAACACATTTTTGTCTGCTTCCGACGGCCGCCCCAAACATATTTGAGAAACAGTATCAGCTGCTTAACAGCTTGGCCCAACTCTTGCCCCTTGCAGCCCGGGCAAAAAAAGACAAGGTGATTCGTTCAGACTTCTTCCACAAAGTTCTCCATTATTAATCAGACAGGCAATGTCAGATATTGACTTATTATCATTATTATTATTGTTGAGATATTGAACTTATTAATATTACTCACGTTATTTAGCAACTAAATCAAACGGTCTTCTGTTTCAAATTTGAGCGTGTGCTCCGTTCCTGTTTCAGGCATTTAAAAAAGGGAACTAGTTCACCTCAAAATCAAAAATACATATTTTCTTCTTTCCTTTATCCATCTAAATTGTTTTTCTAAAATTTGGAGTTTTGGAGATATGTAGAGATCTCTGCCTTCTCTCAAATATAATGGAACAAGATTGCACTTCGCTTGTGGTGCTCATAGCGCCAAAAAAAAAAAAAAGAGACATTTAAAAAAACTCAACAGCAATGTCTTTTTCCAGAAATCATGACCCAGTTATTCAAGATAGCAGAAGGAAGCAGGCATCTACTCATGGACGAGAAGCTAGCCAACTCTGATATCTCTTAAACTCTGGATCTAACGCCACGACAGTGTAGATGGATAAATGGCACTAAAGGGATGAGAAAAAAATCTTACTTTGAACTGTCCCTTTAAGGATTTGGACTGTTGTCAACTAAAGCTGTGACCTGGGCTCATGAAATGGTTATTTAGCATCTTCAGGCATTGATTAATTTAAATAACAGGCTAATCAGCAATGAAAAGAATTGCTGGTTGCAGTCCTAGTCCAGATATAACCTGATTTTGACAGATAGCATTGTATCTGAACTACTCTTCCTTGTTCACAAATGTGAGGAATGAGGAAATACTGTACATGATGAATAAATATATAAATAAAGGACTTTAGATTATTTGGTGTGATAATTAATATATTGCGTGAAGTAAACACTGCCAGTGTGGGAGAGTAAGTCTAAAGAGGTGTGATGATCAAATGGCATAAACAGGAATCCTGGGACATGTTCATTAAGAGGCTGCTGTAACACTCTGTAAAAGTCTGTTATGATGCACTGAAATCTACAGTAAAAGCTTATCCTGATGTATAAATATAACTAGCAATGGAGACATAAACAAGAGAACAATACAAGAAAAGTATAACTCGGTTATGATGACGGGGCACTTTTCTAATATTACCACACAGCATATTCAGCGCAGTAACAAGTGTGCAACTGTGAGAGCTTTTTCTGGAACTAAAGGCTGTAACACAACCTTTGCACACACACACACACACACACGCACGCACTCACACACACACGCGCGCACAGTGTGGCCCAAGTGTACAGAGAAGCTGATTTATGTTATCCAATGTTGCCCATCACATGATAACTGAGAACAGGACTGGCTGCAGGGACTGCTTCCGGGAAGCAGTGGTTATCTCAGTGACAATCACATGATGACAGGTCCTGCTGCTCCTGCACTCATGAAGAATATCAGATCAATGTGATCTCTATAAAGTAGCGCTGCAGAAATGGACACAGAAATACAGTGCATCTTTAGTAAATCTTCAAGTCAGATCGAAGCCATCATCCCAACACAGTGACCATTCAGCCCTGTATGATGAACCAGAAATTAGACAGTGCTTGTCATTTGAGTGGACATAGCCACTGAGAGGGAGATGCACAGAGGCCTCAGAGTGGTGCCCAAGTGTCTGCGCACAGAGGTCTAACAGAGGAAGCGATATTACTGATGTGATGTAAAGATCAACCCCGTAAGAGAGATGTGGCATGATGACAGAGCTGTCAGGCGGATTACTGATGTTGCCTCTTACACATCTCAAGGCTCCAACTGCATGGAGCTAGTGACTGAATATTGCTCAATTTGAAAAATTGCATGGTGAAATATGGCTATACTGTAGGCCACTGTTACTGTATCTTCAATACATACAGTATATAATGTAACACTCAACACCAAGTCGACAGAGGATTAAGGCAGGAAGCATGTTGGTTAGACCTCAAAGACACAGACAGTGCTTTTAGTGAGAAACAACGATCATAAATATACCCTTGTTTTGTTTTTTTTTAGAAGAAGCCTCCACCCCCCTTTAAAAGAATACTACACCGAGCTAGCATTGCACTACAGCAACATTGTTGGACTTACAATGGACTGTTTATAAAACATAAAAAAAAATCTAAATCAATCAAATTCAAAACTGATGCAGCAGAACCAGAGATTATGTCCTTGATTATGTCCACACACTCTTCCTCCTTGTCAAAGCATGGCACCTACATTACCCATAATGCAACTCAACTGGCAACGGTTGGGTCAGAGATTCAGGTGGGTTATGCTAGTAGGGGCTAATGTAGCCTTGAGCAGCTAGCCTTAAGCCTGGTAAGCTCAGTTATTTCTATCTCTACACCTCCTGATGTTTTGCATTTTCATGAAAAACATAATGTCCTGTCGTGTTTTGACAAAAAAAAAAAAACACAAAAAAAGAGAAAAGTGTTATTAAAAAAAATATCCAAGAAATGTCTACTGTATGTCACCCATGTTATACAGTATGTAAGGATTCACTGAAATCTTTTAAGATCAAAAGTCTAGACGCTTGTAGCAGAGCAGCATATTGCAAACCCACATACAGTATGACCTATACTTAACAGTAAATGACCGTACTTAATGAAAACTAGAGGTATGCAGGTGGACAACAATTTGGCTAATGTTGTTTACAAGTGTACGAGCGGTGTTCACTTCAACGTGGCAAAAGCTGTAGTATGTCTCTGATATCCTCTCTGTCATCACATAAAACAAGTAAAAAAAAAAGATTTACTCTTATATCAGTTCAATAACTTGATGTTGCCAACTATGGTCTGTTGTCTCCTGGTTGTCCATTGTGTTTCCTCATCCAACAAATTGATACAGAGAGCTTCACACCTATCAGGGCATCAGGAATAAAGTTTGCATTACTGGTGGCAACTCACTCAGTGGTGAGCATGCAACGTGACAATCAAGTCTGAAATTTGAAACTTGCTTAAACATCCATTATAATGAACCCTGTTGTCTGCTTTTGTTGTTTATTTATTTTGTTTTCATTTGTTATGGCTATGTGGTAACGCAGTGCTGATTTAAAAAAAAAAAAAATCTATCAGCAATTCTGCACAGTGATAACCTCCCATTTAAAGCCAGTTTAAAGTCCCTGAAAGTTGCTTTGTACTGATTGATTTTAGTTTCGTGACTAACTGAAAACTGATGAAAAAAAGCATCTCTCCTCTGCTGTGACGTTTGTGACTCAGCGTTTGGCTTTGCACAGGCTTCATCTGCTCTGGTCTGAACTACATGAGTGCCTCTATTTGGTACCCGTCAACCTAAATACACACACACACACACACACACACACACGCACACACACTGTATACAGGAAACAGTTTAAAATGTAGGCTCAGACTTGAGGAATCAACATCTCTGCATAGCAGCAATGAACTCTGTAGACCTCATGTAGGAAGCAGCTCCAAAATGTGACAGATCCATACTCTGCCAGTTTTCCCCGTCACACCAACCCCCCGTCCCCCCCCAACCACCACCACCACCATCCCTACCCCTCCCTTGGGCCCCCTACAGCCGGCCGCATGTCTCTGGAGGTTGCCTCTGACGTCAGCAGCTTGACTGGGCAGAGTGCCAGCACTGTGGGCCCTTGATGGATGTGGTTGGTCTGAGAAACAATCCGCTATGTGTGGAGCTTACGGCATAGACTCAGCTCGGCCCGCTCAAACACATCCAATGACCCGTAAACACCCAACAGGCCCGTTGCCTCTCCCTTTCGTCTGTCTATCACGCGCACTGACTATTGAAGGAGACACATGTGAAGATGAGTGATTTGCACTGCAAACGGCTGGGATAATAAATACAACCCGCAGCGGCACTCTCTGCCTCGGCTCTGGTTATCTTATGGTCTTTTTCAGCACAATTAAAGCAAACAACTGACATGGCTGCAGATATTCAGGGCAGCCTGTATTTGTGGTCGACTCATATGATATTATGTGAGCTAAAAAGTACAAATGTTTAACCAAAGCAGAATATTACTGAAATTACAACTCTGCTGTCTGATCGTTATGTCGGAATGATCCAGAGAGCTTAGGCATGGTGTGTGTGTTTGTTTCCATGTTTGTCTGCATGTGTGTGTGTGTGTGTGTGCGTGTGTGTGGGCATACCTGCAGGCCTGCTGCTGGTCTTCCTCTTTAGCCATCTGTCCAACGTCTCTGCACTCACGCTCTCCAACACAAAGTCGTCCAGCATCTGCGGGTGCAGTGAGAGGTAGGCCTTCACTTTCTCATCTGTCAAGCCTTAAGAGCACAGAAACAAAAATGTCTTTTAGATCAAGACGCCACACAACTTTATTCATGGCTAAGCCAAGTGATAAAATTAAAGATGAAGCTGGGAGATGCAAATATGGAAGGTACGGAGGAGAGAAACACAAGATTACCAGGATCGAAATAATGTCATATAAGATGCTGCCAAAGGCGCACAGCGTTCACAACAGTCACCCAAACAAATGCACCGGCTCAAAATGGCCGAAGGTCATCTCTTTCTCTTTATTGTGAGGTGAGAGTGGCAGCAGCAGCGCCTAGGTTCCAGCTAGAGCTGACAGCCACGCCAGCTCACTTATGTTTACTGTAAAGCTGTGTCTCCAGGGATAGGAGCCCCCAACAGAGGCAGCAGGATAAAGGAGGACTCGATTGTGCTTAATAGGCAATTAGGTTCTTGAGAGCTCGCTAAGTGCTGCTGTTTACTGTCTTTGTTGTCAGGGAACAAAGCCATTTGCCAGACCATCATTGAGGAAAAGTTGTTTTTAATACACCCGCTGGCGTCTGAGAGGCTGTCACGATGCACTAGGAAAACATCATGTCACTCCCGCAAATGTGTGTCTAAAACAAAGACTTGTAACTGTCTAAACTCTGCAGTGAGACGTCACCTCAGCGTTAGACCTTGAACTCAACCCGCACGCGAAATGCAATCAACAGTAATTCCTCCTAGAAAAGAAAAACAAACATGGCAGGGCTCAATTTACATTTTATGGTATGGTACACAGTATTTGTATCTTTTATCAGATAATAGCAGAGAGAGGGCCGCTGTATTCGGACAGCCCTGATTGCTTTTTTTTTTTTTTAAATACAGCTTTCTCACGAAATGTCCGGTTATCAGCAGCATCTGTGTAGACTCCCTTCAAGTATGAATCACAGGAGTACATGCAGCTGGAAGGCATGTGTTCTGCTGTCAGACACACAAACATACACACACGGCATGAAAATTTTGCTAAGTGGGGTGTCTGTCTGAAATCCTGTATGATATCAGGGTAGTGAATGGCTGCAGGCTTTGGACAGCAGAACTGTACGTGGTGGGTGGCACAAACTTGATTGTTGTGTCAGATGACAAAATAAAACCAGATGCAGGAGCTCGAAGCATCCACTTCAGCTGTAGGTATCTCTTGCATATCTATAAAAACATGAATCGAATGAATATCTTTTACTTTTAATTTGTTTTAATTTTAGAATTAAAGTGCTCGTGACTCTGGTAAACAGTCTGAGTAGCCATCTACGACCTTTGGTCTATTCCCCCAGAACAAATAATTTGATCTTCAGTTACGATGGATCATCTGCTCGGTGTGTGTGTGTGTGTGTATGTGTGTGTGTGTGTGTGTGTGAAGGTTGAAGAGGCTTGTGGTTGCAGGCAAATAAGGCAAACAGAGGTGGGGAAGCTGAAGCTGTCCAGACACGAGACACAGATCTTAAGGAGCAGACTGCCTCACGAGACTCCTGGCCGGCTCTGACGCACATCAGCAGAATACAGCTTAATAAATCACAGAA
>JBBPCS010000573.1:13777753-13790964 GCA_037974645.1 Hollardia meadi | reverse complement strand
ACACACACACACACACACACACACACACACACACACACACACACACACACACACACACACACACACACACAATAATGAGTTACACCCTCCCTTAGTGCCATATAGTACCATTCTGCTGAACACGTGTGTGCTGATCTCTGAGCTGACATGCTAACAGCCTCCTGGTGAAACACACAGTTGGATCATTACTTACAGCTGAGTGATGTCACACAGCCTGTCAGTGTGTGTCTCTTGTGACGTTGTACGGTGTGTATGCAGTGACGTGCTGCCAGCTGACTGTTTGACTCTGCTCCTTATGCAAGAATTACACATGGAAATGCCAAGAGGAAATGATATTTAACACAACAACACAGTTCACATTTACTAAATTATATATATATATATATATATAGGCCCTATATACAACATGAGTAAAACTTGTTGAGTGCTGTGAAGTACCATTAAATTCTTTAACAAACATGCAGTTAGAACATTCTAATTTACTGTGATATAAAATGTGCAAATATTGTGTTTCTAATGTAAAAATAATAAACTCTAATAAATAATAATAATAATAATAAACCAAATCCTTAAATTGTAGTTTTTCATATTTTGGTTTTATTCAGTTCCATTCAGTGCTAACATAAGCTTCGTAGGAAAAAAACAATACAGTGACTAATTGTAGAATAAAACAGAGCCAATTAAAGGTAGCACACTTTATTATTAGTTTGTATGAGCTGATATAAATCAATTTTGTGCCTCAGAAAAAGAGAGAGCTCCATATTGAGCTCAAAGAATTTGGGGAGTGACTGGGGGAACGAGCAGTAAGTGGCTGCCTGCAGCACTCATCAGAAGCCAAACAAAGTCGGTATGAATCATAGGTGAGAAATATGGGTGCTGACGTACAGGCCTGTCAATCTCTCCACACAGCCGACATCAGAACAGGCCAAGACGGCCGAGCAGCCAGACGTCAGATCTGCCTGTTTACTGATAACACATGGACACAATCCATTCATCAACTAAACACACACACACACACACACACACATGCAGGACAATATTCTTGCTCAATATTTCAAGAGCTGTAACACATTTTTTTTTCTGATTTATTTTATTCTATAATTGTCCCATTCAAAAGTGTAATGAGAGGACTTTACCTCGTTCAGCACTGTAGTCAACTTGAAAATTAGAAATTAAATATCAGTAACATAAATAACAATGTATTGTAACATGTAAAGTAATCAATAACAGTGTAATGTAACAACAATAATTTCACTTCAATAATAAAATTATTTCTTTCTTTTTTCTACCCTCTACTTTACAAAAAACAATTGATCAATTGATCATAAAAATTATATTGAAATATCTTTCGATATCAGACGATCATATGAATCGATAGTTTAGTGGAACCTTTCAGCAGTCGTTACAATAACAAGTGTGCAAATAATAATTATAATTTTTAAAAAAAAGTTAATACAGAGTGACTGTTTGTCTGCTCCATGGTGAATTTCTCTGATGCCGCTCCCTGCATTTCATCTTTGTACTTTAGCCCCACCTAGTGTCTGTTTGTCTGTCTTGTCTGAGGACACTGATGGGGACATCTAGCAAGTATCGTCAAATTGAAGAGAGGGTAAAGGTCAACATTTGGTATAAATGCATAAAAAATGTTTTAAAAAATACTGAAATCAAGAAATGTTGGTTTCTTTCCCTCATATACCGTGACCTGCAATACACATTAAGACCACTAAGTGGCATTCTTGCACAAGTTGACCTTGTTCTACACAGTCTGCAGCTACGGCCCTCATAGACTGAAGCCGCTGTGCAACATTTTAACAAGCTGTGCATCATCATTGTTACAGTGGAGAGGATGTATGGAAAGTATTCACTCTAAAGGCTCAAATGTTTTATCCCACCACTCCCTTCCTAAGAAAAGAAATCCTGCTTGTTTTATTCACCTATCAATAAAAGGGTGTGAAAAGTGTTAGATGATTAGACGAATACCTAAGTTGAAACTTAACACATCCATCTGTCACCCAACTCTACATTTCCCCACAGCTCTATGAAGCACTTTAGCGTCATTCAGCTCACTGTCAGAGTGGTTTTCACATCATGTTCTCACTCCCAACTCATCAAATATGGCAGCTTGTTCAGAGGCCATAAAACTTCAAACTTTAACGCTCTACTTATACCTCTGGTGTCAGTTTTTATTTTTCAGAGGTTAGTAATAATAAATAAGCAACGTCTGGTTAGACCTTCAACATAAAGCTTACTGACCAACATTTCACATATTATGGCATATTATAATTTTTGGATTTTTGTCATTAACAAAAGTCACAGTTTGGTGAGATTTAGGCACAAAAAACTACTGTTTTTAGGAAAACATCAGGCTATGTGTGTTCAGTCATGTCACTTACGCAACTTGCATTACTTAACGTACATTACTTCTGTCACGTAATTTATTAAACATTACTTATGAAACGTCGGTTAAAAACCAGTTGACATTTGGTCACACACAGAACTCAAACCTTGGTCTCCTAGCATAAAGTCCTGTGTTTGACTGACTGACTTTTCACACTCTTTATACTACTCGAGTTATACTGCTGTAGCGCCAGAAATGTTGCTAGAGGGGTAACTGCAGAGTCATACTTAGAAACTTAGGGCCAATGACCAGGCTGCCGTGTTTGACCTGTCAGGAGTGACAACACGCTAGTTTTCAGCAAAAGAACTTGGATAAAGACAAAATGTGTGACTAGCTGGTGAAGAAAGTGAAGCATTTCGCAACTGGAGACTAGATATATTTTTTCAGGAGATGGTGGAGCCAAAAAAAAAAAAAGAAGAGCTAAATGAAAGTGAACAAATATTTAAGTTACCTTGTATAACTTCTAACACTTAGTTAACATGAAATTGCACGTTGGTTAGGTTCAGGCACAAAAACTACTTGGTTAGATTTAGGAAAATAAAAAATCTCCTGGGTGAAGGACGAGTGTGTGGCGGTTGTTAATCCTGACCTTGTCGCTCTGTATACTATGTTGTGTTTATTGTCTCATATTGCACAGCCGCAATATATATGTATGTGTAAAACATAAATAAAACAGGATGTGAATCATTTTTTTGACATATATTAAACTGAAAACAGTACAAAGACACTACCTCATCAACATCATTGGTGTTTGTAAATATATGCTTATTCTGAATTCAATGCCAACAGCATGTTGCAAACAAGTTGGGACAGGGGCAACAAAAGACTTGGAAAGTTGTGGAATGCTTAAAAACACCTGATGGGAACATTCCACAGGTAAAGAGGTTAATTGGTAACAGGTGATATTATCATTATCATCATGATTTGAGTATGAAAGGGGCAGGTTAAGACTCTACCAAAGCCATACTTAAACACAACATCCTGAAATACTGCCGTCTTCTCTTCGCCCGAGCTCATCTGAGATGGACTGACACAAAGTGGGAAAGTGCGCTGTGGTCTGACGAGTCCACATTTCAGATTGCTCTTGGAAATCGTGGATGCCATGTCTTACATGATTAAGAGGAAAAGGACCATCCAGATTGTCGCCAACAAGTTCAAAAACCAGCACCTGTGAGGGTATGGGGGTGTGTTAGTGCCCACGGGATGGGTAACTTGCACATCTGTGATGGAATAATTAATGCTGAAAGGTACATACGGGGTTTGAAACTACATATGCTGCCATCCAGAGATGACCAGCAGGACGATGTCAAGCCACATTATGCATGTGTTACAACAGGGTGGCTTTGTAGTAAAAGAATGCTGGTATTGAACTGGCCTGCCTGCAGTCCAGACTTGTCTCCAACTGAAAATGTGTGACACATTATGTAGTACTGTACAAACAACACAGGAGTCCCTGTAATGTTGAGCAACTGAAGTCACATATAAAACAAGAATGTGAAAGAATTTCACTTTCACAACTTCAACATTTAATGTCCCCAGCTCCCAAACACTTACTGTGTTGTTAAAAGAAAAGATGATGTAACACAGTGATAAACATGGCCTTGTCCCAACTTGTTTGGAATGTGTTGCAGGCGTCAGAGTCAGAATGAATGTATACTTATAAAAAAGTCCATTAGGTGAAACATTAAATATATTGTCTTTGTGCTGTATTCAATTGAATAAATGTCATTAAAGGAATCAGTGCATTCTGTTTTTATTTACATTTTACACAATGTCCCAGGCTTTTGGAATCAGGGTGGGGTTTACAATTGTGGTAATGTTACAATTATGCCAGTTCTCCCATAAAGCCACTGTCCCTGAGTGCGTGATAATGGCTTTCTGTGTGAAGTTTCTGCAAATAGAGTATTACTGGTACCTGTGAATGTGGATTGTGATGTGGAGTCATTGTATTAAACATAACCTTGCTGGAGGTTTAAAAAAAACCCAATTCAAATGAGCAATACAGTCAGACATTGAGGTTCATGCCTAGCTTTGCACTAGCATCCTACTGCAATGGAGGGGAACTAGTCATTTGCACAGCTGAAGGCTGTTGACCAGCTGTGGTGGTTGTTTGTGGGTGGGTGGGGGGGCTGGCGGGGGCACCCAGGAGTGGCCCTGTAATCGACAGGTCCAGGCTGCACACCAAGAGGCAAGACAAAAAACGCTTTGTGGTCCTGATATGAATCTCAATGGCCCTGTTTCTCCTGGCCTCATCTGAGCGAACAAAAACGATCTCCATGAGAAAATACGAGCTCGGGCACTTAGAGACGACAGTGAATGGAAAAAGCAACAGTACCAGCACCATAGTGACTGGTGCTAGTTTTCAGATTCTGTTCATGATGCACAAATATACCATGACTTTATTGTATGTGTCTGCTTTTTGTAAGAGCGGCCATTTAGTTTGGAAAAATGATTGCATCAAAAAACAAACAAAAAATAGTCTTAACTTTAATTTCATTTTAAAATGGTTTGCTTTAAGGCATTTGACTGACTGAATGCAGCTGAGAGCCAGATCCTCCAGATGAGTAGTTTGGGGGGTATTAAGAACTTTGTTGCAACAAATTTGATACCCAGTAACAGATGCTTCAAAAGATAAGCAAAAGAGAATGCATTAATACACGATTTAAAAAAAGAAAGAAAAAAAAGACAATGTACAAAGTACAATGTGTTGCTGCTATGGTGCATGAAAGCATGCAGGATGGCAAAAGCCTGAGAGGGAGGAGTTTGGTGGGTGTGTGCCCCCTGAGTAGTCACAGATGCCAGGCACAGTCGGGGAAGGAAGCGCCTGACTCTCCTTTCGTGTTAGCCAGGGGAAACTCTCGTTTGGGCGTGGGCCCAAAAAGATGCAGAGCCAGAGACTGTGATGCAAACAGGTCAAATCTTCAGTGCAAACAAACAAGTCTGCAGGTCTGAGGAAGTCATAATGTTTATGGTAGGTCCTGCACTGCATCTTTGTGTTTACCTCCAGTGGCATCTAACCATGCAGATAAATGTGATTTTATTTGTCCAGGTTTTTAGATATCCATTGGAGGGATTTCTGTCTCCAACTTAATGCAATGGAGGTGAATGAAATTGAATAATGTGATGCAAAGGAAACAACACATATGTCTAGTCCTCATACAAGCCGTTTTCACTGCTACCGCACTATACATGCAGACAAGCACGACTCTCGCTTGAAGGTGATGCCTTTCTTGGCCTTGAACTTACAACTCCTGTATTGTGATTGCCAGCCTAATAGCAGCCCTACTTCTATTGGAGGTATTTAAAACACTGCCCCTTGAAAAAAAGAGGAATGCCTGAATTCCAAATTAAAGGATGAGCTAAACCAGTGTTAGACAGGTCTCAGATGTCAGACAAAGTAAAGCATAACATCCTAAAGAACGAGACTGATTTTGGTTTATACTGGCTTTTGTTTATCATCCAATGATCGCAACAATTTGCCCACATTTATATTTTATACTACGTCATTGTGATCATCCCCATGACTGGATTTAGACTTCCACGTGTCCCAGGTGTTTATCTCAAAGAGACCTAACAACACAGTTACTGTGTGCTGTGGCCTTGTTTTGTTGTTAAGTTTACCCAAAGAAGAGAGCAGTAAGTAGGTAAGCAGCAGTGTAAAATAAGAGGCCAGGGGGCCCCATATTCAAGTTTATTCTAAGGCGGCAACCTCTACAGACAGAAGCAGAGGAGGAAGTCAGGTGACGTAGTATAAAAAACGATTAAGTGTGCATATGGAAGTGGCCGCGGTGGATGATGGGTTGAACACACTCAGACGTACACTCAGTTTGTGGCAACTGTGAAACCAAATGCCAACGCTGACTTATTGTGACTTACGAAACATACTGAACTTAACTTACGTGTCTAATGTACTTATTTGAACCCAAAATATGATATTTTCCTAAACCTAAGTAGTTTTTGCCAAAACCTAACCAAACTGCGATCATTTCACAACGTTAACCATGTGATGACTAAAGTTGGGTACAATGAAGGTCCAATATGCCTGCCACTGATACTCTCCGACGGTCATATATTTTGGTTTGGGAGTCATTGGCAATCAGCCTACGGGGTACAGGTCCAGTGTCCCTGGACCAAATCTGTATGAAGGGACTGTTAACATTTCTTGTTGGAAAGTCAGTCGAACAACCACAAAATGACCACAAAGAAACATAAAACGACCACAGGGACAGATACAAAACAACACACAATGACCCCTCTAAATTCTTCTCTAAAAACTGAAAAAAAGTAATCTAGGTGAACCACCCTTATACTTGACATGTGTATAATCCAGTTTCTGAATCAACAGGTCCTTCTTTGCCTGAGTGTTGATAGCCATACCAGCTGAGTTCACCCAGCCTCTATAACTCTGGTGTCGTTTGCATATCCTGTACTTCATTCTAGCTGAAAATGAAAGCCTGTTCTGCAACCAGACCTATTGTCACACAAATCTGACTCCACTGGGAACTGATGAGAGATTATAAAAACTAATCCGCGGCAACACACAAGATTGTTTTCTAGGGATAAAAATGCGTATTTAAGTGGGGAGTTGCAGGCAACATGGTCATGTAATATTGTAGCCTATGGATTCATGGAGTTCATACAGCAGCTATAGTGGTTGTGCATCTTGGGGGCATGACCGAGTCTTTGTGCCTCTGAAATGCAAATATCAGAGGATTAAGGAATTCAGTATCACATAGTTGCACTTTGGCAACAGTTCAACTTTCACACTGTCATTTCTGACCATGACTCCTACCTTGGTCGCTGCATCCTGCAGGCGGGGATTCCTCAAAGTCCTGCTCGTCAGGACTTTTCCGTTTCTTCGACATTTGCTGCTCCCTATCCGAGTGATGGATCTATCCAACGCTGAATTGATATCTGCTGATAATGTGAGACACCTTCAACCAGCAGGATATACAACACATACAACAGTCTGCGGGAGGCGAGAATAGAAATGCGAATTAATCTCAGTCCCATTCATTCAGATTTCTTCTTTAGTTGTCCTCTTTGTGTGCGCAAAGTTACCATAAGATGGCCTGCCGAACATCTGGAGAGGCAGCGAGGCATGTAGCCGGTCTCCTCCTGGTTCCCACCGCGTAATCGGAGAAGATGCGTCTCGATGGGCTTATTTCTCTTGACAAATGAGAAATATTTGTAGCCGAGGTGATTTGTCGATCACGTGTGCCGCGGATTGAATCCCGCTCAGATGGAAATTACGCGCACGCGGCAACTTCTTGATCCACGTCTCAGTAATAAAAGTGGTTGTCGTCAGTCCTCATGTTTTTAAAAGTCAATTTAGATTTTCAACGCTGTGTGATGTGTTTTACTTGAATGTGCCCGACGACGTCAGACTACAAGTCTAATCAGGCGTGGATGACGCACAGCCGACACAACGGGAACTCTTGGATATCTTGAAGAGTATATGCCAGTGTAAACGGAGATTATGTGGACGTGGTCTGTCCGCTAAAGTACACCAAGGCATGTGTCTCTTTGGCAGCATGTGAGCTGCGCACTAAGTTGCGGGCAGTAAATACTCTCCGGCAACATCTGTGAAGGAGGAGAGGATTCTTCCCCGGTGAAGCACTGGAGACACCGTACTACAAAAGTAGTGTAGGGGAATTGCGCAGTACAATACCTTCTCTTTTACAACACCATCTGTCCAGCGACGAGTAGAAAACGATCTGTTTATCTGTGACACTTCTTGCGCAAAACCTCCTAATCCAAGTGCCAGAGTAACATAAATCGAACAAACGCGCATTGTGTCCTGAGGACCGGTCTTGGAGGAACAGCGTTGCTTTGACTTCACCGTGCGGGAGCCACACAGAAACTTAACAATGAGCTGTGTGAATAAATGCAGCAGGAGAGTCGCGGTCTTGAGCGTACTACAGAGGACGCAATGACGCCAGCGCTCTGGCTTTTACAAATTGCTTGATGATAGTTTTCCCCTTCGGTCGACTCAGCTCTGAATGCCAGAGAATTATAAAATAAAAAAGATAAAAAATCTGAACCCCGCTTGATCACTCCAGCAACAGAAGAGTGTGCATGCTTGGTGAGGTTTAAGAGATATCCGGTGAAATAAAACTGCAACAAACCTTCACAAATTATCACATACTTCTACTTTCACGCATTTATTTTCCACGCAGATGGGTGCCTGACACCAGTTGAGCAAAAGCACCCCCCCCCCCCACCTCCTCTCAATCCCTCCTCCTGTCTTCTTTCTCTCATTGTGCTGATTTATTTATGAACACTGCCGGGTCAGGGGATCATATTCCATTTACTACATCAGGTTTAGATTTCCAGTGTAGCACCTCTACTGTTTCTCTAAACTGTGTCACTTGGATGTCAGGGCAAATAGCTTTGAGATTCAAAAGCTGAGGGCGTTTTCTGTGCGTGTATGCGCACATCCGCGGCGGGTTCCATGCAAAGAGCTACAGTTGTATTCGTGCCAATGACGCTATTTCGTGGTATTTTCTGAAGGCAAACACGTCCCCCCCTTCCCTCTCTCTCATCCTCTCTCTCTTTCTCTCTCCGGTTCACCCCCCTCCCATCCCTCAGTCACTGCAGCTACTGACGTCAAGACATGCTTGCGTCAATGCTCCCTGCTTTGACAGAGAGCTTCTTTTTTTTTCATTTGGATCATAATGGGATTATTAGGCTTAGAGAAATACCCTGCCTTCGTGGCTTTTTAGATTGGTTTGACAAATGTCCCACATCTTTTCTTGCTTTAAATATTATTCCTTACAATAAGGAAAGGAAACAACACATATAATTGGCTCTTACAGCACATCGTACACTGAATGAATGTATTTCATTCCACATTTACAATCTGAAGCTTTTTGCTTCATTTTTTATTATATTTGTAGTTAATAACAGCAAAGACCATTAAGATCCATCTATGTATTCTTTAGCGCTTATTGACCTGAATCTGAACAAATCTGAGGAAATAGCAGCCCCCCCCCCCCCCCTTTTTTTTTTTTGGTGATATCACCAGACAGGTAATCCACCATCACTGTGCTGATTTATTTGACACTATGTATTACTCAAACAGCCATTGGGCACACATAATTAGTATACATTTATTTTACACATGTTAACTATACTGTATAGACAGAAACTACTTCATCTGCTGGCTTGACAGTGAGTCATCAGTGAAGTTTTGTATTTGATTAAGTGGATTAGATGTCTGTTCCTTCCTGTCAGTCTATGGTTCCCACTTATACAAGTGGAAGAATGTCATGATGTACTTACTGACCTTGATCTTCTAGGCTGAATGAGCTCTTGTGTCTGTTGACTGGCCTCACTTCACTTCCGCCATAATGCCTTTCTATACACCTCCTCAGCTCAACTGCTCTGCGCTTTGTGTCACTCTATATCCTAATATTCAAGTACACTCTGTACACATTAATGTTTAGTTTTCTCTTTAAGTAACTGCGTAAAAACACCTACTGCATGTGCAGCTTGATTAAGTGCATAGAAAGCCATATTATCACAATAAAATCTCCTGTTGCACGATTGGAAGTGAATTAAATCTTGAAGAAATGACAAGAATATTTTTCCTGCAGGTTTGAGCCTAAACATAAAACGTATACGCTAACAGATTTTATTTTTCATAACATTTTAAAGGACAATTGTTTTATTTTTAAAACCATCTGTTTTATGGCCTGTTGGGACATAAAACAGGACTGGTTGCCCGGGGCTCAAAGCGAAGACTTTGAGCTACCATGCATGTTGTTTTGCAGACATTTTTTAAATTTAGAAAACCTTTGAATATGTGTCAAAGGTCTCAGCTCAATAACAAAGGTCAAACATGAAAAACACACTGTAGTATATCCCTAAGTCATTTTCATGTCATGCCAGTGCTAACAAGACCTAATACATTTTTCTCACCTAATTCACAAAATGCATGTCTGGGCTTGCACTATGACAGGATGGTGCTAAAAACCTTTGTGCACTGAAAGGGTGCAGTGGGTGCAAAGGGGTGCAGAACAGAGTGCAGTTCTGTCATTTTCATAAATAGTTTTGCAAATTAAAACACTATTAATCACGTTTATCCGTGAGGGTTTCAAGTGGTTTTCCATTTGATACATTTCATCAACTTTATTTGAAATTCTATTTAAGATCAGAATGTTTCAATAACACCAAATACGTCTGGGATGGATGGTTGAACTACAGTAGCCTATTTCATATGACGTAATAATAGAGCTACAAAAATGTGGGCTTAAATATGTCATTGAGTGAGAATCAACTTTACTGAACCACTGGAATCAGCAGATATAAATACATAAGGTGTTGTCAAATGTGCTAAAACATGTTTTCCAAAGTCAATTAGTGACAATAATCCAGCAATCATGTACCCTTAAATAAGGTTTCCTCATATGAATATCTTGATGTCCACATCGACAGCTCGCTCACATGGCATACATGTTGAAAACCTTTTTTCCAGGATTTATTTTTTTCATAAAGTCATGATTTTGTTTTATCAAATAATTTTAGTAATTCCATATGGCATACAAGTGTGGTATGGTAACCTGTCAGCTCAGTTAAACTCTAAGCTTGCACGTCGTACTCAAACAGCCACGAAGAGCATAAGAAAGAAAGAGCATCGTTATTTTCAGCCTTTGTATCAAAAAATATGTGCTCAGGGAGGCTCAGAAGATTCTGAACGACCCAGAATTCGGGGTGTTGCCTTTATGCTGATGGTTCAGAATGCCAAGCTGCAGGCTAACCCAGCACGAAAATGTATTCATTCCATCCTCAATCAAAATATTAAATAGCAACACATAGTAGTATTATATGATTTTATTTGGGACTGATATTTTGGGATCTAATTATTTGTCTTTTTAAATTATACCTAATTTTATTATTTGAAACTATTATCTCCTTCCTTTTATTATTTTTAAGAAGTGCTGTCTCATACACAACATATGAACTTAAGCACAGTTATGCACGAGTGTGTGTATGTTTGTATATATGTGAAGATATTTATGTATATAAAGACTTTTAGAGCTCAGGTGGTTAAACTGAGAATGAAATAAAGTGTGTCTCCAATATCCTTTAGGTGAAAACTGCTTTCATGTCAGGGAGGTGTGAACAGAAACTGGATAAGAAGGCTATATTTTAGTGTTGATCTTTGGGGTTTCTCATCCTGACGTCCACATACAAGTCTAAATATAACAGTCAAACCCCTCCTTCAGATGTACACGGATGTAATTCCTCACCCATATGTACAAAATACCCCTTCTTGACTATTCTACTCTTAAAGAGGGAGCAGGAGGATGAGCTGAGTTAGCCGACCCTTGCTGCATATTTTGAATGTCATTTTAAAGATCCCCTCCAATCATGTATAAAAGCAGGTAGAAAGTATAATTACCACATTAAATCCTTAAAATGGCACACATTCCTTCTACCTAACCAGAATATATGAACATTCAAATATTTTTCATTTCACAAGTTTAACTGCTGGACATAAAAAGTCTCCTTTTTTCAGAGTGTTTGTGCACTGGAGACAACTTTCCACATCACACAAACTGTTTGTGATGTCACAAATCCTGCTCGTAGACCCGCCCCTTAAAATCTGATTTTCACTGAGCACAGACACTTTCAGCAAATTATGTAAAAAAAATTAAAAAAAAAAAAAAAAAGCTTTATAGTGTCAGACTCTGCACATACATCATTCTGCACAGTGAAGCTCAAAAATTCAAGGAACAAGAAGGAAAACACATTTTTGACTGTATGGGGACCTTAACATGATACAAAATTAGGTTGATTATTCAACAAAACAGGTGCTTTAGACTTGTGATTCCAGTGATTCTGGTAGAAATGATAGATATTTTGTCAGGAATTACTACTGAGATTGGAATTAGACTGACACTTAACACTAAAATCAAACCGTCCCTTATGTTGCTGGCGACCTTCACTTGACCTAACCTTGTCAACCATTCAGGTAGATAGCAATTTAACAAAGTACCTGCTGGAGGATAGTCAGTAGCCAGGTTGTGTCCCATTTATCAGGGATTGAAATCACATGTGGTGCTTTGGTGTAATTTCTTATTGTGGAGTCACTCTGGCGCTGCCTCTACCACACAGAAAGCAAAAAGGACACAGTAACCAAGATGGATGAATTTGGACAACTTAAATAACAGCAACATAGTGTACAGTATAGTGAAGCACATTCAAGTTTTTAATGTCATGTAGATCACCTCAAAAACAGTCATTTGAGAGACATCAACATGTCTTTTTTAATGATATGGAAAGTTGAATCATCTGCATAGCAGAGTATTGACATCAGATCCCCCTTTCCATTTCATTTCAGTTATCTATTTACATGGTAAACCTGAATTGCGTTCTCATTTACACTATAAACAATGTTAAAAACCATTTAACATTTTTGAACTGTACATTTTTTTTTAACTTACTGCTGAAAATACTGTGGAGTTATGCTTAATATAAGCAGGTTAAAATGTATTTTGCTTTACAGACATTAAAATATGTTTTCCTGCTATGCTGAACAAAAACATTTAATTAACTTAAAGGAAAAGTCAACCAAAAAATCAACATGCATAATGTTTTGAGTGAAATGCATAAAGGATCTATAGGTTATCTGTTGAAACCAAACCACATTTTTAAACAGTTAGTTGAAGCACTTACACCGATCAGCCACAACATAAAAACCACTGACAGTTGAAATGAATAACATTGATCATCTGGCTACAGTGCAATATTCTGCTGGGAAACCCTGGATCCTGGCATTCATGTGGATGCCACTTGACACAAACCA
>JBBPCS010000573.1:13765630-13777653 GCA_037974645.1 Hollardia meadi | reverse complement strand
GAACATTGTACTGTAGCCATGAACAATGTCATTCACTTCATCTGTCAGTGGTTTTAATGTTGTGGCTGATCGGTGTAAAGTCTCTGCTGCTTCTTATATGTGAAACATTCTTGGATTGTAAAGATTTAATTTAGTGTTGATTCTTCCATTAAGTCACAGCAGATTAAACATCCTCCAGAAAACATTTCATGGCTGTCTCTCTCAAATCTTGCAGACACACTTCCATCAGAGGGACGGAGGTGTCACAGGAGTCCAGGCTGAAGGTAGTCGCCCATGTGGAGAGGTGTCGTACTGAGCTGCATCATGCACGTCTGTGGCTGTGCTGCTGTTGTACATAGGAGAGCCAGAGGAGGGCACTGTGACTGAGTGAGACAGGCTGGTGTAGTGGCTACTAGACCCTCGAAGAAACTGGGAGCTCAGATAGTTGTTTGTCCCCCCATTCTGAGACACAGGATTCAGGGGCGAGTTACTCACAGGCCACAGGCTGGTGTACTGACTGTACAGAGACATGGATAGAAAACATCTTACTCATCTTTTCTTGGGATGTTTTAGAAATACTTCTCATGTTCAAAAATACTGTCCATAAATGATTTTAAGAGGCGTGTTGAGTTTGTGAGGTATATTAATAACATGCAGTGAAAAAGACAAGATGGAAAGCCAAATTAGAGCGACAAAATATAAGTGGAGAATTAAGAAGAAATACACAAAAATAGATCTGACAATGATTATATTATGCTTTATTGAGGACTTTGGATTTAATAACAAAAAATGAATTGGAACTTTGAGATGTTGGGACGATCAAAGTAAACTCTTCATGCTCCCAAACCTCAGAGATACATTTGTTTGTTCTAATGTTGAAATTCTTTCACGCAGAGAGTACTGAAAGTTGTACCAAATATCCCTATGTTTTAAACAGAAATACATTTCTTACTCAACCCTGATTAAAGAAAAAAGAAATGGGTAAACCTATTTGATCTTTTGGCTCATATTTTTGTGCCATTTTTTGTAAACATAATTACTGCTTGCATGTTTATCTTATTATATGTTTAACTTACTACTTGACATGACATACTTGAATCTCCTGATGCTGTACTTGTAACTTTTAATTTAATTATTATTATTATTATTTTTACATCTGTACTGTTCCTGTTCTGCAATTAAAAAAAGTTGAACATGCTAAAACAAAAAGCATACCAATTTTTTTTTAACTTTTTTTTATTTTATCTATTCCTTTTCTCTGTCTAGATCATCTTCTTTGTGTTTGTGAGTTGTACTGCTATGTGTTGACTTGATGCAATAAAGATAAACAAAAAGGAAGTACACAAACCTAGAGTTGGTACCGGAGGTGGAATTGTGAGCCATGGGCATCACGCTGGAGTGTGTTGGCATCTGTAGACTGGACCAGTTATCGTGGCTTGAGAGCATGGACAGACAAGCTGGCGAGTTATCAGAGTAACTGACTACAACACAAACAGAGGAACACGGGTTTAGTACGTGCTCCGGTCACTATAGGTTTCAAATATATTTGTCAGAAATGAAATTATGCATCTCTAAACCACGTTGTTTTCTAAGTATGTCTCAGAACTTCCTATTGCTCTGATACCAGTATGACAGTTAAAGGTGTGAATATTCTCTCCATACATTCCTCGTCTGAAGCCCGACCATTTACAGCTCTGTGGCTCCACTCACACAAAGGCCAGAGGAATGCAAAACATTCCACGCTGAGTAACATTTGTTTGAGTTTCTTGTTAATAGCCAGGGAGGAAGTGGTGTAATTCCTGGATGTATGACAGTAAAAGGTGGAGGAGGGCACTCACTGGGCGAGTTGGTCCGATGGGCATACGGACTGGTGTAGGGGGCAGAGCGGTGGTTCCTCAGGGTGGAGTAGCGCTCACAGCCATGGGACGGCGAGGTGGAGAGGGGACTCCCAAACTGGCTGTGAGGACTGGAAGGAGGGCACAGAGAGCCTGTGCCTGGAATAAACCAACCACCTACTGGCTCCACAGATGAAAAACATGATGAAACCATATGGGCGCAATTTAACTTATAAAGAATGACATGAAATCAGATGAATAAATAAACAAAGTAATGTAATACTTACATTGAGAGTAAGTTGAATGCTGGTTTTCATTAGCATCTTCTCTTATGTCTTTGTTATCATATCTAAATAATGAAATAATTGATGATATATTTGTCATAATGTTTTCCATAAACTCTTGCATGTCTTAAGGACAACAATAAAATGTTCACATGAAAACAAAATATATTCTTACCTTTCCTTTGCATCTAGGAAGGCCTTGGCAAAGGGGTTGTGCTTTATTTTAAGAGCAGTTATCTAAAGCCAAACATAAACAACAAGAAATAATTAGGACTGTGGTTGCCAGCATTTAAAACTTTAACAGATAAACTGTGCGTAAGTTCTGTGCGTAAATTGGGCACGCATTTTACGCACATACCAGAAACATGATTATTGCTTTATATTTTTAGCAATACGAGTTTTTAATCAGATTTCTCCTTTAAAAAAATATTTTATTGCCCACCTCTTCGTTTTGATATGCTGTTACTGCAATGAACTGTGTCTCTGGGAAGGAGTGGCTGGTGATCATCCTTCTCGGGCCTCCAACTCGCACTATATGGATACGTGGCTCGTACTTGTGTAGGGAATTTAACATTATCTGAAAAACAACAGGAACAATTGTTATTTTGTATGCCTGACTTTTCATTTTCACATGTATTATTATTAAAGCATGGAACAATAACGGCAGAGACTGAACTATTCTCATCTGAGGAATCCTCTGCTCTCCTTACCTGACCTCCTCCGTTGAGTTTATTGGTGAGTTTGACTTTACTAAATGACACGGCAGCTCTCATCCAGTGCGCCCCGAAGTTCGGAGAATCCGGATGGATGTACACACAGCTGGGCGTTTGAGGTTCGGGTTTGCCACCAGGGACCCACTCCCCGTTCACATATTTCCACCTTTGGTTGTCCGCAGATATGAAGTCCAGCAAAATGGAATACATGGCGTTCGGGTCCAATCCAGACACGTTCACTTTCAGCACCGGAAACATGCGCCTTGGTAAAAAAAAAAAGAAAAAAAAAAGAATATAAATAATGATATTTTAAAGATTGCTGTATTCTACTTTGATCAATCAATCAATCAATCAATCATATCATATCTCACATTCGAGCTCACCTTCCATTCTTTGTAACTATCATTTCATTTGTAAGATTTTTAAATTTTTGCCAAAGCTCGTTCTCATCCAGGGACACTTTCAGTTCCTTCTCCGTGGGGTCGCCCTTCTCGCTGCCGGCCTGCAGCTCACTCTCCACCGCACTGAGGAGGTGATCCACCCGGTACTGACCGGCCTTCCCGGGACACTCGCCTGTGGCCATCCTGTCCAACAGCTCCAGGGCTGAATAGTTGTAATCACAGCCCTTCTTGAAAAGAAAAAAAAAATCAAAATAAATCTGCTCTAGAATCTCTTTCCTCTTCTTGTGTCTCTACAAAGACAAGTAGTCGGGGCGTCAGGAACAGCTCCCAATTATATAGGCAGAAGAAGAAGCTTCATCTCGGGATGGGTGTTTGGAGCAGAGATGGTTGGCTCATCTCCCCTTTGATCTTTGCGGGCTTGACACCGATTGGCTGGGAGCGGCCATATCATTGAGGGCTACAGGATGGCAGCGTTTTGAATAACTTTATTACATCAACCTGTAAATATTGACACTTGGATCAAAGCCACACCTGCAGATAAACAAACCCCTCTAGGCTGATCATGGTTGGCCTTCAGTTCCAGAAGACTCACATTTGATTTGTTTCAGATTTCTTGATCTTGTCATGAGAGCTGTGGCCCAATTTTTAAGATAAAGACTTGCGAAACTTGATTTAAGTTTGAATACATTCTTCTGGCTGGGACAAATTTGGTGAGCCATTCAGTTTAGGACATTTTCTAGAAGCCTGGAACCTTCTCAGTCCCACGTGTTAGTGGGTTAACACTGAATGAATGAATGAATGAATTAATTACTATATAAATGTATAACAAAGAAATGAAAAAATACACTCAAATGCAGCGACCACACCTTTAATAATTTTATTACAAACTTTAACATCTTGTTAATTGAATAAACTGTCACACATCAATTCTTATCAAAGTTCAAATAGTTTGTTATAGACTAGTATAATTTCTATTTCAGAAACACTTCAGAAACTACACATGTATATTGACTTTACTGTATATATAACTTAAATCAACAGGTGACAGGTGGAAAAATCAGTTAATAATTACTAAAATATAATATTCTTTTTATTACATTAGTTATTAATTAAAATATATGAAAGATATGAATGAATCCATAAACTGTATATTACATGTATTCATCACAACAATAACTGCACATATTTCCCATAGAGAGATCATGATGATATCTTCAGCGATCTGTGTTTTCCGTATAGTTTCTCCATAGCTTATACCCATGTTCAATTATCTAGAGAGAGAACAAAAGTTTACATCTTGAAAACATTGCATTCGTTACGAAAAAATTCAATAAATCTGGGAAATAATTTCACCTCTTTGTGTTTTTGCTGATACACATCTTCAATTGATAAGGAATCAGGTGTTTTAGGGCAGCACACTGCACAACACCAAGTGACAATCAGTCTTTTGTCTCCAACAAACAAATGAAAAAACTGCTCAACTGTTGGGGACGTGTAGGTCGGTCCATTCTGGACACTTCTTGGCTGTTTTGGAGAGCAGAGAGGTGGCTGGTTGGTTTGGCTCATCTTCCCTTGAGAGTCAATGACTGGAAGCACCTATGGAAGAACAAGAATGGTTAAAAAAAAAAAATCTCTCACTTATCACTCAGTTCATGAAACATTTGGACTGATTTACATCCAAACATGTCGTGCAGCAGTATCATGCTCACAAACAACTACTACAGTATATGCTGGTAATTTTATTCGGTGGGACCTGTTGCCATGGTGGCCTCCAAAGAAAAAAAAACAAACGTTAAGGGCAGATAGTGTGTGACAGCTACGTGTTAGCTTCCATAGAGCTCTGTGGTGTTGTGTTGTGGCTGGTTTGTGTTACTAAACAAATCATGATCGCCTTGCTCCTCCTGCCAGCACAGTGAGTCTGTCTCCCTGTCCAACAGTCTGGACCAGAATTCACAGCAAGCAGAGGAAAACAAACCTCACTCGCTTTAAAAAGCGATCGAAAGACTCCTACAATACGCTTCTGATCTCCTGTCCCCCTCAGTGGTACTAAAACCAAAATCTGAACTGACGTAAAGTAAAAGGTAAAATTACTCATGTCAGTGCATCGATCACCAACCTTTGGGTGAATGCCATGTTGGCAAAACAAAGATCATGCATTTGTCTCAGCCGTCTCAAGTAAACCTCTGCTTTTCTGCTCCTCTTTGGTATCTCAGGGATGATCTGGTTAAAGGAAAAAGTATCATACATGAGCATATCCCCTTGTTGTTCTGTGCTGAGCTACCACACAAACTACTATTCTAAAAAAAAAAAATAATAACATTGATGGCTGACCTACCAAATCAGGCATCTTACTCTGGAAGTTCCTCATAAAGTTGGGCTGCAGGGTTGCAAATGTGGGAGCTTTCATCTGTGGGTGACACATATTACATTCATCCATCACTTCCTTGTTCATTAATCATTTTGTAATTTAAAAAGAGACACCCCCTTGTATACGAGCTGAGCTAACCATGGGGTAAAAGTCAGAGGTGTCATAGCCAGTGTCATTTCCCACAGTCCCAGTGTCTCATTTAGCGCCTCCATCTCCTCCTCCAACACCCCACCCAGCGTCAACTGTCACACTAGCACACTTCCTGATGTTGGACTGCCGCTCTGTGAATTAATGTAATTGATATGGTATGGGATTATATATAGATCCCCCAGCTCATCCCCCGTCTCCTCGCGCAGTTGCAACTCAAATACACCACAGAGAACGCATTCAAGTCTGCATTCACTTTGCTTTGCCTCTTTTTAAAGCGACATTACGTACAAATTAGTATCTTGTGAACTGGTGCCCCCACAATTTGTAAATGCAACACGACTGTCGTAAATACAAATCCCGGGTTTCTATAAGATTTTGTAAGATGCAAAGTATCTGCTGATTATAAACAAAACTCTGTGGCGTCATAAAAATGTTATGTCTTTGTTGTGTTTTTTGCCTGTGTGCAGCAGTCAGAATTTGTACAAGCACTGCACACAACTCAGAGCAGTAGCAAAGCAAACGCAACCTGAACCAGTAACACCTGTAACATGCTACCGGCTAAGCCTCTGTTTAAATGGGCTGACTTGGCTCATGAGCCCCTTTTACACAGCCCGTTCAATGTGGGCCTGTTGCGCCTCGCTGTATGTATAAATGTCACGGAGGCGTAAAGGGGGGTCAAAGTCAATAGTAACAGCGGCGAACCCATGCCTGTATAAACGGAGCGAGCCGGCAAAGGCAGAACGAAGAGACAAGGCTGAGAGGTTTTGTCGACATGGCTTGTGTGCGACCCACAACCGGGAGATTTAAAAGCAGCTAGCAGCCATTAGCAAGTTTCAGGAGCTACTTACCCTCCGAGCAGAGGACGAGATCATCAGCCGCCACATAACGGGGACGGTGAATGATTGTTATAACCATGTCATTTCATTGTATATGAAGCGCTGCTCGTCGCGCACGTAAAACGTCACACTAGACACTGTATGTGCACAATTACGTTCACAACGCGATAGCGTGGTTGAAAAGCAAGTATATCTTCGGCCTAAGGATGTCAGAAAGGTTGACATGCCTGTCTGGCAGTGGGAGGGTCTGAGATGTCAGTACAGAGTTGCGATAAGTAATGCTCCTGCATGCCTGCTGGCTTTGACCAGTCTTGTCTGACCACTGTTTGCTTTCCCCTGCTCTCCCTCCAGCCAGGCTCATCTTCTGTTTGCTCAGGCCCATTTTGGCACAGAGGTGAGAGAAAAATGAGTCCTGCGCGCTTGTCCGTATATGCTCCTCAACACTTGAGCATAACCTCAACTCAAATGTCCTCACTTTACCAGCTTCTTGCCCGATCTCTGATATCAGGATAAAAAATTATTTATCTGCCTTCTTTAAAGCCCTCTTTGGGCTAGAAGCATGGCGAGCCTTTTCCATGACACAAGCTACAATTCACTCTGATTTCTTACCCAAAAACTTAAAAGAATAGATGTTAATAGTAAGAAAAAAGATAGATACCACTCTCGCACATTCGATAAAGAGCTACAGCAAGCAGCCACATAGCTTAGCTAAGCATAAAGACTGGGAACAGGGGGAAAAGTTAGCCTGCAAACACCTATAAAACTCACAAAACCAGTGCTGTTTAAACAGAGAATGATGGAAAACTATTTATGCCATAACGTCCAGAATTTCAACTTCAGAGCATTGTTGCTGGGTGTTAGTGGGGTTTTTGTCCCGTGTCAATCTACGGTGGCAGTTTAGTTGGTTTTAGGCATCAAAACTACTTGGTTAATTTTGGTTAAGTTTAGGGGGAAAAAAGATGGTTTGCATTAAAATCAGTTTAGTTACATTATGTGACTTAAGTGAAACATGTTATGTACGTAGGTTAAGTTTCAGTTTCACATGAACCCTGGTTTCCTGGGTCAAAGTCCAGTGCTTGTTATCCACCACCCCAACCTCCTGGGGCAGACTTTCTCGCTCTTTATACTCACCTGACACAGCTAAGAATGCATTCTGATATGATAACACGCAAAATGACTTAAGACATTGGAGTATTATTCATACGCCATTTGGTGAGACCAGGCTGCAAACGGGCTTTAGAGAGATTTGTTATCGTTGGACAGAATCAGACTAGCTGTTTCCCCGTTCCTAGTCTTTATGCTAATATAAGCTAACTGGTTGCTGGCGGTAGCTTCATACTTGCTACACAGACATGAGAGTGATATCAACTCCACTTTTTCTTTGAAATTTTGTTTGTTGAGTGTACGATGTTACTTCGAAAGCTAAGTTCGACACAGAGAATGAAACTATATTATTAAACCCACAGTAGCCTAATACATCTTACTGCTGAGTGTATTCTAGCCGTGTGGGTTTTGTGTGTCGGTTTGAGGAGGAAGTTGGGTGATCACTGTTAAAGGTGTGTTTGCCCTTGTTAAGTGGAATTACTGCCCCTGTGGTTTTGACACTAACCTTGGGAAACATTCGCTCAAGCTTGTTCTCCTGGCTGTCACCAAAGATCAGCTCTGCTGAGCTCTCCCCTAAGCCAGACCCTTGCTCTAATAACCTATACACATACATATACACACACACATTAAAAAACGGCCAGTTTTACAGCTTGAGGAACAAAAGGCTATCTACAGGAAATCATACATTTAAACCAATGTATAGAAACCTTTTACAAACGTGTCAACATCTTTATCATCTGGTCAACTTGCTTGCTGCTGTGATGTGTGCTGCACACAAAATGTCGGGTTGTTAATATATTCCTAATGGGTTGCTACTTCTCAAAAGTAGCCATAGTGTGGTGCCGCTCACACCCAGTAACACTGCGCACTCGAGTGGCAACACACTTTGTCTGCCGGGTGCAAACTGGCTCTGGGGAGGGCTCCTGAGCAAGGCAGCGTTTACTCACGGGACAGTGCAGCAGGTAACAGATTTATACAAACCCCACAATCTGCACAGGATGCCGGTGGAGGACTAAAGATGTGGACCTGTGCACTCACATATGCACAATATTGGTGCTGACATGTTGACAGGTGATCCTGAAGAAGCTTGAATATATGAAAAACATTTAAAATGTTACCTCGCAGGATCCTACAAAAAAACTAGGCCTGCCCAGTCTTAAGTATGTTTTCCACTCATTAAAATCAATTTATAGTACTACACATGGTATGTTCTGAACAACCTAATTTTGCAGACCTGTAATACTTGTGAAATTCAACATGTTGAAGAGACCATGACTAGATGGCCGCAGAGATAGCAAATTATTGCCTCAACTGTCCAATAAATCATAGCAGCTAATAACAGACATATAAATAGCCACAAAGCAGGAAAAATTGGCTCATTAATTAAAAACACAAAAAAGGACTTTGCTGACTCCACATTTTGGCTTTAGCTCTAATTGCTTTTATTTTGAGTATTTCTTATGGATGTGGGGAATGCGCCTATGGCAGAGCAGAGTTGGGGGCGCAGGAGGGCTCCTGTCTTGCCATGTTTGTCCGTGGAGCGGTGAGATTTCACACTGACGGAGGTCATGTCAGCTCAAGCCTTCACTCGCTTTCTTACCAAGCTCCTAATGTCCCCAAGCCAATGTGCCGTTTCAGGATGGCAGCCTCGTACTAACATCCCGCATGCTCCTTCAAAACAGAGTTCAGCGCTAATTAACAACAAGGCTGACTTTGGCCGACACTGTTCTGTTATACATTCACTACATGTGAACACAAAGGACACTGAGGGTGATGCGAGCAGGCGCAAAAATAAAATTAAAAAAGTGATCATGTTGCACTGAAGGAAGATGAAATAGCAATTAATATGAATGTGCTGAAATAAGCTGAAGTTTTGGTTTAATTGTGAGCACTGAGTGAAGTTGAAGTGCCAAGTAAAGTTGAAATAAAAGTTGGAGAGAAAGTGCTGAAAAAAAGTTAAAGATATCAGTCGATGTAAGGTGAAAAACTGTAAGGTGGAAGTGTCAGTAAAAGTGAAAAACAATGTCAGTTAAGGGCTGAAGCAAAATCTCCAATTAAGTTTCTTACAAATAAAGCATATAATTGGGATAATGGTTGTACAAATAGTGAGTGGAACCACAATACAACTCAAAAGTCTAAAAGGCTCTCAGAATATCTCTGCCACTTCTTGGTAAATGGAGCTGTTTGTGTGGAAGCCCATAAAGCTTTAAATGAGAAGAAACTGTCCAAACAGTTCAACATCTGCTCGCAGTGCTGGCATGAAGTGACACCACTGGCCCAATTGCCATTTCTCTTTTGTACCAGACATAATTACGACATTTCTCTCCCCCCTGCCCCCCGGTTGATGTTTACCAGAGTCAGAGCGGCCGTACGAGGAGGTGAGTTTCCACAACAGCAGGGTCAGATTGTGTTTGGTCATCTCACTTGAGTAATCAGCTCTCTCCTCCAGGACAGTCCATGCTAAACAAGCCTCCAGAGGAGTCTGTGTTTGTTCTTAAAGGCAGCGCAAACAAGAGATCCAAAGCGCCCAGTTTTAAACTAGAGGCCTCTGCAGCTGAGTGTCTCCCTGCCGGCCCACAACCAACACCAGCTGTATCTTGACGCACAAAACCTCAGACACATAAGTCCTCAGATATACAGAATATACCGCCCGTCTTCAATTGTATCTGACAAACGTTTTGGTGACAGATAAACATTTTATGCTGCATACAAAAAGGCTACGTAGCTTAGCTTATAGTCCAGCGCATTAACCCCATAAAACCACAGTTTGTAATTTTTTCACTTTATCTTATTTGGATTCATGTTAAAGAAACAAACTAAAACTCGTTAATTTGTGAGTTTTAGAGGAAGTATAGCTGTTTTCTCCAGTTTATAGTCTTTATGCTTTAGCTAAGCTAACCCGCTTCTTGCTTTTAATGGACAGTTATGAGATTGGTATCCATCTTCAATCAAAGACGAAAGTTGCATGTTGCAAGTTTTATAATCAAATGAAATTGTTTGAAAAAAAATATTTGGCTGAAATTATGATGTAGCCACTGAAATATGATTTCCTGGACAAAAACGTTGATATTAAAAATACCCTAAATATTCTTTTAAAAAAAACAAAAAACTTTTTCTTTAAAAGATGGCCAGAATTACCTAAAGAGCTGAAACAGATTTCTTTGATTATTTTGGTTAGCTTCAAGAGGAAGATGGGTGAGAACAAGCCACTGAACAAAGTGATAAACACTCAAGAAATTCTAAAACAAACTCTCAGAGGAAGAATCATTACAGTGCGGTCTCCACCTGGAGCAGGAAATGTGGTCCTCATGTCCTTTATCTTCAGCACTGTAGGGATGTTTTTGAGTCGTTAAATCAGCTGCAGGTCTGCTCTCCAGCACTGTTAATATTACACCAACATAAATACAAAATCACATCTATTGCTTTTCCATAATTGAAGGTCTGTATATCAAACTGTAACTCAACTTCTGTTCCTGACATCCTCCAGACTTTTATGCATCCCTGATGGGTGGCAGCTATATTTGATGCACTTATAAAAGTCCTCCAAGTCGTGATGGGTTTTCAGATGTCCACGCTGAGCCAACTGCTTCTGGAGGTCAAAGATCTATGAAAAATAACACTGATGATTCTCGTAGTGAGCGATGAAGCATAAATCAGTGGGATTCAGAGAGGATTACAGGTGGGGGGTTTTTTCACATTTGTTGGTGCAACCATACTTTCAGTGCTGGGACAAAACCTACTAGGTAATAGCTGGTTTTGGGGAGGGACTTTGAGTCATTGTGCTGCAGCTTGGAGAAGGCCAACTTCTTTTGTTTCTGAGAGAAGAACAAAAGAGAGGGAGGCAGACAGACAGAAAGAGAAGGACAGAGACAGAAAGTTGTGGGAATAGAGATTTAAAGTGAGCCACCCTTGTTTCAGGGGCTGGGAAACAGAGCACACAGAACAAATGAGAAGTAAACACACAGCCACAGGAAGCCATTAACTGCAGCAAGGACCAATTAGGCCCCAGCAGGTGTTCTTGCCTTTGCCTGCTTTGGTCCTGCCTCACCTCAATGTCTGTGATGGAGCCTCTCGATCTTAGCTGAAGGAAACAACGGGTATTTTCATTTGCTCAGCAATTTGAAGGAAAGGGTTTCTACTAGAGGGCCTCTAAAGTCCTTTATTGTGCTCTCTTTGCCCCCCACCCACCAAGTGCAAGTCATTAGAGAGGGCAATTACATCCTCCTGAAGAAGCTCAGCTTTTACAGGAGGGGAAGATAAGACAGGCTCTCTCTCATGTGAGTGGGGGGGGGGGGGGGGGGGGGGGGGGGGGGGGGGGGGGGGGGGGGGGGGGGGGGGGGGGGGGGGGGGGGG
>JBBPCS010000573.1:13740324-13765530 GCA_037974645.1 Hollardia meadi | reverse complement strand
GATCTCTCTCATGTGAGACCACCCCCCCCCCCCCCCATGCAGGCACTCTCTAAATCTTATTGCTCTTTTCACACCCGGTCAGAATGGAGACAAGACAGTCAAAATCAAAGTCAATCACAGCAGCTACAGCGGCTCAAGGAGAACTATACACAATAACAGGAAACAACATTTGTGAGGAAAAAAGCTAAATAAAAATGCATGAATGCACGAAACAAAAAGACAATAATAATTTGAATCTCATAATCGACTAAATAGGCCTACCTAACTGTGAAATGTCAACATTACATAACACTGACTGTCGATAGCTTAATACCACTTAATTCCGAGCATTGATATATTTTACTTTGAGAATACTTCAGAATAATCTGAATTTCCCTCTGTCAAATTATCAGGTGGAGCAAAAATAACGGTTTACAAGTTTAGAGAGACAATGAAAGTGCCTAATGTTCAAAAATCAAAAGTGGCTATAATCAATTTTTTTTTTTAAACAGTTTATCAAATGGCAACAATGTGAAAAGAATTTGACAATGTGAAAAGGGTCGGTCAGAGTGATGAACCTGAAGAAAATCATCACCTAAATCTACAGCTGCCCGCAGCTTTACAGAGCTTTATAGCGAGTTTCAGCTCATTGGGTTGACCTCTGTTATGCTCACGTGATTGAAGAAAGATCTCCAGACACACAAACACAATTCTCCACCTAAATCTAGAATCATGACACACATGAAGTTGGTGAAATTGCACAATTTGAAATGACATTCAGTAAATTTCTAAGACAAGAATTCTAACCCTGTAAATTTAGATCGACGATTTTCAAAATAAAATATTTCAATGCAACAAAATCAGTGGTATTTAAATTTAAACATTAATTATTCAGTCGTCATTCAATTTCATAATTAGGTATTCTATTCTCTATAAGATTTTAAAATTACTATGGCCTTTCTGTGCTTCCATAGAATGAACTAAATACACAAGATGAACTGCTGAAACATCACTTGCAACTTATTTGTTTCATCTGCAGTGAGTTGGCCATTCATCAAGTCACATGCATTAACAGTGTTAGCCTTTAACACTGCTTATACTGTGTGGAACACAAAGACTCACAGGATCAAGTTGTAAACTGCAGTTGTTAATTGTTTTAATGATATGCGTGTCACTTGGGAAGTAAAAGGGAAAGTGAAGGTGTCATAGCTAAAACACCTTTGATTTGTAGGATTGTGTATTTGAGCCCAGACAAAGTGTAAACTGCAGCGAAAAGCAAATAGTGGTCTGTTGGCCAATCTGGCCCGAGAGCAAAATACTTGGCCCCTGAAGTTTATATCAAACTCTTTCAGTAAAGACACAGCTCATCCCACTAAATATGCTATTACTGCCCCCACGTGAAGGCATGCAAACCACAATTGCACCATCTGAACAGAGCATGGTGCTGAAATTAAGTAAAGTCAGCCAATATAATTAAAAAAAAATTGCTGTGCTGATGCAACAACAACAGTAGTTTAATACAACCATAAATAAAGTAGACCACACTGTTAATTCTGTGTGCATATGAATTACATTTCTATATCTTAACGTATGAGTTGTTTTTTTTTATTATCGGCTCCTTTAAATCTGTTATCCTTCACTTACTAATGGTAAAAAACAACACCTGCCCTGAGATAAAGTCTCAAAACAAACAATTCTTCATTTAAAATGACTTAAAAGAAAGAAAAAAAAACTTGTTTGTGTTACTACTGTGATTGTCAAATGACCCCGCAAGGAAAAATGTTGGAAAATTCTTGTGTAGTGTGCGTGTGAGAGAAATGTATGATCGTAAAAGAATGTTTGAATCTTTGTGTCATATAAGAATGTTTGAATTCATGCATTGACGTGTAATTGGCCTGATGCCCATATAGCATGTTTTATGTTGAGAGGCTCCTGCCTGATTAGGCCTAAGATGTCGACCTTGTTGATGCTCCCAAGTAACACACGTGTTGTCCTGCCTGGAGCCTGGAGCCATGATGATTGTGTATGACAGGAGTGTATACAGCTGACCGAATGTAAAGTTTCTGGTATCATGTGTTCATGTGTACAAGCTGTACCAAGATCTTCTCTGGTACCAGAGTTGTGTTGTAATAAACTTTTATATATTCAAGTAAGGACAACTTGAGCTGACGTTTTTATTCTTCTGTTCATCAACAGGGAAGACTGACCAGAAGTTCTTCCACATCAGTAGGCAAAACAGGCAGATGGGAGAAGTTAGCCTTGAAGGCTTTCTGACAGGCAGCTTCCGGGCAGCTTCATAACCTGATAGTGGCTCTGTTTTCCCTCTTTTTCAGTGATTATTTTACTGTTTTGGTCGCACTTTGGTTAGATTTAGGCACCAAAACTACTTGGTTATGTTTAGGCAACACAAAAACTTGGTTATGTTTAGGAAAACATCATGGTTTGGGTTAAAAAATACACCCTTTCGCAAAGTTTAACACGTGTTACAATAACGTTTCTGGAAGAAAGCCTTCAGGGCTAACTTCTCCCATGTGCGCAAAATAGAGGAAATTTACTGGAAAAATAAAGCTCAACGTGGATGATCAAGGGCAGCATCGATTAAAGTGTTAAATGTTATGAGTTTTAAAGAATATAATCTGTAGTATATAATATTAATACAAAGAAACAACTCAAAACTGCAAGAATTGTGCAACTTAAGCTCCATCAAATGAAGTGCTAGAAACAAAACGAAAGAGATAGAGTGGGTATTTTTCATGACCTCAAATCACGCACATGAATCAAATATATCTCTCGGCTTTTCACTGTTAACATTAAAGGATTTACCTTGTTAGATTCACTCACTGACTGAGTAATCTTTGCGAACGCACCTCGTCTCTGAGCAGGGCAGCATTGCGGCGATAGAGAGCGCCTCGGAGACGGTGCATGTTCCTGTCGGCCTCTAGATGGCGCTAAAGGATAAACAAAGAAAATGAGGGACACTAACTGAAGGGATGCGAGTTAAAGGGAATCGCCATCTGAGTACAGAGGCAGAGAGCAGTGTTTCACAACGGACTGTTGTGGAGATTAACCAAATTATAAACAAAATAAAGAAATCAAGGATAAGGTAAAATATAGATAAGATACAGGGGTGATGAGATTATTTATTACTGATCAGAGAGCAATGGAATTTTCTTTCTACACGGTTCTCTTGTTGCATTATGGTGCCTTCAAGCAAAAATAAGTCTCCAACTATAAAAGTGTCTTATATCATCGGTATGGGGCTTATCAACCTCCTCCCTCTGAGCCTGACGCCGGGCCTTGACCTCTTGGTCTAGGTCTGGGCCGCGGCCTTGAATTGCCTTCCTCCTCCAAGGCTTGGCTCTGACTTCATTCTCTGCCTATCAACAGTAAAAAAATTTTTAAAAAATTAGATGGTGTGGGAGCAGATCAGTCATCTTGCCTGAAGATTATAAAAAGAATGCATTTTTTTGGTAATCCCTCTCGTCTGCCAAGAGCAACCTCCCACACAGCAGCCTGACAATGTGTTCTTGCAATGCCCAGCCAGAAAAAAAAATAGGATACGCAGGAGGAATATGCCTACCTCCTCTCCTACAAAGCCCTCACCTTAATTTCTGGCCTTCGGCGTGTCTCTAGGAAGCTATTTTGTAAGGCTACAATCTGCCCTAAGCATGTCATTGGGCAATAGCATCCTTATTTAATCCTGATGACAGATGTCGCATTCAGGCACAGATTTCCACTACTACATCTTGGGGCGAACGTTGACTTCACAAAGACTACTAAGAGTATACAGACAAAAAAAAGGACGTCACATAAAATAAAGGAGCTACATACTTCCTTAAAATGAGTAATAAAACACGCTTGAGCTTTGATGGGAGGATTGTACTCTCTGATCTAAGTCGTCTCTCAGTCCCTGGGAAATGCCTTGAACTTAACAGGCCGCCGCAGAATGACCACATTACTGAAGTTTATGGGCTGAGTCTGTTCAGGAAGTGTCTGCTTTGTCTTTTCTCACAAAAGCTGGTGGAAACACAGGATTTATCAGTTCCGTTGCCACAGTAATAGCGTCGTGGCAGAGCAAAGGGACCTGCAGTTCTTTGCTCTCACTGCTGTGTGCAAAGTGTCAGTGACGGGGCGAAAGGCAGCATCCATCTGTGCTGCCTGCCACCATAGATCACAGCGGAGGATAATGCTGCTGTTGCTGTCCTGCTGTACCACGTCACTCTGCTAGACAGAGAAGGGCAAATGGGATTGGCTGATGAGAGACTTTGCAGAATAAAAATAGAAAACTAGATACTTTAGATGCTAACGTTGTAAACAGAAACAGTTTGTGGCAGAGGAAGAAATGTGGCATGGTGAAAAGAGAGACCTACACCATGGGGTGGAGTTAACAACTCCAAATGAAAAAGACCTTGAAGGGCAGTTCAGACAAAGTGTTTCCACTTGTAACCAAGCCGACCGCCTCAACTGTTGCCAGTCCCTGCTTCTGCAAATGCTACTTTTTTTTAGATTGAAAACAAGTATTTGGCCTGCTTCAGACATAATGATGCAGTTCTGACCTCCATGGGCAGACAGGCATGAATAGCTCGGCCTCAGGCCTCTGTCAGACAGCAATGAACACCAGAGAGAGCTACATAAACAAGGCCACAATTGAAATGATACAATAGGGGAGGCTTACGCAACTTTGGGTCACAGAGCCAGCAGATAATATCATCACAGGGGCCATGGGGAACCGAACGGGTCTTGGTACACACTGTACCGACTCAGACATGATGTCAGTGTGCAACATGCCACAATAAAAACCACTCTGTGACACCGAGTGGGAGCATCTATTCAGGACAAGGTGCTTCCTTCTAGCAGCGTGTTTGTTTACACAACATAATGAAGAAATCTGTAATGTCATGTGCTGTAGCACAATGAGCTTGTTCAAGGGCACATTTGATGAATTGCTCTGTTTATCCATTGCCATAAACAACATGTCCTTTAACAGGATAACAGCAGAATAAGATATGAAGCTCTCAGTGCTGGTGAGTGGGTTATTTAAAATACCTTTCTGACAGCAACAGGTAATAAGTGTGCGTCTGAAATGAAGGGTAGAGTGACGGATTGATGAACGTCTTTGCACTCAGATCTCATGGCAAATCCACTATTGAGGAAACAGGCATGAATCACTGGAAACAAAGTTATAATTTAGGAATCCACACTGCTGATGTGACCTGAGCATATACTGTATGTAGAAGTCATTTCCCCCCAAACATTTCTTACCAGTTGTTGGTGTGGAAGCTTCTCAAACACACTGTCATGTCTTAAACGTTACGCTCCAACTTTAAAGCGTACCACACTCTGAACAGAACTCTGGTTTCCAAGTTACTGAAAACAATGCAGAAGAGTTAACCGGTATCGGAGGTCACACTGTACACAGAAATATACACATTATAAAAGTGTTTGTGACCCTGCGTGAAGATTTATTTGTGTCTAAGGCTTGCTATTTTCTTTAAAATTTCCCTTTACTGCTTTTGTGATCAATACAATAAAATGTAGGCAACTTAAATGAACCAACAAAGAAGCCAAAAGTGTCTCCACCGCTTGGTTTCTCTTTTACTCTCATGTTTGGTTTATTCGTTTTATGCTGAAAACAGTCAAATACTGGTTTGTTTCTAAGCCCTCAATTGGTCCCTGACCAGCGCTTTTACCCTGAGCAGTAGTTCATTACCACTTATAATAAAAACATGACTCTTTGTAGCTCATTACCACATGAGTAAGGGAATGTCGGGATTAAGTTCTCACTTCAAACTGGGAATACCTTTGCTGCAAATCACATAGTCCTGGCATTTTAGATGAGAATGTCTCCCAGATTTACGAACACTGTCTATCTCTAATAGCTACATGCATTATTTTTGTTTGATATAACAAAAGTAAAGCAGATTGGATGTAATTTCCTGTGGGGATCATGCACCTGGGCCCTATGCACTGGTCAACCCTGCTTAACAGGAAATCTAAGAAGCTTAGAACACTAATGCCCAAATGGCCACAGGTAGCTACAGTGGCAACAAAGAGCCTTTACAGCTGGGAACTGGCCAGAAATGTAAAAGAATTCTGAATGACACCAAATCAGCATTATGTAACAAGATAATTTAAGAGGCAACACAAATCAGCTTTTGAAAAAAAAAAAAATTAAAAGGGTCAGTGACACTTACATAATTAAAAAAGAACATTTTTACTTCAAATGGCATAAAATCATCAGCTGAGAAATCGTTTGACAGTACAAATATTTAGTAAATATTAAATACTGTACATCACTGATAAATCCCCACAAAGGATATAGCCCTCTCATTAGAGGAAACATAAACAGTCCAGTTTGGTTTCAGCACCGGGCGTCCTGTTGTTGGCAGCTTATTGTTCTCCAACACAAAGGAACGGTTTCACGTCCCTTTAGCAAACCCCTCTGCCAATCCACAGGCGCCCTGCTGAAAACAAAAACCACGTGCAAAGGACGAGAATATTAAGGTGTTTCCTTCAATCATCTAGAAAACATTGGTTAGGCATTAAACTCGCAAAGCAACGTCCCTGTGAACCATAATGAGCCAATTAAGCTTCATCTTATTTTTGTTGAAGCGTGTGGATGTCACATTTCATGTAATTCCAATGCAATTTACTCTATTTTTATTTTCTTTGATAAGTGTCTCTTTTTTTGTACACAATTCCGAAACAAACTGGCATTCCTTTAGAGAACAAATGATTTTCTCCCCTCATTTGCAAGCATTTAATTTACAAGACTCGGATCTAAAATGCCATTGCAGGAGACCCGTGAACACTTTCCATGAGTCGATCATCTGCTCTCAGTCTGCTGTTGAAAAACGAAAGGTCAAAAGTCAGGTGTCAGCAGCCTTTAAGTTGTGGGAGTGCAGAAAGTTTGTCGACTTTTCCCAAAGCAGCGGCATTTTCGACCCCTTTGAGCCACTCCTTACATTTCCTCACAACAGTCTCATCCACGTCTCCATCCTCTTCCTCGTACTCCACATCGTCGTACTTATATTGGTCATTCAAAAGAGATATTTTAACGATGGCGGTGATGTCCTGCTCGGCGCTCTCCACTTTGGCGACAGGAGCGCAGCCTTTGGGCCCCCCGTGCGCCTTTTTGGATGGAAAAACTCGCCGGTGCCGAAAGTCCGCGGAGGCGCAACACTTCTGTTGCTTTGCCATCATCTGCTTTTCGAGATTTCGTTTTTGGATGACAAGAATGGCTTCAGGTGTGAGACTGAGGGTAAACTGAATCTCCTTCTTCCCTTCCTCTTTGCCATGGAGGTGTCTGGTGGAGTCCATGGAGCTGGATCGCCTGACTCCTTCGGATTCCTGAGGTTTGGGCACCGTCAGCCAGGAGCATTTTCCCTGGGTCTCCTGGCCGGCACCCGCCATCTGAGTTGAACTTTTACTCTTCTCTTGCTGGGCTTTTCGCCCCAAATTCCTTAAATTCGCAGCTGTCCAAGAAATGGACTGCTTCTCCTTATCAGACCCGACTTTCTCTCTGCCGGGTTTGCTGGTGAGCTCAGTCTGAGGAGGCACTCGGTTGGCTTTCTTTTTCCCGAATAGATCCCTGCCAGGAGATGAGATCCGCTGGTGGAGGCTGATGGGAGGAAAAGGCATTTTTTTGTGGCAGGAGGTAATCAGGGTAGAAAAAAGTATCCAAAGTGCAGATGAGGAAAGCCTGCGCAAAGCGACGAGCGGCGCTCTGCGGGCATTATCCAACAGCGAGGTGGAGAGAGGCTGTAGTGCACCTGTTGTCCACACAAACTGGAGTTCAACTGGTGCACGCACACACACGGCCTGGCTGCTTTATGATCGAGCAGGCAGGGAGGCGTGGTCTGGCGAGTCTCCAAACAAAGCCACGAGAAAACGGCGATGATGTCATTTCATAATTTCCAATAACTTCCTCAAGCGATGAGCCACATCCTTATGTTCCCCCTCGTCGTTTCTCACAGCGCCTCTCGGCTCATTGGACCACTTCACGCATATAATCAAACTGTTTAAATAGCCTGAAAAAATATTACTAATCTTTTAGGAAATTGTGGTATGGTGACCGAGTAGGCAGACTAATTTTAACTTACAGGGGGCCACAGGTGTGGGTTTATCTTTTATTCTTAATTGTGACTCATTTTTTCGCTTATTTCCTGGAATTAAATTCTAACTTTAAACGGGGAAATATATTGAAAATTGAGGAGAGAAAAAAAAACCCTCAACGTCACCTTTAAACAGCCTAAATACATTTGTGCAAAAAAATGTCCCTCATAGTAAAAAGACATCCTCTTAAAACTACAACTAAACGTACGTTTAATCAGTCTGTTGACATGTTTGGACCATGACATGTTCTTTCATCATGTTGAACGTACCTTCACGTATATGGCCATAAAAACACAGTTTGGTCCTCGATTCTGAAAGATAAACCTGTTTGTCCTTGAACTGACCCATGTCACTGTCACAATGTAGTTTGATTTTATTCCCTTCAGTCAGTCAATATGGTCTCAAATGTCAATGAACTAATATATGTAATGGCCCATTGTTGTTCTTTCAGCCATGGAAGCCCATGAAAGACATCTGGGGGAATATACAAATAGTCTACAGTATTGATTTCTCTTCTTTTCTGCATGTTATCTGCACTTTCAGCCAGACAGTTCCATCCAATGTGATTTTGTTTCCCCTAGTCTAGAGTGTAAAAGGAAATCAATACTTGCTTCCAAATCTATAGTTTTTAGACTATTTATTTGATATTGCCCGAGGAAACATTTTGCTGTCGAGTCATTCAACACATTAATAAGTTACTCTACTGATTAGCATATAAACATCTGGAATTTAAGTAAGTGTAGTTGTTTTGAGTTTAAATTTCTATACAATGAGACTAAAGTTGTCTTTATGTAGCAGAATATTTTTATGTACCGCTTAGATTAATTAAGACCAACAGTCCACTGACTGACACTTGTAATAAAAAAAAAGAAAAGGCAATTAAATTACCCGTGACAACTCAAGCCAAGTTATTTATTAATTTTTACAAGTTGAGATGGATCATAAAGCTGAAGAGGACACGCAGACTTGTTTAATTTCAGTGCTTGTTGTGTCGTGGGATCCCTCTCCTCTCTGACATAATGGATTAGATGTAATGAAGAGGAAACAGTTGGGAGACTAACAGATTGTTGGGGTCAGGGTGCTCCTCCCATCATCCTCAAACTTCACCATAAGAAAAAAAACAAAAAACGGCAGGCCAACAAAACCGATCACAAAAACAAGCACATGGCCTTTATTCAACAGAATTATTTTATCCCCAAGATTAACTGCTCAAGGATTTGCTGGGTCTCTGCCAAGTTAGTTGAACAAGTAGTACTGAGGGGAGATTTTGTCCATACTAATCCACCACCACATTATATACAAGCTTCTAATGAAACTATGTGGGGGCTGCACAACAGGAAGTGCTGTTATTTAGTAGGGCCAAACAGAAAGAAGACCTGGAGGCATGTTTGTCAACCCTCGAGAAAATCCTGCAGCTCACACACAGGGAAACAGTGTGCGATGGGACTTTCTATATGTGGCAAATTATGTCACATTTAGATAAAAATGTCTTAAAATCATTATTTGCACTTTAAAACAAAATCTGGGAAGAGATCCATTGCCATTCAAAGGTGTTCTATTAAATAAAAACCCACTTCCTCATCAGGATAATGTTAACATCTGCACCACAGATGGGGGGGGGGGCTGAGGTTATGAATCTTCCTGAGAGGGTTGTCATGGCAACCGCATCCTCAAAGGCTATACCATCATGCCGAAGTAGGGAACCTGGTGCAAGCTATACTGGGTTATTAGGTCATGTAGAAACCACAATGCTCAGAAAAGCATAATTAAACGGGTCATCGCTACATCTGGCAGAAAAGCAAATCTAAAGAGGAGAAGCAATATTAATGTAATTTGATAAGGGAGGGGGGGCAGGTATGTTCAAATGCACACAAAGGACTAACAGACTAGACAGGAGCTGCTTTTTTATTCTCTTTAGCTGGAAACACCTCAAAAGTGAGATGGACATCATATATCCCAGTGCATCATCAGTGAAGCAGCGTCTCAATCGCCTCAGGGAAAATAATCGTAAATAAACACGGAAGAGCATTTGAGAGCCTCTTTATACATCAGTGCCTCTTACACAGACAGAAAACAAAAAGATGGTGTGTTTTAATAGTATTTGCGTTTAAGAAGGCAGACCACCACTTAAAAAATCCATAAGCAAACGGAAACCTCACACTGGTTAAGATGTAAATATGTATGGTTGGTCAATATGTCAACAGACCTCTTCAAATAGCATAACCCTTATATAATGTTAAGGTACTTGCATTGTAAATAATAACGTATATATCAAATTCAAAATAATTTCCCTGCACTTAAATGGTATAAAATCATCTGAAAACACAGGAATATATTTAAATATATTAAGCATTAAAGGCACACATGTCTCTCACATCAAAAGCAAAAGAAAAGTGTCATAACCTAATTATAATTAGAAACCTTCAGTTAGACTTAAAAAGTGAGAATTCACAGTAGAAAAAGCCATAGCAAATATCTGGATATAGTGTATAAACACTATAGATGTATATTTTACAGAGCAACTGCTCTTGCAGTTTGCATATTAGGACCAGTCTTCAAATGAAATTGTGCAGTAAGGAAACCTAACTCAGACATGTTGTGAAGCATTTCATCACAGCATCCCTGTGGAAAACAAAAAGCAGAGGAAATGTGTAAATAACAGCCAGCATCATAAACAAAAAGGCAAATAAAAGAAATGCAAGAAAAGGAATGTTGCTCGAGTGTTTTTCTAAAAACGATTCAGGAAAAAAAAAAATAATACAGCGGAGGATTTGCATACAAATAAAAAGCGACAAAAAAAGCACTTCCATCCTTTGTTACAATGATTTGGGTGGGGCTCGTCATGAATAAGTGAGTGTGTTTTGGCGGGGAAGCACCACATGCTCAAAGTGATGGGGGCACCCTGTCTCCAGGTGCTCTGTGTTGAGGGATGATGCAATACAAGCGATCACCATGGTTACCACAGATGGGTCCTTGCCTGCTCCGTTTTTTTTTTCTCCCCCTCACAATGCTTGCTCTTGTGTTCGGTGTGTTGCTATGCAGACTTCGCCTGCGGCCACAGTTAAAATTTCGATGGAGGAGGTGTGAACCCCGTCAAGGTTAAAGGGAGAAGGGGGGGATCGAAAGCAGTCTGAGAGGGAGGAGGGGAGGTCGGTGGACAGACAGGAGACTTGCTCCTTCATATGCTCTTCTTTGTCCTTCTGATGTATCAACTAAAAATACTCAACACCAGAATCGTCACATTCTCCCTCCTATACAGCCTGAGGTTTGTTTCTATATATGTACTTCAGGCTTGATGCTATTTTTGCTTCCCCAAAGCCTTCATAAATAAATCATCAGTCTCAGAGATTTCACCCATTTCTGGTTAAATATCAGAGCCATACAGTACTGTGGGAAGTGCACATGCAGCAGGTTTTAGTACCCTGGTCTGCCAGCCTGAGAGGTTATAAATAGGCAACAGAGCAAAATACATTAAGGGATCAAGTCCATTGGCCATTTGGTGTTGTGCCTGCGCCAGGTAGGTTTGTATGACCATAGATGGGTAGAGACTGCAGTCTAATGCTTTTTAATGTGTCACTCAGAGGCATAAAGGAATGTTATCAAAATATTCTGTTGCTCTGTGACGACATGGCAAACAATAGAGAGCTAAATGATCACATGTAAATTAAATGAAAAATGGATTAAAGTAAGAAGCTTAAGGAGTGGGGACAATAATTTGTTGACAAAAAAATAGAATCAGAAAGGAGCGAGTGAAGTAAATAAATATGTTATCATCGAAAGCCAGTACAAAAAGTAGCAATCAAATTTGCATTTCTCTATAGGAATTTGGTTTTTGGAAGGGTGGCACGAGAAAAGGTCTTTGTCTCAGCTTTGCATTGTTGTTAGCGTTTGGGTTGGGGGAGGGGGAACTTGGGGTGGCTATAGGACGTCTCTCAGCTGTCAGGATGGATTAAAGGGTCACCCAGATACACAAGGCACTTAGTGGGGTGGGGCTGCATGTGGGCTCTGGACCGCTCACCAAATGAGACATAACCCTGTTTACAGCTGGACTGACAAAACAACATCACACCTCATGGTAGGCTTAGGGAAAGCACTGAGGTGGTCCACCACATGGGACAGTTTGAGTATTTTCTTTCAATTAAAATGATGTACTGGGATTTCAAGACATTTAGGCTCTACTGTATATTGCGCATTATCTATAATAAAGACAGAACAGGTAACCTATTAGATTTTTATCCTCATCTTTCATGCCTATTTGGGTCTAGATCTAATCAACATTTTTGCATTGTGCTTTAACCATATAGAGCTCATCACAAACTACACAGGGGGAGAAATATTTTGGTAAATCTGGCAGAGAGAGCATTATTCCACGATAAATGATTTCATTTGGATTTTATGGATAAGGCAAATAACGTCACCGGGCCAAAGCACAGAGGAGCGTGAAACAACAATAAGCTGCCATTTGTTTGACACTCGGTGCCGGCACGAGCGGGGGATTACAGCCATATGGTGGTGGCAAACAGTGTTTAGAGCAAAATGAAAACATGTTTTTCCAGACGGGTCACTCATAGTATCATCTCCAGTTTGTTGTGTGTGGCAGTAGAGTGTAGACGGGGCATTATTGAGATATAAATGGTAGCTAAAAATGTTTCTTTTGAGAGCACCTGGTTTTTTTTAAGAAATGGCTCAACATAAAGGACAGATACATATCAATTTAAGGTCAATGCAGACAACACATAAACCATAATAATCATGTTGTCTTACCTGGCAAATGGAATGTAAGAAATGCTATACCTGAAACAGAAAAACACAAAAATCAGGATGAGGGGACAATGACTGTTTGTGTTCAAGTTACTCACTTTCTTCTAAAGTGCTAACATATTATGAGATATTAAAACATACAATAAAATAGCATTAATTTCATATTATGCAAGTAAGTTGATGTTAAATCTGTGATGACTTCAAAGTTAGAATTTGTTTTCTATGCTGTGTGGCCATATTTGAAGCCAAAATTGTCATTTCTGACAGCTTCATTATAACATAGACAGTTCAAGATGTCTTGTAAATTACTGTGCACACATCTTCCTGGACTTTAACACGTATAATCTGCCATCAATAAAAATACCAAGTGTGTTTAAGTGTGTTATAATAATCCTTGTCTGCACATTATGGGTTTGTAATGATTTGATGTCCAAGAGATTTAAAAGCATAAAAAACACCACAAGGAACACGGGACTTAAAATAGATTTAGGACTTAATAGCAGCATAATAATGTTTTTTTTGTTTTCTTTTTGATGAGCAACACACCAAAATGTTAAATATGTGTTTAAAAGCTCCATCAAGTAGTAATCACCGGAGTGGACATCTTTGATGTCGCTAAGGAGATTAACCAAATCGTTAATTGAGAATGAATTGGATGCGCTGTAATCTTTGCACTAATGACTCTTGACAGATTGGTAGCCAAACATCAAGTACAACAAAAAACATGATACCCTGTGCTGGAAGAGATTACAGCTGAAGTTTAGCACAAAAAAAGCCCCTGATCAAACACCTAAACATGCGAGGAATTTGGTACAGCAGTTGAATGATTAACTGCGGCCCAAGACTGAGCATGACCCCCATCTTATTTGGCCACCGGTTAGCAGGAAATCCTTGGACCGCCCCCATTTTGAAAGTAAATGCTTTGAATGTCTCAAATAGTAAAAGTAAAAGCTATCAGTCCCATTTTATTATTAAACTTCCCACTGCCTGTTATGCTCTATAGTGAGTCAGTGTCAGTCTGTAGTGTCATACAGTCACTTTACAGTCAGCCCGAGGACCGGACTTTGCCCACCTCTGTGCGTGTGGGTCAGCTGCAACGTTTCATTACAGAACCACCTACACACAGACGTCTGAGTGCCTACGTGGGAGTTCACTATGCCCCCCAGTCTGTTAAAAATAAACTTAAGATGTGTGACTCGTGGTTGCCATGGTGATGCTTTTGAGAATGGAGGCAGAGCAGAAGTGGATGTACTACATGTGGGTGAAAAAATGTAGTTAACACGGCTGACAGTACTGTTCAAGTGATGCACTGATATTGACCATTCCCTTCCTCCTCCTGCTGCTGCCGGGCTGTTTCCATGTACATTCGCACCCTGAAAGTCTTTTGTTACTGCTGTGCAAATATCTTCAAATTAATGAACTTTCAAGTGCTGACATGCCCATACACATCACTCACAGGTCTTATTATTCACTGCTAAGTTGGAACTCAACCCTGCTGACCTTACTGCCTATGTGCTCTTTTCTCAATCAGCTAGTCTGCTGCATCTAACAATTAAAATTCATACTATTGATTCAGTCTAATATTTTGTTTTTTTATATATTGTTTAGTCTAAAAATTAGTAAAAAGAAATCCCTATCACAATTTCCCAAAGCCAAAGGGTGATGTTTTGTCTGACCAAGAGTCTCAAACCCAAAGGTATTATATGTGGCTTTTTTTTTTTCTTCCATAAATGAGTAAAGCAAATAATCAATGATCAAAGTTGTTGAAATTGTTGTGGATTAATCAACTTTCTGCTCAGCCTTTATGAAGACAATGGTAGAGACATGTCAGCTGTGTGCATTTCCAACTGCACACAGCTGATTAATGCTTTCAGGTAGAAACAGGAAACTGACACATAAGTTTAATAAAGCAGATGAAATGACAAAAAAAAAACCTTTGTATACTACAATAAAATCTTGTTAATTAATATACCTTCTACCTTAACTAACCCTAACTAAGAAAGGACCAAGAGGTGCTATGTATTCTCACTTGAGTGATTTTAGTAGCAGTTATGACCGACAACACAGCTGGCTTTGTCTTGTGTGTAAACAAGACAGGCGGAAATACCTGCCTGTCTTGTCTCCAAGAAGGTCCACACTGATCCAGGCGAAACCCTTTCCTTTACAGGCCAAACATATAAAGGCCTACTATGATGCCTGACAACCTACTCTTCTTCAACCATGACTCACTTAACAAGTAGATGTCACTGACTGCTCGGGGGAGCTAGGGCAAATCAAGTTTTTCTTATTACATTTACCGTTTATAGTCGGAGTTTAAAAAAAAGCCTGAACTATCCTGAAAAGATAGGATGCTCTAAAACAAAGGAAAAATTCAGGTTTCGTGTGGTCTGAATGTGCAGTGGGATAATTACTGTGTTTGAACATTTATAGATTTAGCCGTGCACGTGCCAATGGCAGTAAGTCAGCTTAAAGCATCAACAGCGCGATTAACTCAACTCACGGACATTTAATGCAAGCCAAATCAGCTGCAGCAAAGTTCTTCATCTTGGACAGACGGCTCCATCTGAGTGGGTGCGAGCTGAGTGTATCAATTGCCAACTCTACTACATTGGAGAGATTGTTGTCACACTTACCATGTCATTGCCAAAAACTGCAGAATACAGAAGATGATAGCCAGCCCGTTTTTATGCCACTAAAAAATAAAACACAAAAACAGTTATTCTGATAGTGGAAAACTAAAACAATAAAGACTGAAAGTGGTTTTAAACCAATTTATTATCTACTTACCCAAAACACTGCACAAAGTGTTAAGACAAGGCAGAGCTGGTGAAATAAAAAGGGACAGGTTGTTTTTTTTGTGCAGAATGACGTTTGCTATCTGACACTTGATTTCTCTACAATCCTTTAAGATCACAATGTGAGGAGCATGCAGGCTTTAATTGAACCTGGCCTTCTAATCCAAAATCATAAGACTACAGAAGCAGTAAGCAGATACAATGTGAATGATAAACAAAATATCCAGTGAGGCATAAGCTAACATCATCAGCTAAAACACATACCAGCATAACAATTGTGGCTATCAGTCTTGTTGGCTCAAACATGCGCTTCAGCTGTTTAAGTGGGCCCATTAGGAAGCAGGTGCTTGAAAAGAACCAAAAAAAGACATGGATGAGTTTCACTTTTCAAACATCAGTAAAATAAAAAATAAAATTTAAAAAAAAAGGTACATCGACCTGTTGTTTAAAATGTTAATCAACGAAATTATTGCGATTAGGTTTCATCTTCTTATCAGGTGCAAAGGTGTATTTGCATTGCCCTGTGCAGAGATCACCTGTTCAACAGTGCAGCCAAGACTGTGGCTATATGTGTCTTTACATTTTCCGATTCTCTGCTTTGTCTCTCTTTGTCTGTTCTGCTAATGCTAGTTACCAACGTTCAACCATGCATTCAAAATAGCTCTGTTTTTTTTCTTTCAGGAACACGTTTGAAAATGATGCACTGTAAAGAGCGAGAGAATACAATACATACAGAAATGACATGAATGAATATCAGAATAGTCTTCAAATGCATGTACACACACACACACAAATCTATTATCAGTGACATCAGAATTGTGTAGCCACCATAATTAAACTTACACTACATGCTGCAATTACTAGCGGGTAAATATTTCATGCCCAACACTATAATGACACATTCAAAACCTCCTACATGATGCATGCGTGACGTCAGTAAATGTAAGAGGACAAAGGCTCTCCCCGCTGACGAGGCACGCAGCTCTGTGCTCGGCAGAGCTGAGTGGGAAGAGGGAGTCTGTGTAGCGTCACATCTGTTCGATGAGACACGAGAGTAGTCTGTGTTGACGCAGGCTCTTTTCTGTTGGTCTGCTGAGAGGGACTGATGCGTTTTTAAGTAAAAAAGTAATGGCATTAAGTAATGTTAATGCTATTACTGATAACCAATGCTGTATTGTTTAATGTGTGGAGAATCTGTCTAAGAAATGTGACTTTGATTAAACTGTGAAAATCGTCAGCAAAAGTTGATTTAGATTTTTCTGGTTACACAACATAAAAAAGGGGAAAAGAGACTCTTTACGAGTCTGCCATGGTAAAAAAAAACAAAAACATCTACCAAATGAAATTCATCAAGTTGAAAACTTTTATTGCTTATCGAAATATTATTACAGAAAAAAACAATATATGTTGGAGTATGTTTATCGTTTTGTTATTTTAACACGCTCCTGTGACCCATCATGACAATGACTCCTATTTTTGACATGCTCTTACAATGAAGGAATTGGTTTAAGATCCCTAGAATATGATCAACAACGTGGGCTATGAAAGCAGAGGACGACTCAGTTTCTTGACACATCTAAACCTTCTGGACATATGATACCTGAAATAGAGACTGCCCTGTCTGGAAAAGAAAAACCCCTCATCAATGGTTCACTGTCTGTCAAGGCGTCAAAGACATCATGATTATGTTAACACCTTGGATTATCTAGATTAAATAATCCATAAAGCTGAAATAAACAGTAGGCTGCTGATATCTAATCTTATTTGACCGTTACATTATGATATTCAGAAATATAAACAGCGAGGATACAACGGCGTCTACGTCAGTGTAGCAGCCAGATTGTACAATTACTGGGTGAATTCATGTCACACGACAAAAAGGAAACTTTTATAATTATTTTAGACTTAAAACTGAATTTATTGTGCCGAGTTTGATTTTGTGCAAATTGTAATAATGTACCAAGATTAGTGCAAATCTGTAATGACAGAAAAAAGTAGGTGCAATATTAACCCTGCTCTATTGCATCAAATTGCGCAATCACTTTTCACAGGTAGGCCGTCCTAACCAATTTTTTATAATGCATCAAATCAGGTTTTATTGCCACAAACACAATCATACACAGTTCAACATATAGTGAAATTCAATGTCTGCATCTATCCCATCCAAGGCACTAGGAGCAGTGGGCACCCATTCTGATGTGCCTGGGGCCCCAACTTCAATTCTAAGCATGTGCCTTGGTGTAGGGCAGAGGCAGGAGAATTAATCTGACATGTTTTCAACCTTGACCTTCCTACTGTGAGGCAACAGTCCTACCATTGAGCCACTGTGCTGCATGTAGTTATTACCAAAACAACGTTGCAGATGCAGGTTAGAGCATTCTCACTACACCTTTTTACAAGGCAGGATTTGGGTTTACTAAGTACAATGCATATGCAAAGTTCATTTAAATGGCAACACTAGAAATGTATAAGTGTATTAACACTAATCTGATTAAATAATGGAGATTATTGTTTTAGCTATAATCTTGTAGTCTGGAGCAGAACCAGCAGTCACTATTTATGTTTGTCATCAATAAGCCTAAAAGCAAATTTTGCATAAATGTGTAACTTAGAGGATGACAGAGTGGCAGTAATCAAGACAGTACGCTATACTGGTGAGAAAGACATTACAGTTCTGACCTGCCAAATTGATCTGATGAGTTTTACCTGGAAAGAGCTGCAACATTCCCTAGTGTGTAGAAGACGGCGAAAAGCTTCATTCCATTTGGAAGGAAAAGCAGTGCTGAACCCTGATAACACAGCAACATGGTCTCTGTCAGCTACACAGTATAATGTCACTCCACTTTAATTTACACAAGAGAAAAAACATTAATCCTGGACATTAGTAAGATTAAGATTTACATCTTATGCTTTTTATTGGAAAAACCCCCCAAAACAAACAAACAAACAAACAAAAAACAAGGAACTCTGTGGACTGTCCTATGTTTTTACTGAAACATTATAGGGCTCCCCCTAGTGCCAAAATACCATAAGGCCTCGTTAGAATCACTATACCTCACATATTCACTATTTACATTACTTTCAGTGAATGAGTGACACACTGTGAGTCTGAGAATGTATTTAACCCTGGGGGGGGCACACGACATTCTTAGAATACAGTTATCAATAAAGCTTTTAAGAAGACGCAACAACTAACAGTTCACTGGGGGGTGTAATGAAATTTTTTTTTTTAAACCTACAGCTAATAACTCTGCATCTCATAAAACGAGCAAATCCTGGACATTGCCTATTTTTACATTAAAAGGACACCCCCCGTGGATTAGGGCTAAAAGGTTAGTGTTTTAAAATGTATGAATGGAAGAGACAATAAAGAGATTTCCCCAACTCTGTGAATTTCACCACCCAGGCCTACACATAGAGAGTGGTGGGGCTTTGTCAGTGTGAATTATGACTTATGCAGTGTAATCAGCGAGTGAGTGTGACAAGATATCCTGTCATTTGAACTGAAAACCACACTACGAACTTAAACTTTCAGCTCTTTCGAGCAACCTTTATGTGTTAATTAAGTTAAGTGTGTCACTTTAATCTGCAAGTGCGAGAGAACGGGCACCTGTCCTGAAGGCAAGGGCACTGAGTTTTATAGTGATTACAAACACAGCACTTGCACAAAGCACAGTCTATGGTATGCTCTGCATTCCTAATGTCAGTACAAATTCAGAAAGATCATGAAAGCTGTCTTTTCAACATAAAAGGCAGAGGCACTCACGAGTATTGAACACAGGATGCCTCCAGCAAAGCATATGAAGAACCATTTGACCCTGGTGCTGTAGCTGAGAGATGTGGCATCAAGGACCTGGTGAGAACAATGGGAGGATGTCAGAAGACAAACCTAATGACCAGCAGAAAGAGCCCCAGGCTTCCTGCTGATGATTTAAACATGTTGCCAAGCAAATAACACTCAGCTACTGTATTCATCTTAAAACACGAGCACACACTTATGCAAGTTAAAAGGTACAGTACAAAACATTGCTCAGTACACTGAACTCAAGCAAAAATATAAATCAATCAATAAATAAAAACCAAGCTGTAAAATAGTTGAATTTGTAGAGGTGCAAAACTACAACCATAGAGTATGGTGTGCCAGAGTGAAACCTTTAACTTAGCAACAAGTTAAAAAGTACCATCACATACTATAAAAACACGGGGTCACGAGTCACCACCTTACCTCATTTCCTCCTCATCGTGGACGCGTGTAAAAAAGTATAAGTACACAAACAAATACAGTTTAATAAATGATGACAGAAGAATATAATAGTTAGTATTCAACGAGGCTAAAAAACGCACCGGAAGCTAACGTCAAGCTAACGTCTAACGCTTTCGAGCTAATGTTAACCTAGCGAGTTAACTCGAGTTAACATCAAATTAGCTTAATAGCAGGTATATGAACAGAAAGGTGATTCGCAGACAGGAAACCAAAACCCGCATAGTGCAATCTGTGTTTTATGCTGTTTTTTTTAGCCTTAGCAGTTTATATAGTTACTGTCATACAGAAACATTAGCTACCTGTGAAGTGAGACCCAACTCTTCATTTTCCTCTTGGCCGCTTAACACACGACGAAGCTTGTCCATCATTAGCTTGCAAAATGGTCAGAAAAAAAAGTGAAATCCGAATTTCTACAGTTTTAACTGTACGTCTGCTGTTTTGTCTACAAGTTTAGATCGCAGTAATGGCAACTTTGACTTCCTGGCTTCCTGAACGATGGTTTCTACAAGTGCTGACTTGGAATCGGTTTGTTCGTAGCCAGTGTTGGGCCTAATCGCTGGTGAGGTGTGTGAATAACAGACCGCAGGTCAGCTTGTGAAGGCAACTTCACCAAACCAACTTCCTCGGAATTGTTGCTGCCTTTCTGTGCAGTCGGAAATTGCAAAATGAATGGGGTACAAACAAAACAAAACTGTGGCCTACTGAGAGTGTGATGGCATTCGACTGTGATTGACTGTTGGCAACTCACAATATATTTAATTCAAAGTAGAAGGTAATGGAAAAAACATTTATCAAACCAAATAAAGTAAACACTCATTGTTTTACAAATGCTATTAAAAAAAATACCGGCCTTTATATTTTATCTCAAACTCTTCTAACGCTTGGACAGGCAAAGAAGTACTAGGTCAAAAATCGCTCTTTGCTAGTGTTTTTTTTCTTCTTTCTATTCACTTGCTTCACAGAATTTTACATTAGTCTCAAATATACGGTATAAATGTGACCCATGATAACCAGGCCAGCTCCCTGCTGGTGCTTTTCTATTGCTTTGTCGCCATCGAGTGGAAATATACAGTAACAACAAAGCATTAAACAGTTTGCACTGTCAGTACAGTCCATGACCATGCTTGGTAGTGATAATAGCTTATCTTTTGCTCTGTTTTGACTAATTCCATGCATAACTTTAGCATTATCTATTGCATACAAAATATACTGGATATATTTTTAAGTGAAAAAAAAATATTTTGTAAATCTTTGAATAAATAAATTAATGACATGGTTTCAAAGACATGTTTTGGACAATTGCTCAAAGGTTTATATCTAAACAGGGAATTTGTGTTTCCTGTTGGAAATGACATAAAGGTTTGTGAAGGCCTTGTGTTTACCTGAGGTTTCCATTACCCCTGTAGGCTTAAGTGCCATGTTTTTGACTTTACAGAATGGAAAATAGGCTTTCAGCAAAATGTGTGTTAAAACATTTCATGAGTCAAGGCTATATAAAGTCGCCTTGCCTTTATCAAGAACATAACCGGCGCCAAACGAGATACAGTTATGGGAGGCTTTTGACTTTGGGTCACGCTGTCCTCCTGAGGGATATAGTAATTTACTTGGCTTTTTATGTGTAGACCAGCTTTAAAACTTTAATTATCCTTAAATACACAGAAATTACGGAAGAGTATGAGCAAGATCAAAAGGAAAGGGTGGCTGTGAAAACACAAGTCATTCTGACAATTCTCAAGGTGGCTGTGTGTTTGCAGATATACAGTACAGCAGACTATTAAAGCATAATCTGGTGCATTAACAGAAAATGTGAAACAATATCTGCAAATATATAAGCAAAATCCCAGACACAACAATGAGATAATTCTTCTCACTCTCATAATGAACATGCATGTTAACTCCTGGAGACTGGATTCACCTTATTTATCACATTTGGAGCTGTAGGGTTCTTGTAGACATTTGAATATGTTTATAACCAAAGATTATGAAAAGTGGAAGCTAAAATCTAAATATATAAGTTGGTAAGGAACATATCAGCACCTTGGTATGTAATACTCAAATCAAAGTTAAATACCAGCATGCACAGAACAAGCAATATTATGCCCTTGAATGTTATATTTATTCAACATTTTAAATCTCAGGCAGCCAAGGATAATTTCTCAGGAGTGAAGCTCTGTGATCTGACTCTTCTCGTACATACTGATTGGACTGGTGTATGCCTTGACCACTGAGGGAGGAACATCTCTTAATCATACCTTAATCTGTGCACACAATTAACATCATGTGAATGAAGTGTCCCTGAAATACCTTGCAAAACCAGTGTCTCTCTGATAAAATTGAAGCTTAAATGTCCACGTGTTGAGGGTGGTCTCCGGCATGATACCGAACCAGAAATTGTTCCCGACAGTCAGATCAGCACCTCACCTCGCTGTCATTACTATGTGTGTAAATTATGAATGGCTTTGGATGATAGTGCTTTATAAGTGCAGCAGTTTACATTTAATGGCCCACTTTATATAAAAAAAAACAAAAAACAAACTCTTAATCATGTACGTAAAAGTAAACTGTTTCATTCAAGCACTTATGCACATATGAATATGAATATAATAAAAAACATATGAATTCAAGTGGGGATGAATTCAACCCCTCTGAGCTGTGACTTTGTGATTTAATGCTCATTTAATAACTTGTCATGACACTACATAGTAACCAAAAACAGCTATTTACAACGTCTGACTTAATACTATCAGGTGTAACTCACTGCTTTTCAAATTGTTATAACATAAAGCTCAGCTGACTCCTTCTAACTTCGTAAGAAATTGAGTATTACTCTGCACCGGTAAATGATGACGAAATGAGACTTGAAGGAAGGGCCAAACATCTAAATGCGCAGCCCAGCCCCGGCGTCTGTGTGTTTTTCAAGACAGCACAACAATGTGGACGTCGCTGCCAGTGTTCTTCTTCCTAACTGTTTTAGTCATCTACGGAGGCAAGTGCGCCTCGGGGTTCGTCTGCCCGAGGATCTGCCGCTGCTTCTCCAACACAATCAGATGCAACAATGTGACACAAGGGTCAGCGCTGGCGATGGACCACAGAGATAAAAGACTGTAAGTTCACACCACTGAGATGGTTTTACGAATCTGGTAAAGACTGCGAGGTGGTGCGTGCACGGAATGATAGCCCACATTTACGGTGACTGAAGCTGTTAATTGAAGAGCGGACAGTTTTGACTGATAACTGATCGGTCGACCTATGTTTGCTAATGCATTTGATGCCATAATTATAACAGATATAATTCATTTCTATTTGTTTCTTCGTGCAAGCAACTTCTTACCAAGACTGTTGTGTGCGCTTTTACGCACGAAGCGAGAATCCACCTGAAACGCACTCGCTTGGTTACCTGTTGAAACGCGCTTACAATTAATTTAAAACAGGGCTGCTATAGTGACTATTACATATTTCAACTTTTATCATATTTGATTCGATCATATTTGAATAATTTGTCGTGCTGCATTGACGTTTTCTCTCTGTTATATCCTGGCAGTTATTTGGGCGTCAAAACACTTTGCCATACCTTAGCCTGTACTTTAAGAAGCACTGACTGTGCATGGTTAATTTGTTGGAACCTTTTCCGATCACTTCAAAGTTTAAAATGAAGATGTTTGTCAAGTGGCACCTAGTTGGCGCAGTAATTATAACGCAAAAGGTCTGCCACCCAAAAAGCAAGTGAGTTTTGATGGTTTAATTGGAAACAACCGTGCAGCCTTTCGTACAATGGCAGAATTATTATTTTGTTGGAGGTATCCTGATATCACCCTACTGACAAGAGGTTTTAGTAAATAGACATTTTAGATGTGGTATGTGGTGAATCTCTATTGGGAGTTTCTATATATAAAACTTATAAAATTTGGGAATACCTCATTTAAGCAATCTAAATGTAGTCCAAAACCATTTTACATGCAATGCACTGGGGAGGCACTCCAACAATTTCTACCCAGTGTTAAGATTTTTTTTCTTTCTTGTCATGTTCTGGTAAGAGGTGGAAGTAACTAATTACATGTATGTGCTCACGGTGGATCCTCAGGTGATTTCTACATTTGCTACATTGCTTATGAACTTCTGTGAGGTGTGTGAGGACTTTCTGCTCTTTCTGTTCCCGTTGAAGCTGTGACAGCAGAGCCTCTTTCAGCTCAACATGTTTGAACACTGTGAGGAGCACAGTGAGACAGAGAGGCTAAATGGACTGGTTATAGTGGGACAGTGGACTGGTTATTATATGCACTGAGAATGGTCAAGCAGAGAAGTTGAAGAGCAGATTGAGGGTGCACAAGGCTCACAGATTGACGTTCAGACAGGTGAGTACATCCAGTAGTAATGTAGTGTTGTGTGTGCGTTCTATGCGGTGTTTAAAACTGTGCAGCGCTCTTTGCAACACGATGGCAGTTATTTAATTTCTGTATGTTGCTTTTTGCACCTACTGCGGTGTCCACAGATTATTTTATTTATTCAGGGACATGTGTTTAATCGTCGTCAATTTTGTACTCTTTTCGGGTTAACTGCAGTGAGGCTAACTAGAGGATGGCTGTTGTATATTTATAGTTGATCAGTGGTATGGACAGGCTGCAAAATCTGTCCAAATGGAGTTTATTGTCGGTTTGGATATAAGGGCTTGATGGCTTGATGTTGTTCCACTAGCGCTGTTGGATCGTCATTGAATGAAACATTGAATTTTTTTAATTTAACAGTGACATCATATAACCACCCCCCACCCACACACACACACCTCACTGAAGGTAGAAGTTTATAAGCAATGTATTAAATTTTGAGATCACCGCTGAGGATCCACAGTGAGCATTTTAGCTTTTAGCATTTTGCCCAACAATAATTCTATTAACAGGAAAATAAAAAAAATATACGAATAGATCCCTTGCAGATTGAAGGACATCAGCCTCCGTTTAAAGTTTATGTTTGCATGCTTTACTTCATTTAAGAAAAGCGCAGCACAGCACCTAACACTCCATTGTTAGAAAACAGAGGGCCCTGCATGTGTTCAACTTAATTACCTGTGAAGAAAATGTCAAGTTGCTCTCACAGGGTCAGGTACACAGTGCCTCCTCCCAGCAGGGTTTTAGAGTTAACCAAACTGGCACAAGCCTTGAAGGTGGGGAATCTTGACCTCTCTTCTGGTATATCACAGAACCTTGAGTTTCTCCTGATAAGTGTCCATGAAGGCCAGCTGCTCCATACATGGCTCGGGGGGGGGGGGGGGGGGGGGGGGGGGGGGGGGGGGGGGGG